>CM057455.1:1478445000-1479045000 GCA_016271365.2 Neoceratodus forsteri
TATTGAGTTTGGGGGTGAGCTCAGTGACCAATCTACATGGGTGATGGTGGGGGGATAGTGCTTTAATGTGATCCCCCCCAGCCAGGGAATGAAAGCTGCTGGGTTACCTACACAGGACCAGGTACCATATAGTGAAGACTTCTCTTCTTTTAGCATAGTACCCTGCAACTCTACGCCCATGGGTGGTAGAGGATCCTCTGCATTAGCTGATAGATGGAATCTTTGCCCTATGTGTGTGTGTATCTGTGGCCACACGGAAGTGCAGGGACCAGAGGGCCCTAAGTTCCACAACCCAGTAGACAGTCCCATGAATTCTTGACATTTGACGCTGCTGTGCCCTGCACTTCTGTAGGTGGACAGAGTCTTCCTGTGGCACAGAGCCCAATTGGCTCCATGTGTCTGCATGTGTTCATGCAGGTCCCAAAGGGACATGCTTGAATGAGGATATGATTCCACTATCTGAAAAAGAAAGGATGTTATCTACAAAAAAAACATTATAAATGCACCAGTTAAGGCTCAATTTAACACTATAAAAGTAGGGAATGTGTCATTAGGGTTTCACAATTCTATTTCCCAAGCCCCACCTCCCAAGTAGCAAAAGGAAAAACATTAAGGTTTTGGGCCTCCGAGTCTTGGTGAATCAGTGGGGGTCTTTATTGTGGGTTGTCAGCCCTAATACCTCCTGTTTCATGAGAAAACAACATCAGATGCGATCTCCCTTTCATGCAGGCCCAGGGCCTTACATGAAGAAAGCTACAACAAATTGTGTTGGTGGCATGGTGAGACATACTTCTCTACCTTTAAGCTTTATCACTATGAGGCACTGGGTTGGAGCAGCACCTTGCGCTTTGGACAGGAGGCTATGTGATGGTGGGGAGAGGGTGGGCATTAGGTTGACAACCCAAAAGAAGACACCACCACTGATTCATCGAGATCCAAAACTTTAATATTTCTCCTTTTGCTGCTTGGGTGGGGGTAGTTAGGGTTAAAACCCTAATGCCACATTTTCCTACTTTGTGGCATTAATTTGAACCTAACTGGTGCATTGACAATGTTTTTTGTAAAGAATATGTGTTGCAGTGATGAGATAGTGCCACCATAGTTAGGGTTGTGCATGCTATTTAATGTTAAACCCTTAACTTTGCAAAACTGAAGATTTCAATGTATGCTAATAACATTGTTGTTTTCTAATATTTTGACCCCAGATTTTCATCATAGCCTTCTTATGACCCAACCTCATGAACAAGGATGATGAACATTTTTAAATCCTGCCAGAAACGTGATTTCATGCAGTGACCATGAAATCACTTTTTTGGAAGGATTTGAATAATTTCACCACACTTGTTCATGTGGTTAGGTCCCAAAAAGGCCACATTGAACATTTGTTGTAAAAATATTAAACAATGACAAAGTTGTGAATAAAAGTTCAAACACCACTGAAATACATTAAACTGGACTTACCTTATTTTCTCGTATCACAGTTGCCAGTTTCAGCAGCAAGGCGTGTCTTCATTCAGAAAATGGATCTGTGTTGTGGGAAATGTTCAGGTGAGTGAGGGTATGTCAGAGGGTGTGGGTTGGTGTGTACTGAGTGGGGTGACAGGGTGTGTAGGTTTGTGTCTGAAGGGGGTTAGATCAGTGAGGGATTGTTTTTGGTTTTTCAGAGTAAAAAAATGAGAACATTAAGGAACAGTTTTCCTTTTCTAGGTTTCACAAACTCACTGTTGGATCCAACACTGGGGACTGGGTACCCAGCTAAGCTCCACAGCAACATAAAGGGTGGGTACCTTAGTGTTGCCACATATTCATTGGGGAGTGATCTGGAGGGGAAGGGGTTGACAAGCAGTACCAGGGGTGGGCACCCCGGTCCACTGTTATAAACACTTCTGAGGAAATACAAGGGGGGCTGGCTGAGCTTGGAAGGGGAGGGATAAGTGAATAAAGTAGATAAGAATGAAAGAAGAAGAAAGAAAGAAAGAAAGAAAGAAAGAAAGAAAGAAAGAAAGAAAGAGAGAGGGATCACTGGCAATGGCCCAACTGAAGCCAGCAGCATGGACACCAGCATTAAGCTCACAGTTCGAGGAAATTCCACTGTTCTCATACTGAGAATGCAGGTGAATGGCTCCTCTCACTTAGCTAGGCACCAAGGATTTTTGGATGCACAGAACCATACTTCCAGATATATTTTAAAAAAACTAACACCAGAATCTAGCCAAATGTGTCCCGTTTACCTAGGTTCAGGTGTCTGTTTTTTGAAAATGCATAATTTTATATGTTTTTGTCTTTTGTTTTTAATGTGAATTGCCCAGAGCCTCGGGATTGTGCACTCCACAAATAAAATTACCTTGCTATTTTCAACTTTTAATAAAAAAAACACAACAAAACATGATGGTGGCTGTTATCGTTTTTGTTTTTCTTACAACAAGTAAATAATTTCTTATGACAAGCAAATCATACTACAGGATCCACATCTGATGACCGAGATAAATCTTACATTTAAAAAAACATAGCGACTAGAGGCCATCCACTTCAGTGACACAGGTTAATGTTTAAAACCACCAACAGAAAGATGCTCGTTATGCAAAGAGGGGTAGAACCTTGGAATAAGCTACCTGATTATGTTATTTACAGCAAAACAAAAAAAAAAGAATTTAAAAAAGACTAGATGAACACCTGATGAGTGTCATTGGAGAATTTGTCTCATCATAAAAATAAAGCTACCTACTGTATGGGCATACTGCCTTCTCAGCTTCTACATTCCTAGTATGAATCCTAGTAGCATGAAATCATGAAAATAAGCCCTCATGATCTTTTTTTTTTACGTGTTGTATCGGAGGGTTATCAAAAAAAAAAAAACTTTAAATCCTTATAACTCTGGAACTGTTTAGTATTTTTTCATGAACTCTTTGAAAGGCACTACCTTGGTACAAACCTCTTGTATCCTGAACGATTTGTGAACACATTTCTTCCCATCTAGGCTGTGCATGAGAGCAAACAAACTGCATGTTAACCAATGGGAAAAACATCTTTCATTTTTCCAAAAATCAACATTCCAGATCTTGGAACCTGCAAAAGATGCCGTCACAAAATTTTTTACATCTTGAGACTTTGCCACCTTGTCCATGCATGCAAATGTTTAGGCTATTCTGTTAAATGGCATCAAGTTATTAAAGGGGCATAGTTAGGGTTTAACATTAAACACCCTACCAACCCTAAATATAGGGTGCACACCCTATAATTGATATTATATGTTTTCAATAGGCATAGTCAGTAATTGGTTTAGATACATCATTTATCTCACTGCAAAATCAGTGACCAGTGAAATAAATGCATTTATCTAAACAGTGCCATTTATCTCAATAGCTTATGTGTTATCTCCCCTCCTCCCCATGCTAGCCCTTCACACTGGCTGCAGCCAGAGGTACAGTGACACCAGACATGATGCAACTCAATAATGCTGCAGGGAATAGTTAAATTCAACGGTAATTAAGCCCATTTTTACTGCAGTATTTTGTGACATGTCCTTTACTACATGTTACTATGTAGAACTCTTGTAATTTGGGTATCGTGGATTTGCATCTGGAGCTGCAGGGGCCTATGATTCTGCAGAGAAGCAGTGTTGTGATTTGAGTATGTGGATTTATATCTGCAGTCACAAGTGAGTGTGTGTACGCTCTTGCAGTGTGCATGCCACAGATACAAATCCATGAATGCAGCACTCTAGAAACAGCTGTATATTGTTTGTCTTACCTGATGATGGCTGTCTGTGGTTGCTTGTGTGGTTTTGTCCTTTGGTACTTGGTGGGTAGTGAGTTAGGTTGAAACCCTAATATCACATTTCCTAATTTTATTGCTTTAAGCTGAACCCTAACTGGTGCATTAACACAGTTTTTGCAATTAATTTATGAATATATATACAGTAAGATGCAGTTTGATGCATCTTATGCAGATTAAAATAGATGCAACTTCAGAATCGGACAGTGAAATATGTTATTATTAACTTCCGATACTTTTGAAGCACAAGAAATAATAGGTACTGCTGGTGAGGAGAGTGTAACTTTAGCCACATGACTTAAGGTATAAGATGACTATTTATGGGTATTACACTTATATAAATACCAATAACATTATGGAAACTAATACCAAAATTCAGAAAATGTGCAAAAAAATGTTTTTAATTTTATTTTTACAGCTGCAGTGGGCAAAGCCTGTAGACGTTTTGCATGTACAAAAGGACTGCTGTCATGTTTTCTGTCCGTGGAATTGACTGAATGTGTAAATAGTCTCCTCCACCTTACCCTCTTCCAAGAAATGTTTTTCACCCTCAAATAAATATGCTTTCATGTTAGTCAATGGTTGCAGGGCACTATTTTCTTTCTTAAATGGGAGGTACAAGAACTGGAACCTGAGTAGTGGAGGCAGCATTAGTTTTTTGGGGAGTAAGATCCATCCCACCTCCACCGAGAAGCTCTAAAGATCCACCCTCCTTTTTTTTGGTTCATGTAGGAGGCATGAAGTGGATCTATCATGTTGGAACAACTGACTATCAGAGCTGCCGAGGAAAGTAATTAAGGAGTGCCTGAATGCATCTAGGTATATCCCCCCCACACACCCATAGACATCATGATTTTTTTTAACTCTAAGCATGTCAATATTTGGCTCTAACAGTATGGGCAAGTTGGGCATAAAAATAAAATAGAAAACAAAGGATCAAGCAGGTGCCTTTTCCTTCATCAGATACATGCAGACAGAAGGTCACAAATCCTGTATGACAAGTTCATTATATGGATGTTTTCCACGTAAAACAGAAATTTTGATATTGTCATGTCTGTAGCGTCATTTGTAGCCAGTAAACTATTATTTACGTAGGTACTGTAAACTACAGGTTTTAATTCGGAAATCCAGTCTTGATAAATTTGTTTTTTTAGCAGTTCTGTAAGATTTATGTCTCTCTGATGTAAAAGTGCATAGCACAGAAACAAAAAAGTTTACCTAATTGATTATTTGCATGAGAAGTGGGCGTGACAGTGGCATGCACGAGTGAAGTCTAACAATTGTTTCTTGGCCATTCTGGGCCCTGAAGTTTAACAGTAATGTGTGAAGACAATAATGTCTTGTGGTTTGTGCTTTTGATTAGGTTTAGTGCTTTGAGGTTAAAAGATACAAACATATATACATAGTGTCATGGGCACCTGAAGAGGAAGGAGATACCTCTGAAATAAATGCTATTCTGATGATTTATTTATTTATGTTTAAGATTTTAAGTATAGTTCTGCCTAGGTCACAGACACGTAAGCTATAAAAAGTACATTTAAGGATGGATGTATTAGTCAAAGCTTGTAGTAGCAAAATAAAGCAAGAAAAATAATATATTGTGTTTTTTTGTCTTTCAATTGTTTAGCCAGGAGTGGCACATTAAGCTGAAAGCTTGTTTACAGGGGCAGCCTGGGAGCACATGGAAGTTAAGTGACTTGCTCAGGGTCCCAGTATGCAATGGGGGCTGTGGGATTCAAAACCCAGATCTCCAGATTTGCAGCTCAGAGCCTTAAACCACTGTGCTATACTGCCTCCTAGTTATGGCAGTCATCTGTTTTAAGGTTCTTGATGTTGGTGTAGTAAGCAGCAGTACATTGCATAGCAGGTGTAAATGTCAATAAATAGGTCATGCAATAGATGTGCTGAGCAGTTACTGAAGCAACAAATGTATTTAGGATAGTAAAATATTCCAGTCAGAAAACTGATAAATGTGTGACATTTGCATCTCAGTTTCAAAGAGGTCCTTATGGGTGTCAATGCACAATGTAAAGTAGTTATAGTTTTCAAGTTGTCTGAGTAATTGCTTTGTACTACCACTGTTGCTAAATTTAAATGATTCTATGAAGGAAATTAAGTTTATGTAACTGTCTGTAAATGTATTAAAAACATTTACTTGTCCTTACAATGTAGTGCATTAAATGCTATTGCTAGGTTAAGAAGTCACATAACAGCAATAGAGATGAAAACAATGAGATGCATAGAAATTTGAAAAAAAGTATACAGTAGCAGGAGCAGTGTCATGACTTCACCAATTTTTTAATAGTTTCACTCCAGAGTTTCAGCATTACCAATGTTTTACACCTCCTCATAAATAGTACAGCTATAATTTTTTACATCCTGTTCTAAATATGTTTTTCCACCTGTGGTGCTAAATGGCACAGTCACTGTGCAAAGTCACCTTTTGGCTAATGAACTGATAGTGTCACTGTTCATGTGGTGGGGTCACAAAAAGCCCATGCTGAAAACTTGGAGTGAAAATACCAAGAAATGCCCAGGGCATTAGGGTTTCTGACCATAACATCCTGCCCTGTAGGGACTGACAGGCATCAGGGGTGTGACTTGAGATTGTCAGCAGTAATGCTCATGCCATTCCACCCCCATCCTCATCCTGTAGCCAGTGACGGGTATCAAGGTGTGCCTTTGACTCTTCAGCCCCAAAGTTCACTCCATTCTCTTATACTGTACCCATTTCAGTGTATTTCCTTATGGAATGGGGTGAGTGTAAACTTTGAACACCCTAGGTGCACCTTGACACTTGTCTGTGTCTGCAGGTAGGGTGAAGTGAAATAGTATGAGCGTTATGGGTAATGACTCCAAAGGCACACCCCAATGCCTGTCCATCTCTGGATGGCGGGTGGTGTTGGCATCACTTCAATACTTCACTGCCATTCTATTCTGTCTATCTGTCAGTCTGTTCTCTATCTGTCTATATGTCTATGTAATTATCTATCTTTCTATCAATTGCATGTATCGCTATTTTAACTGTTTCTAAAACAAACATGCATATCACATTTGCCTGCACTCTGAGCACATATTGATGAAACTGTGCATATCTGTACTCCATTTCTGAGTAGACATCATACTTTCCTAATATTCTCATTATCACAAGCATAACTACCTTCCCCTTATCAGAAGTGACCCCCTCTGAAAGTTACTATCACAATTTCTCTACTAACAGTCTATCATTACACCTGACTTCCTGACATCAACACACTGCTTAAATATAACTTACATCACCTCATGGACAAAACCCTGTTTCTTAAAAAAAAAAAAAAAAACTGTAAATAATTCCAAGGCTGAACATATGCCAGCCATTACTTTTTCATGTACTGCCACCTTATGTACCATCATTGGGATTTGCATATATTTCCCATGATGCTTTGCATTATTGAGGTATGTGCAATTGTGTTTTCTTTAAAATTTGGCTGTCTGGCCAATATCATCTGGGATAACACACACCTTAGTGACATTTGCTCTGGGGTTCTTTTGAAAACCTATATTGCTTCCTATTCCTTCCATTAAAATGTACACCTCCATATATTTTCCTAATAATGTGTATGCCTTCCTTAGAACTGAAACTAAAACAAATCTTACTACTTACAAATCATTGTGTTGTTTTTCCATACCTCCTTAATAATTCCATATAACTTCACTAACTTCATTATGCAGCCGTGGTGGATCTGACCAGAGTTTGTTTAAAACTGTCATGAAAATTTGCGTATCGATATTTAAAAAAGTATACTAATACACTTAATCATTTTATGGAAGAAGTATATTGATAACATTTATTTATAAAAGACAGTTCTGTCATGATACAGATATGTATATTAATAAAGCCAGAGAAAACTGACCATTTTTAGTACCGATAACATGATTACTACTGTTACATGATAATGATTTAATGTTAACACTATTTTCTTATATTAGACTCAAGCTTTCATTTAAAAACATATTATAATGGTTTCAGAGTTACTTCTTTCAAAATATATTTTCTTTAAAATTTGATAACTTTGGAACCATCAGGGCTTGAGACTTAATTTTTTAATGAAAGCGTGGAGCAAGCCAAGTAGTTATATTATTAATATATTACCACAGTGACCATATATTGATATTAGAAACAAAACAAACAAAAACATAAAATGGTTCACTGTCATTTCCAAAGTCTTGTCATTTTTACCACTCTGTATCGACATATATGAGTTATATGCATGTAACATCACAGAACTGACTTAATTGTTCAGATGATGTTGCAGTTTTTGAAATGTAGTTTGAATCATTATAAAAATATCATATAAGATTATTTTTGGAAATTGTTGGAAGATATTAGTGGTCACTCTGTCTAAGAATAAACGCATTCCTTTCTAGTTTAAAAAGTAAAGATATTATATAGGTAGTTTACAGTTAGGGTTTTGAAATCATTAAGGATGATCTGAGTGGGTAGTTTAAGGGATCCATGAAGCTGAAAGGTTTCTTCCTAACGTCTGTTTTTGTCCTCAGACCTCTCAGTGAGGACAGTGACTGGCACATGAGATTTCATGAGGAAACAACGTTCCTTTAGAGTGACTTTAGGTACCCAGCAAGCCCTCATTGATAAATCTGCATTAATGGACCTGTCTCTAACAAGAAAGAAGACCAATCAACTGCTAAATACGGGTCACAGTGGTGGGTAAGTATTGTGAGGTTTGTTTTAATCACCACTGTTGAAAGATATAGCATATTAAGGTCTTTAGCAGGCTGCAGGAGCCACTATCATATATGATGTCTTCAAAATCCAGCAGAGAAAGGGAAATAACAGAGACTAGTTTTTTTCTGGCTTAGATTGGAAGACAGAACTTTAGCTTAAAATAATACCTTAATCATTTGAAGTGGGATTTTAAGTTCAATGCAGACTTGTAACTGAGCTTGAGTGGATAACAGAGGGGTGCAGCAACAGAGGTGGCTAACCCCTACACTTAACATCAATCCTGAGATGGTCCTGCACACCTACCTCAGACGTATGAATTCAAACTCAGGCTCTTAATTATTTTATTTGTCATGCCAGAGATAAGAGTACAGGAACAAAGCATTGAACTCAGGTCAGTCACCTCAAAAAATGATGTCAGACTCAGAACTGGATTTTAAGTGTAGCTGGAGTCTGGACAAGCCCCCAAGTATTTTACTGTTTGACACTTTCTGGATAACTTTCATCCATGCTGATTATGGTACTTCGGGTATAATTAGGGGAGGGCCTACCACAGAGGAGAATGTTATTATCCTACTGGCATTTAGCAGTAGTTTGAGGCTAACCAAATGTGAGGTAATAAAAGCCACTTGTATGTTATTTCACCAAGCTGCCTCTGGGACCTGTTGACTAGAGGAAGGGTTTATCTTCATGTAAGTAGTAGTCTTTTCTGTACACCCATGCTGATGTATTGATGAACTGTGACTAGAACTAGACCCAGAATACAAACTTGAGGTACCCCTTTTTTAACTGTAAGGCTGTGAGAGGTTACCTAGTTTAGTTTTATGAAGTGTCTTGAAAGTAGTTATAGTACCATACAGCTGCGTTTGGCGTTAGACCTTTTTCAGAGAGTGTGTGCATTTGAAAGGGGTGATCTACAGAGCCAAATGTAGCATACTACAATCTACTGTCGAAAGGTTGGTAAATATCAACAGTTTTTGTGGTAATTCTCAGAATGCCATGGCTGTTCCTGGTGGCTAGAATATAGCTTGCTGTTTATTTCTTTCTCTTCCAGGAATTCTTCTAGATAGACATTAACCAGTACTTCAAGCATGTTAGCCTAAACTGACAGATAGGAATTCTGGCAAGTACGTGTATAAGTGAAGGTGGCACTTCATAGTCGAATAGTGGTATGGCGTAGGCCTCATTACAGATTGACGGAAGCTCATTATTGTGGACAGATGTTAAATAAGAGTACAATGGTTAGCAGTACAACAAGATTTGTGGCAGCAGTCTTTAGGAAGTATGGCTCCAGGCCATCTGGACCAGTAGCCTTCTTGACATTCAGGTTGGCAAGCAGTTTGAGCACTTCTTGGTCTGTGATATCTCTGAATTCAAAGAGCTCTTCTTGTCAAGTCCTAGGCTATGGCATGTTTAGGAGTTGGCCTGGAGGGAATTCCAGCTTCTATGACATAGGCATTATAGGCATTTTGTATGTGTACCTTATCACAAAGGTTATTGTTCTAATATTGGATTAGGAAGGGTAATTATACTTTCATATTAAACCATGTATATATTTTATTGTCTTACCAAATTGTTTTGTATCATTCAGGTTGTCACTGAGTTCAGCTGGATATGGAACCCACCTAAGTCTTGGGATCTTGGCAGCGTGTCTCACTATAGAACCCCCAGTGGGGTGTTACACAGTTACCCAACCATATGCTGACCCTCAAGGAAAGTTATTGTATACTCAAAGTTTGCAGCCTCTTTAGTAGAAAATACGATTGTTCTGGACTTTGAAAAGTAAATATATTAAAAAGCTAGAGTACTGCCTAAAAGTAATATAAGTCTTTAAAAGTATTCAGCAATTACCTTTAATAACTGAGGTGCTTTCTCTTTTCTCTTTGGGTAATTGGAAGATGTTTTTCTTGACGTTAGTAGGTGTAAACTCTGGAACAGCACTTTGCATGGCAGTTGACATATCTAGTTCTGTTCCCCACTCCATTATCAGTATTTTGACCTCACTGACTGTGATATATCACAGCTGCTCAGTCAGAGCCACTCAGTAGTTGACAGCTCAGTCACCTGTGATGTCACAGTGAGGTCACCGTGCTGATGGTGTAGTGGGGAGAATAGCAATAGATATGTTACCTGCCAGGCAGAGTGCTGTTCCACATATCCAGCTTAACACTGTCACATGGAAAACTTTCTAATGAGCAAAAGGAACAAGAAAAATACTTCAAAAATAAAAAGCTACTACTGACTGCTTTATAAAATGTGTAGCATTTTCCTGTCTGCTAGTTTTGGTTCTACTAGCTCTTTAAGGTGCTTTGGTACCTCCCCCCCTTGCTGTGTAGCAAGGGGGATCTTCTGCAATGAGATGAGTGGGAAATTCGGTTATGAATCCTCTGCTCCATAAGGGTCAAGCTTGGGAGAGGGTGAGAAGAAAGAGTTTTGGTAACTGGTATACCCAGAGGGTAACTACCTCTCCCAGCCCTTCCAAAGTGTGTGGCAAATACAAAAGAGTTGAAGCTGACTAACTAATTTGGTATTGGGACCTTCTTCGCCAATAGGCCAGAGAGGGTGAGAGGCCAAAACTGTAATAACTGACACCCCAAGGGTATGGCCTCTCCTGCCATATGTACATTTTGGGGCAAATCCACACTTGTCCTTTATCCTATGGGACAATAGCCTGGAATATCTGAAGATTGTGTAGATTATAGGGCCTCTATGTTAGCTACTGTAATTCCACAGGGAGGTGGACGCAACGGAACACTTGGGCTATGGTGGACTCCCCCTTGGGATGCAGCGGTGAAGTGGGTATGAGTCTGGGGAGGTTGGAAGGATGGAATACCCAGGTAGCCATGGGGTGGAATGCCCCATAGCAATAGTTATATTTCAGTGCTGGTGCTTGTTTGAAATCTCAACCTAGACTCTAAGTAAGCCTACCTTATGCTGAGTCCTGTAAAGTAATTTGGGTATGAAACCCACAGTTCAATTAATGTTCTAAATGCCCTGGATTGCCCTCAGCCCCAGAAGAAATGAATATCCCTAGTAGAGGGCCTGTGCCTGGGCAACCTGCCGCTTGATGTAGGATGTTGATGTTCCTGAAAGTGCTGTTCATACTGTAGGAAGGAGTAGCTGAAACCCTCCTGGCTGGGACTAATGATGTTTCCCAATGTAATAATATGCTCTTGAGCTTTTACTTTTATTAAAAAGGTTCTGTTGGACTTTATCAGTGATTTGGACATTCATTTGTTAGTTATAAAGTGTTTACCTGTTAACTAGTTGATTCACCGCACCCGTTGGCCAAGAAGACATCCTTGCACCCAAGAAGTTGCCTCTGGCCAGGGATATCAAAGTCAATGTATTACATTATGGGCTTCTACCCCATGAAATGACACAGAAAGTATATCCCTAGGCCAGGGATGGGGTTACACTTGCATTAGCCCTGCTAATTTTTCAGACCTCAGGGTTCTCTCTGCCTCTGGACTTTTTTAAAGGGAGAATACTTGTGCACAACATCCATGAAGGAATGGAGAAAGAAGAATCAAGAGTCATTTATTGTAGGAATTACAATAATTCTACTCAATCATTTTCTACTAAGTCTATAAGCCTTGCATTCTTGGAGAATGAATTGCTTTTTTATCATTCTCTTTGTGTCAGTATTTCTATTTTCTCCCTGTAACCTACCCATCAATGCCATTCCTACCTGCCACTAGGGGATACCACCAAGATCATATGGTCCTCCATGATTTCAAAGGTTTGTATACCCAAAATATGGTAGGGCTGGCTCCCCAGCTGGACACTACCATGTTACATGGGCTAGTAACTCCTCTTGGCTATATCCAGGGTCTGCTCTGAGTGGTGGGAACATGCATTGGAAACATAGATACATAGAATGTGTCAGCAAAAAAGCACTGCTTGGCCCAGTATACTGTCAAAACTGCATCCCAATAACAGTGCAGTGAAATGTGCACCAAAGAAATAGGTGAAAATAGCAACATGAACATAACAGCGATGGATACTACAGCAGTTCATCCCCACCACCTTTCACCCTCACCTCCCAGAGTTGGCATAGTAAATTTCCCTACCTGAGTTGCCTCCCTCCCCCAGAGTTGGAATACAGCATCGCCACGCTGTCATTTGCGTGGTCTTTGTGAAGTTCAGTTTTGGGTGTCAGTGTTTTGCCAGTGCTGTTGTCAACCGTGCTGTATTTCTTTTAGCGGTCTTGTCATGGACCCGGTTGGCCCACCCAGTCTACCTAGATGGTCCCTGCCTAATCTGCCTCCACAGACTCTAAATGATCTCTTGGGACCCTCCCTTCTCCCTGCCTATTTACTAATATCCCCCATGTTTATCCTATGTATGTTTGAAGCTCCTCTCCCATTTTTGTCTCCACCACTTCCACTGGCAGTCTGTTCCAGGCGCCCATCATTCTTTCAGTGAAGTGTTACTTCTTCACATCTGTCTTGAACTCCCTCCCCCTCACCTTCATCACATGCACTCTGGTCCTAGTGCTCTTTCTCATTTGAAAGAGACTCCTCTCCTGTACCCTGTTCACCCCTATGAGGTACTTGAAGCTCTCTAGAGGACAATTCTCTTGCATGGTCTAATGGGTGAGAGGCAGTGCCATTCTAGTGCATACTGTGCAGTGCCACAATTGTGTGGATGCCAGGGATGGAGCCTGGTGTTGGCACCTCCATGCTCTCACACCAATTTGTTACTTTGTATGCCGGAATACTGAGAATAAAGGCAGATCTAAGAAATATTCTTTGTGGAGCAACTCCCTATAACTCTTGGTTACCAGATTAAAGTCATTCAACAAGAATACAGGAATCCCTCCCTGGAGCAAAGAAAGCCTCCATATGACAGCCCCTCCAACTCTTGCCTCCACCAATTTGGATGCTAACTGTAATTTTAGTGCAAGTAATGCACAATTTATAGGAGCAGAGACTAATATAAAGACAATAACTAGGACTGTTTCATAAAGATAGCAGTTCCACCCCGACTTGTTGGTCTTTTTGTCCAGAACAGATTGTACCCAGTAATATGGATCAAGCTGTCTAGGTGTCTGGGTAGGTGTTTTGCAGCCATGTCTCAGAGATTTCCAGAATGTCTGG
The DNA here is from genome assembly GCA_016271365.2 of Neoceratodus forsteri. NCBI lineage: Eukaryota > Metazoa > Chordata > Ceratodontiformes > Ceratodontidae > Neoceratodus > Neoceratodus forsteri. The sequence goes on from CM057455.1 coordinate 1,478,458,600, forward strand.
TTTGGTGGTTTGGCTAGAGATGCAGCAAACTAAAACTTCACTTGGTGAAGTGGCCTGCTTCATGCTTCATGAATCTGTCCACAGAATTTAGCTTGATGCCAAACTTCACAAACTCATGACTTTGCTAGCATGTTTTCTTTTCTTCAGTATGTACAAGCTGGGCACATCCCTGTGTCTAGGTGTATATGGTGGCATCTCTCATCGGAGTAGCACCCACTTTACAGCACAGAACCCAGCACCACCACCCATTACCTTTGCTACAATGGCTCTTAAGCACTGGGGACAAGGGCACCATTACCACATCCTGGTGCACCATCAACAGGAGACCTCACGCAAATGGATTTCAAACCTGGAGCTGAAATAAAGCTGGGGACATGTATTGATCTGCCACAATGGTACCCAGCCAATAGGGCATTCCCTGGCCACTCCATCTCTTCAGTTCAGTTCATCATACACAGTACTAACTGCATCACACTGTACACATTACATTTCACTGTAGCATTGATATCCATCGCTGCCACTTCCCATGGCCTATTTGCACTGTACTACTCCCATGATTTGTTGCTAGGTTATTACCCTTGATCTAAGGGTCATTTACTGTTACATTACAGTATCTACACCCAAGCTCAGTTCAGGTTACACATACAATTCCCTAACCTCCCTATGGGGTCCCTGGAGTAGGGATGCTCCCAAGACAATATGTGCAGTGACACTCTCCCAGGGAGAGCACTCACTTCTTTGCAGGTAAATCTGTGCCTGCACATGTCTTACAGTGCTCACTTGGGACAATAACAGAAAACAGCGACTCAGCATTATAACATTACTACTAAATTAATTGATTAGTTCGTTCGGCTATGTCTACCTCACTCTGACAATACACTGATAATCCTAATGTTGCAAAGAAACAGGCTCCCATGCCTTACCCCTCACATAGGGACTTACCAACCTAACTCTTGCCAGGCCCCCTCCTCCTGATAACCTGTGAATTTGGCTACCATGCCAGGAGAACTATGCTGTATTACCATAATTTCTAACAAGACATCTTTAATGCAAGCCTACTTACAAATGTGCTCATTTCAGATGGTGCTCCTTTCAAGCTGAGATTCATGGCAGAGGTGATCTATGGATCCCGGCAACCTCCCTAAGTGGTGGCCCTCTGCTACTCTTGGAGGTGTCATGCTGGTTCTTGTTCTTCTTGGAGCCTTGAGTCAAATGATGGGATACTCCATCCACTTGTCTGTGCCTGCTGATTTTGCTCTGGAGACCTTGTCAGGGGGAGCAATGCCACCCAGACCCAGGTACTATGCCACCATCCCTGGGCCTGCTGGCTCCCTTCCTCAGTTACAGTCAGAGATGAACTCCCTCCTGGACCTGTTCTGATTTCTGATCTCTGATTTATCTCTCTTTCTCGGGCTTACACCCCTTCTAATAGAGAATCAGGGGAAGGCAAAACCATGCATACTCATGACAGTGTTTCTTACTTCTAGATGAGGCAGAATTCTTTATACACAAACACCTTAGAGGATGACTTTCTGGGTCAGACCTAACCCCTTGAGAATCCTCTAATAACCAGCCTTGAGCTCACTGAAGAGAGAGACTGGTTACATAAACACAGAAGAAAAGGAAAACTTTCCACTACCTCAAGGTACCCAATCCCAGCTTTCTTCCCTAGCCTACACCACTTAAAAGCAACACTTTTTATGTTTGCTTGCATGCATGTGCAAGAAACATAGTGCCATCATCCGAGTTTTCGGAGGTGTGTCACCCTTCTTCCAATTCAGTCAGTGTGTTGGGCACGCCTGATCCTCCATCCATGTTGGAGCTGTCTATGACAGCTCCAAATGCAGTGGCATACAGTTGAAAGGGAGCTACGCTTCAGTGAGCAGCGATCAGATATTGCCTGCTCATGCGCAGCTCCCCTACACACACACACACACACGCACGCATACTGGTTGCCCCCATGCACACACTGTATAGCCGAAGGGAGTGCCCAATCCCCGTCGGCTGTGCTGCGCCCCAAAGCCTTCCACAAGTCTCATATAGCCGAAGGTACTGACCCCCCAGAGTACAGGGTGCCACGCTGGGAGCCCACCCCAGGGTGGCAACTTATGTTATAATGGGGTGCTTAACCGCCGGCTCCATGCCTCTAACCAGTCGTCTCTTGTGCCACACACTGGGAGCCCACCCCAGCATGGCAAACGCCCACATCGTCATTTTGGTAAAGAAAACACCTGTAAAGAAAAAACTGTCCTCGCAGTCTCCCTGCCCCCACAACCCGCACTCCACCCACTGCGACCCTGCCTCCCCACACCCCCACACCCCATACTTACTCTCCGGGAGTCTGGCGCGACGATCACGGTGGACCGGGAACACGCCTGCACTCTTCAAAGCCAACCGCAAACTGAGAAATGCCGTAAGCTGTATAATAGGATAGATAAGGTTTTTCAACTTTGTTGCATATCTCGGCATTTTTAGAATTTTTGCACCAAATTTTCAACATGGGGTTTTGGGATCCTCTCATGAATGATGTCACTGTCAAAAGTATGCGTCCAGTCTGGCGGTGATTTCAGAGTCATCATGTGAAATCACCTTTCAGGCCTGATTAATGAAACGACACTGCCAGCGTTCATAAGGTGGGCTCTCAAAAGGCCTATTTTGAAAATTTGGTTGAAAAATTCCAAAAAATGACTGTTTTACGAGCGTGTGTTGCGCAGTTCCTACGCAGGCTCGTAAGTTCGCAAATTTTCAATATTTTCACTCCAGAATTTCAACATTGCCATTTTATCACACCTTCTTATGAGTAGTACAGCTTTTCACATCTCACCCAAAGCGTGTTTCCGCCCATATGGCGCACAATGGCACAGTCGGTGTCTGAAATCAATGTCTGGAACAAATTAAAAATCACAGTGACACTGTTCATGAGCAGAGGTCTTAAAATGGCTATGTTGAAAATTTGGTGAAAAAATTCTTAAAAATTACTGTTTTACGAGCGTGCATTGTGCAGTTCCTATGCACGCTCATAAGTTCATGAATTTTAATATTTTCACTCCAGATTTTCAACATTGCCATTTTACCACACCTCCTTATGAGCAGTACAGCTGTCATTTTTCACATCTTGCCCAAAATGTGTATCCGCCCATGTAGCGCACAATGGCGCAGTCGATGTGCGAAATCAATGTATGGGACACATTAAGAAAATCACAGTGACACTGTTCATGAGCAGAGGTCTTAAAATGTCTGTTGAAAATTTGGTGAAAAAATTCCTAAAAATGATTGTATTATGAGCGTGATGCTATGCAGTTCCTATGCATGCTCGTAAGTTTGCTAATTTAATATTTTCACTCCAGATTTTCAACATTGCCATTATTACATTTCCTTATGAACAGTACAGCTGCCATTTTTCATATGTCGCTTAAAATGTGTTTTCAGCATATGTAGCGCACAATGATGCTGTTGTAAGAAAGCAATATTTGGGACAGATTATGAAAATCACAGTTACACTGTTCATGAGCAGAGGTCTTAAAATGGCTATGTTGAAAATTTGGTGACAAAAGTCCATAAAATGACTGTGTTATGAGTGAGCATTGTGCAGTTTCCACCCACCCTCGTAAGTTCATGACTTTGTAATATTTTCAGTCCAGATTTTCACCAGTGGCATTTTTCCACACTTCCTTATGAACAGTACAGCTTTTATTTTTGTTACAACATGGCCGAAGTGTGTTTTCACACTTTCAGTGCAGAGATGCGTGGTAGCTGTGGGAAATCATTGTTCAGGACAGATAAAGAAAATCATAGTGACACTGTTCATGATCGGAGGCACCAAAATGCCTGAGTTGACAATCTGCTGTAAAAAATCCCCAACCTAATTATATTATGGGTGTACGTTGCACAGTTTCTATGTACGCTCATGGCTTCACCATTTTTTTTAATATTTTTACTGCAGATTTGCAACATTGCCATTTTTTACACCTCCCCATGAACAATACAGCTGTCATTTTTTGCATCCTGTTTGGAATGTTTTTGCACCTGTGGTGCTAAATGCTGTAGTCACTGTGCATAAGCAGCTTTCGGCTAACAAACTGATATTGCCACTGTTCATGAGGTGGGGTCACAAAAAACATGTTGAAAATTTGGAGTGAAAATACCAACGAATGCCTGAGGTATTAGGGTTTCCAACCATAACGCCCAACCCTGTAGAGAATGACAGGCATCAGGGTGTGACTTGGGATTCTTGCCTGTAATGCTCATACCATTCCACACCCTGCAGCCAGTGAGAGGCATCGAGGTATGCCTTGGACTCTTCAGCCCCAGAGTTCACCCCATTCTCCTATATCGCACCCATCTCACTGTATTTCCTAATGGAATGGGGTGCGCATAAGGGCCAAAGACCCCAAGGAACACCGTGACACTTGTCAGTGTCTGCAGGGTGGGGTGTGGTGAAATGGTGTGGCCGTTATGCCTGACGACCCAAAGGCACATGCCAATGACTGTCACTATCTGCAGGGTGGTGGTGGGGTTGGCTTCAGTTCAATACTTCACTGCCATTCCTATTACGCAGCTCTGTAACTTCTACACTAACTACTGCCAATGCCAGCAAGCAAACATTCGGCATTGACAAATGCTTGTTCCAAACACTATTAGCAGCCGTGCTCCTTCCTCCCCCCCTCCACATTTATGACTCTTTGCCTACTATCCTGCAACCAGTTTTGAACCTGTTTTATCATACTAATTATACCTAGTTTCTCTAGTTTATGAACTAGCCTCCTGTGTGTCAAATGCCTTACTGAAGTCCAGGTATGTAACATCCACAGGATGTCCAACATTCCATTCTTTAATGACATTTTACAAAACAAACTATGAGGTTTGTTTGGCATGATTTACCCTAACAGAGTCCTTACTGGGTCACCAGATCCAAGATGTTGTTTTCAATGCAGCTGGAGCATTCCTATACTCATTTTGCAGTTCTCTCACTGTTTCTATCACTACCGCAGTCTACAGCTATATATTCTCTCCAACAGCCTATGTCCCAAAATATAAACAATAATCCAACACTCGAGGACGCCTCGTGCTATCCACTCATTCTCCTTAGTTACCAGTGATCAAGCGGATCTCCATTACAATCCTCTGTGCGCAACAAAGTACAGTAGATTGCTCCAGTTACCTATACTGATCTTTTTACCATCCCACAAGCTTTAAAACCATCTATTAGCAAATCTTATTTGATGCTCTGTCCAAATTAATTGTGCATCCGCCTCGTCCTACCAAACCACACTTCTCTACCCAATGGAATGCTGGTTTCCATTGCATCATCACAAGAGATTGCATACAAAAGGGAGTTTTGTGGAACTATAATATTTTCATAGTCGGTTATGGCCTGTATTACCAGCTACACATCATCCGACAAAATAAAGTGGATGAACCTTTTTCAATCTTTATATGCAAGATTCTATACATAACCCCTCTATTACATTTGTAGGTGTTGGCGTGGAATGTAACCCTGTCCTCCCACCAGTTAGGCCTTGTCCCATGCAATGACCTATGAGTGATAACTTTTTATAATTGTTTTTCTTTTTCTCTGGAATTACTTGTAATTTGATTTTATTGCTCATGCCCATCCACCCATTGCTGTCACTCTGTCATTGCTGGTTCGCTCTCTACTGCTTCCCCTCCCTGAGTCACCAAATTTTAAACAAGTAGATAAATAACTAAACAAATAAATAATTTACCTCCACACACAGATTTTCTGTGGCCCAGTGGCACTGAGGGTTGAGGCGCCGGATGCCAAACCTCGTGCTATGCTGGCAACCTGAATTTGGGATTTGGGAGTGAGCTTGGGCCAGCGGGGGGTTGGCCAGGGAGGGGCATGGATTTGGATTGAGCTACTGGTGGGCAGCTCTCTTTTTCCAGGAGAGGGTCAGTTGCATCACACAACTCTGGCGGTTCCTGGTGGTAACTAGAGGGTGCAGCTTATGCAGTGCACATTACAGGAGTATGGGAGCCATGATGGACCGCCTGCAGGTGGGTGTGTGAATATGCCCATTCTGCACTGGACATCAGTGCATGTCCGTACCCCAGGGACCATAGAAAACAGAAAAAGCCCTGGCACCCTGGTAGGTGATGGTGGGTCCAGTGGATGGCTCCCACGCTCAATGCTGGGTCACTCCCAGCTGGTCTCTGGCTCTCCTCCATGCACCAATCACCCCCTGCTGGATTCTAGATAGAGCGCCAGAGGAGTAGGAGGTCCCACCTTGGGGGGTTCAGAGCCAAAGGGTTGGGGGGTTGGTAGTTGTGGAGGACAAGATCCCAAGATGGAGACCTGGCCTGGAGAGGACATCAGGTAGAGTGGAAACTGGCTGTTCCAAGTGACCACACCTGAGACAGACATAAGGGGCCAGTGAAGGAGGAGTCTAAAGAGAATTGACAAAAAAAAAAAGATTTTTCTATTGAACAGTGACCAGCTCAGGGTCTGGATCACCCTGCATAAGTCTTATAAGATCCCTTTAACTGAAACTTGACAGAAGCCAAACATACCCAATGATGTTGTGACATGAAGCTCCTGCCACTCTTGAGGACCGACCTTTTCTTAAATCTGTTGCAACAGTTCTTCTATTTCTTAGCCTAATCTATCCTTTACAATTTCTAGTCCATAAGGTTAGCCACCTATGGGCACACCCTTCCTTTCTTGACTATGCTATAGTGTCCACTTTAATTTTCCTTTTCCTCTCAGGTCCTCATATAGGAGGTTATTGTGGTGATCTCAAGTGTATGTAAAACAGGTTGTGTTTATCATTGTTGGATTTAGTATGTAATAGCACTATGTCATAAATACCTTGATGTATATACCTTATGTTTATGAAACCTGTAAATATTGAAAATACCATGGCACTAGGTTTTTTGATAATGGTAAAAAGTACTAGGTGACTGTTATAGAAATTAAGTTAGTTGTGATATTTAAAATGCATCTAAATTACTGTAAATTGAATAATTCTGAAATGTCATGGTGATTTACATATATTTACTAAAAAAATAACACGCCCAGGGTATGTGGTGCTCATCAGTAATCAAAATACAAGCTGAACTTCTTGGAAGCTGAGGCAACCCACAACCGCCTTGAATTACTGGACACCAGAGATTGTTAAAAAGTATCAAAACACTTTAATCCATAAAAGCAAGTATACCAGACACATTTCGGATTCTTCTACAATCCTTTATCAAAGCTTTTGATAAAGGATTGTAGAAGAATCGGAAACGCGTCAGGCTGTGTCTGGTGTACTTGCTTTTATGGATTAAAGCATTTTGATACTTTTTTCAATAAGCTCTGGTGTTCAGTAATTCATAGGGGTTGTGTGTTGCCTCAGTTTCCAAGAAGTTTCAGCTGATTTACATATGTACCATGATGCTCTGCATTGGGGAAGTATGTGTGATGTTGTGTTTCTTTGAAACTTGGCTTGTTGTCAGTGCCCTTTTCAGCTTTTTTTTTTGAGCCCCCACTACCCAAGCAAACAAGGCCTGCATAGGGGTGGAGGCTGAATTTCAACTGCTAAGCAGGTGAGAGATCGGGTCAGTAGGTGCTGGCTAAGTGCAGAGAAAAGACATATATAGTCTGTTGCTGCAAACTGATGTACTGAAAAAGGGATATGCCATTTCTTAAGGTTATCTCCTGCATTTTGAATACACATCACACAGAGATTGCATATTGAACTTGAAGTTTGGTGTCTGGTCCATCTGTTATTCCACAGCCCCTCCACAGATGTACAACAGCACACATTCAGAATCACATTCAGAATCACATATTGCTAATACATGACAATTCCAGAGGGAGAGGTAGGGAATTACCATATACTGTATGTACATGATAATTTTAAAACCACCATACACAGCAAAATCCCCATCTCAAATAGGATATCCATTCACCAGAAGTACTGATTGCTATACGCTCATGATGCAAGAAACTGCATCTGCAAATGAGCTGCCTTTACAAGCCTTAAAGCTTACCTACCTTTTATGCCACCTCATCCATGACACCTTTTGTTTACTGACTTCCACCAGAGACATTACACCTCAAAGAGGCTTTAAGGTAAACTGATTTGCTAACAGTGAAAACCAGGCCAAACAATAGGTCTTGAACAATCACCTCATACATCTAATTACCTCTGCAACAACACAACTTAAAAGCAAAGACAGTAGCCAGCATAACTGGATCCTTACAAGCACACCCAACAGAACTGAACAGTATTTCAAGGTGCGTAAGTGACTATAATGCAACACACTATTCATACCTCTCAACTGTCACACATTATGAGGTACATCACTCATTTTATCCCTCAGAAACCCTCTGTTCCACATTGAGAAGGTGACATTCCACACTGACCATTGAGACTTTTAAGCAGAATGTATAATAATGTAAGATGCTAGGTTATCAGCAAATATTATAAATATTAGTGCACTTATTTCTACAGTATTCTGAGCTTCCAATGTCATGTTTGATGAGCTGTCACACATTTTGTCCAGTTGTCACATATCTTGTCACACATTTGGATGATAAAAGGTTGAGAGGTATGACACTATTACTGTATAAAGCTGTAATATCTGTAGACTACTACTGTGCTTATTCACCGGAAGAGCTTTCAGCAAAGCTGACCCTGAGTGGATCAATGTAGACATTAACAATATGAACTGGGATCTGCTTTATCTAATTTCTGATGTTTAGCTCACATACGGAAACCTATGATGTGAGACTCAAGCCACCTACATCAAGTACCGATCAGGGAAATCTGAGCTGGGGTAACAACTACCCTTGGATCACAGCTGATGGTTGGTGAAATGCAGTCCCTTTGTAAAGCCTCACAGACATATATGAGCACTAACAATGATTGAGCGAGACTGAGAACTGTACTAGCAGTTCTGTAACAAATATGTCAGTTCAGTAAGAATTCAAATCAATACAATTTTCAGTCTATTGAACAGCAAGCACATACAACCATAAACATATCTAGGATGGTATGAAAACAGTCCTGAACAAGAATCAACATGCAGGGATCTCATATCTTGCTCTAAATGGGTGCAAACACCCTTTATAGACATTTAAGGCAGAGCATATTAGACTATTTAGATAATGCAGTTAATTATTATTTCATTAGCTGTAGTGTCTTAGATTTTTTTATTATAATGCCATATTTAAGTGCAATGTATGCAGTGAAGAAAAGGGGCATACTCTGTAGCATCACTGCTACATATACAGTAAGGAAAGGGTTAACAGTTTGCCTTTGGAAATGGCAACAGTTTTGTGTTTTTAAGTGTCTAGTGTTACCATTCCTTTAGTATGATAAGGTGACACAAAAGCATTCTTGAAACCCATCAGGTAGACAAAAGACAGACCATTGCTTTTATGAAAAGACTGTCAAATTTAGAGAAACTCAGAAATTCTTGTTCAAAGTCTTATTTGTCCTTTCATTATTTTAGAGACTACTACAAGTAAAGAGAAAGACACTGCTTTTTTCTCTTATGTGCCATTTCTTCCTGGGCTGACAGTGGGTTTCTTGCTACAAGCAGTTATTTAATTTGCATTATCCATAATACTTTACATGCTTGAACCTCTTATTCAGTATGGCATTTTCTTGGATGGCCCTTTTCCTGGGCTTTTGTGCTGGTTGCCTTATTTTTGCTGAATGCTCTTGTTGTTCTTCATAAACCTAAATCTGGAATCGGCTGTCCTGATTGTCGATGGAGCTGTTAAGCTGTTACTAATTTTATTTTTCATAAAGAAATTATAACTTTCATGGTATACTTTATACATTTGGGTTATTGAATAGAAATAGATCTTTATGGCAAAGCCATTCTCAACATGATACCGCACCCATAACAGAAGTTATACAGGTTTATAGCTTGTTTCATCTTCCTGGGAAGTATGGTGTCAAATCCACACTCAAATAAGAAATAATTCTGAAACCGTGAAAAATCTTCTTCTTATGAAAGTGTAGTGTGGCTGGAAAATGATATCAAAGTGAAAGAGATGATCTTTAAACTTAATTTTACAGTGGGCAGGAAAAGTCCTGCAATCCCGTAGGTCACTTAGGGCCTGTAGTAATGGGTAAAGATCCATCTGACCTCTTCACATTACCTGAACAGAATAGTCATTCACCCTGCCCTTAGAATTTTCAAAATTCAATTGGCAGCCATTTCTTTCTGTAAGCCATTGCCTGTACTCTTCTGATATCATGTTTACATTTTTTTTAATTTTTTTATGCAGTTTGTACATGAAAAAGTGACGACCAGATTTTCGAAGTGTCTCATGGACATTGACTGCCAGAAAACAGTCTATCCTGGGCCTACTCTCTAGTGCCCCCATCAAAATTCATTTTGACCTTACACTATTGTTTTGAAAGAAAATTATTTTTGTTATTAATAATATTAATGAATGTGCAAAACACAGGTTCAGCCTCTGCCCAATGTTATGCACACTAACCAGCTTTGTTATCCCCTGCACACTCACTGCATCAAAATGGCCTTTCCAAATACATTGCCCAATCTGTAGTACTGTCAAAGTCACAACTCAAGCTGCTTGAGCTTAACACACACACACACACACACACACACACACACACACACACTCACACACACTCAGTAACAAAATCTGTATTATTGTAGATTGGCAACTCTCCATAGAAAGCTATCTCACAAGTAGTGGTTGCCAGAGATCAGTCCCAGTGTATCTAGATAGTCCTAGATATATCACAAGAAATCACATTTATTTCAGTGGAATTTCCTGTGCTACATTTGGATATATCTAGACATTTACTGAGCAGTATCTCTGGCTTATGCTGTACTGTTTTGCAAAGTGTCCTTCATGAAATACAAACTCACTTTCCCTTGAATCCTCATCTATATATCAGGTACGTATACAGAATGTAAAAGGGTAGTGACACCCAGAACAGACCCCAGTGGCATTCCACTTGTTACTACAGTATATCAGAGAATTTTCTATTTAGATCCACTCTCTGAATCCCATCTGCCAACAGTTCTCAATCCATCTATAGGCCTGACATGCTGCATGTCTGATTCTGCCAAGTGCCTAGTGACAGGTTTCATGGTTCCACAGCATGTCACAGCTACAACTGTTGCATTCCAAAATCACTGTTACAGTTGTGCCGTGGTGCTAAACCTATCTCTGTCTAAGCCAGTTGGTGCCACCCTCTTCTCATCTTCAATCTGTGTTTATAGTGTGCTTGTGCTGGGGTGACAGAGGGCACAAGAAGCGTACAATACCATGAATATATCATATATTATAAAATGGGCAGAAAACAATCCTACAATATCATTTGTCAGTCTAGGTCTTTATTTGTGAGTAAATGCCACAACAACACGTGGCAAAGTGCCAGTGGTTTTCAATTGTGGGGGGTCGATTCCATTAGCAAACAGACAGTACTATTTGCATGACAGCTACTGTATTTTATATACAAACGATATAAATTAGGATGGACATCACAGGGATACCATTTACAGAGAAACACAAAACATAGTTGTCTATTAAAATGAATTGTTTTAAATAAAATGAAAGTACAGTGGAAAAAACACAAATAGAAAAGATATAGTATACAGCACTAAAACAATAATATAAAACTATACAAATAATAATGCCTGTGCATGTACATGTTATGATGATTTTTCATACATGAGTGTGTGACAATCCATAAACCCGAGAGTGAAGCTCAAGGGTTTATGAGATTTTCACACACCAAGGGTGTGTGAAAAATCATCATAACACACACCTTACTCAGGTATTATTTTGTATAATTACTGGTGCAAGACAGTGATTGCCACAGGGACTGGAGAAGTTCTGTTAGACACACACGCACACACACACTGTCATTGTGAGACAGACAGACAGACACAGACACACACACACACACACACACACACACACAGCCTGTCTCCCTTTCAGCACTGCATTTTTTTCTTTAGTTACTTTTATTTTTACATTGCGCTGCAGTAGGGATAGGATTCGTCTCCCATTCTATGGGTTATTACTATGTTTGAAACATGGCTCTAGTCCATGTGTTAAAGGAGGTTACCAGTGATTATATAGAGAATAATGTATGGTCTTTGGTTAATAACTACACTGTAAACACGTCAAGCGGTTGCCATGACATCATTGTGAACCTTGAGAGCACAGCTCAAGAGGTTTTCAGATGTCATGGCTACCTCAAGAATGTTTTCAGAGCAGTTGTAATCAAAGACCATACATTGTATTTTATAGTGTATGGGCTACCAAGATTGGTGTAATTGCAGATTGAATTACTCTACTTTACTGAATTACTTTACAGAACATTAAATGTTGTGAGCATTCCATTTTGTTATACCATTAATACGACACACTCAAGAAGGGTTAACAACAGAATGTCATATCGATGGCATAAGAAGGTTGCAATCTTCTTGATAATAATAAGGGCTCCCCATACATTATAAACTATTATGAACTGGCAATAAAAAAATCACATCCAGACTGGCTAAGAGCCCATCTCAGCTGACTAAATCCAACACATTCTCACATCAAAGAGTACAGTACCTTACATTACAGTACCATTTGACAGCCCTGCATATTACTCCACCTCTTTAATCCCGCCCAAACAAAAATATCATCCACATAGCTGGCCTGTCAGCACAATGGTTGGATTTCCGCTATGACGCGCAATCCGGGTTCAGGAACGGACTCGGTCATCAGAGGGTCGGGCGGGGAGAAGGATTTAGCATCCCTAGGACTGCTCTCCTCTCCAGGGGAAGGGGGACCCATGATCACACAGGAGCCGAACTTGGTGGAGGCCGGGTGGCCACCCTGTACGTGACATGAAATCAATGCTCTCTGAGGCGGGACAGATGCTGGCGTCATTGCACATCTCTGCCCCAGCTTACAGGGGAAGGAAAAACATGGCGGGACCCCTGTCTCTGTGAAGCCCTCCCAGGGACTTCAATTAGCCTCTGCCACCAGAAGCTCTCCCAACCAGATACTACCCCGTGGCACCAAATATCGGAGACCAGTGCCATGGCCCTACCCACCAGGGGGTAAGCCGGGGGTGACCGGCAGAGCAACAGCAATGGACAGTAGGTGGGAGTCCTGGGGGACATGACCAGGGCCGATTTCGACAGTAGGGTCCTGCCAGGGAAAAAAGTAGAATAAAGATAAAAAAAAATTAAAAATCACTCACACTTGTAACCGCACAGAATAGCATCAACCACTCTCACTGTAACCAACAACAACACAAGAAATAATTAATTTATTTTACCCCCTACCTGCAAAACTTTGACACCATTTGGACTACAGCTTACAGTACTGCTCCCACTGAGCATAATTAACTGCTGCAACCACACAGAGAGACATCAGCCATGTTCATGCCAACATACGAGAAGCACTGCCAATCATTGTTTCAAAATACTCACCACCCTCTGGTTCTGCTACTGCACTTTTTAAAGGGACTCACACCCTCCATTTTCTTTGATTGCAACACCATCCAACTAGTCCATTACTGTCTTCTATAACTGCCATACAGCAACTCATTTCACTGCCTCAGAGAACTGCAATAAATAGTGTATCATGTAAGAAATGTCATTAGGTCACTCACCACAATGCTAATTTTTTATTTTTAAAATGTAAATCCAGCAAAATGCACTCCAGGGTGTGGCATATTATGAGATATCACTTTTCAGGTATCTGAGACATTCAGACTGTGGCCTCATCCCTCATAACACACCTGAGGCGATACATTTTCCATGATCTACTGTACAATCTGTGGTGTATTTATTGCTTTAATATAAAAAATTCTATTAAAAACTGCAAATGCAATAAAATAGAACTATTATACTATAAACTGTAAAATCTCTTCTCTGGTCCATACCCCCTTGTACATGTTAACATCTGTATTCTGTGGTCTTATGTATATAGCAACCCTGCTCACTCTGTTCTAATTTATCCCTCCTTGCCTGTCTCTGCTGCAGCTGGTGTTATCTGATGCCTTTAAAGCGTATATTGTATTTGCTTGTAAAATATGTGTATATTTAAAGTCTGTAATATGTGCTCGATCAATTTGGTGTAACTAATGACCACTGTTAGTATGGCCTCTTTGTCTAGTGTTGCATTTATCCAGCTTCAGTTGTTCATTTGTATCGTGCACCAAACTTCTGTTCATATATCTCACCTGCTGTATGATCTTGCTGTACTGAATGTTCATATACTGTATGACATTAACTCCAGGTCACCCCCGAAAAAGGGACCAATGATCTCAGTGGGCTTACCTGGTCATCAAAATTTAAATAGATAAATACTCAAAAATGTAAACGTGTTCATAAAAATAACAGAACTACAGTGCTATACTACTACGTACCACTACTGCTAATACTACTACACTACTACTACTACTACTGTAATAGCCACACTACTGCTGAGGCAGTAGGGTACCAACTCCCCACAGACCATGGTCACCTGTCCTCCACGATCCTTCTGGTCACCTCAGTCAGCTGGTAATGGTGGTGAGGATGGCATCGCTGGCCCCCAGAGAACTTTCCATCCAGGGCCACTCTCGGAGTCCTATCTGTCGACCACTCCCAGTCCATCTACAGTCCAGACATGCATCATAGTCCAACTCCTTCTCCTCTAGCATGAGCTCCCAGATTTCCACATTCTAAAAAGACAGAAAGGACAAAAATGTCTGTGCAAAAGACCATTGTAAGATTCTGCTCTCAAGTCAGCTATCAGCATCATCATGTATATTCTGGCTGACACCTGTAACTCTGCACTGCAGTACTGTAAATGAGACATTTCAGTCAAAGCAGTCTGTAACACTGCAGGTACAGTACACTGTAAAGTTTATGTGTGGTGGCTGCACATGTGAATCATCACTGAAAGAGTCTGTAGACCAATTACACAAGAAAAGTTATTAAACCATAAATTGTTGCAATACTGTGCAGCACATGTCATCACCATGGCTGCAGAACTCCCAACTGGAAAAGGAGTCTGTCCCTATGGAAGATAAAAGATAAAAAACACAATGGGCCAGATATTCAGAGAAGTTGCACATGGCACAACCGAATTGCACTGGAGCAACTACAGACTTGCGCCACTAAACAATATTCAACCAGTGTGGCTGCGCAGAGCAAGTCCCATTGTGCCATGGCACAAAAGTAATGTATGCAGGGCAAGTGCAAGGGGGCGTATCCATGAATATGTGGCTCAATGGCATACTCACCCCAAAACTATGGCGCAAGTCAGGAGCAAATCACAGGATGCACCAGTCGGACTCAAGCCTATAAAAACAGGCTCAAACACACACACAGCAGATGCGCAACCTGGAGCAAACCCAGCAGCATGGATGCAAGTCCATCCCTGATAGAGCAGGTCAAGAGGGGTGTGAGGAGGAGGAGGGAGGAACAGCAGCGTGGCCGATGAAGGGCCCGTCAACGGTATGCCCAACACAGATGGTACCCTGCCTGCCTCACCTTCGAGGACTACTCTGATGTGGTGATCATGTGCCAGTATCGCCTGAACAGGGCATTTGAGGCAGCTCTGTGAGCTGTGCAGTGATGAGCTGCAGGCACTCACTGGATGGAGTCATTCCATGTATGTGGAGACCAAGGTGACAGCAGTGATGTGCCTGCTCACCACAGGCACCTTCCAGAGGCCAAAGAGAGTGATACCACAGGGATTACCCAGTTGGTTGTGTCCCGCCTCCTCACACAGGTCCTCAGTACTCTGCTGCCACATGCTTCAGAGTTCATATGATTCCCAAGCACACAGGCAGAGCATACAGCAAACATGCAGGACTTCCACAGGGCAGCACGCATGCCAGGCGGCAGGCATGATAGGGGCCATAGACTGCACCCACATGGCAATATGCACACCACCTGGCCCAGACAGGATGGCATACAGAAACAGGAAGGGGTACCCCTCCATCAACTGCCAGGTGGTGTGCAATGCCATGGGGCGATAATCAATGTCTGACACACACCCAGGACTACACATGATGCCTACATCTGGCACAGTTCCATCCTGTGCCAGAGATTCAGTGGGGATATCCCCATGGGGCACCTGCTAAGTGAGCAAGGCATGGGATGGGTGGGTGCAGCAATGCTGGGGAGGATGGCGACAACATGGGGGGCAGGAGGCAGAAGGCAGCAGGGTGTGGGGAGCACAAGCACAGCACAGCAATAACTATATCTTCTCCCATGCATGGGACAGTGCATACCGCTCAGGCCCTGGCTGCTCACCTCTTACCGGCGACCGTCCACACCGCTGGAGGAGTGATATAATGAGGCACACACTGCCACATGCAGTGTCATTGAGCATGTCTTTGGCATGCTCAAGATGCAGTTCCATTGCCTGGATGGATCAGGTGGTACCCTACAGTACAGCCCATCGAAAGCCTGTGGCCTATTCCTGGCCTGCTGCATGCTGCACAACATGGCCATTGACCATGGGATAGCTGTCCAGGAGGATGAGGGTGACAGCAGTGGGGAAGATGGGGATAACAGCCCAGAAGGGGGTGTTCAGTCACCCATGGGGAGATGGGACCCCAGGCTGGTGGCAGAGGCCAGGAGGCACAGGACCACCATCACACAGGAGAATTACGGAGACCACAGGTAAATGTAATGACATGCATGCAGGGCCTGTGCGGACCACCACCCCACCTACAGGGCTGGATGGGCACAAAGAGAGGCATGCAGTGACACAGGCACACACAGAATGCATGGTGGATGCAGAGCTACACAGACGCACACAGCACAGGCATGGGGACACACACACACACAGGCTGCGGGACATGACATGGCATGGATCAGATGCATGAAACTGGTGCACAGGCACATCCGGCATGGATATGAACTCATCACACCCATGCCACATGGCCCAGCAGCCCAGACAGCACACACAGAGGACATGCACCACATGCACAGGGCAGTACCACACATGTGCACACTAGGCAGCAGCAGCAGACAGCAGGACAGGGCAGCACATCCAGCAGGCCTACCATGTTGTGCCACGGCCACCATGGCCACGTGGGTGGCCACGCCCAGGTTGTTCAGCAGCCACGGGCTGTACAACAGTCCCTGGGGGAGTGTCCAACACACTTACAAGGGTGGAGGTCTGAGAACGTGATCAGGTCCTCACTGGGATGCAGAGAAGGCCAAACAGGTTTGTGCTGGGGGTGTCGGGGATTGACCTGTCAGAGCCCGACATCAGCTGTGCAGGGGTTGCCAGACGCCAGGACCATGGAGTGGAAGTAGCACTGTGGGGAGTCCTAATGAGCACGCCATGCTCAGTGGATGCCAGCGATGCAAACCCAGCTGCAATGGTACCGGTCATGTGGTCCAGCGATGCAGTCATGGCCTCCCGCAACTGGCAGATCTCATCAATGAACTTTGCATGGCCACTATCCTGCCACTCGACCAGCCGCTGCACCGCAGCCCACAGTGCATAGATCTCTGTACCGATCATCGCCTGGTTGTCCATGGATGCCCCCAGCAGCTGGTCAGCATCCTGCACATCCTGGGGTGGACGTCAGCCTGCTGGGGGTGCTGCAGCATGCTGGTCAATGCCCCTTTCTGGTGGATATTGCACAGGGGGCCACAGAGGGTGTAGTGTGACTACGGGCACACCAGCGGTGGCCCCTGCGGTGTGCTGCCCGGTGGTCCCAGTATTCTGCTGCAGCTGTCCCTCTGTCAGCTGGTCTGTGGCCAGCACATCCGTGACCACAACAGCACCCCCACCCTCACCAGGCACAGTGATGTCACCACACACCACTGTGTTGGCAGGGACAGGGGGCAGCCACGCAGCTGCCGGCACAACACTGGACCCTGACTGTGCCTGCAACTCTCCCCGGACACTGTCAGGCACCACATGTCCAGTGCTGTCCAGGATCAGCACCATGTCATCATCAGAGTCGGACACACCACTCAGCTATGTGCCTGCGCACAGCACAGGCAGGCTCTCACACATCAGCAGCTGAGACAGTGTGTCATCCAGCTCCAGCCCCAGGACATCCAGCATGTGGCATGGTGGCAGGACTGCCTGCATGTGACTGCCCCAATACACCCCATGCATGGTGTGTTGACTCACCGTGCCGCGAGGGGCTGCCACCCATCTGGAAACCACATCTGGGAACGCCCTCTATTGTGGCCCGGGTGACGGTAGCTGCCACCAGCTCCTCAGTCGCCGTCAGTGCCGTGGTGGTGGGTGATCCACTGCATGTCTTGGTGCAGAATGCCCTGATGGCTGCCTACTTCTCTTTTTTACGGCGTTGGTACTCACTTTTTGGCACTCACAGGCACTCTCTGGTGCCTGCTCTTGTGCAATCACGTAGGGTGGAACTGCCTCCCACCCAACTGACCTGTCCTGTGACATGCCTGTGGCACCACTCAGCAGGGCCTCCCTGTCGAGGTAGGCCTCGAACAGAGCCTGCTACTTCTCCTTTGTGAAATTGGGCCTGCACTTCAGTGTAGGCCCATGCTCCTCTTCTCCCTCTGCCTCAGACATCATGCTACCTGTGAACAGTAACAGATTGGAAGGTCAGCGGCAGCATGGCACAGAAGGTTTCTCCGTGGCACTGGAGGCATGGGCATCTCACGGCCATACTTCTAGTGCTTGTTTCCTCCTTAGCCCTGGTCTGTCATCATGCTTTCATGTAACACCTTGATGCCTCTGTCCTCCCTTTGATACTGGTCTATCTTCCTGCTTTCTTCAGCCTTCTTTTCACAACTCTATCCTGCTCTTATCCACAATCTACACACAGTCATACTATAAAAGTCCTAACTCCCCTTTCCCTCTCCCCATAGGCCCCCACCGCCGCATCAGTTCTACTGACCTATCCTTGGGACTTCACTTCTCACAATGTTTATCCTTTGCTTACATATTACATTCCTCTTCTGGTACCCCATCTGCCATTAGTTGGTGGTTCTCCAAGCCATTTTCATGGCCAGTACTAGTGACTGCCCCTGGTAAATGAACTAACTGGTACTTCTATACAGAGAACATGGTTTATATACAGTTGCATGGTTCAATGGTGGACCTGCCCCTTGTATTTGAATCCTCCTCTGTTATGGCTTGCCTTGTCTTCCTTTTATCATTTGACTCCCCTATTACTGCACCATTGTGTTTGTGTTTATATACTTATTTACATGTATTTATATGTTTTTATGATGGATGTTACCCGACCCTGTTCTAACCAGGTCCATCTTGTAAAAGAGCTCTGCTTAATGACGTTCACCTGGATAAATAAAGATTTTGATTGATTGTTTGGTTATGGTCACCTTACCAATCTGGCTGCAATACCGGTCTGTGGCCTGTGCTCTGGTGTGGTGCTTTTCAAATGCAACGCATGCAAATGAGCTTGTGCGTAATGGTAATGATATGCTAATGCACCCCATTGCACTGCACATAGGCTCATGATGCGATTTGCATATGGTGATTGAATATCATGTTATTGTGCCGTGCTCAGTCATGTTGCACTGGAGCAATCATGTGGCATAAGTACCGCACATATGCATTGCGCTGGCCTGCAGTGCGCTTGTGCGCACACTGTTGCAATAGCCTATCTATGACCATCTGCATTGCACAATGTGCCCCCAGTGCACATGTGGTGCTGGGCACCCATCACGCATGCGCATGCATCACGGTGCATCGGTCTATTGTGCAGCAGCCAGTGATGCGCAATGTCACATGCTGTGCATGCAATGAACATGCATGTCGCTGCTTGGGGTCATGCCATGTGCCGTCAGGGTCACGAATGTGAACCCGGGCACCCGCCAGGTCATGAAACTGTGCACATGTGCAGTGCTGCATGATAGAACCCCACAGTGCACACCAATCATGCATCCATGTACTGTGCAGACACGTATAATGGTACGCTATTGTACAATGCCCACGTGCTGCAAAATGTGCATGCTGTGTAGGCCATAATGCCTCTACCAGTCACAAGGTACATGAGCCATAGCATGCAATGCTGCCTCCCGGAGAGCAGTGAACTGGACAGAGGTTGAAATGTACAATCTGGTTGCACTTGTCCAGCCATTCATGCCCCAACTGTTTGGGCAGGTCCCGCTGCAGCAGCTCCGTAGTTGTGTGTGGGACTGTGTGGCCGTGGGCCTGGAGCAGCGCACAGGGGTGAGGCGCACAGCGAAGCAGTGCAGGCACCAGAATGGTGACTTGTGCCACCGGGACCCTGAGAGACTGTGACAGCTGCAGGCACATGTGCACTGTGGGGCAGTGCCACAGCCAGGTTAATATACACATGTGTCACAAATGCACAGGGCGTGACTGTGGGTGTACAGTTGCGTAGCATATGCCACTGCCAGGGGGTTGACACGGTCCTGGCAGTCTCTGCATATCCTGCCTGTCTGCCACGCACAATGCAGCTGTGTGTGTTGTGATCATGCAGGCACCAGGGCCACGGGGCAGGCATTGTCTCACTCTGCACCATGCAGGCTGTGTGGTGGGGGGAGCTGTCTATGCATGCCTGTTCACTCATGTCCACCTCTCTCGTTGCCTTCCACAGGACCAGAGGATCACAGGAGGGCATGTTAGGGGGTCTGCAGCTGGGCCAGCAGGACAGCGGCAGCAAGGTAGGCTTATTCACATTACAGTACTGTGTATCTGTGAGTCTCTGTTGGTCGCAGGGTCTGGACATGGTCACCACAGCCATGTGTGGACACTGCCGTGGTGGGTATGCTGTCTGGTGGGCATGCTGGTGTTGCACTGCATGTGCTTGCACACTGTGCCAGTGTTCTCTGTGCCGCCGGGGTGCGCATAGCATCCACCATGTGTGCGGCCACAGGTGCCTGTGGTCCGCATCGTGTGCCTTGCCTGTGCGCTGATGCACCCACTGCGTGGCCCTGTGTGCTTGTCTGCACCAGTGTGGTGTGCTGTGTGGATGGCTGGTGTTATCCTCCGTGCGTGGTACCTTTGTGGTCTGTCTGCTGGTGTGTGCCTCCACTGTTCACTGCACACTGTGAGTGGGCTGGGGATCATTTCTGCATGTCACTGATTGCCTGTTATGTCCCTTCTCCTAGGTGTTCCCAGGATACGGCCACAGAGGGGGATGGGCAGAGTGGTGTGAGCCTTGGGAAGCCTGCTGGTGCAGCAGCGAAGAACAATGACTCTCCTGGTGCTGCTGCTCTGGGATACGGCGGTGATATGGCGGGAAGTGTACCAGCTGGTGGTGGCAGGCCATGGCTGGCATTAGCCCCGTATACCTGTAACATAGCCCCTGTTTGTCCTGACCTTTCCCTGTTGCCCTGCCCATCCTTATATCCCATTGTATAGCCCCTGGACCCTATATTCTGCTTCCTGTGACCTCCCTTGTACCATATGTGCACTGTATATAGTTGCCCGGTTGGCCCACGTTTCATTACTTTTGTATTAAAGCCTTTCCATTGCTACATCACTGTGTCTGTGTTTCCTTTGCAGCCTGCGTGTGGAGCCACGCTGCAGGTGTCTGTTGTGCTGTGCTTGGCAGTGTCCCTGGTGTCCTATCGCTGTCCTCTTGGGCCACTGCACATGTGTACACTGGGCATGTGCCCCATGTCCCTGTCCTGTGCGTGGCCCTGTGTCGTGGTGTCCCACAGTGGCCTGTGACTGCCTGCACCTTGTGCCCTTGTCAGCCTGCCCTTCTGTTCACCTGTAGTGCTACCCATCTCCAGTGTGGCCCGTAGTGTTGTGCCCTTCCCCACTCTGGGTGGTGCACTGTGTGCCCCTGGGTGGCCTGTGCCTCCCTCACCCCTGGAGCATATACCTCTCTGTTTGTGTGTTCTCCTGGCACCATGTCCATGGCTCCCTGCATCACTGCCTCATGGATATCTCATGCGTGGCTCTGCCGTTGGTGTGCCAGTGGTGCTGCTGTGTTGGCCTAGTGCTTGTGCCATGGTTGATGGGCAGGGGTACTGTGTGCACCATCCCATGGTGCCCTGTGTTGCCTCTGGGACTGAGTGCCACTGTCCTGTGCTGTGCCGTGCTGGTGGGGTACTGTGCCCCTATGCCCCTGTGCTTCCTTGCCTGTTTGTCTCTGTAGCCTGTTGCCCTTGCTTAGCCCACTGGGTTGTGTGTTCTGGCCTGGTTCCACACATTCCTGGTTGCGCTGGTGCATCTGTGTTTGTGCCGTGGCACATCTTTGCTATATTTAACATGGTTGCACCAGCGCATTTTGGTGGCGCATCTTCTTAATATGGTGACCGTTTCCACATGGTGCATCTGCATTGCACTGCACCGCACTTGCGCATTCCTTGGGCGCAAGTCTGAATGTCTGGCCCAATGTTTATTACTGTCCTATAGTTTGATTTAGTACATTTACAGTGCAGATAAATCACTGAAAGTGAGGTACTCACCCGTGACTGGGGGACACGGTGCCACAGGCACCCTGCACTGTCCTCATAGTGACCATCTTTCTGCCTGGACATGTTTGGTGGGAACAGATGGCATCTGAACTGGGTGTCTATGACCACATATGAACACAATGTCCTCCTACTGCCTCAGCTGTATCTACCTTTTTGGAATAAGAACAAAAATCAGCACTCGGGCTCAAAGTAAAGTGTTCAGAGGTGCTTTACAGTATAACACTGCACTGAAGTACTGTAAAGGAGAAATTTTCATCAACGCTCCAAGGGGCTCATGTGACCAAGATGCTGAGGCATTAAAATGTTGCTGTGTGGTACGTAAGTGGCAGCCAGTGGTACCTGTTTTAGAGAGTGCTTTTCAGACTTTGAAAGCTTTTAGCTAAGTTTATTGAGGCCACTGATGGGCATATTTACAATAACCATGGAGAGTTGCTTGCATTGTGCACTTTGATGGAATAAAAATTGGTTGTCAAGCTTTTCCTGAAAAAGGAGTGTGAAGTCTAGTTCCAAGATTGAGGCGTAGCTTTGACCAGAGTTTTAGGAATTGAATATCCTGTTGTATCACAATTTAACACATTATTTATGCATCACATGGGGGGGTGTTCAGTGGAGAAGAAACTGAGGGATCACAACATGTGCACCCTGGAAGACAGGCGAGTGAGAGGGGACGTGATGGAGACCTATATGTACTTTACAGGGGTACACAAGACACATGAGGGGAGTCTCTTTCAGGTTAGAAAGAGCACCAAAACTAGAGGACATGCAATGAAGCGGGGGGACAGTTTATGAGGGATGTGAGGAAGCATTACTCCCCTGAAACAGTGATGGGCACCTGGAACAGATTGCCAGCAGAAGTGATGGAGACAAAAGCAGTTGGGGCTTCAAGCATGCATAAAATAGACCTAGAGGACTATTAATATATGGGCAGGGAGGAGGCAGGGTCACAGGAGACCAATTAGGGTGTGTAGAGACAGATTAGGCTGGGACCATCTGGGCAGACTTGGTGGGCAATGCAGTCCACTGATGCTGACAAATTTTGATTCCGTGGGCTCCATTTTCAAAAGCTAATTTAAATTAGTGCATTTTGTGGTGACCCACCAGCTGCAGCAAACATGGGTGCACTGGGAAACCAGCTCTGGATTTTAAGGGAACAGGGCTTCTTGCACCAAAGTCCATGAGTTTGCCATAAACTGACTCATGCACCTATCAAACAGTGCACAGAAGTGGACTGCCGCAAGTTGCGGTACAGGCTTGTGGCATTTGGGGCTGTGATAGCGAGCCACTGGCTAGTCACCCCGGTGGCTGGTGGGTCAGACAGGGAGTGTTCTAGCTAATGGGGAGCATGGGAAAGGTTCAGTGGGGCTGACCACTACCCCTGATGGGATGGCAGGGACTGTTTGAGCCTGTTGGGAGCTGCATCAGTGCAACCATGGGGTTGCATGCTGTCATCTGCCAGGGACCACTGGCTGCTCCAGCAGTGGTCTGGCAGGTGTCGAGGCTTTCTGGGTGCCTTCCCTAGGAGGGCGCTGGCTCACCTCTCCACCCAGAGAGGCCTGCAATGGTGGCGCATGGTAGCTGAGATGAGCTGTGGACTGGTCTAACTGCAGGGTTTATGCACCTCTTTGGGGGGGCTTGCAAAGTCCCAATGTTAGGGATATTGCAGCTCTGCCCTGGAACAAGCGCCCTTCCACCTTGGGGTACTGGTTTGGCCATTACAATGACAGCTCAAGCCCAGTTGGTGCAGGCAGTTCCCCAGTGGTGCACAGCCCCTAGAAACTCAGGACTGGTGAAAGGTGCAAGGGGCTCCATACACTATTTCTCCTTGCAGCAAGCCTGCTTGCACCACTCCTGATCTTTGAGAATCAAGCCCCATGTTTCTATGAATAAACTGCTCCAGGAGCTGTTGGAGGCAGGGACAGTAAATCGGGTTCAAGGTAAGAAGGGATAGATTTAAGGGCCTGGTTAGGATGAAGGGGATAGTGGAGATGGAAAGCTAGAACCATATGGCAATAGGCCTATGGGATAATAATAGTAGTAGTAATGCATGGGCTAACTGGATGGACTGCAAGTCTTTCTATGTCATCACCTTCTGTGTATCTACGCATCATACATTGAACATAGCGTTTTAAATTACTAAGCAGATATGCTTGCCTTCGATTGTTGGAAATGCCTGTTCATTGCACTGTACAAAAATATCCTTTTAGTTTATTCTGTTAGTATTTTGAAGAAATTGTAGCAACTTGGAAGGGGGCACACATGAACTTCACAATAATGTCCACACAGATGCTAAAATCCTGAAGCTTTATTAGAAAAATATAAAAACAGCAGCTCAGTGACAGCATATCAGCCTCTCCCACATAACAGTCCTATTATTTTATTTTGAAGAAATTGTTTCTTTAAATGCATTGTACTTAAGGGAAGACTTGATGGCCATGCCCCACCCCTGAGGAAATACCTGCCAGAGTGAGTTCTGGGGATTTACTGTGTTACATGTGTAAGCTGGAATACTAAATGATAGCTCCACTCCTGTAAAGTCTATTTCATAGATTCATTTTACTGTTCCACCCCAAAAATCCAAAGTTTCATGACTAACATCATTTTATCAGACAATATGGGGAGTTTATCTCTCTTAAGAAGTGCTTAAGCTGAACTTAGAACATATCCTGCACCAAGTCAGCAGGGAGCGGGCGGCACCTCAAAGTTATACCTTAGTAAAGCTACAGATATGGAATGACAACTCGGAGTGAACATTATAGAAAAAGATGGGCCAGGTAAACCAAGATACCATATAAGCTTGATCCAGGGCATGTCAGTTTAGCATAAGTGCATCTTAAGAGATGAATGCACTATATCGTCTGGCTAGCTCACTGCTATCAGCTGTATTATCTGTAAACGGTTTCCGTCCTTGCCTTTCTGTTCATGTCAAGTGAAATTCTATGCTATCTCTATGTTTATTGGGCTCTAGCCCACAAAATGTAGTTGTAATGTCTATTTACCCATACCTGCCTGGGTGTATGGCAGATCCTATTTGTATATCCTGCATTTGACTCCTGTCCTGCTTTTACGCTGAAATCATATGACTGCTGTCCAAGCCTGTACCATACTGTCTCTGACATGTGATGTAATATCTATTGCCTGATGTTCTTGTCTGTACCTTGTAATATCCTGGGTCGCACCTGAAAAATAGGCACCTAGGCTGCCTAGTGTGCTTACCTGGTTAATAAATCAAATAAATAAATAAATATCAAACTACTATATTGGTCGATGAGGGATACATATCCCATCATCCCATTACTTACCTGCTTCAGCATCTGCCTCTGCCAAGGTGCGCCATCTGCAATTCATGTTCTCTCATCTCAAGCTGGTGTCTGCTTCTTTTCTCTTTCTTCTGCTTCCTCCTGGCTTTCTCCTGGTCTGCCTCTTGCTTGGTCTTCTCACAAGCCTCTTGCTGCCTCTCTTCTGCCTCTTGCTGACTGCTTTGTAACCCAGAGAACAGAGGGAACAGGAATGATCAGTCAATTACCCAAGGTACCTGCAGCAGTTGTAGGTGGTGCTACTGGTGTCTATGTAGCAGAGAAGAGTATGGATGTGCTATGTTGGACAACTGCTCTTGAAAAGAACCTTTAATACGGACGTGTCTCTGCATTTCAGCTTTCATTTCTATATTTATACAGTATCTCAGCCTTATTGAGCAGTGCCACATAAAAATGTATTGCATAATACAGACTGAGATGTGAAGACATTCTCATGAATGTTTATACTAATGTAAGAGCCCATCAGGCTCAACAGTTCATTACAACTTAAACAAGCATTTGTCAATGCCGAATGTTCGCTTGCTGGCATTAGCATTGGAAGTACAGGAGTTAGACAGATGCAGAATAGGAATGGCAGTGAGGTATTGAAGTGATGCCAACCCCAACCCCACCCTGCAGAGATGGACAGGCATTGGGATGTGCCTTTGGATTGTCACCCAAAACGCTCACGCCATTTCACCTCACCCTACCCTGCAGACACCAAGTGTTGAGGTGTGCCTTGGGGTGCTCGGACTTTATACTCATCCCATTCCATAAGGAAATATGCTGAAATGGGTGCAGTATAGGAGAATGGGGTGAACTTTGGGGCTGAAGAGTCCAAGGCACACCTCGATGCCTGTCACTGGCTGCAGGGTGCTAGTGGGGGTGGAATGGTGTGAGCATTACTGTCGACAATCCCAAGTCACACCCCGATGCCTGTCAATCCCTACAGGTAGGGCATTATGGTCGGAAACCCTAACGCCCTGGGCATTTCTTGGTATTTTCACTCCAAGTTTTCAAAATGGGTTTTTTTAGACCCCACCGCATGAACAGTGACACTATCAGTTTGTTAGCCAAAGGTGATTTTACAGCCACTGTGCTTATCGGCCCCACAGCTGCGAAAACAACATTTCAACAGGATGAAAATGACTGCTGTACTGTTCATGAGGAGGTGTAAAAAATGATAATGTTGAAAATCTGGAGTGAAAATATAACAAAATTGGTGAAGTCAAGAGCGTGAGTAGAAACTGCTCAACGCACACCCATTATGCAATTATTTTGGGGATTTTTTACACCAGATTTTCAACATAGGCATTTTGGGACCTCCGCTCATGAACAGTGGCACTGTGATTTTCTTAATCTGTTCCGAACTTTGATTTCGGACAGCAACCACACCCATTGTGTGCCACAGGTGCAAAACATGTTACGGCAGGTTGTAAAAATGACAGCTGTACTGTTCATAAGTTGGTGTGCAAAATGACAATGTTGAAAATCTGGAGAAAAATATTAAAAAATGGCAAGTTGATGAGCGCAGAAACTGCACAAGGCACACTGGTAACGCAGTCATTTTGGGGAATTTTTCCACCAAATTTGCAACATGGGCTTTTTGGGACCTCTCCTTATGAACACTGTCACTGTGATTTTCTTAATCTGTCCTGAAAGTTGATTTTGCACAGCGACCATGCCATTGTGCGCCAGATGTGAGAAAACACATTTTGGGCTGGATGTGAAAAATGACAGCTGTTCTGTTCATAAGGAGGTGTGGAAAATGGCAATGTTGAAAATCTGGAGTGAAACTATTAAAAATTCTCGAAGTTACGGCGTGCATGGGAACTGCAATGCACGCTTTAACACAATCATTTTTAGCAATTTTTCACTCAATTCTATAACATAGGCTTTTAGAGCTCCACCTCATGAACAGACACTGTCATTTTCATTAATCGGTCCTGGAAGGAGATTCCATGCAGTGACTGTGAAATAACCTTTTGGGACAGAATAACGACATCACAGTGGCTGAGTTCATGAGGTGGGGTCCCAAGAACCCCATGTGGAAAATGTTGTGCTAAAAGTTGCAAAAAGGGCTGAGATATCCACCTAAGTTGAAAACTCCCCATTTATGCCATTATACAGCTTACCAGCATTTCTTCAGTTCATGGTTGGCTTTGAAGAGTGCAGATGTGTTCCCGTTCCACCAAAGATTGTTGTGATGGGCTCCAGAGGTAAGTATGGGGTGAAAGGGGGTGTGGGCAGGTGGGGTGCACAGAGGGTGGGTGCGGATTGGGGAAGGGCACGGCAGACAACGAGGGATCATTTTCTTGTTTACAGGTTTAAAAAAAAAAACTTTATGGGAAGGTATTCTTTTTTTACAGGTACATTTGACATGCTGGCGTGGCTCCCAACATACTACCTGTATTTTGGGGAGGGGGACTGGAGCCAACAGGATTGGGCACCCCGTCAGCAAAGAAAAGGGTCTGTGTTTGGGGGCATGATGCTGAGGGGGATTGGGCATCCCCTCAGCAGACAAATTATGGGGGACATTATGCCAATGAGTTGGGCTCCCCATCTGCAAATTAATTGGGAGGGCATGCCAACAGGAGGATTGGGCACCCACCCTCATCGGCTTGTTGGGGATCAGTGAGGTGGACGACAACAGTCGCCATCAAGTTTATTGACATGTAACACCAGGCAAGACACACCCCTGCAATGAGGGGCACTCCCTCCATGCAGCAGTATTTCAAGTTGATGGCACGCTTTTGAGCTGTTGTCATAGACAGCATGCTCATTTATTGGTGCCACAGGGACAAGCCCCCAAAAGAAGTGGCGGCATTGACTACAACATGACCGCACCTCCACAACCCGCTTCTCCAGCAAGCTGTCACAACATGTTTCTTGTGCATGTGCACAAGCAAACATAAAAAAATAATTAACAGAACACTGCAGCTAATATCAGTTTGTGAGGTGGAGTGAATGTCTAAGAAGAAGGAATTAAGAGAGAAGCCAGTAACATGTTTTAATCTCCCTCAGTATCCAGGAGTGTAATACAACATGCTTCAAGATTCTTATACTTTCATTGGCAAAGTATTACTAAGTCGAATTTTGATTGACCTGTAAGACAAGATGGGTATAAAGAGAAAGTCCATCAGAGACAGTGTCCTCAGCCATCCACTTTGTGACAGATGTATCTGATGGTTGCCAGGTAGTCAAGAAATGTTTCCTTCTCAGCTGTAGATTAAATGTGAGTTGCTCCATATTTTGTACTATATTCATTGCTTGACTCAAGTGTATACCCATGGAGCGAAGTCTGAGAACCATTTTAAAGTAACACATTTCAATGCTGCTAGTAATAAAACTTGGAACAGTTGCCTCATATGCTTATTACAGATTGGGATAGGAAGAATACCCAGAACTAGGGTTTGAAAACAGTATGGGAAGGTCTTTCCTATCACCTCCTGAACTGAGTCATGTACCACATGTCAAAATCCACTCAGTTTGGGGCATTTTCAAAATAAATTGCTAGTGAGGCCCTTTGAAGCCACAGAGGCTCCAACACTGGTCTATGTTAGTTATTTTAAAATGCTTGGTGATGGTGGGAGTATTAAAAAACCTAAGGGAGACCTTCCATCTCGTGATGGAGAGGATGTGACTTTCCATCCTGTCTTCAGAAATGTGTGCCATACAGCGGGCATGAGGGGTGCTCCACTCTCCTGTTCTCATTTCTGCTTACCCTGTCTGTGGGATCCGTTGTGTTATTCCTCAGTAACAGGTACAGATCAGACATGCATCTAAATCTAGTTTTGAGAGTGGTCCCCAGTAAAAGAAGAAGGAACCAGTCCTCTAGTTAGATTCTGGAGATTACATCCTGTTTGGATGAAATGCCTAATCTGTAGTCATCTGAAAATTCAGAGTGTGGGAGATTAAATTGCTATGCTACATCTTGAAACTTCTAACCTGTCCCACTGAGATGCACTGTGAGAATTTTGTGATGCCTTGTTTCTCCCAAGATCAAACCCATGATCCTAAGCAGGTGGTGACAAAGATTCTGTGTACCTGACTATGGAGAATGGGCCTATAGGTGTAATAATTCTCATATGTTTTCTAATGTTTTCTAAGACTGCCAAGCAATGTTGCACCCAAGGATTAGTAATTTTCCATCTGATCCCTGGGGACAATGGGTTTAGTGGCAACTCGAAAAGAGGGTTGAACACCCCCTGCCTATCTTTCACAGAATAACATTGGGATGCATATTGCTGTTTAGCCCAGGTGATCAGGGTGGCTGTCTGGGCTGCTATATGAAACAGCTTTAGGTCTGGCTTAGCAAGGCTTTCTTTTCACTGGGCATTGTTAAAACTGTCCTATTTATCCTCAGTTTATGTCCTGATCAAATGAAGGTATTAATGCCTTTCAGCACCCTGGACCAGAATGTTTGTGATATGGGAACTGGGTGGGTCTAAAATAAAAGTAGAAAACATGGCAGGAGGTTTATTTTCAGAGTATTACAGTAATTTGTCTGAGAAAGGATAAAGACAACAACTTCCAGTGGCCCATGTCTGCCTAAGATTGTAAAGCAGTGTATCATTGATGTTGAATAATTTCTGGATTTGGGGGTGACATGTACACACAAGTATCTGAGCTGGTTGTTCTTGGCCCAGGTAAAAGGGAAGGAGTGCATGCATTCTGAAGTGCATTTGCCACTAACTAACAATGCCTCCAACCTGGAGTAATTCAGTTTGTATCCTGATAATTCTTCATATCATACTGGGGTGCTCAACAGTGCCAGCACATATGTGTCCACTTCTGAGAGAAAAAAAATGAGGTCATCAACATAAAGAGATACATTATGCATGTCTTGTCCCATAGTATGCTCACTATGTTTAGGTCTTGGTGAACTGCTATGGCTAAAGGCTCTAGGCTAATTGCAAACAATAATGGTGACAAGTGATATCCTCGATGGGTGCCACTTCCTAGTGCAAATCTGTTTGGGTTATACCTCTTGACCTTAACAGTGGCTGCTGGTGCTTTATATAATGTCTCAACTGTGTGAAGAAATTTGGTGCCAGACTGAAAGGATTGCAGAGAATAATTTCGAAATTGCCAGTTTACCCTGTCAAATGCTTTCTCTTGATCCACAGAAATAGCTAATTGGGTACATCTGTTGTGTTTTTGTGAAGTGAACATGTTGAACAGGTGTCTGACATTATCCTGAAGGAAGTGTTCCTTACTGAAGCCCATCTGATATGAATGTACTACAGAATGTGTGTGGTTTTACAGCCTGTCAGCCAGAATTCCTGTCATTATCTTTATATAATTGTAGAGAAGAGAGATAGGGTAATAAGAGACACATTCCATGAGGTCTTTCCCTGCTTTGTGTAATACAATGATATGGGCCTGGTTCCATGAGGGTGTTAAATACCTAAGTAAGGTGACGTATTATCAGCTGTGCATAGTATTTGTACCATTCTGAGGGCAGGTTTTCTGGATGAGGAGACTTCATATTTTTCAGATTTTTTATTAGGTCCTGAACTTCCTCCCCCACAATTGGGCTTTCCATAGTATCCCTTGTCTCTTCAGATAGCCTAGGGACAGTGAGATGCTGAAAAAAGGAGACTGGATCACCCCTTTCAGGTGTGAACAAAGTTTTGTAAAAGGAAGCAAACTTTTCTAGGATGAACTTGAGGTTCCCAGAATAGTCTGCCTTTCCCTACATGTTTTAGTCTTAAAATGACCCTAATAGCAGCTTGTTTTCTGAGCTAGAGGGCCAGCAAATGCCCCATTTACTGATTTCTTTGTAATATCTTTGTCTGAAAAATTAGGTTTTTTCTATCAGCTCATCTAGGATTTTCTTATGCTGGGCTTTCTTGGCCTCTAGCTGCTTTTTTACTTCTGCATGTAAGCTAATCTGGTGGGTGTGCCTCTAGGTCATAGATTTCTCTTTCTAAATCTATGTGTCTCTGAGCTTTTTCTCTCTTCAATCTAGAGGCCTATTGCATAGTTTCTCCATGACCATAACATTAAAATTATCCCAGACCATCAAAGCTGGGACTTCTGAGTGTTGGTGCTCATTTCAGTAAGTTGAAAATACTTCCTTCATATGGTCTTGGTAGCCCTGATCATTCAATAAACTGGCATTAAAGGTGGTATTGTGGGGTCAGATGGACTGCTTTGAGCTCCAGGACCACTAGGGAGTGATCAGATAGAACGGAGGTACCAATTTTGCAGAAGGCTACTTTGTGTACCCAATTAGTGGATATAAAAATATGGTCAATTCTTAAATAAGAATTGTGACATGGGGAATAGTAATTGTAGCCTCTCTCCGAGGGGTTTACAAAATCCCAAACATCTGTGAGTGCCAATTTACCTTATAGCCAGGTTAAAGGTTTATTTCTAGATAGGGTGTCTCCGTGGTTTCCCCTTCCCGTTTATCCATTGTGTTGGTGATTGCTGAAATGAAGTCGCCTCCAATAATATATAAGTGCTCAGGTTGGTGACTGTAGCCAGGAAGATTTCTTTTTTTTTTTAGAAATGGGACACATTCTGGTTGAGCATTAGGAGCTTACAAATGGAGTACAAGGTATATCTTTCTATATATATTTCCAGTTTTATGAATCTTTCCTCTGAGTCTTGTATGACATTTTGCAGCTGTACGGAATATCTCTACATATCAGGATAACAATGTCTCTTTTATGAGGGTTGTGCTCAAAGTGGAGGTACAGACTTCCAACCCACCGTGCTCGTGACTTTTTGATTCTTGACTTGAGTCAGATGAGACTCCTAAAAAAAAGCAAGCTGAACTTTCTATTTGTTCAGTTCTTTAAATAATTTAGCCCTTTTAATGGGGTTATTAATCCCCTGATATTATATGTGGATGTCCTAAGGTCTCCCACCATTAACCCTTAGGTGATGATACATCTTAGTGCGTGGGTCTAGAAGGGGCCACACATAACCTCTTCCCTGAGTGTCCCCTGCCTGATGTTCACTCTGTTCTGCTATAACTAAATATGCTGCAGTAGTCAAAACAACTGGTAACTGGTCCAGCAACCAGCAGGAAAAAAAACAACTTGTTAAAACATAACCATCTGAGAACAATGTGCACAACAAGCACAGCCAATGAGCTGCTTGGCTTCAAAGTAATAAGTAGGGTCACTGCTGAATGGTGGGTAATGTGCAGTGACTGGAATTGTACCAGGCAGCACTCCTGCTGCCAAGAGCATCCTGTAGTGATACCCTAAAGCTTGTGACTTGTCACAGCAACAATGGAGTTAGGTCAAAAAGTAGCACATGCAATCTTTAGAGTGCTACAGTAATAACATACTATTTGCACAGCCCTATTGTCCTAAGTCTCATGTAAGGGTTAGCAGAGTGGATATCAGGGCATTGAAAAATGAATAGGTTTGCATCATAAACTCTCTGTAGTCAGTGAGAAAATCCACCCCGGGAACATCAGCAGACCCCACAGGTCTGCATCCAAGGTGGCCACTTCACACTCCCTAGGGCCCCCGCCACTCATCCTTCAGAAGATCCTCTGTCTTTGTTAGTCAGTGGTTAGGCAGGCAGCACAGCATTTAGCTTACAAATTTTCCATGGAGCAGGGGAAGCATCCCTCCACTCCCAGCAATCAATGTGCAGATTTGGTCAATCCAGTAAGAATGTTGTCCACCCTAGCCAGTGAGGCTCAATTTGAGTGAAAAGCTAGCCTATCATCATTCCCCCTTCCCCGGGTGAGGTGTGGCTAGTGAGCTCCATCCCTCCTGGGTCCTAGGGGATTGATAGTGTATGACTGCTTGCGCTGACTTTGATACACCTAGTCACTTCATTCATTGCTGTTTTACAGCAGAATTTATATGGACCTGATCGTGTATCTTCCATTGCTTAAACAGTTACTGACACCTAAATGAAAAATTTGAAAAACATAATAATTTAGCACAATTCTGCTTGCTTTCCATGTATATTCTATATATTTCTCCTCCCCATTATTTATTACTTAGTAAATTTGCATGAATATATGATCTCTGTCCTGTAAAGATCCCTTAGAGCTCATCTGCCTCTATAGCTTACTCCCTACTTCAAGTCATAGTCTTCTGCTGTGTTATCACAGTCTGTTGCCATGGGAGTAACTGTGATGTCACAAGCAGTGCATTATGATCTTAGGTAGGGAACAAGAAATGGGAGCGGATGAACTCTTCAGGAGCAAATATTCTGTTTTCATGCAAATGGCTTCAGTAATAAATAATTGGGAAGAAAATACAGAACTAATGTGAAATACAAGCTGAAATGTATCTAAATATTATGTTTTGTTGCTGTTCTTCTGAAGGCATCAGCTGCTCTTTAAATGTGATGCTGGTAACTGGCAGACAAGAGGCAGGGTGGATGGACCCCCCAACACACACAATGCACTGAGTGCCACATCACAAGGAGCTCCACTAACTTTTCTAAATACTTTGTGATGGCACCATCATTTTCTGCCAACCTACTACCAGAAATTCATATTCAGATTTCTTTGTTTTTACAAAATGGCTGAGAGGCAGATATGGACTCTGGCTTGGGCAGGGAAGCCTCCCATCCTGAAGCACCTGCAGTAGTACCAATCCTCCCACAGGAGAGGGCCGACACCAATAACTTTGTTTTTTAGCCCAACATATTTACTGGTAAGGGCCAGCAGGCTTACTGGGAGAGCCGAAACATAAAATAATACATAGTGCCTGACTTCTCCCCTTTAGAAGCATGGAGGCTGCATTTGACATTGTCTCGCACAGCTTTGATCTGTTATCAGTGTAAACTTGGACACATGCAGAATATTACAACGTGGCTTTAATACCTTTGTTCCAAAATTCTTTCTGCACCATAAGCATTCTCTGATGTTTTGCACTGTGGCTGGGGCAACATTGTAATTGAAATACTGTAGAGCTTGCAGTAATCAAAATATCCCCATGCCGGTGCAAGATTTGCATTTAACATGATAATCATGGAAGGCTATGATAAATTATCTTGGTCTTGCCTTTGGGTCTTTCAGAGAGGCAACTAGTGTGCAATGAGCCCTTATAATGTTTAATTTGAGTCTAGTCTAGTCCCAGTAACTTTCTGAGTAGGCTCTCAATGTACTTGCATAGGTCTCAGTTTCTGCATATGTGGTATCCCATGGATCCTAATATTATTTCAAGTGTCTATTTCCTAAGTCCTCCACTTTTTCCAAGCTGTGTGTCTATCCCATGCAAGTAAATGATTGCATCTGTTTGTAAGTGCATAGTGGTGGAGTATTCTGAAAGGCAGGCCTCAGCTGCAGATACCAAAGTCCTGATGCCCATCTGCCACAGTAAATTCTAATTTCTGGAGGGCAGTCCCAATACTTTGAGTTCAGTGCAAGGTCTTTAGAAGAGATCATGAAGGATTCTTCAGCATGCTCAGATTGCTGTTGGGTGGAGACAACATGGTTGGCCGAAAGAGGAATGTCTGCTGCGTCTTCCTGATCTGTTTTTGCTTTGTTGGGTGGTTTTCCTGAGTATCCTTAAGTCCTTGCCTAGTTGCCATTAGAAAATCATCCAAGGTACATTTTTAGACCACTTGGCCACCAATGGAACTCAGATGCAGGTGGATTTTAGAATAGGCTGAGCGGAGCTACAGAATTAAGCAGACATTGCTCTCGTGACATCACCAGAAGTCTTCAACCTTCATTTCATTTTGTGAATTTTTTATCACTTCTTGTAGGCTTTGTGAGTAGCACCTGTGACTGTAATGGTTCTGTTGACCATTGTTGTAATATCCACGTCCCTTACTGTTACCTAGTGCTGTGTGGAATTTTCAAATTCCAACAGAACAAAAGTTCTATCAAAATTCCTCTGGAAGCAGTATGGTGGAATTCTGCAGCAGAAAATGTTTGTGGAATGATTTTCCACAGAAAAAATGCTGTTCTGTGGAATATGACTTGGCAGATCTTAATATTTTCCTTGAAAATGGTTGCAGAATGATTTTCCATGGAAAAATGGTGTTCCGCGAATGATCACAGCAAGCAGAATTCCACTGAAGAACCAGCAAAATTCTGGCAGAAATTCCACTGACCGAATGGTCATTTTGCGTGAATTTCACCAGTGGAATTCTGCATTCCACAGAGCACTACTGTTACCTCGTACCCTCTTCTATTCCTTCCCATGGTATGTCCACTACCAGCATAGCTAGCTGGGTTGATCCACAGGCTGATGATGGGGAGGATTACTGCTTTGCTTCTTTGCTTGTTTCTTATGACTTTTGTGGATTGTGACTTGGTTACTTTCCATGGTCAAAGCATCTGAAGAGATAACTTTTGATACTTTGACTTGGATAAGTTTTTTCTTTCTTCTGTGCGGTGGTTCCTTCAGGTTGGGTATTCTCCCATAGTACCTCAGCCTCATTTGTAAGCCACTCATTCCCCCTTGCCTTCTTTATCCCTAAGATTAATTTAATGTTTATGGGAATGCACCAAAATATAACTCTTAAAAGTCTCTTCTCTCAGTTTTGGGATCCTCACCTGCTTAAAAATGCAGCAGTGCTCGGTGTAATGTTGTTTCCTTTCTAGTCACATTGTGACACCATCGTCACAATGTTCTGACTTATGGCAAGGCATAAAGATTGGAAACACATAGCAATTAAGCAATTAGCAGTGATGGCTCTGTCCATTCTTGTCAGTTCATGTCTAAAGGTGCCGATTGACATGACTAGACAAGAAGAAACCTGACACTGAGCACCACTGTAGGCATCCTTTATCTCATAGGAGAAACACCTCATTTTACAGCCTGCCTCTTTAGCTTCCCTCGGAGTATGGAATTTGCCAAATTTCTTACTTAATGCATTGTACAACCCTTGCACTGAACATGTTGTCTTGTTAGAGAGCTCAGTGTACCAAGTTATGTGTTTAGAATCAAAAGACCACCCAATCAAATCTGATTGTCCTCATTATATACTGTGATTCATGGCATGCTTAGATTTTTCAACATCACACTCTTTTCCAGTTAAACTCAAGAAAGTCCTCATTATGTTATATCATTCCTTTTTAGGCCTTTCCCTTAGTTCTGCACCTAGTAGTGCATTTCTCCTCAGAGCTAGATTGCTTTCTGTGTGAGGATGAAGCACTAGTAGGTTTAGATTTTTTACTCTTTCTCTTTATCAATTTGTAAATTCTTCTTTCTTTTCCAAGATATTCTGATAGAAACACAGAATTTGTCAGAATAAAAAGGACCACTTGGCCCACCCAGTCTGCTCAGAAGGTTCCAAACTAATCTGTCTCTGCAGACCCTAAGTGGTCTCTGGTGATCTCCTCCCTCTTCCCTTCCTATTTTCTAATATACCAATATGTTTATCCCATACATGCTTGAAGCTCCCACTGTTTCACCTTGCCACTTCTGCTGGCAGTCTATTACAGGCATCTACCACCCTTTCAGGAAATATTTCTCATCTCTCTTAAACATTCCCCTCCAGCTTCATCAAATTCCCTGTATCCTGGTGCTCTTACTCTTTTGAAAGAGATTCTGTTCCTGCACCCTGTTCACTCCTGTGACTGTGAGGTACTTGTACATGTCTATCATGTCATGTATTGCTCTCCTCTCTTCCAGGGTATACATCTTGAGATCCCTCAGTCTCTCCTCGTAGAGCTTATTGTGAAACCCCTGCACCATTTTAGCTGCCCTCCTCTGAACTGCTGCCACACTGTATATGTTCTTTCTGAAGTGCAGCCTCTAAAATTGTACACAGAATGCCAGAAGGGACTTTACCAGTGAGTGATACAGTGGCAAAATCACCTCCCTCCCTCCTCCTGCTGGTGATACCCCTCCTTATTCACACCCCCAGCATGCCACTGACCTTACCCACTGCTTTGCTGCACTGCCCTGCCACTTTGAGGTAATCAGAAATGATAATCCCCAAGGTCCTTTTCAATGACTGTCAGTATCTCTTCCCATCCTATACTCAGTTCCTGCACTCCTATGCCCTAGGTGCATGATTTTGCATGTTTTGGCATTAACCCCAACTGCAATGCACTTGACCATTTCTCTATTTTCCCAAGATCCATACTCTTTCTCTCTACCCCCTCCTGAATGTTGACCCTATTGCAGATTTTGGATATCATCTGCAAAACAGCATAGTTTCCCGTCCAGCTCTTCTGCAATGTCACTTATGAAGACGTTGAAAAAGACCAGTCCTAACACTAATCCCTGTGGCACCCCACTGGCCACGCTTCCATTATTAGAGTTAGTGCCATTAACCACCACCCTCTGTCTCCTATCTGTTAACCAGCTTCAAACCCAATTCACCATTTTAGATACCACCTGTAGGCTGCACAGTTTCTTTAGCAATCTCCTGTGTGGCACAGTGTTGAAGGCCTTGCTAAAGTCCAGATAGGCCACATCCACTGCCTTCCCCTGACCTACATCCCTGGTTACCCTGTCAAAGAAATCTATCAGACTTGTTTGACATGACCTCCTCCCCTTGAATCCATGTTGCCTGTGGTCCTGCAGCCCATTGGATTTCAGACACTCTTCCAGTCTTTCTTTCAGTAGGGTTTCCATTAATTTCTCCATCACTGAAGTAAGACCCACAGAACCATCAGAATTACTTTTTTCAGAGGTTGGAAATGTAATCTATTAGTCTTTGTGTCTTTCTTACCAGTTTTACACCCTGTTCTTGTAACTCCTCTAACCTTTTTCCAAATATACCGAGTACCTTCTCCTCCAAAACATTTCCATTTGTTCCTCTTTCCTGTTTTGCTATCTCTCCTCTTCAGAAAGGAAAGGAAACTTTAGTTTTAAGGTGAAGAAACCAAATGTATAGCTTATTATGTCAACTGGTTCTCCCTCAGTCTTGACATTTACTACAGCAGGCATACTTCTGTGGGGAGACTGTAGTTCCCTACTGGTCAGGTAGGTTTTCCCAGCCAGTAGTAGTGTGCACTTCCTTTTGTTTTTCCATAACACATTTCCTTTAGCCTTTTATAGGCTTTTTGAGACTCATGCAGAGTTTTATCAGTTTGCTGCAGAGACTTTTCTAGGTGTGAACAAATTCTATGTGGGTCTTTATTCTCTTTTTTATGTTTTAGTATTCAGGTTCTAAGAAATGTATTTGCTGTTTTCTATTTTCTTATTCTTAGAAACATAGAAGTCATCAGCAGAAAAGGACCCCTTGGCCCATCTAGTCTGACTTCTTTTGATCTATTTTGGATTTTGCTTAAATGGTCTGCCATAATGGCTTTCTCTATAATCAAATTTTCCATTTGTCTTAATCTTTCTTGGCTTTGTCCTAGCTGAGCTACCTTTACCTTTTTTCTTTTGTACCATGTCTTTCTCTATAACCAGTTTTTCTAGTCTTAGAAGGAGTAGTTGTTTGCAATTCATCATTGTTGGTGAGGAGGCCCTCTAATTTTAAAAAGAGTTGATTTTTCTTTGGTTCAATTTTCTCTTTGTCTTCCACTGATTGGTTGACTTCCTCATTGTTTTTCCTTGAAGAGAACCTTTTTGTGTTTTTTTTTTATTTTCTTTGAGCATACTCAGGTGGTTAGAGAAAGTAAGGCTGGCAGTAGTCATAATGGTACCCCATATAACACGAGGTACAGGACACGTTCTCCAAGAGATAGGCTTTCAAGGATAGACATTGTCCTCTTTTTGTTTTGTGGTTTAAATTTTCAAACCCAAACACTGGCATGCTAAAAATATGTGTTATGTTTCCCTAGCTTACTAAAGGCCAGTGCTTACTGAGCCTGTTTACTCTCACCCACAGACAGTTTGTCTTCAGATGTCACTGGAGATGTCCCCTGTTTGAAGTTCTCTTTTCTTGGCAAATTTGTTGGCGGTGCTCTGTTCTCTGTCAGTTCATTCTGTACTTTCTCAATACCTACTCCTTCCTGCTTTGAGGAAGTAAAAACAATCAAAATTATTTCTTTTCACAAGAAACTAAGCATTCTAGATACTGTAGATTTAGTACTTATTTTAACAAAGTACAAGCACTCTGCATCAGTCATTTGAAAAGTACAATTGTGCACTGCATTTTTAAAAATGACACTTAAACACCAAAAACCGGTCACTCACCACCTTGACTTATAGATGGACATGACTTGTAGGTAGAAGCTTCAGCAGTTATTTATTTATAATATATTATGTTAAAAACATAGAAGAACAGTACACCATAGTGCCTGCCTGATGCATTTTGAACTGAATTCTTTATCAAAATGCTGAATGGTTGAATGGTTATCCTGATATGTAGAGATGTTCCTATACATCTGCAAAATGTTACACAAGACCCAGAGGAAAGATTCATAAAGCTGGAATTACATATAGAGATATATCTTGTTCGTTACTTTGTTTGTATGCTCCCAATGCTCAGTTAGATATATACAGCATAAGTCAAGGTGGTGAGTGCCCGGTTTTCAGTTTTAAGTGTCTTTTAAGCACCGAGAGTGCCACCATCCCTGTGCATACTTTTTTGAAGTTAATTGTTTAAAATGATCAGAAATGCAAAAATCCACCATTTTTCAAACTTTTAAAATGAGCACAAATTAATATTTATTTTATTCATGCTGTATCAGTCCAGGATGAGCCCTATTTTTGGCATAACTTTAGACTATAACCTTCAATCTAAATATTTCACTTCTGACTGATAATTTGAATTTAAAAAAAATACTTAAAAGTCTTTCAACTCTTTTAATAGTATGGCTCATTTATATTTGCTCACAATCTAAAATATAGCAAAAGGTTCTGATATGTATGGCATCTTGCATGTGTCACCAATAAGTGGTATACAAATAATTTTTTTAAAGAAAATGTTACGTAACTTTAAATACGAGTTTAGAACATCAGCAGAAAAGCAAGAATAATGTGAAACAGTAAAACATTTCTTTTGGTTAATAACACTGGTTACTTTACTTTAACAGGTACTGTAGGGATAATCTTTAAAATATTGTTTGTCTGGTGCTTCTCAACACTTTACCTCTGGGTAAGCTATTCCATGTGGTCACTACCTTTTGAGTAAACCGTGCCCTATGATGCTCAGATTTAAATACTCCCATTCAGTTGGTATTTATGACCTCTAGAATAAAAACTATTCACCTTATTTGATGGGTTCATTCAGCATTTCATCCCTTGTAGCTTTATAGATTACAGTAAAGTCACTCCTCATTTTTTATCTCCACACTATAAGGATCAAGCTTGTGCAGCCACCATATGTTCTACTCTCATACCCATAATAATCTTTGTTGCATTGTGCTTTATGCTTTCCACTCTGTTAATCTTCATTCCGATATACAGTTACCCAAAACTACCTACAATACTCCAGATGGGGCTGTACAGTACCAGTGACTTATGTAGTGGCAGATCCACCTCTCCATCTCTACTAATAAATGTTGCTTTACTGCAACCCAAAATCAAATTGCAGCTTTCTGTGGCTTGTTCACATTGCACTAATTGCTTACAATCCTCAGAGACAATAATCCCCAAATCCCTTTCTTTTGTTTTGATTCCCTCAAATACTTATACTTGAACCTTAAGTTATCCCCAAGATGAATCCTTAGTTCTGTCTGGAACTCCTGGTAGTTACTACTACTGATGGGTCCCCCATTGCCACTGTGCTTTCCTTTAACTATCTCAGTGTGACTCTTGCCTTCTGGTAGACAGCTCTTTCCAGAGCCCTAATATTTGTAGGTCAGTAAACTGTAAACTAGGCCTGACCTTTGGGGCAAAGCATTATCCTTACCCCTATGGTTTGTCTTGCCCTTGCCAGAGGGTAGTTCTCCACAGCCTCAATTATGGGCTTATGTCCTATGCCAGTGTTGCAAAGTCTATGCTATGTAAATGGGACATAGCTGAAAATAAT
This sequence comes from Neoceratodus forsteri, assembly GCA_016271365.2. Lineage (NCBI taxonomy): Eukaryota > Metazoa > Chordata > Ceratodontiformes > Ceratodontidae > Neoceratodus > Neoceratodus forsteri. Next base: position 1,478,500,080 of record CM057455.1, read on the forward strand.
ATCCACTGCCCAACTCATGTACTGCTGTGAGCTCTACAGTAAATTGGGATGGCTATATGTTTTATAGACAAGGTCATCATAACTGCTACCTATGCTATCCTTACCAGCCAGTTGAAAGTGTCTAACTCTAGCTACCTTCTTGGTCAAATGATCAGCCCTGCTGCTCGTACCAAGGACCCATGCTACCTCTGGTGACCAGGCCTTTGCTGTCTAGCTCCTAGGTTTTGAAGCTCCCTCCCATCCCTGGTCCATAGTGCCTCCTCCATGCACTTTTCAAGAGGTTCCTCTGGATTTCCTGAAGACTGACTTTGTCAGCATGTGCATAATGTGAGGCAGATCATCCCCCTTCTTACACTGGGGTCCCTGCACTGTCCTATGTGCATACCTCAAATGGTTTTGAAATTGACTGCGCATCTTAACCAAGTGATAGTATTGTATGATGTGTTGCTCTCTGTGCTCTGTTTCTGGCCATCCCTGAACTTCAGATGTTTTGACACATGTTATTGTAATTTTGTCATATGTTATGTCACCATGTGTTCCTGCTGCCTTGTACTTTTCTGTGACATTACTGTGATATTGGTTATCTTTATTGCCTTGCTCCATAACTCTCCCGGGTTGTACCCAAAAATAGACATTGTAATTGTCTAGGGTAGCGATGTGTGAAGTTGGAAAACTGCACTGCAAATTAATTCACGATTTCATCTCATTTCATGAAGTTAATCCACCTTGTGAAATCCAAATTTACAATAAACTGATAACTTCATGAAATGCGAAGCTGGTAACTTTGCCAGTGAAGTGTGATACAGAGGCAAAGTTTGCAATGTAGTATGGGACTGGAGGTCGCATGTTGCTGAAACAAGCTGTATGCCACGAGGATTCTGTCTTCAGCATAGTCTTCTGAAGACAGAGTAGGAGAAAAATCTGTGTGTGCCAGTCTGAGGAAAAAATCTTTCAAAATACATCTCAAGATCAAGCCTTTTGAATCCCAATTGCTCACAAATTATTCTAGAGGCCCTTGTGCTGCTAGATTTGTGTTATTTTTTTATTTGTTGCTGACTACTTTAAAGTAGTGGCTTTTGTTTTGTCAGTCTGTGAAGCAGTGGTGTGGTGGAGGGGTAAGTGTACTGTAAAGCAAGGCAGGCCAGAAAGATCCAGAGCTTTATGTCTAAGCAGGAGATTTGTGTTATATTTTGGTATTCTCACTTTTGTTCATCATTTTGATCTACAGTGTGTAAGTTTGATTTTTCGTTTCACCCCCTTCCCCCTACCAGGCCTCCTTTAAATGCACACAGTCTCTGCCCACTCCTATCTGATGTTTCAATTTATTTGGTTACTTACTGTCAACAACTGCAATTCCTCCCATCCCCTTTTTGCAACTAAGCCTTCTAGCAGCCTTCTCATTCTGTCTTGCTGAGGCATACTATTTTGGTACTTTAGGTTTGCTTATTGCTGACTAGCATATCCTGTCCTGCTGACTAGCATATTTTGTCTTGCTAAGGCACTGTTTCACTTGAAACATCCCTTTTACTGAAAAAAACAAATTACTAAACTGTGACTGATTTGCCAAGAAACTGTGTTTATTGTCTAAAAATGTTCCATGCAACCAAGTGTTACAGCCCCTTCGTGACTTTGTAGCTCTCTCTGGACTGCAAGGTGCCAAGGAAATCACAGGCCTTTCAGTTGCTAATTGAGCTGTTTTCACTCAGACTGCTAGCCTTTGTGTTGCCCCACTATTAATTCGAGCTACACTCTCCTTTGTCTAGCCAAGGGCGGTATACATTTATCTTGCATAACTCCGTTTTTAAACTTCCCCAAACAAGTCGCATACAGAACAATGACCCCTGGGACCTGTATAATCTTCCATTGGCCCACTCCACTCTGCACAGGCACCTCTATCAGCCCCCACTGAAGAAATATATCTCTTGCAATCCAGACATTTTCCGTCCTCCTGTCCATTCTCCTTCCCTTAACGAGGAACTCACATCAAATAAATTTTGTTCGGAGACTTGCCACTGTCAGGGCTACTCTTAGATCCCCTTTTAGTGCATACTGACCCCTATCATACCACAGCAGTAACTACCCATACAACAAATTTGGGGACCTAAAGACTCTGGTTAGCAGCTCCTTGATAAGTACACTCCACTTTTTGAATAAGCTACCATGGCAGGTCTTGGCTGGCTACTTACTAGCCTGCATTTCCTGATACCTAATATTAGTGGACCCCTGACAGATCTGACTCTAATAAAGGGACATGCCCTATGCCACTAGGACATCCACATAATAAGACTATGTATTCATTATGCTGCCCCTGGTTGGCCCTGATTCAGTCAAATTTTGTTGAATCCACTTGAAGGGGGACTGCAACTACTCGGCTATGCATGGCCCCAAACCCCAGCCACCCATACGCTGCATAGTCGGGTGTTACTCTGCATGGACCTTAATTCACGCACTGGCAGGGCAACACAAAGGTCAACTCGGTCCCTGGATCCCTGCAATCTAACCTACACAAAATGCAACAAGGCCCATGCTTTAAACATCTCCTTGCCAATCTGAGAAATATCGTTTCTCCTCCTACTACTGTGCTCAGGAGACATTGAGCTCAGTCCTGGCCCCATAAAGTTGATTTCCTCTCCAACCGAAATTACTACCCTAAAAGAAATCAGTTTTCTGCATGCCAATGTCTGCAGCCTTCTAAAGAAGTTGGATTCTGTCCAGGACTGGATTATCCACACTGCCCCAGACATACTTGTGATCTCAGAATCCTGGCTTCGGGCATCCACACCAGACAGTGAGGTTAATATCCCCAACTACCTCCTCTTCACAGAAGATAGAAAGACTAGGGGGGATGAGTAGCCATTTATGTTAAAAACAAATTTACAGTATCTATATTAGATGCTACTTCCATTGCAGGGGGCTTTGAATGCCTGTCTTTCAGGGTCAAACCATCCCAATCTGTGGCACTCTGCATAATAGGTTGCTATAGACCCCCAGCAGCAGGACCACAGCTCCTGGCTCATCTGTCTTCACAAATGGACATGACACCTCTGGAAACAATTATATTAGGTGATCTTAACTATGACTGGATATCGAATAGATCGCTACCCTAAAACAATTCTGCAACTCCCACGGGTTCACCCAAATGATTACAGAACCAACATGCATCAACAAGAAATCCAATGAAAAGCACACTTCTGACATCCTCCTTGTCAACAAACCACACTACTTTTCCCATGCTGGTATCCTTCTAGCAGATGTTTGTGACCACTGTCTCATAGCTGGCATAAGAACTATCTCGAACCCACTATCTACATCAAAGTTTTCTACTAAAAGATCCAGATGGAACTTTGATCCTCTGCCTACATACAAGAACTAAAAACTCCTTGCTCTGGCAGACTTTCTACCTGGCTAAATCAGTGGGTGATGCCTATAATGTTCTCCATGAAATCATAGCCAGTGCCTTAAACAACCATGCTTCTCTAGTTAATGCACGAATAAAAACCAGAACCTGCTGTTGGTTTTCACCGGATCTGAAGAATGCTTTACTCAAAAGAGACCAGCTATGGAAAAAGGCCCAGAAATCGCAGGCCGATGCAGACTGGTGTCTCTTTAGGACAGCTAGAAATGCCTGCATGAAAATGGTCAGAGAGGCCAAGGCCAATTATTATCAAAATGAATTACTATCCGCATCCAACAGCCCAACCAAATTCTGGTCCACCATAAAGGAACTGTCTGGACACTCCCCAGGTAGTGCACTACCCTCCAAAATCACCATCGACAATGTCACTATCAGTGATAAATCTGAAATTCTTCAAGCCTTCAACAACCACTTTGCCACTGCAGGCATGGCATTCGATAATGCACCAGTAAGTAGTCTCCATCCATAGCTCACCGCCCAGCCTCCAGACCAAAGTAACAAAGATACTATCTTCTCCTTTTCCCCAACCACCATAAAAGAAGTTCAAGACCTTATGCTATGGCTAGATACCAGGAAAAAGTGCAGGAGCCAACTCCTTCGACCCATACTTTCTGAAAATAGCATACCACATACTTGCCCCAAATGTATCACACTTATTCAACCTGTCCCTAGCCCAGGGCTCTATCCCAGCGGAATGGAAAACCACTCATGTTATCCCCCTATTTAAAGCAGGGGACCCATGCGACCTGAACAATTATAGGCCAATCTCTCTTCTACCTATACTCTCAAAAATGCTGGAAAAAGTTGTGGATTTACAGCTGAGATTGTTTCTAGACAACTCTACATTGCTTAACCCCATGCAGTCTGGCTTTAAAGCAAAATATAGCACTGTTACGGCGCTGGCCAAAGTCACTAATGACTGGCAACGGGACCCTGACAACAAAAAATTTGTTTGTGCTCTGTTTTTAGACCTCAGCAAGGCCTTCGATACCATCGACCACTGCCTATTTCTCTCCACCTTAAAAACCATAGGTATGGACTCATCCTCACTGGACTGGTTCCAGGATTATCTCTCTGATAGGCAGCAACAAATTAAGGGCAAAGGTGAGCTCTCTCCTCTCAAACCAATAAAAAGAGGAGTCCCACAGGGTTCCATACTGGGCCCTCTACTGTTCGCCATCTACATTAACAACTTGGACCTAGGCATTACAGAAGCCAGTATCCACTTGTTTGCAGATGATATGGTGCTCTAAGTCGTGACTCCCCTGGAGTCACATGAACAGATCTACAAACTGAATTCAATACGCTGCAGCATCAGCTTCTCAGCAAAAAAGCTACTGTTAAATGCAAAAAAAACCTAAGGCCATGCTCTTTACCCCATCTAGCACTAGGGCCTACTCTGCTGCTGCTGGTACCCTTCCTCCCATAACTACCCTTCTAGGCGAAGATCTTGAGTCCGTGCCTAAATTCAAATATCTGAGTATATGGCTGGACAAATTCTCCTTTGCAGAGCTCGCAGAACTAATGAAAAAGCTTAGGCAGAGGCTTGGCCTCTTCTTCAGAATTAAACACCTTCTGACTGCAGATGCAAGAACACAGCTTGTTCAATCAACTTTCCTCTCATTAATCGACTACGCCGACATTATCTATGGCCAGTGCTCCATCTCACACCTTGCAAAACTGGATGTCCTGTACCACAGAGCACTAAGATTTATAACTGGTCTCCCATCCTCCACACATCACTGCTCTTTATATGCAGCCGTAGGGTAGCCTTCCCTTCAATATAGGTGGTGTAGAAATGCAGCAGTCTGGACATTCCGAGCCCTTACCAACAAACTCCCAGATTACATTGTTGCCTGCCTCCCCCCAGAGCCCAATCAGTAGCTACGCACTAAGAAGCCACTCATTAATTTCTCTGAAAATCCCCAGGATCAGTACCCACTTTGGCAGGGCTGCCATAAGCCACTCTTTGCCTATGTCTGGAACAGGGTACAAAGATCCTTGAGACTCAGCTCTCCTGTCAGAGTTGCCCTGTTTAGGATCATTTATGACAAAACATTCGCTGAAATCTGTGTTTCCATAGTTCCTAGCTGTCCTGCTGATGGTTCACTCCATATCCTTACCACATCCAGCCACGAACCTAGTTCCTCCCCTCCCTATTTTAATCAAGTCCACTAGTCAGCTGCCATAGTGGCCCTCGGCACCCAAGGCACCACTTCTCCCATATTACTCTCCTCTCACCATTTAAGTGGAACATACAGACCTCATTAGGGGGGCCCCTATGCAGCCCAGGACCCTCACCCAAGTATGGTAAATGGTCACTGAGGGCTGAAATGCAAAGAATTGTACCCTCTGATGGAGGCTTGACTAAGAATGACTAAACATACCACTTCAACTTCTGCATACATGGAGTCTGTGTATACCACAGCAAAGTTGAGTGATGCATGTATGTTCCTACAAGAACACTTGGAATGTATATTGTGCACCTACCACTTTTCTGTAAATTTGTTTGTAACTCTTTGCACATGTTGTACTTTGTATTCTCAATCTATGTATGTATAACTGTCTTGGACAACAGCAGGTCCGTCTTGTAAATGAACTTGCTCAATGATGATTGCCTGGATAAATAAAGATTTGATTTGATTTGAAATTCTCATTTTTATGTTGCTTGCACGCATGTGCAAGAAACATAGTGCCATCATCCGAATTTTCGGAGATGTGGCAGCCCTCTTCCAATTCAGTCAGTGTGTTTGCAGGCGCAGGCGCAGTTCTCCAATCACTGCTGGAGCTGTCTATGACAGCAGTCTAAAATGCAGTGGTGTACAGTTGAAAGGGGGAGCTACGCTTCAGTGAGCAGCGATAAGATATCGCCTGCTCATGTGCGCTCCCCTACACACCACACACACACGCATGCATACTGCATGCTCAGCCCCCACACACTGTATAGCCGACGGGGTGCCCAATCCCCATCGGCTGTGCTCGCTCCCCCAAAAAACTGAGTTGCACATGCCATGCTGGGTGCCCACCCCAGTGTGGCAACACATCGGTATAGCCGACAGGGGTGCCCAATCCCCGTCAGCTCCACGCCCCAAACAGCTTCCTTGTGCCAGCGTGGCAAACATCCGTCGTCCCTCCTGTTTTTAAAAAAAAACTGCAACACAAAACGGTCCCTCGCTGTCTGGGCCCCCATGCCCACCCACTCGCACCCCTCCTCCCACCCACCCACCCCATACTTACCTCTGGACCTCGGCGCGACAATCTTCGGTGGACCAGGAATACGTCTGCACTCTTCAAAGCTGACCTCGAACTGAGGAAATGCCGGTAAGCTGTATAATGTAATAAATAGGGTTTTTTCAACTTTGCTGCATATCTCAGGCATTTTTTGGAATTTTTGCACCAAATTTTCAACATGGGGTTTTTGGGACCCCTTCTCATGAATGCTCTCATTGTCATGGTGTTAATCAGGCCTGAAGAGTGATTTCACAGTCACTGCGTGAAATCATCTTTTAGCACCGATTAATGAAACGATACTGCCAGTGTTCATAAGGTGGGCTCTCAAAAAGCCTATGTTGAAATGTGGTGAAAATTCCAAAATGACTGTTTTACAAACGCATTGGCGCAAGAGGTTCCCACGCATCGTAGTTCGCGGAATTTTCAATATTTCATCTCAGACTTTCAACATTGTCATTTTACCACACTTCCTTATGAGCAGTACAGCTGTCATTTTTCACATCTTGCCCAAAACGTGTTTCCGCCCATGTAGCGCACAATGGCGCAGTCGGTGTGCCAAATCACTGTATGGGACACATTAAGAAAATCACAGTGACACTGTTCATGAGTAGAGGTCTTAAAATGACTATGTTGAAAATTTGGTGGAAAATTCCTAAAATGACTGTTTTATTTAGGCCTGCATTGCACACTTCCTCGCACACTTCAGTAGTTTGCAAATTTTCAATATTTGCACTCCACTGACTTCCAAATACCTACACAGCACATACAAGCAAGCAACATTTGGCATTGACAAATGTTTGTTATTATGTGGTTTAGTTTGGTGTGTTTAAGTAAGTATTTTGTCAGTGTCTTTCTGTAGCAGTTTTCGTTATTTATTAGTTATATTTTTCTTAAAGTGACAGTGTTTCTGCACTATGACCTAGTAGTAGTTCAGGTACAGAGATGGGGAACAGAGAGTCTGAGATGTGTGACCTGATGCCCCCTCTCAAAATAAGTGAGGCTATGACTTAGGTATTAGTTCAGGCTCAGTGATGGGAACACAGAGTCTGATACATAACACCCGATCTCCCTAATGTCCCCTAGGATAACACTATGATTTTAACAGCCCTTACCTTCACCAGTCTTTGGAGCTAAAGGGACACTCTATACATCCAAACAAGGGTCTCAATGTGTACTACAATAGTAACACATAATACACCTGGAAAGATTCATGGGTGTGTACACGGCACCAAATCCCCAACATCACCATGGTGCCAGATCCACAATTTAGGTCAGATAATCATTAACAATACACCAAATATGCACCTCCTCTTGGACTATAGCTGTACCAAGTTTTAGACAAATTCGACAAAATCTGACCAAGTTATGTCTAAAAAAAAAACAAGGGAGTAGTAGGTGGAAGTCATATTTGTCATGAACCAGCTCCTGGGTGCCGGGCCCACTGACCTCATAGTGCCCAACCCTAAGTGCAATCTGTGACAGGGGAAACAGGAATACCCTCCCCGTGTCCTTCTAGACTGCTCACTGAGTTCACAACTGAACACTCGCCACGAGGTCCCAGGGCTTCCTTTCTAATCTGGATAAGGGTAAAATACAGTCTCAAGCCTGTAGCCAGGTGAGAACTCTCCTTGATTGCTGTACTGGGGGGAAGATCCAGGTATTACAAGCATTTTGGGTCTGTCACTCACAACCCTGATTTTGTCTTCTCCCATGGGTGGTGCAGCAACCTAGATCCCCCTTACAGACCCCTCCTGAAACCTATGTATTTCCCTTACCTTAGGCACCCAGATTCCCTTCCAGGATCCTAGTCTTTGGTAGTGATGGTGGCACCTTTAGCAATAAACAGGATCATAATAAATTGAATAAACATTCCCACAATTCATGCACACAATAAAATCTCTTCCAGGCAGCGTTTTAAAAGCAAGTGCTTTTACTAATACTTAAATAATTATCATGCAAGACTTACAAACAAAATATTCAGAAATTTGGTTACAGAATAACAAAAAAGTGGGAAAAAAGTACCAAACCCATTGCTAAATTTAACTGGCTTATTTCTACCTTGTCTGTAGTGAATCAAAGTCCAGAAAATACTTAAAGTCTGCAAAGTCCCTTTCCTTTTTGTTGCCACTGGTCCTCAATATATGTTTGTGGTAGTCTTGCTTATGTCAGTAAGAGTGTCTTCTGCCAAATGCTGTACCAAAATACTCAGAGTTTCTCTTTTGAGAGGCTTTTATAGCCCTGATCCTGCAGTCTCTTGTTAGATGGTGGCCTTAACATTTTAGGCTAGCAGAGGTCTCTCTTGCTGTTTCCAAGTTTTAAGGTAATCAGTATTAGTAACTTTTATATTCCTTCCACAGCTCAACTTCCTGCCACTTAATAAAATGTAAATAGACTTCCAGAATTGGTGTTTCCCCAGGTCTTGTTCTCAAAATATCTTTGCTTTGAAGTGGAAATGTTTATGACTATAGGAGATGTGCTCTATCTCCTGGCAAGTTATAACACCTCGTTCCCTTTTGATCAGCTTACAAGGAACGTCCATCCTTTTGAAATGTAATTCAATTTCCTTTTAAGTAAGCCTTTCCCAGACTTCAAGAATACACATCCGCCTAATGTCTTCTGTTTAACAAAAAACATTGGGAATCCTTCCGGTCAAATTTATCTCCATGCCATTTAGGGGAATTTAAACATAAAATCACAGAAAAATATAACAAAAATATGTCTGAAATATTACTGTAGTGGCCAACTCACCATATCCCTCCCTCCTTAGACTGAATTTATGGGAACACGCCCCTATTGTGTGGCAGAGTTTCCATAATTCTGTTACTATTCTAATTGGTGAGATAGGCCACCTGCGTTTGCATTGGCTAACCCAGCTCTGTGTGTAATTGTCATGTCATAGGCCTGCAGGGCAATACTCTATCTGAGGAGCCATCCATTTGTTTTGCCCATCTGATTTAACCACACCAGGGGGCTGTGATCGGTCTGTACCTCAAAGTACCTCCCATAGAGGTATGGCTCTAATTTCTTCAGGGCCCATACCAGCACAATGTATTCCTTTTCTACCATGGAGTATGTCTGCTCCTGGGGAAATAACTTCTTGCTCAGGTACACTATTGGGTGGTCTCTTCCCCGATTAGATATCTGGCTGAGGACTGCTTCAATCCCCACATCTGAGGCATCTGTCTGTACTACAAACTGCGTAGTGTAATCTGGACAGGCCAACACAGGAGCACTGCACAATGCTGCTTTTAGTTGTGCGAAGACTAATTCACAGGCTGGCTCCCAGGTTACCTTTTTGGGCTGTCTTTTCTTTAGTAAGCTAGATAGGGGAGCTGCCAGGGTAGGGTTTCAGGCATGGGCCACACCTCTATTGCCTCAATCTTTGCTTGATTAGGACGATGCTGCTCCTGTGCTTACTACATTTCCTAGGTATGCCTCCTCTGCCATAGGTTCATAGTTATGGTTACAAGTCCATGAGCTACTTTGAGTCATGTAAGGACTCGCCACTTATTAGTGGAGAAACTCCCATTTTTATTACCCATTTGCTGGTCCAGCAGCTGCTTAAAGGTTGACAAGTTTTCAGCAGTAATTACCTCCACAGGAAGCCATAGCCACCTGGCACTTTTTAGCCTTTGCATTGAGCCCTGCCCTTTGTATTCTGCCCAACACTTCCTTCAGATGGGGACAAGTGTTCCTTCCAGCTGGTACTGAAGATGGCAGTATCATCCAGATAAACCACTGCATACTCTTCAGTACCCTGCACCACTTGGTTGACCAACCTTTGGAAGGTGGCAGGGGCATTCTTCTTTCCAAAAGGCATTACTGGGAATTCAAATGATCCTATTGGAGTGATGAAGGCTGACCATTCCCTAGCTGTGGCAGTTAGCTCCACCTGCCAGTACCCTTTTGTTAAGGAAATTGTGGTAAGGTATGTCGCCCCTCCCAGTTCATCTAATAGTTCATCCATCCATGGCACTGAGTGGTCATCAGACTTCATGACTGTGTTGAGTAAACAATAGTCCATACAAAAGTGAGTAGAGCCATCTGGCTTGTGGACGAGGACTACAGGTGAGGCCCAGGGACTGTGGGATTAGTGGATTATACCTTAATCCAGCATTTCCTCCACCTCCCTCCTATTGTCCTTTAGGATGGCCTCAGACACCTGGTAGGCCGTCTGCCATATGGGTGCTTGCATGCCCATGTCTACATCATGTGTTGCTAAGGGGGGTTCACCCAGGCTTGGCCATAAACAAAGAAGCAAAGTCCTCTAAAACCTCCCTCACTTCCTAGGACTGTTCTGGGGTCAACTGGGGTGATAGCTTAATTGGCTCCACAGATGACTCTTGCTTGCTTTCCTCTAGCAAGTCCAGAAGGGATCTTCCTCATCTGTCCCCTCTCCAGGACTACACACTACAAATACCATGTTGGCTCTATTTGCATATGGCTTCATCATATTGACATTGTACATCCTAGGGGTATGTCTTCTGTCAGGCAGTTCCACAATATTGTTTATGTCATTGACCTGTTGGACTACCTTATATTGTCCTGCCCACTCAGTCTGCAGCTTGTCCTTCTGGACTAGAATTAGGACCATTACTTTCTGACCTACACTGTATGAGTGAGCTTTGGCTCCATGGTTGTACCAGATTTTTGCTTCTGTTGGGCAGCTGAGAGGTTGCTTTGGGCCATACCCATAAGCTCCTTCGCCTTCTCCCTAAATGTATCATAGGTATAATCAAGCTTGTAGACAGTAGTCCTTTAAAGCTTGCAGATCCCTAATTTTATTCAAAATTGAAAAATCTTATCCCCAAAGTGCCTATCTACACCATTTTTAAAACTAGTCATGTTAGAACTGCTCACTACATCATGTGGAAGGTCGTTCCATAGTACCACTACTCTGTGACTGAAACAGAATTTGCGCAGGTTATAATTCCATGTCTGGGGAAGAAGCTGCCTATTATGCTTCCTGGTACTGATCCTCCCCAGATTGTTCTTAAGACCAATTTCTGCAAGGAGATTATTATCTTCCATCAATCTAAGTAGTAAACATAAATCCCCCCTGATTCTTCTGTAATATAGGGAATATAAATTAAGGAAGCCAACCTCTCTTGATAAGCCTTGTTTTTTAATCCCTTCACAGATCTAGTTAGTCTTCTTTGTACCCCCTCCAACAGGTTGATATCCTCCCTGTTCTGTGGTGACCAAACCTGGGCACAGTATTCCAAGTGTGGTCTAACCAATGCACTATAGAGAGGAATGAGCACTCTCTCATCCCTACTGGCTGTGTGCCTCAGGATGCAGTTTAGATTGTGATTTGCTTTCTTAAACTGTACCCTACAGTGGGATTTAAATTTGAGGTCATTATTTTTACCGAGGTGCATGACCTTACATTTAGTAGTATTTAATACTAGTTTATTACTAAGTGTCCAATCCAGGATCTCATTCATAGCCTCTTGTAAAGCTGTTGCATGCTCCTGGGTATTTGCTAGTATACCTAGCCTACAGTCATCGGCAAATTTGTACAGCCAGATGTTGGGGTTACTTAATTTTAAGGAAGTGATATATATATATATTAAAAAGGCAAGGGCCCAGTACAGAACCCTGAGGGATACTACTAGTGATGGGGGCCCAGTTGGAAAGGACACCATTAATAACCACTCTCTGTTTTCTACCCTGGAGCCAGTCTGATATCCAATTACAGATGTTCCCATTAAGGTTGATGTTTTCCAGTACAGCTAGTAATTCATAACGGGGCAGTTTGTCAAACGCTTTTACACAGTCTAAAAATATCACATCAACTGTATTACCTACATCCGGTTCTCTGTTGATTTTTTCATAAGGTCAACAAGTTTGTTTGACATGATCTAGACTTTGTGAACCTGTGCTGTACAGGGTCTATCATATCATGAGCTGTTAAATGTTCCAAAATTAAGTCCTTGATTAGGCCTTCCATAGTTTTTCCGAGCAGGGATGTTAGAGTAATAGGTTTAGAATTTTCTGGCTTTGTTCTTGTCCCTTTTTTTAAGATGGGAACATTGTAACTATTTTCCAGTCATTAGGGACCATTCCTGAGTCTATACATGCTTGTAAGATACTGTATAGCAGGTAATATTAGCGCTCCTTTTATTTTAGCGATATTAGCTGAAATGGAAATACTGCTAATATATTTGGATCGCTAATATTAACTGTTAGTTTTGACATTTCTGGTTGAGCAACATCATAATTAGCAGCTGTCACTGCTGTTCGCACCCCCACTGCCGCTAAGTACTAGAACATTGACATTATGAGTGCAGTTAAAAAACTTTTCAACTTTATTGTACACAAACATAAGGTAAAGAGGAAAAAGGATTAAATGTCTGCTCCGCTGCTAGGATATTGCAACTACCACAGTAATGTTAAGTCCTCCATTCTTCCCTTGGCTTCATTCTGCTTCTCTTCTGCTTCACACTTCAGTAGTGTCAGTGTTTTGGAAGCAAAGAGAAGCCTGAATGAACCTGCACTATGATTGTACATTCTGGCTACATTTTACATTTACATTGCCTGCAGATCTGCACCTGCTATACCCAAGGTATGTGTTCCAAAGCAAGGTTGCAGAAGGTTGCAGAACTATAGGCACTTTTACATGTCGCTTATCAGTACCGCTCATTCTGGGACTCGTTTTGTTCTGCTCTGACTGTTGCAGAGTGGATCGCCTGTACACAGCAATGGGGTAACGTTGAGGTTCATCTGTATCACTCATTGCGATACAGTTCACTCTGGGTTTAAATTAGCAGTGTTTGCCTTGCTCACACTATTCTGCCACTCTGGGTCATTTTTGTTTCTGGTCACGCTATACACAAAGTCCTATTGTATCACTCATTGCGATACAGATCACTCCGTGTTTAAATTTGTAGTGTCTGCCTTGCTCACACTATTCTGCCACTCTGGGTCATTTTCGTTTCTGGTCAAGCTATACACAAAGTCCTATTGTATGAGCTCAACTAGCAAGCACTGATGCTCAAAGTAGCGCTAATATAATTGGGCGCTAATAAGTACCGCATACCAGTCGCGCTAAATATATCAGGCACTAATATAACCTGCTATACAGTATAAGTGATTGGTAAAACCAGTACATCTGCTAGTTCTTTTAAAACCCTAGGGTGCATACCATCTGGGCTGGGAGATTTATTAACTTTGATCTTGCTGAGGTAATCATAGACATTTTTAGGATCAAAGGTTATCCCTCCAGGTATAGAAGGCCTACTACCTCTGTGTACTTTAGGATCATAGGTGTTATAAACTGAGCAGAAGTAATCGTTTTGTATGTCTACCATTTCCTCCATTGATGCTGTCTGACCAGTTTCTTTAATAAAGGGACCAATATTGCTTTGTACATTTCTATTGCTAATGATATAGGAAAAGAAAGCTTTTTTATTATCATTAACCTTGTTTGATAGTTCGAACTCAATTTGTGCTTTGGCTTTCCTTATTTGAATTTTGACCTTCCTTAGGCAGTCTTTGTAGTTTTAAAAAGTTTCCATTTCTTTAGTTAATTTTAGTTTTTTAAACAATCTATTCTTTCTATTAATAAGTCTTTTTATAGAGACATTCATCCAAAATGTTTTTTTTCTTTTTTTGTTATTATTATACTTCAGAGTACTAGGGATAAATTTAAGAATCAAACTTTCCAATTTAATTTTTAAGATGTCCCACATACTTTGGACTGTTTTATGCTTGAAGTCTGATGACCAGTCCCAGTGTTGGAGAACTTTTTTAATACTATGAAAGTCTGCTCTATGGAAGTTTAATTTAGTAGTGGTTCCAATAGGGTTTAGATGCACTGTTTCGTTTATTTTGAAATGGACAGAGTTATGGTCACTATTACCCAGGGGACTTTTAATCAGGACTGTATTTACTATGGTCCCCATATTCGTAAAAATCAAATCCAGGACATTATTTCCTCTAGTACAATCTAGGACCCTTTGTTCTAGTCCCACCTGGTCCATGACATCGGAATACTGTCAAGTGGACAGTTTCCTTTCCCATTTGCCCAATCAATATTAGGCAGATTGAAATCGCCAGTCAACAATATTCTGTCTGCTGTGTTTAATTCACTAATTCCTCTTAAAATTGTCATGTCGTCATCTAACAAAGTAGAGGGGGGCCTGTGGATTAATCCTGAAATGATTTTTGGACTATAATATGGGAGCAGCTTTACCCATAATATTTCCAGAGAACCTGTATCCCATGTTAATTCTTCAAAATTTAAAGCTTCGTGTATGTATATCTCTACCCCACCTCCCTTTCTATACCCTCTAGATCTGGAAAACAGTTTATACCCTGCGACTTCTTTTCCCCAATGGTCATTCTTGCTCTACCAAGTCTCAGTCACTAGTGCAATATGTATATTTTGTGTATGCAGAGTTAATTTAAACTCGTCAAATTTGTTAACAAGACTCCTTGCATTTGTAAGTATGACATTCCACTCGGGTACTTTGTTGGGTGGATTAGGTGATATTATTTTTAAGTTATTGACCGTGTCCCCTCCCCCATGTTCCAGTTTAAATAGAATTTAACCACATCTGTAATTCTTTTGCCTAAAGTCCTAATCCCTGAGGAATTTAGATGTAAGCCATCCTGTTTAAACAAGGCAATTCTGCTAAATGTTATTGAATTATCCATGTAACCTATACCTTCTTCCTTACAATATTGCCTTAACCAACTATTTATTAACATGATTTGCCTGTTCCTGTAGGAATTATGCCCATACATTGGCATGATACCAAAGATAATAATTTCCTCACCTTTGTTTTTTATCCTACTTACTATGTCCCTGTATTTAGATTGGATGTCCTTCAGTTTAGTTCTTCCTGCATCATTAGCTCCTATATGAAGGATTACCAGGGGGTTGACTATATTTTCAAAAAGTCCATCTAGCAATGATGTAATATCAAGGAGTTTGGCTCCAGGTAATGAGCTGACTGTTGTATGTTCATTACGTTTATAGCATACCTGAGTGTCTATCCCCTAATAATAGAGTCTCCAATTGCTAGGGTATCTTTGTTCCTAACCCCCTGTTCCACATTTTAGTCCTTGATTTCCTGTCTGCATGTTTTTCTTATTTTCAGCATGATAATTCTCTGAATTTCGCTCCCATTTTCAATTAGCTCTTCTAGACAGACATTTAGTAGGCCCTCATTATCTGTTATTTAACTTAATAGGGGTATTCAGTGTAGGCCCCAGCCTACAAACTACAGTAGATTCATTGGCTAATCCTTGTGGATCTTCTCCATCAACAATTCTTACTTTACAAGTCTGGGGAATATCTGTATGATTTGCTTTATCTATCATCCTACAGCTAATATCACTAGCTGCTTCGTGAATGAATTCCTCCAATCTGGTGATATCTTTTTGCATTTGCAGCCTTTGTTCTAAGTCTTGAATTTCCTTTAATAGGGCAGAGATCTTTGTACATTTGTCACAGGTGAATTCTTGGCTGACAGTTTCCTCAGTGTACATATTACATTCTCTACAAACTTTCCTCCCTTTCTCTTTCTTTGGTCTACCTTGGGCCATAGTTAGTACTGCATTACTCATCAAACTTTGAATGATTACTACTGAAGTCCTTAATTTTATATTGTTCCCCAGTGGTCCTCTAGTGTCCCCAGTGGACACAGCAGACACGCGACGAGCATGTCTCTTCACGTGTCTCCACACGCTGCTACTCACACTCGCTCCGCTCACACTCGCTCCCACTGGCGTGGGAGCTAGAATTTATCCCCAGAGCAACAGGAAGTCCCTCCGAGTCACTTCCTGTGCTTAGCTCCCTTGCAACAAATACACACAAAAGTTTAAAAGTTTATATTTGCCACCTCTTGCAGTGGTCTTAGCAAGGTTAGTAGAAGCCTTTCTCCTGCTTCTGTTGCAATTATGAGCTCCAGTAAGGAGTTTAGTGCTCAAGCCCTAGCGATACGCTGTGCTGGGAGAAGACAGACCTCCACAGCCCCACAATGCACCACAACTAGGAAGCACTCCTCAATGTATCCCATGGCAATGGCCCAAGATTTACCACCTCTCTCCAGAGGCACACAATACCGCAGGGAAACACAGCACTTGTACTATAAACAACCCAGTACAGAGTCCCAGGACATACTCCACTCTGGGAGTTCCCTGGGTGGTGTGCTTGCCTTCTCAATCTTCCTGTATCAAGTCTAGGGGCCCATGCACCCTATATCCATATAAGAGTTCAAAGGGGGAGAACCTTGTCGACTCTTGTGGCACCTCCCTGTATGTGAACAACAGGTGGGGAAGGTATTTCTCCCAGTCCCTCCCATGTTGTTCAGCAAATACTTGAAGCATCGATTTTAGGGTACCATTAAATCTTTCCACAAGCCCATTGGCTTGTGGGTGATAAGGTGTCATGTGCCTCTGCACCACCCCACACTTCTCCCACCAACACTTCATTAGGTCTATCATTAAGGTACCCCCTTGATAAGAGATAACCTCCTGTAGAAACCTGACACAGGAGAAAATCCCTAGCAAAGTGTCTTCCACTTTGACTGCCTTAATTGAGGAGAGGGTGACTGCCTCTGGGTATCAGGTGGTGTAATCGACCACCATCAGGATAAACATTTTCCCAGAGGAGCTTGGGGTATTCAAGGGTCCCACAATATCCATTCCTATCCTGTGGAATGGCTTCTCCACAATGGGTAAGGGAATTAGGGCAGTTTTGATTTTACTACCTGCCCTCCCTATCTATTGGCACTGGTGACAAAACCTGCAATATTCCTTCACCTGCTGGATGAAGTTGGGCCAATAGAAATTCTGGGCCAGTCACTGCATGGTGTGAGTGATGCCCAGATGTCTAGACATGGGGATATCATGAGCGATCCTGAGCAACTGCTCACAATACCCCTGCAGAATAACAAGCTGCCTGCCCATCACCCCTCCCTCTGTCCTCACGTGCTGTGTAAACAACAGTCCATTGTCCCAAAATACCCTTTGTTCCATGTCATCTCCTTGTGTCCCATCAGATTCTGCACAAGTCCTCAACCTCTCCAAACTAGGGTCAGTTCTCTGAGCAGCTGCAAAATCTTTACCTTTTCCCAAGGCATGGAACATGTCCGCCTCAGTTTCTAAACTGGGGTCCATAACTTTAGCATCATGGCATTCAGAGTCACTGCCATCACTAACCTTCTGACCATTCATTACCTCTCTCTCTCCTCAGAGTAACCTTCTGTAGCTGTTTTGTGAACAGCTACTTGGGGAAGTCCTACCTCCCTTTCATTACTCTCCATGTCAGGAAACATAGGTTGGGGAACCAGCCTCCTATTCTTTTCCACAGGGGCTTCTGTGGGGTTCAGGGAACTACAAGCAGCCTTAGCTGTCTGACTGCAGGTAACTGCACACACCACCCCCTGCTATAGATTATTTCCTATAATCACACATAGAGTAAGGTTGTCTGCCACTGCAACTTTTTGCACAGTCTCTCCTGTCTCACCCCAGGAGAACACTAATTAGTGGCAGGGTTTTTTCCTCCTCAGTGAATCCCCTCACAGTTACAAACTGATTAGGTATAAGCTGTTCAGGCCCAACCAAATCCCCTTTTACCAGGGTAAGAGATGCACCTATGTCCCTTAAGCCATGGATGTGAACCCCATTTACAGTAACCGGGTGTATGTGCTCCCTCATGTTTACAGGCATGCTTTCAAGGATATACAGTACACCCACATCTGTTCAAGGGACACTTTGTCCACTCTGTGCCTTTTTAGGACACTGTCTGTCAATATACCCCGGCTGTTTACAAAACCAACATTCATCATTTCTTTTATTCAAGAAATCTCTTTTTGGTAAATTTGTTATGCCTGGGTTATATACCACCAACTGACCCACATGTAACTGTAAACTTATACACCTACAAGTATTAGTGCCTTACCACAGTCTCATAATGTTTTACCTATATATGTTTCTGCCATATATACTGTTTCTAGTTTCCAGATATATTCTAGTATATTTCATAATACTATAGCATGCTATACAACTTTCTGATGACATTGCAAGTATTTCCAGACTCACTGTCTCCAGTGAGAACTGATAACACTTGCATTTTATTGCTGACTATGAATTTCCTTTGTTCTAAGGTTTATGCCATCTATGCACTCTTGCTTCCTGAGGTTCCACCCAGATATTACATTTTGCGTATTATATCTAATTGTACTTGTCTGCCTTATCCAAATGCTGTATTCTTATCAGTCGTATATAATTGCTTGCACACCAGCTCCTTGAGGAGAAAGAGACCATACTCAAGGAATGGTGGGGAATTGGCTCCCTTGTGATTTCTTTGTCACATGTCTTGCGTGAGTATTTGTAATAAAACTGCTCTTTATTACATACTGCTTGTGGTATATTCTTTGGATAGCCAATCCAACACACAATAATCTGATGGTAAGCTAGGCTTACCGCAGCTATGGCGATCACAGGAAATGTTGCTTTTTGGCTAACAAAGGTACACTCATTTCCTTTTGGGAACTGAGTTCTGGGAATTAATTCTCCCCGACAAGTAGCTGCGAAGTACAGCTTGGGACTCTGGTTTAAAATCACAGACTGCTGTTCTCCATTTGCTAGAGCACTGGCACTTGGGACTCTGATGTACAGCATTCTGTCACTCCCCTACTGAGTGGCTCTTAGGCAGCTTTGAACCTCTGTACAGGCAGACTGCCGTTCTGCATTTGGCTTAACCTTAAGTAGCTTTGAGGACTCCGTGAAGCTGGGCTGCTTGCTTATAGGTTGTGGGGTTCTTTTACAGGCACCCACATATGTCAGAGCCGTGTGTGTGTCTTCAACTACTGTGGTTTGAAACACAGTTGCTGAGCCACAAACAGTTACAGATTTCCCTGCTTAAAGCACATTTGCTGGAGCTGGAAGGATACTGCTTTCTTCAACTGCGAGCTGTGTGAGAAATTCTATATTGCACTTGATATCTGCAACAAACGTGCACTTTTGCTTAATTCTGTGGGAGGTGAAACTAACTACCCTTGGTAATTGCTTTTATTCACATATTTATTTAGGGTTTAACCAAGAAGGGCTTGTAAACTCTGTTTATCTTGTTAGTAACTTCAGAAGGATTTAAATACTGCATTTGGGTAGGTCCTTGGAGGTAGCTAGATTGTCTACTAGGATTTGCTGACAGTTAAACTATTTTTAAATTTCAGGTGGCTGAGCAGTTGAAAAGAAACTTGAAAACTCTACTTATCTTGGAGTAACCTCATAAGTGTTTAAATACTTCATTCTGGTTGTCCCTTGGGGTAGCTGGATTGACTACTAGGCTTTTGGGACTGAAACTATTTTTAAATAATTTACTGGTGCGTAGGAGTTTGTGATAGTTAAACTCTTTTTAAACAGAGTTACTGGGGTTAAGGAGTGGTCACAGAAAATCCTGCAGTGAACTGAAACACAGATAGCCTTGGGGGCAGGACATTGTTTTCAGACCAAACAGGTTGTATTGGAACAGGAAGGGCTACATATAACCATTGGCAACAAATTGCCTGGGTGGAGATATCCAGACTAGATCAGATTACTATAAGTTACTACAGGCTGCAATTTTCAAAGACACAAAGCACATTTGCTGGAGCTGGAAGGATACTGCTTTCTTCAACTGCGAGCTGTGTGAGAAATTCTATATTGCACTTGATATCTGCAACAAATGTGCACTTTTGCTAATTCTGTGGGAGGTGAAACTAACTACCCTTGGTAATTGCTTTTTATTCACATATTTATTTAGGGTTTAACCAAGAAGGGGCTTGTAAACTCTGTTTATCTTGTTAGTAACTTCAGAAGGATTTAAATACTGCATTTGGGTAGGTCCTTGAGGTAGCTAGATTGTCTACTAGGATTTGCTGACAGTTAAACTATTTTTAAATTTCAGGTGGCTGAGCAGTTGAAAAGAAACTTGCAAACTCTGCTTATCTTGGAAGTAACCTCATAAGTGTTTAAATACTTCATTCTGGTTGTCCCTTGGGGGTAGCTGGATTGACTACTAGGCTTTTGGGACTGAAACTATTTTAAATAATTTACTGGTGTGTAGGAGTTTGTGATAGTTAAACTCTTTTAAACAGAGTTACTGGGGTTAAGGAGTGGTCACAGAAAACCTGCAGTGTGAAACAGGAAAAGACGGTCTTTCAAGCAACAGAGGGTGGTGGATTAAGGTTTACGTTTTTGTTACAATTCTTAAGATTTTCAGTGCAGGAAGAGTTTAAAGCACAGCTGACTTATTTTGGGCGGACAGCTCTCAGAGCACAAACCACCAGGCCTGTTTGGGGCTGGGAAGGTTTACCTGTGTCTGACTTGGATGTGTGGATTTTTCTCTGATTGATTAGCAGGGTATTTCTCTATCAAATTGTTGTGTAGGGCATCTTCCTGACAGGAAGGCACTCATTGCAGCAGTGGGTCAGAGCTTCTAGCTGATTGTTTTGTGAGGGCACAGTTTAGACCCAACCCCTTCCATCCCTCACCCCACCCACCCTGGAAATAGTTCCTTTATACCTGGGGTTCTGACATAATTTCCTCAAGAGTGCAAGGTGCATGTCACTGTCATATCCTCTCTAGCACACTGCACTGACAATATAAGCATAAACATTGTATAATATAAATATATATTTCTACATTACAAACCAATCACACAAAAAAAATGTGGGGAGTAGTGCAATGTAATGGCTGTGGGGCAGCAGTCTGGGAGTCTTTCTGGAGGCTGAGATGCTGCCCTATTTGCAGACAACTGTCTGCCCTGAGGGAGGAAGTTGTCCGGCTCAGGCCACACTGGACAGTAGTACGGGACCTTCCCCAGGCCACAATGGACAGTAGGAAGGAACCTCCCATCCAGGAGCACCAGAACCACCACCACTACCTCAGAGGTTGCAAAGAAAGCACAGCAGTTGGACCACAGTGGGCTCAGGGAGGATGAGGATGGTGAAACAGAGGCACACCCAGTCACATGTTACACACCACAATCCATACGCATTCTGGGGAGCATAGCTCCCCTATAGATACACCCAGAGAGACTAAGGAGGCTGAGGACAACTGTCACAAGGAAGGCCCACAGGAAGGAGGCAGAGGACACCACAAGGAAAGGGAAGCAGCTCCTGGTGGGGACTCAATTATTAGGGGGATAGAACTGGGAGGAGCTGGGAAATCTGAAGTAAGGTGCCTGCCTGGTGCCATGGCTTGGAGGGACAGGAAGCGCATCCTCAGGATCACAACAACAGCTGCAAGGGATTCTGAGCTGGACGTAATTGTCCACCTAGGGACAAATGACTTGGCTCATCATGAGGTTAGAGAGCAGTGCAGGAGGACATTGCAGAGTTGGGGAGGGCCTAAGACAAGTAGCAAACACAGTATCCTTCTCAGAGGTGCTGCCTGTCAAAGGCATGGGGGAGGCGAGGGTAATTGGCACCATGCAGTTTAATGAATGGTTGAAAAAATGGTGTGGAGCACAGGGGTTTGGCTTCATTGGGGACTGGGGTTCCACCTGGAGGACACCAGCCTATACTGGCAGGATGGTCTGCATCTGTCCAGGAAGGGAACAAGTCTTTTGAGCAATCAGTTTAAATGCTTCATTGGCAAGCTTTTAAACTAGTCAAAGGGGGAAGCACTGACAAGCAGCAGAAAAATCCCAGCCTCTCCCTACAAAACAGGGTACTAAATGAGAAAAAGACCAAGGTAGAATGGTCAGTGGGGGATGCTGCAACAGAAGGTAAAGCCATCAAAAAATGGAGAGCAATGAGTACCAATGCCCGTAGTCTAGGTAACAAGCTTCCTGAATTAGTGGCCTTGATGGAGGAGGAACATCTGGATATCGTGGCAGTCACAGAAACATGGTACACACAAACCATGACTGGGACGTAAACATACCAGGATACACTATCTACAGGAGGGACAGGAGGAGGAGTTCTTACATAGGGAAGGAATAAAAGCAACAGAACAAAGGGTAAACAGGGAGGAGAAGAAGCACTGTGGGTAAATTTGGAGACAGGCAATGGCACCACAATCCGC
The DNA here is from genome assembly GCA_016271365.2 of Neoceratodus forsteri. Taxonomy (NCBI): domain Eukaryota; kingdom Metazoa; phylum Chordata; order Ceratodontiformes; family Ceratodontidae; genus Neoceratodus; species Neoceratodus forsteri. Next base: position 1,478,522,752 of record CM057455.1, read on the forward strand.
ACAGGGGTTGTATACAGACCCCCTTCTCAGGAGGAGGAAATGGACAAGGAAATGATAGAAAGTATACTTAGAATGGCAGAAAAAGGGGAGATATTGCTGATGGGTGATCTGAATATGCCAGATGTTAACTGGAGCGCAATTGCAGCTGCCACTCAAGAGTGCAGTTATTCTAGATGCCCTACAGGGGGCATGCCTTAGACAACTAGTACTGGAGCCCACTCGAGAGGGAGAAATATTAGACTTGATACTCTCGAATGGAGATGGAGAGAGGATCACAGATGTAGAAGTGGGTAGCCATCTGGGAACTAGCGACCATCGAACAGTATGGTTCACAATGAACACAGCAATAGAGTCAAGCCATACAAAGACAAAAGTACTGGACTTTAGGAGGGCTGACTTTGCCAAAATGGGTGAGTGCCTAAGGAATGCACTAGCAAATGGGCAGGAAGGAGGGGTGGAAGAACAATGGGGAATAATAAAAACTGCCATCACAGAGGTAACGAGCCTTTGTGTGAAGCAAATAAACAAAACAAGACGATGTAAGAAACCACTATGGTTCTCAAAGGAAGTGGCAGTGAAGGTTCAAGAGAAAAGAAAGCATTCAGGAAGTACAAGGAATCGCAGCAGGAGCAGGACAGAGAACTGTATCAGTTAAAGCAAAAGGAGGCTGGGAAGGCAGTCAGAACAGCAAAGGCCCAAACTGAGGAAAAGATAGCCAACTCAGTTAAGAAGGGAATAAAACCTTTTATAGGTACATCAAGGAGCAAAGGAAGACCAAGGGAGGGATAGTGAGGCTTAATAAGGGAGGAGGGTGGGCAGAGGGAGAATGTGAAAGGCAGAGATACTAAACAAATATTTTTGCTCAGTATTTACAAAGGAAGAGGGAGGTACATAAAACAAACAGTAGTAACACTCTGGATACAGAAGCTGATACCAGCCCATTTACAGAAGAAAGGGTTCTGAAAGAACTCTTAAAACTGAAGGTGGACAAAGCAATGGGGCCTGATAGGATTCATCCCAGAATTCTAAAAGAACTAAGGGTAGAACTAGTGACACCACTGACTACCCTCTTTAACAAATCATGGGAGGATGGGGTGGTACCCGAGGACTGGAGGAGGGAAGATGTGATTCCCCTTCACAAAAGTGGGAGCAAGGCAGAAGCAGGAAACTATAGACCTGTTAGTTTAACCTCAGTGATAGGGAAAATGATGGAATCACTTCTAAAGGAAAGAATTGTCGAGTATCTAGAGGCCAGAGGGCACAAGACCCTAGGCAGCATGGATTCGACAGGGAAGGTCATGCAGATGAATCTGATAGATTTCTTTGACTGGGTGACCAAAGTAGTAGATCAGGGAGGGCTGTGGACATGGCCTACCTAGACTTTAGCAAGGCATTTGACACAGTCCCACACAAAGATTAATATACAGTTAGCCAGCCTGGGAGTGGGTCCCAAGATGACAGCCTGGGTAAAGAATTGGCTGGAGAATAGGACACAGAGAGTAATAGTAAATGGAGTCCACTCAGAAGAAAGGAGGGTTACTAGCGGGGTACCGCAGGGTTCAGAATAGGACCAGTCCTCTTCAATGTCTTTATAGTTTACATTGCAGAAGGACTGAAGGAAAAGTATGTCTCTTTGCAGATGACACTAAGATCTGCAACAGAGTTGATGCACAGGGTGGGGTGGAAAGGATGAGAAGGGACTTGGCAAGGTTAGAGGAATGGTCAAATGTATGGCAGCTTAGATTCAATGCTAAGAAGTGCAAGGTAATGCACCTGGGAAACAAAAACCCAGGGGAAGAGTACACAATGGGGGGTGAGATACTAACAACAACAAAAATGGAAAGGGACCTGGGGGTAGTCATATCAGATGACCTAAAGGTGGGCAAGCAATGTGAGAAGGCAGCAAGGAGGGCTGGGGGATACTGGGATGCATAGGGAGAGGCATCACCAGTAGAAAACAGGAAGTTATTATCCTCTGTACAGACAGCTGGTGAGACCCCATCTGAGTACTGTGTGCAGTTCTGGAGACCCAATCTCCACAAAGACATAGACAGGATGGAAGCTGTCCAGAGAGGGCAACTAAAATGGTGCAGGGTCTGCACCAGAGGACATATGAAGAGAGACTTAAGGAGCTTAATATGTATAGCCTCGAGGAAAGGAGGAGAGGAGGGACATGATAGAAACTTTCAAGTACCTCAGGGAATCAACAAAGTCCAAGAGGGTAGCATCTTTCAAAAAGAGGTGTGCAAGAACAAGAAGGGCACAATTTGAAGATAGAGGCGGCTCAGAGGTAATTTAAGAAGTATTTTTTTCACAGAGAGGTTGTGGATGCATGGAATGGCCTTCGGAGGAGGTTGTGGAGTCAAAATCAGTGGTGGAATTCAAGCATGCATGGGATAGTCATAAAGGCAATTCTGGGGGTGGGGTAGAAAGAAGTAGGCTGCTGGTTAACTAGGATCTGCAGCTTATCCAGTAGGTAGGGAAATGGGCAGACTGGGTGGGCCAAGCGGTCCTTATCTGCCATCAAATTCTATGTTTCTATGTTTCTATGTTTCTATGTTTCTATGTATTTACATGTCTAAAATATGCACAGAGTTGAGAGAAGACATCTCGGCTTATCTCACTGCACATGGTGAGTGGGAAGTGCTTAGAAATATAGTTGACTGAAGATGTTTGGATCCAATTAGGGTGATCTGTCACCAGTATATTGAACTGAGACAGTCAACTATAAAGCAATCCTCAAGAGGACTGCTTTAGGGGCTTTCAAGCCTGAAGGGTAATGGCTACTGATCAATCGGTGGTTGACCCATCTATTAAGTTTATTATAGACTTCCATTAGGAATCCTCCTCACTAATGGGATTCACAGACCCACAGACCAAACATTTGTCTGTTCTGACCCTGGAGGTATTATTTATTTATTTTTTTTATGGAAAGATCATTTGACAGGGTGTTAACCCTTCCTTGTGCTTTGGATTTGTGGTGAGTACACTTTAATTATATCTGTTGGTTGATCAACCTTTCATTGCAATCTAAAACCAATCTAAGTGCAAACACTTTTGTCTATACAGCTATTCTTTGCTACTCACTTTAGGAAAAGCGCTAAATTTAATAGTAGTTTGCCATATGTTGTTTTGTGTTCCCTGAATGCTGATTTAATCTCTGCTAGTCTGAGAACAGCCTAGTCAAGGTCATGCCAGATCCTGCAGTTGGGATAATAACTATTTGGAGAATGTTCACAGCAGAAGAGACTCTAATGTATTCTGTAATGAATCTTAAGATTTCATGGTGTTAGCTTCACTACCTATTATGGGGTGTTTGATTTTAAAACTACTTTGAAGACAGTAGTGTTGGCTGGGACGTAAAAGTTAAGTCTGTTGTTTGGACCGATTGTGTCACTTGGCTTTGTTCACTTGAGCTAATTATTTTTGAATTAGAAGAATCTTCTTTTGCTTATTCAAGGTTTGCCTTCGTCTGTGGCATAGGGTTGAAGAATATGCTTTTGTGCCATATTAAGCATATGTTATATCTAATTGTCCCTGTTCCAGTTATCAGAGTCTCTAACTGTGTTTTCTGAAGCTACACTAGTTTTTTTTTATGTCATTGGTAATGAGGAAGATCTGCTAGTAGAATCGCTGACACCTTTGGCTTGTTGCCAAGGACATATTCCAGTCTGCAGTGTTGACACATTGTCTGCAAACTTTCTATCTTTCAGATAAATGGTTGGTTTAATGTTGAAGTAAGTGATCTGATGTCATTAGTCTTGATTAAAGTTAATCATAGTTTGTTGAGAAAAAAACAGCATGAATCTAAAGCTTGCAAAGGTTTTCTATGTTTTTTTTTCTCCTTTCAAATATGGCCTCTCCATCTGCCGTTATGGAACTCATGATGGTTCATCAATTTTGTTTTTGCTGGCTCAGCCAGCACCTAGACACTATTCTTTTAAGACCTCTCATTTAGTACGGTGTTGAAGGCCACTGCAGCTACAGCTGGGTTTGGTCCCAGGAAACATGGTTTGCACAGTGCGTGACCTTTGGCAAGTCACTTGACCTCCTTGTACTTTTGAGCTATACCTGTTTTTCCAGCTCACAATTGATGTAACTCCCTAATTAAATCAGTATTTCTTCTCCAAATATAACTTTGATGGGGAGTGCACATCAAAGAACCTTTTAAAAGTTACTTTTTTTTCCAGTCCTCATCATCTGTTCATGACGTTGAGACTGCATTTTTTTCCCTGGGCTTGCTGCCATAGAGCTGCTTGCTATCTAAAGACCCACCCCTTCCTACATATGCCCTCCTTTATGGATGTTCTCATGGCTTCTTTGTACTTGACCTGTATCACCTATCCCGATGCATCGTACAGCGATTGGGAGGGGGGGCGATCACCCCCAGCATTTGTAATAAGCTGTTTACTTTAACTTTAACAGGCTAGCTACACAATTTAAACTGCCACAAAAAGTATTATGTCAGTTCTGAGAGATTATACTATTTATGTTTGTTACAGGCGTATATGTAACACCTTTTTAACAATTTTGTACGTACAAAATACCAGTATTTGTGTTATTTATCAGAATGATGTGTGTTAATGACACAGTTCTAATGTCTAATTCAGAGAATTAGGGGTGCCTAATATTCTAATACTCTGACATTAATAATTTATTTCATTTTCAGGAATTCATCGGAGTTCACTAGTAGCTAAAATAAAAAGATTCTAACCTGCCCGGCTAGTCGAAGGCATACATCTGTTTATAGTTACTATAAGTATCACCATTTTGAAAACCAATGCTAACCTTCCACAAGGAGAACACTCTGAGGAAAGGAGATGTTCCCTTTCATGGCTTGTGCTTTATTTTTTCTCTCTTACAGTGATAAGACAATCCTTCACAAGCAGCCACTGGTAATTTATAACAACATTTTAACCAGTGGCCCAATTTCATTATAATGTTATTATTGTTTGAATCATAGTAGGATACTGTATTGCCCTTATTTTTTTTACCAAGCTGGGTCAACCCCATCTGTATTTATTCAGCATACAGTCTTACAGGTGATGACTGATTGGCAAAGAAAGAGTGCCAAAATATTTGTGGATAAATATCCACACAACTATTGTGAATAAAGTGTTATCCGACATTTATGCAGAAAACTGTTACAGGTAAATTTAATTGAATTTACTATTGAATTGTCTGGCCTGTGCTCCAGCATTGGTCACTCACAGCATACTATTATCTTCGGGCTGCCTCTTTCATGAAAGAAGGAAGGAGCTCGGGGGGCAAAGGCATGAATTGTATATATGCCCACCCCCATTAACTGATCACTTACACTAACACCTGCTTTAACAACTGGTGTGCCCGTAAGGGGCAGATAATTGTTGGAACTGTTAATGACATAGCTAACTACTATTATATAAAGGATCTGAGAAATAGAGCTTTCTGATTGGTTGTAAACATTCTATTAGCCCTATGTTAATGTTTGATTAACATACATGTACAGCCTAATCATATGCTGAACATGGTTTAACACTATTTAAAAAAACATTTTTATTATAATAGCAATAAGGCACTCCCAAGGGTTATGTTAATGGTCAGTTAATTACCCTCTAGGGGCATGTAGCACTCGGCTACACCTCGTACCACATTACACCCCTAGAGGGTGATTAACAGACCATTACCATAACCTCTGATCATGACTTATTGCTTAAACACATAATTGCATGCCTATTTGTTTAACAAATAACAGTCTAGGAATGGTGTCAGCTGTATATGTACTATTTAATACAGGCTGTACTCACTGATAGAAGGCTTTTACGGTTCATCAGTGATAGGTATGTATAATGCTGCAGCTGCTACCATTCTTAGTGTGATTCACCATGTCTATGACATTTTCATAGATATGATATACTGTAAGCCAAGCCTCCTGAACTATACAAGGAGCTTGGGGGGGGGGGATTGAACTATGCAACCTTGCAGTGCAACACTTAAGTGGTTGCAAATAAATAAAGGTCCTTCTGGACCTGTCTGAGCTACAGCTAGCAGATCCAGAAATGAGGGAGGTAAATCCACTGTCCCTCCAGTAAGAGCACACAAAAAGGAAAATGTGTGTTTGCTAATAACCCATTTGTTGGTTACAAGTTAAAATAAATAAATAAATATAATGTACTCTGACATTATAAACCAGCTCAACCTCTCTGCCTTCCCAATGCAGTCTAGCACAACTGTACACAATCTATTTGCAAGTTACTGTATGCCAACAATCAGCACCAGCCAGGTGCAAGGGCCTTGGCCCTCAACAAGTAATCAGCTGTACATTCCCATATTCTTCCACATATCCTTTTTGTCTTTTTAGCTCCTATAAAAGACAATATTATTTCAACAGCCATTCCTGGACTGTGACAACCATATTATTTTAAATGTGATCATTGTTTAACATGTATTTTCTGTAATGTGCTTATTATGACTATTGTTTCATTGTGACAATGTTTGTGTCTTACACTGTTATGTTTTCACATATTGTTGCAACTTATCAAGTATATGCTCAGTAAACTGCTCAACATCTGTGGATGTTTTGGGGCATTAGGCCCATCTGGGTGACATCTGTCAGACCCACATTGGAGGGGGTACCAAGTACCAACCACTTACATGATAAATTAGTTGTTTTCACAAGCTAAAATGTCCCAACAACACCTCCATGAATGATTATTTCTTTTTTATAGGTTATGTGCCACCATTCATACTCCCAAACAAAAGGGATCAGCATCACCGTCCCATCCAGATTCATTACTACATGATAATCATGTACATCTGGACACCATAATGGTGGCCCCTAACCAATCTTACAGACTAAATGGCAGACTGCTAGCAATCAATGACAAATTCCTAAGGCCCACCTAGCTAATGGCAGACTCCAAGGTAGGCCCTACACCAGAAGGTCACCCACTGGCATCCTGTCTATATGCCAGGCCCAAACACAACACACAGGTCTCTACACTTGTACTGTACTCATAAACCCAAATTTTGTGCTATATTTCCATGTAATACTACTACATAGTATTTTATACCTCATTCCATTGCTAACATTGCTGTGTTTCCAACTGTTGTTACCCCAACAGAGAAAAAGCCTACCCAATGTTCCAAGCATAAACCCAGACCAACTAGTGGTCTAATTGCCTCATCAGTCCCAGGTACCCTTGTAAATAATGTGTAATACACATGTAATATGGCAGAATGTTCATTCTGCTTCAATACAAACACCTCTAGGTTCCATAAAGTCATGTTACTAGACCCCTTTGCAATAGAACTGATACATGCTCAAGACCAAGTATCAGAGCACCCACACTACTGACTACCTAGGAGTATTTCACCATAAACAACAGACCTAACAAAAGGGATGTTTTCAGATGCCACAGGCATAGCAGGTGCTGTTGTACATCCCTGTGTTTCATGGTGTAAATGGCATACTGCCATAAGATAAAGGTTCAACGAGCATATAACAAGTATAATATCGCACTTTCATTTCATGAGATAGGCCTAAACTAGGCCAAACAGCAACACATGTGCAGGAAAACTATTCTCCCCCCAACTGTCAACCTCTTCTGAGACTTGTTCACAGGGGGTGAGAAATTCAAAAGGGTTGTGCATGGTGCAACAGAGTTGCACCTTGCACAACCCACTGATGTGCCCTGGTGTGAAATTCAATGGGGCAAGTTGCACTACGCAACTCCCGATGCTCTGGGGTGCAACAGTAATGTATGCGGTGCAAGTGTGGGGGCATACCCATGCATATGAGGCACATCCCAATATTCAGCCCAGGATATGCAGTGCATATGCAGGCACAATCCGCTTTGGCCGCTTGGGGAGGGGTGCAAAGATGTGCCCATAAAATCAGGGAACAAGTCGGGGACACCCACAGGTAGGCTGCCTTGTTGCAAGTGCAACACAGCAGCCACCTGCCATGGGTGGCCACCCGACCACCCAAAATACTGACCCCAAGTCCCCTGCCCTGGGAGCGATGTGCCCCCCCTCACCTGATCATGGGCATATGTAAAATAGATCCCTGGTGGTCCAGTGGATTGCACTCCATCACCCGATCATGGATATGTAATATATATCCTCGGTGGTCCAGTGGAAGCCCCCCACTGCCCGATTATGGGCAGATATAGTGAAACCTATCCTGGTGGTCCAGTGGTACCCCCCTTCCCACCCACGCACTGAGGTTCCCTGCCACCCAGCAACCCCCCCAGTCAGCAGCGGGGCCAGCACCCTGCCCGCATGCCGCCTAGCTGCCCCCCAACTGACAGCGTACAGTACTGTCTGTATGCCTAGTGGTCCACTGCATGGGCTAATGGGCGTGCAGACCATGCTATACTACACAGGCCCAGAGTACCAGAGGACAATTAGCTTGAAAAAGGCAGAATTCCTGTTAGAACCCAGGGTGACTGCTACAGGGAGGAAACCACTAGCTAAACTCTTCAGGACTGTTAACAGATATTTTCATATCCTGCATGCCTGCAGTCTGGGAGAGTCCTTTCAGCTGAGATATGTGAACAATTTGGCCAGTTGTTTCTTGAAAGGGTGTCATTTTTGGGCCTGCCCATTGGTGCAGCAGTAGCTCTACCACTCGCAATGCCAGTGACCCGGGTTTGGAAGTGAGCCCAAGTCATCAAGGCCAGCTGAGGGGAGGAGGATTGAGCATCCTACAGGAGGGGGGGGAGAGGTTGACCAGCTCCGGTACATGACTTTTAGGAAATGGCATAAAATGAAATAACATAATGCACTGGGGAATGAAGCACCTAAAACAGCAGGATGATACAGTAGCCCACACTGAGGGGTACTGGTTTCAAAAACTGTGTCTGTTCAGTCAGTGTCAAGCAGCTCAGTGAGAAGGGAGATGCTGGGGCATGATAGACACCATGCTTGCGTGTGTGGTTGCACCATTTCCCAAGGCTGGTGTCTCGTGGGAGGGGAGACAAAGGAAAAATGGGCAGGCCAGATCAGTGTGAAGGACCAACCCTTCACAGGCCCTGCACCATGGTGTAGTGGCAGTATCCCCCAAGGACCGGATCCTTGCCTGTGGTAGTTGAGGGTCCTGCCACAGCCTGCCATGGGGGACAAGCCATGGGGGCAGATGGGGAGAAGCTGGTAAGTTCATGGGAAGCCAGGCGATGGAGCTGGGGGGGGTCCAGATGGAGGCCCTGCTTGCTGGGGGAGAAAAAAAGGGTGTAATTCTTTAGATCAGAAATTCCACTAGCTATAATTCAGGCTTTACAAGCACAGTAATTCTTTGTATGTCAATATTCTGCATCTTGGGGGACTAGAAGCCTTAAGAGACACACTATAAACAAATTCTGGATATACAGGGGCTTTTATTGAATTTTTAGCAACTCTAACTGAAGAAGTACTGTGTTTCAATACCTTGTTTTCAACAAAAAGTTTTACTTGCAGATAAAAATGATGGCAATGGGAGTGACTTTCGCCCACAATTATGTCAATATTTGTCTAGCCCAGTGGGAAAAACAAGCTGTATTTGATGAACAATTGAATCCTTTTTTAAAATACATTATTGCCTATTATCATTTTATTGATGATGTATTTTTAATATGGGGGTCCAAAAATTGGTAATTGGTGCAATATGTTGTTTGTTTTTAAATCTGTTTGGTGCCTTGGTTTTGGAAAGGCTCCTTAAAATAAAGTTTTATTTATTATTATTATTTAAAATGATTTGATTTCGTTAAATATTTTGAAGAAATGAATGAACATTTGAAATTCAGTATATTGAGCAATGAAAATAAAATTAATTTCTTGGATTTGACAGTTGAAAAGGATGGAATCAGCAGTTTTAAAACTGGTCTTTTTAGAAAAAGCACGGATAAAAATGCACCACTCCTTTGTGATAGTTGCCATCGAAAACACTAAATCCAAAATATTCCAAAGGAACAATTTATGTGTCTCAAAAGAAATATGAGTGATGTACTTAGAACATAAGTCCATAAGAAAGTTCAGTCAGAAAGGGACCATTTGATCCATCTAGTCTGCCTGTGTGGGCAACCTCCCCCAAGTCTTTTTTCATTCCTAAGTTTCTGCAGTGCCTATCACATGCTAGCATGATCTCTCTTACTGTTTTTGCTGCCATGACTTCCGGGGAAAAACTATTCCAAGGCTTTACCACCCTTTTGGTGAAGAAAAACTTCCTGATGTTGGTTTTGAATCTACCTCCCTGTAGGTGCTTGCTGTGCCCCCCTTGTTCGTGTAGATGAGCTTTCTCTGAAAAGGTCCTGAGTTTGTACTGAGTTAATTCCTTTGAAGTATCTGAATATCTCAATCACCCCTTCCCCATCCCTCCTCCTTTCCAGTTTGTACATCTTGAGATGGTTGAGTCTTGACTCATAGGATTCTTGATGAAGTCCATCAATCATCTTTGTAGCTCTCCTCTGAACGGTCACCAGATGATCTCTGTCTTTCTTGAGGTGTGGTGTCCAGAACTGAATGCTACACTTTAGGTGTGGCCTCACCAAGGACCCATACAGTGGGATTATCACCTCACTTTTTCTACTCGTGATACCCCTACCTATGCATCCAAGGATGCCATTAGCTTTCTGTGCCACATTTTCATATTGCCTGGTTGGCTTTAAATTATCAGATATGAGTACTCCTAGATACCTCTCAACCTTAGTTTCTGTCAGTTGTTCCCCTCCTAGGGTATATTTCCTGCCCAGGTTCTTTCTCTCCAGTTGCATAACTTTACACTTCTTGGCTTTGAATTTCAACTGCCACTGTTTTGACCATTCTTCCAGCTTTTTTAGATCAGAGTCCATATCTGTGGCCCCCCTTACATGTCTACTCTGTTACAGAGCTTGGTGTTGTCTGTGAACAGGCATAATTTTCCCTGCAATCCATCAGTGATGTCACTGATGAATATGTTAAATAGAACTGGCTCTAGTACTGATCACTGGGTGACTCTGCTGGTTACCCCACCTTGCTCTGACAAAGTGTTGTTTATCATGACCCTCTGGGTTCTTCTCTGGAGCCAGTTCCTAACCCAGCTGACTATTTTATGCCCCACTCCAGTGTTTTGTCTGGCATGATCTCTCTGCTGAGAAGCCATGCTGCTTTGGATCCAGTTTTCCATTTGCACCCATATATTGGACTATTCTTTCCTTCAATACTGTTTCCATGATTTTCCCCAACACTGAGGTGAGGCTGACTGGACGGTAGTTACCAGTGTCTTCTCTGTTCCCACTTTTGTGCAGTGGTACCACAGTGGCTTTCTTCCAGTCAGCTGAGACTCTGCCACTCTCCAGGGACTTACTGAAGAGGATCGCTAATAGGGAGGCAAGTTCCTTCAGTATTCCTCAGTGGATACTGTCAGGTCCAACTGCTTTGTTTGTTTTTAATTTTTTCAGTTCTTTTAGGACCCTTTCTTTTGTGAACAGATTTGTGTTGGCTTCACTGGCATGGTGTCCTTCATTTCCTAGTACTGGTCCACTACCCTGTTCCTCTTGTGTGAAGACTGAGCAGAAGTATTTGTTCAGAACTTCTACATTTTCTTTATCAGTCTCCATGTTCTGCCCCCCTCTGGTTCTCAAACAAATTTATTTATTTATTTTTTTATTTTTTATTTTATTAAACTCTGGGATTACAAGTACCTTTGAGCAGGAACTGCTCATTTACAAAGGTTCCACATCAGAGGATGGGAGGAAACATACATACAAAGGTTGTCAATGGTGTACAATCATAACACATACGAAGGTTGGCAATGTTTTACAGTTATAACACACTTTAGAAATAAAATACATTACCAGAGAGCAACTTAAATAAGCAGCTAGCTGAGGTAACAGGGTAAGAGATTAAGAAGCAATCTGATTATAAGCGTTTGGCTGGGTAGGAGGAGGACAGAGAGAAGTAGGCAGGCTGAGGGGCCGCTGTCAGGGGGAGGGAGAGGGGGATGGTGTCTAGTACCGGGGAATTTGGTAGTGAGGTTTAAGAAGTGGAGTACAGGTGTGGGTGGAAGGGTGAGGGGGTGGAGGAAGGGAGAAGGAAAGGGGTCACATAGAAAAGCAGGAGCCAGAGAGAGTGATGCTCAGGTAGGAGGTGGGTCACTGGTCTTGAGCAACTAGGTGGTGGTTGAAGCAGTCCTTTTAGGAGAAGCAGTCACATTGAGTGGTAGAGGTGAGGTAAAGTCAGAGATTCCATTTAAAGCGTCCAATGATACACCCTTTGCCTTGTCTTTTCTCTCGTATATATCTGTAAAAAGTCTTGTCCCCCTTTTTGCTTTGGCTATCCTAATCAGCTTACCTGCTTCCTGGAGCCTTGTCTTGTATTCCTCCATGTCACTGTCTCTCTTTGTCTGTTTGTACTTTTTGAAAGCTTTTTTTTTCACCGTTATACTGAAAGTAACCTCCGTAGAAAACCAAAGAGGGTTTCTCCTCTTCTTAGTTTTACTGATCTGTTTGGTGCATTCTGCTGTGGCCAGAGTTATTGTGGCCTCTATCGCCCTCCAGCTTTCCGCCACATCACCCCCTGCAACAACTTTGAAATGTTTTTTAATAGTCAGAGTTCCTGAAGTCCAGGATCTTTAGTTTTGCATGACTTGTGTCCTTTGCCCTTTTGACTGTGAGCCAGACTGACCTATAGTTACTTGACCCCAGATTGATTCCTATCTTAATGTCTATGATCCTGGTACTGTTTGATAATATGAGGTCCAGGATTGCATTTTCTCTGGTGGGTGACTCCACCGACTGTTTTAGTCCTGCCCCTTTTAGAGCTATGGGGAACTCTCTTCTCCTGTCCGATAAAGCTGTGTAGGAGGACCAATCTATATCAGGCAGATTGAAGTCTCCGACGAGCAACAAGTCGCCTTTTTCGGCCATTGTTAGGATGGTTTCTAGTAGCTCTTTGTTTCTATCTATCTGTTGAGATTGGGGTCTGTATATCACACCCACTTGGATGGAGGACTTTTCCACAGCTCCAAGGGTGATCCATGTGGCTTCAGTCTCAGTGTTTACCATCTGTACCTCTGTGGCCTTTATTCCTTCCCTTATGTAGACAGCCACCCCACCTCCTCTCCTTCCTTTGTGGTCTTTCCTGTACAGAGTGTACCCTGGGATAGCAACATCCCAGCTATGGTTCTCATTGAATCAAGTTTCTGTTGCAGCCACCCAGTCAAAGTTAGCCTCTACCATTATGGCAGTGAGGTCTGGTATCTTGCTTACTAGGCTATGGGCATTGAAACAGAGTGCCAGCTAGCTTTGGCTATGTCCGTTTGCTGTGTCTTTCCTTCTATTACACTGTTTTTACTTCTTGAGTGGTTTGGCTTGGGCTGCACTTGTTATGGTCTGGTTGGTGCATGTTGTCTTGTGACCTGTTGCAGAACTAGCAGGTGGGGAGGAGGGGCAACTGCCACCCCTGGTTCTGTAGTGGGCGATAGTGCCCTCTTCCCTTCCACTAGTTTAAATGACTGATAAACACTTTGCACTTTTGGCCGAGTGCATGGATTCCCTCCTTTGTGAGGTGTAGGCCATTGAACCTGAAAAAGTGTTGCTACCAGAAATTCCCCCAGTCTCCCATGAAGCAATGGCTCTTTTCCTTGAACCAGTCCATAAGCCAGGTGTTCAAGTCAGTGATCTCTTTTTCCCTGATTTTCTACCTGCTACCTCCCTTCCCCTATCTATACAGGCAGAATTTCAGAGGAATAGACAGTGGACAAAATAGAAACCAATTTGTCCCTGAGGCTGGATAGCTGCACTTTTGTTTCATCTACAGTTTGACTAGCCAGGTCATTTGCTCCTATACGAATCAAGACATGTGCATCCTTAGCTGTGTCCTGCACTATTGTCTCGATCAATGGCACATTATTTGACCCTTTAATATTTATAGCGGAACTCAACATGGGTGTCCGTTATCACCCTTGCTCTTTGCTCTTAACATTGAGCCATTAGTGGTGGCTATCTGCCAAAACACAAAGATTCAGGGTATACTGGTAGCAGGTCAAAGATCATTGTGTATCCTTTTATTGTATAATACCCTGGTGGATAAGAAGGACCCCGTTAAAGGCCATGCCTCCACTTCTCAACAGTATGGATCAATATCTGGTTTAAAAGTCAGCAACTCAAAAACTGAGACTTTACAGCTTAGTGGGGATCTATCTAGGCAAATTAAAGGTGGTCATACCATTTAGGTGGGTTATCATACTAAAGATCAATACATTGGAAGTCGAGATTCCTATGAAACTAGGCATATTACCAATCCAACTACCTCCACTGATTTGGGGCTGTCGTCACAGATCTAAATTGGTCTGAAATTCAATTCTCATTCTCCAATCACATAGAGGCTATCAAAGTGAACGTTCTGCCAAAAGTTTTATTTTATTTTCCACCATACCTACTAGGTTCAAGAAGCAGGAATGATGACGAGATCTGCAAAGGCCTTAGCAAATACATTTGGAAGAGGAAGAAACCAGAGAATTAAATGGAATGTGCTTTCCTGGAAGAAGGAGGGTGAGAATGGAAATCCAGCTATAAAATGTTACTACTATGCAGCCCAATTATCCACACTAATTAACCTGCTAGAAGATAAAGAAAACAATGATTGGGTCCTATGAGAATACTACAAATTTGAGTTGCATACCAACTCGTTATTTATTATGGATTCCCATAGCACCTACCAAATTAGCATCAAACACATGGTCAAAGACTACATTAGTTGCATCTCACATGGGCTAACCTGGATAAATACATTGTAAGAAAAAGCCAGTATAAACTTTTTAACTTGTATAGGTATTATTTGATTGACATCATTACTCAAGTTGAATTTCTTTTGTGTATGCCACTAATTAAATTGAATGTAGTGGGTCAATGGATTTTATTATATCATTTTATACATGTGCATTCATTTCCTTGCAAACAAAATGTCTCAGTGGTTCTAACTGGAAACTTGCTGACTTACACAGGAGTCAGTTAGTATCCTCATCATTTCTCAACAATTTGACTATTGGGATGAGTTGTACTGAAATATAATAATTTTAGGTCTGAACTGCCATCCTCCTGCCTCTTTTGTTTGAGGCAACAATACTCCAGTTCAACCTGTTTTTTGTTAGCTCAAATTACATCAGGCGATGGAGTTATAGTATGTCTGAATGACACAGAACAGAGAGAATCAAAGCAGATGTGCAGTAGTAGTCTAGGCACAAAATTAATGATGATGGTTTCAGCTCTACCAAAATTTGACAAGGGAAGGTTGTGCCTCTTCTGAAAATCTGATCATGCCTTATTTATTAGTCTCCCATAATGTAAAAAAAGTTTGGAAATTATGGGAACTATTTTATTCTCCAAATATTTGAACTTCTTATTTGCCCGTGTCATGGGGACCACTCTTGAAAGGTCCAGGTTTATGTTACCACTGAGAAGTACCTCTGTCTCATCTACTGTATGCTTCCTTTGAACCCAGAAGCAGCTTCATATCTCTGCTGAGTTTTCATTAGAGTTTAGATTTTCCTATGAGCATCACTTAGGCTAACAAAGCTGATTAATCAACACATTGTGCTCTTCTACAGGGTTAAAGACTATCTATATGATGAAGCTTAGCTGCTCATAGCATGTAAAATATATAATTTCTATGCTGGACTATGGTACTGTACTGCTGATCTCTTTAGTAGCCAAGGAGATGACTTATTTGAGGGTAGTGTAGAGTACGATAGGATTGGTTGAATTGGTTGTCAGTAAACCCAGGCAAAAGTTCCATTTAGAATGTACCATCTACAAATCCTGTCTGCTGGCTCTCCTGTCTGTTTAGTGGAATATTTACAGTCCCCAAGTTAAGCATTGCACCTTAGGTCCTCTGCATCCAGTCTCTTGTCCATTCTGTTATATAAGACATCCATGGTTCAGTGTTCTTTTAAATATACCACATCTAAATTATGGAACTCAATTCCTATGCCCATGAGATGAGGAAAACTCACTAGTCCTTCAAATCCAACTACTGTATAAACATTACCTCTTTAAGCACTGTAAATGCATTGCTCCTTTGAATTATATTGCTTGGTCCTCAGCCTTCTGTATCCTGTATGCAGACTTCTGTATACTGTGCATATTACATTTACTATGTGATATTTTGTATGTGATGTCTTACATTTGTTTGGGTTGCTCATGTAAATGGGCTACATTTTTAGTGGGCCTACCTGGATACCAAAAACAAACAAAAAATTAATACATATATAAATGGAACAGTAAGTATTGGGTTATCTACATAAAGCAGGGCATTTTCTGCATAAAGGAGAACTTTATCTCTTCTCCCGCTATTTTAATATCCTCTATGTTGGGATCAGCTCATTTCTTTCTTTTTTTCTTTTTTTCTTTCTTCTTTTTACCCTCACCTCTCGTCATCCCTCCACTCTGGTCACGGAACCCGGGCCCGGCCACGGATATCGCCGACTCCTGGTCATCCTGCTTACCCCCAGAGAGTGGGGCGCGGTTCTGACCCCCTATATCGGACGGAACTGTAACTGGTTGGGGAATGGCTCCGGTGGCCAATCAGGGCATTTCTGGGGCAGAGCGTCATCTAGGCGCTAGGCGTGGGATTTTACTCCCATTTTACCTCCCCTGAGGAGGCAGGGCGTGCAATGCCAGCGCCAGCGTCTGCCCCGCCCCCATTTTGAGCGTTGGCAGCGTGAGTTCTCCCAGCCTCCGCCAGGATGCCCAATGCTCCGGATGTTGCCTGCACCCTCCCCAGAAGGAGAGCTGCCCAGCGGACACTCAATCCTTCTCCCCGGCCGGAACCTCCGATGATCCCGGTCTGTTCCCAAACCGGGTCACCAGTGTCATAGCGGAAATCCCACACGGCGTCAAGGGCCAGTTGGGATCAGCTCATTTCTGATTACCTCTTCTAGGGGTTCCATGCTCAGGGTAACCAGTAATGTGATGAGAAAGGGTAGCCCTGCCTTGTTCCTCTCCTCATGTTTAATTTGTCAGAAAGCAT
Organism: Neoceratodus forsteri; assembly: GCA_016271365.2. Taxonomy (NCBI): domain Eukaryota; kingdom Metazoa; phylum Chordata; order Ceratodontiformes; family Ceratodontidae; genus Neoceratodus; species Neoceratodus forsteri. The sequence continues at coordinate 1,478,539,714 of CM057455.1, forward strand.
GACATTGGCCCTGACTTGAGCTGTGGCACTAGCACTGAAGGCTTGAATCCATGTTTAAAATTTAGCCTCACAGTTTTACATTTCAATAATGTAGCATCCAAGAATGATCAAGGAAAGCAGTAAAATGTTGTTCTGGCATCAACCAAGACAGTGAGTGTTTGATCCTTAAGAGAGTTTGGGCCATATATTCAAAACTCTGTGCTCAGTCGCAAACCAATTGTGCCACATTTACACCAGATTGCTATATTCAAAGGCCAAATAGCACTGGTGCTAACAGATAATGTATGTATGGTGAAAAGTGAGGGGCAGGGACATGTATACAAGAGCAATGATATATTCAAATCTACAGCACCATGCAACGTGCATTGCATGACATGTAGTACAGCGCAAATTACTGTCTATGAAAAGGTAGTCTTAACTCCAGGCAAACCAGGGATGGGGGTGTGGACATGGCAGCAACAGTGAACAAGGCTGTATGCAGCCAATGAGTAGGAAGCAAGTGGATGGCCACCCTGGGCCACTCCATATGCACAGGCATCCACAGTGTGGGATACAATGCCTTAACATTGCTTGGAAGCTATCAGTCATGCACAGTATATGATGGAGCTAAAACTCCACTTGCAGCAGCAAACAAACTGCATTGCTATATGTGACTTGTGTGTAGTTATACGTTATATGTATTTATTGTATACTGCATCATCACATGTAGTGGCTCCGGGTTGTTCCTGACTATGGGCTATGGCCCACTGTGGCTACCGGTGAACACAGCAATAAATACATATGAAAGTATAACATAACTGGCAGTGCGCCATAAGCACACACCTCCAGTCCCCCATTTGGGTAAACCAGCACACTCCAGCACACACATGCTGCACTGAGGAACTAGATGGTGTGGAGGTGATGTTGCAGAGGTGTCCAGGCTGCACCATATAGTGGGTTTGCCACAAGGCTGGGACCATCCCCACAGTGCACATGTTCCAGTGTCAGGAATGACCCTGACACTGGTGTACATCTGATGATATGTGTCACCCCCCCGCACATACCACAGATCTATATAGACACCACGGCACACACTGCCAGCCATGTGTATGTTACTGTGTGTATCCCATGCCAGTGGTGCAGTATAAGTGGGACACAGGACAGCATGACAGTGATGTCCACTATCAGGACTACACCTGCCAGCTGATCCTGTCTCTGTGTGGAGAGCTGCAGTCATTGATGCCTGATACCGAACACATTGCTATGTCCCTTACTAAACCAGCCACTATAGTACTGTAGCATCTGCTATACACTGTAGCAGGGACTACAGTATATCCATGGCATGCAGCACCACACTGTGGCTGTGGTGCTAGTCACCTGGAGCACACTAGACTCTGCTGCTGTGTACAGATGGAGCCTGCAGCTACCGACATGTTTGTCCAGTCTGATATACAGATGGTGCTGTGGGGAGACCCAGCCTGCAGCTATAGATCTGTAGTTCAATTGTGACTTACAGGTGGAGCTGTGCACTCTGCACTAGCACCAGGCAATCCACATGGAACTACATGCAAATCAGGCAATAATGACATGCTACTGTGGCTATTGCCCATGGATTGCCTAAATAGGCTCATTTGCATAGCACTTTTGAATACAGCAAACATTTGCACGGGCAGGGGCAAGCGTGTGAGAGCTGTGCAAAGGAGTTTGCCCATGCAAAACTGTCAGAACCATAATATAGTTCTACAGTATTTGGTCTGCACTGTTTGCTGTTTTGTGAATCCACATCTTTGCTAGCATGCACATTGGCCATGTAGTTCTTTGCCTTACTCCATGTCTGTGTGCACTGGGCTGCTGTTGTAGTTTGCACTGCCTGGTTGCTATATTCAGAGCTGTCTTATTTGTTGGGCTATGTCTGCACTGCACTCAAGGCCCTGTTTGCACACCATCATTTGTACGCTATATTCAACTGATTAAGCCCTGGGACTATTCCTTTGAATATACTGTAGTGTCAAATGGTTCCGAGCTATGTGTCAGAAGTAATCTTCAACAATTTTAGTATGTTGTATTGTATATTGTATTTCTGCCAGTAAAGAATATTGTCTGGTCTGATTTGACTAGCTTCATTACCACCTTCTGTGCACTGTTAGCTAGTATCTTAGCAAAGAAAAAGGCAAGAAAAGCAGCACCAAGTTCCCTAAGTGACTCTAGAGAACTAGACATAGAATTAAGACATTTCTTTATTGTTTCACCCCAATCAATATTTATCTGACCATCAGAGAGCAGACTGTGAAAATATCTGTGCATAAACTCATTTTTGAAAAGCAGCGTTCAGCATGAAAAGATAGCATGCGTCCACAGATGCCAAGCAGTGTCACAACATATTTTGCATAAGAGCGTTTTGTCCGAGGTCATGCCTTTCAAGAAACAGCTCTTTTATACTCCAGACCAGTTGTTTCTGTGTGTATCACGAGCTGCGATTCAAAAGTGAAATCATGTGAAACAACATAGTGCTTTCACAAATTTCAACTTTGCACGTATGTCTCTCTTTGTTCCTTTATGAAAGTGACCCACATAACTTGCTTTTATGATTCAGCACAAAGTCAAACAAAGGGATAAAATATTAGTATGCACTCAAAGTAATGCACTGCAGCCAATCCCAATATAATGCTACCAAATCATACCTAAACTTAGTGTCACATTATAGATCCAAAGGTAATGGGTTCATAACTTGACACTTTGGCTTAAGTATGCCTTTCAAGCATAATTCATCTTTTTAGCCATTTCAGATGGTTGTGATTATTGAAGACCTGCAAGTAACATCTGTAAAGGTAGGATTCCATTTCTTTAAGAACTCATGTCATGCCTAAGTACTCCTTATTTCCATCAGATGGGACCCCTTCAGCCTGTTCTAGCACCCATATCCCTTCTGGCTGAGACCCTCCTGCTCATGACTCTGGAGCCCCTAATCCACCTATGACACATCTAGTGGCCAAGCCTGCTCTGCTTGTCACCTGAGGTGGGGTTGTCTTTAGTGCCATGGTTAACTCCCACACTGTCCATTTGGCCACAGGCAGAGGAGAAGGCCAGGGTCAGCCAGGCCTGAGCAGGTCACTCACTGATAGCTCATGGTGGCTGGGCGTGGAGGTGAGGAGGGCTGTGCTAGCTATGGTATCAAGCTTGGAGGATCGCCAGTCACCCGTGTAAGGGAGGGGTGGTGCAGGGAGATGGGGTGCGTGAGCAGGCAGGTTGAGTGAGGTCAGTAGACTACCACTACTGCCCTGTAAGCATGTAAATGGGTGATTGGGGTGGTGGAGGGAAACCACAGACACCAAGACAAATTTGCTGTTAGAAACGGGTGATCAGTGGTGTCACACTAGACCAGCAGCATATTTATAGTTTATGAAACAGGTGATTAGGGGACAGAACTACTAGACACCAGGAACATACGTGTGTGTGTGTGTGTGTGTGTGTGTGTGTGTGTGTGTGTGTGTAAATGGGTGATCAGGGTGGGAGGAACCACTAGACACCAGGAATGAAAGGTGGGGGTTACATATGAACAATCAAAATTGCCAGCAGATAAAGGCCATTATGGTCTATCCAGTCTGCTCGAGTGTGCAGCTCTGCTATGATATTTCAGTAGGGCTGCCCCTCCCTCCCTTCTCCCCATCCCAGAATTCTCTCTCTCTTTCTTCCACCATCTCCTGTCCTCAGTGTGATTTTTCCTGATAAGCCATCCACAGACTTGGCTGAAACCAACTCTTCTGGAAGCTTGTTCCATCCTGAGACCACCCTTTTGGTGAAAAATGCCTCCTTGCATCTTTCTAAATTCCACCCAAACTTTAGATGATGCCCTCTTGTTATCCCTGCACTCCTATGTTAAGCTCTCAGAGTTTACCTTGGTTATGCCCTTAAGGTATTTAAAGTTTCTATCATGTCCCCCCTCGTTTGTCCTCCATTGTGTACATGCCAAGTTCTTCAAATCTCTCCTGATAGGGTTTGTGCTGTAGGACCTGAACCTCTTGGTTGCCCAACGCTGCACACCCTCCAGCAAGTTTATGTCATTTTTAGGTCAGTGCACCAGAACTGGACCCTGTACACCATTTGTGGTCTCACCAGTGATATGTACAGGGGCATTAGACCTCCCTCCTCCTAGATGTGAAACCCCTGGCTATGCATCCCAGCATTCTCATAGCTTTAGCTGCCGCTTTGCTGCTCTGCATAGACTGTTTCAAGTCTTTAGTGATGATAACCCCTAAGTCTTTCTCTTCCTCTGTCTGTACCAGGGCCTTGTGTTTTACTGTGATTCTGCGTTTGCAGCAATTGCCGAGAAACAAGCCTTGCTGCAGAAACTCCATTTTCTGGTGCAGTAAAATGGCCATCACCACTGAAACCTCCAACTAAGTGGCTAAAATGATTGTGAGCAAGCTTAAATGGCAATAGTGTGAGTTGATGGCAGCTCCATTATACATCCATCCCACTGGGTTGCAGTAGTCTGTGGGACTACTACTTCCCAATCCACTGGCACTCAGCCCTGAAGCTGATGACCATTATGGCCTTCTACAAACCCTGAGGGAACTTCAAAGCCCAATTTCATGAGTAAGAATGGTGGTACTTTTTGCCAATTGCTGAACTGTGGAATGAAAAAGTATTATTACTGTAATTATTGCAGACAAAAATGGGAGGCTTTCTGGACCTTAGTCTAATGTAAAATGGCCCAGCTCTCTCTCTCTGGCCTCACAGTAAATCCTTACAGAGTGGAAGAGAAGATGATGTGGAAGCCAAGTGGCATTGACACAAATGACACCACTGGTGTTGAACTGCGGGAACAGGAGGAAGCAATTAGAGCAGCGTTATAGCACAAACCATCAGGCTTCAAGCAAGTGGGTGTGAGGGAGCCATTGAGGTAGCACTGTTTTACAACCAGGCAATACTGGCCTTCAAGCAACTGGTCAGGTTGGGGAGAAATTCTCTGGAGCATAGCTGTGGTAAACCAGCACTGGGCAGGTGGGAGGGGAGCCATGGGACAATAAAACAGACAGACTGCAGTAAAAAATATAAATAACCCTTCAATTCCCCATGCCTTACATCCAGTCCAAATCATGATGCCAGAATTGCTTTCCATTGCATTGCTTGTGCATCTAAGCTGCCCAGGCTGCCTTTTCCTGAGCATTGTTTCTGGGTAACGGTTTTATTTGGGGGCTCATTTGAGTTGACAGAGTATGTAACGCTCATCACAGAATTGCTGCAGAATCACTGCAAAATTGCTCTCAGCCTAACTGCAGCAACCATGAGATCCTGCTGCAGAATGTAGGTCCAGTTTGCCGCAGTGAACATGGGGCCCTGGTCTCTACTACTTTCACACCCCAGACAGTACTCCTCCCTCGGGTGTTGTGTGCCAAGATGCATAACTTTGCATTTTATGGTATTAAAAGTCAGTTGCCAGGTATTTGACCATCTCTTCAATTTAGCCAGGCCATCCTGTAAATCCTTTCTCCTATCCTCTGTATCCACTCATCCACAGAGTTTAGTATCATTTGCAAAGAGACAGATTTTCCCTAATCCCTTCTGCTATGTCCCAATGAAGACATTGAATAACACAGGGCCAAGAACAGAGCCCTGTGGTACCCCACTGGTGACCAGCGTAGGTTCTGAGATTCTCCTCCTACCACCACTCACTGATTCCTATTCTGTAACCAGTTCTTAATCCATCCCATTAGCTTCCCCACCCCCAGCCCTTCTAGCTTGCTGAGCAGCCTTCTTTGTGGGACCTTGTTGAATGCTTTGCAAAAGTCTAAATAAATTACATCTACCACCTGTCCCTGTCAACTGTCCTCATGACCCGGTCAAAGAAATCAACCAGATTTGTCTGGCACAATCTTCCTGACTCAAAACCATGTTGTTTAGGGTCTTGGAACCTGTTTGATCCCAGGTAGTCCACCAGTCTTTCTTTAAGGATGCATTCCAGCAGTTTACCCACTGTGGAGGTCAAGCTGACAGGGTGATAGTTCCCAGCTCATCCTTGGGTCCATTCTTGTGAGCAGCACCATGTGTGCCAGTCTCAGTCCTTTGGTACCATACCAGTCTCTAGAGAGGTAGTAAACAGGTCCGCCAAAGGGCCAGGCAGAATGTTGGCCATTTTTAACACTCTTGGGTGCACTTGGTCCGGCCCTGGTGCTTTGTCTACCCAGATGGTCCTGAGACCCTTTAACACTGTTTCCACTGAGATGGGTGCTTCTGGACCCCCTCACCCCTGAAGCAGCTTCTCTACTGCTCCTAGGTACTGGTCCTTCCAATTCCCTTGTGAAGACCGAGCTGAAGTACTGGTTTAATACCTCAGCCTGCTCCTAACTACTCTCCGCCCATCCCCTACCTTCTTCAGTTTCACAATAACCTCCTTCCTCTTCCTTTTCTTTTAACATACGGTAGAAGTCCTTTTCTCCTGTCTTGATTCCCTCAGCCAACTGGAGCTCCCTCCTTGGCTTTTGCCACCCAGACAGTTCCACTTGCCTCCTTTGACTTCAACAGTTAAGCTTCTGTGCCCTCATCCCTCTGTGTGCTCTTATATTTATGAAAGGCTATTCTTTTCTCCTTCACCCTGTGTGCAACTTTGGTGGTGACCCAGCTAGGCCTTTTTATCTGGTATTCTTGCTCCTGATTTTGGTACAGGCCTGTGTAGCCTCTGTGACACCAGCCTTTATTACTTCCACTTCTGCTCTACCCCCATCTCAGGCCTAATCCTAGAGAAATGTACCTTCAGGATTTCTCCCATCCTTCCAAAATCTGCCTTTTGAAGTCAGCTACCTTGGTGTGAGTCTTTGATTTTTCTTGTCCTACTCCCAGGATGAACCATACCATCCTGTGGTTGCTCCCCACCAGTGGATTCTCTACCCTAATATCCTGGACATGGTCTCCACTGGCTAAACCAAGTCCAGAATCGCAACACCCTTATTGGGCTCTCTGACCCCTGCTCCAAAAGTCATCCTGAAAGGCATCCAGGACTTACCTTGGAGCTTGTAGTTTTATTTTATTTATTTATACATTTGTTAACCAGGAAAGGCACACACTGAGCCGAGGCTCGATTCAAGGTGCGATCTGGGGCAGGGAGAGAGGAATACAGATATTTCCAAATACAAAAATCCACGTGTGGCTGACAAGAAATCAAGGTTAAATATTTAAAGCACTACAGAATGGTTACATGTGCAGTTACATAGCAGTCATTTAGAGCAGCATTACAGCTTACTTACTGGGTAGATTGCAATAGATAGTGGGCTGAAGCATTGAGGAACATTGTCTTGGTGAGTGCTTTGGGCACTTTCAGTGGGAGAGCAGAGTGAAGCATAAGCAGGTTCAATTGTGTCAGCGACAGGAGGAGGTGGGAGATGAAACTGTTTGCAGGCCTGGTGGGAGGGAGAGCTTCTAGTGAGGGGGACAGATTGTTCCATAAACTGGGGAGCCTATAGGCAAAGGCAGCTTTGCCAGCTGAGAGGCAGGTTGAGGCAGGGTAAGTATCTTCCATTTCTGTGCCTCAGTTTGTAGGTGAAGTGAAAGTCCAGGAGAGGCAGTCCATAAGGTCACAGGGAAGCATACTGAACCAAAATTTTGATATGAGAGATAGGCATGTATGTAGCATCCTTGTGACAGTGGGAAAGGGTCAAGGAGGCAGTAAAGAGCACAGTGGTAAGTTCAAAGTGGAAAGTTTGTTGTGAAACAGCAGAAGGAGTTTGGGAGGGCGTCTAGCCTGAACAGGATGGTTACAGAGGCAAAGCTATAGACCACTCTGCTTAGTCAAAGATGGGGAGAATAATTTTGGATAGGATTACCTGTCTGACTGGGAGGGAAGACAGTCTCTATGCGAGTACAGCATCCTGAGTTTGAGGCATAGTTTAGAGACAGTGGCATCGATGTGTGCAGAGAAGGATAAGTGCAGGTCCAGCCAAACACCCAGGTATTTGTATTTTGTTACCTGTTCTAAGGGGAGCCATCCAAAAGTGATAGGGAGAGAAGGAGCTGATCTGCTCAGTTTTGTGCCATGCCAAAAACCATGGAGACAACTTTGGAGGTGTTTACTTTCAGTTGGTTGAGTCTGAACCATTGCTGGATGTTGCTGAAGTCAAATTGGAGGGTAGATTGAGCTTCATGCATTGTAGGGCTAGAGGTAAAGAGGATAGTGTCATCCGCATACATGTGTATGCAGGATTTGGAGCAGGAGGAGGAAGGTTGATGAAGAAGGTGAAGAGAATGGGGCCAGGACTGGGCCTTGGGGGACGCCTGCCATGATAGGTGGGGCAGGGAAGTGACATCTGCAATTTTAACTGATTGTTGCCTGTTAGTGAGGTATGACTTAGACCTCTGGATGGTGATAGTGGATAGCCCAGCTGCTTCAAGTTTCTGAAGGATGAGGGGATGGGATACAGAGTCAAAAGTTTGCCAAATCAACAAACACAGCGGCAGTTAGCAGGCCCTGGTCGGAGACAGTGAGGATGTGATTTGTGACTGCAGGAGGGAGGAGATGGTGGAAATTTGTTTTCTGAAGTCTGACTGGTGGGGAGAGAGAGATTTTGTTGGTGAGATAATCCGATAGTCTGGTGTGAGCTAGTTGATAGTGTTTCCCAGTCAACTCCTGGAAGGTTGAAGTCACCAGTAAGCACCACTTTGCCTTTGCCTACCTGAGTTCTAATCTGTTCACTTAGGTTCTCATCTTCCTCTGCTCCCTATGAGGGTGGTCTATAGACTACTCCCATTCTGACCTTCTCAACCCTTGGTGACTTGAGTTGCACCCAGAGGACTTCAGGTTTCTCCACTGCTTCCTGATCCCTGTGCATGTTATATCTTCCGTCATGAACAGAGCCACCCTCCCCTTTCCCTGCATCCCTATCCTTCCTGTTTAGCTTGTAACCTTGCACCTCAAGATTTCAATTGTTGTGACTGGACACCCATGTCTCAGAGATAGCCGTGATGTCAACTCTCTCTCCACCATCAGCACTTGTAAGTCATCCATTTTGTTTGCTAGGCTTCTGGCATTTAGAGACACAACCTTCCATCCCTGCCAACATATTTTTATTGCCCCTTGTGCCCTTCCCCAGTACCCTGCTTTTCTATCCCTTCAACATTTCCTACTGTTGTGTTTATGTGCCCTCCTTGTCCCCATCTAATCTTCTGCTACTCTCCCCTTTAATATCTCCCTCTGTCTTGTTTTCCTGCCATCCTTGCCCCTCAAGTGAGTTCTCCCCATACCCTTCATCCCAAACTTCTTTCCAAGCCTGAGCCACCTCTTCCAGTTTGGTTATGAGGTAGTCAAAACACACCCAGCCTCTGCTTCAGGACAGCTGAGACTTCTTTGCTAAGGTGGAGTCTGTCCAGGGCATACAAGTTTTGTTTACTTATGTGTAGCCCATTCCCCCCACCAGCCCAAACCACATAGTCTTGCACCATTCTGCCAACCAGGCATTAACCTCATCAATTCTTTGCTTCCTATTTGAACTTGCCTAGGAACTGATAGGACTTCAGAGAGAGGCCACTGTTTTGCCTTTATTGCTGCATATCCTGGCCAGCTCCTGAACCTTGCTTGTATTGCCATCACACTGTTTTCCCTAGATCGTTTGTGCCAAGGTGCGCCACAGTGTGTAGCTTTCACTTCTTGCCATGTGTGGGAATAATATGCTTCACTTTGTGTGCCATCATGCCTGCATATACTCTACCCAGATGGAACTTTTCTGTTTCCCTTGCCCCTCTAGCTGATCCTCTTTAGTATGGAGTCCCCTAATATGATGACTCTACTGCCCACTCCTCCTGCTCCCTTGTGCTTCTTCCCCCTTCTTTCCCTTGTCAGGTTCCCTCACTCCCTGTTACCATGTCCTTTTCTCTATTGCCACTGGTTGTTCTTCCCCATGCTCCTTTCATTACCCACTGAGCCTCTATCAGTCTCTGTAGTAGGTCCCCGTGGGCTGGCCTCCTGTAGGACCACATCTTGCTTACTTGTTTCAGTCCTCCTCTTTGTCCCCTGTAGGACCATGTCTTTCTTATTTATATCATTCCTACTCTTTGTCTCTCTTGCTTTCTCTTCTCTCTGGCATCACTGTCCTTCATCCCCCTGCCTCCCCTGTAACTGTCCAACCACTATCCTCCGACTCCTGACCCTCTCTCCTGTAAACAGCTCATATCAGTTTGTTTTTATATATGGTTTCACTCCTACCCATTCTGCTTCTTTCAGCTCCACTCTTGGAGTCTTCGCCCCCATTTGTCCTTGCTCCCAGTATGATCTTCCTGTGCCATCTCTCCTCTCCACCTGGCAATAGAAATCTGCACCCTCCCCTCTGTCCTTGCAGTCTGTCCTGGAGTAACTCCCCCTCTTGACGTCTACCCTCATCTTGAGTCTCTCCTGTACTCTCCCTCTTGTTCCTTGCTCCATATGTTGCTGTATTGTGGAGGTCTCTAGCAACCCCTTAATGCCTTTATTTCTTCATCAAGATTTCAGTCAATCACTCAATCAATCAAAACTTTATTTTGCTAGGTGTAACATCATTGAGACAAGCTCATTTACAAGATGGATCTGGGGAAACAATTACCAACAGGGTTAAGACATCACAGGTTGAGTGAACGTAGATAACAATTACATAGTAATAACAACATAATAACACAATCATCACATGTGACAAGATACTTGCACCAGAACATAGCAATAAGTTCAACAGGAGGTAGTGCCATTTAAATACAATTGCATGGATACAGATATATGGATGTACAGTAAAGTAATGAGTTCAAGTTTATACAGCAAACATCATTGGAGGAGTCATAGTGAGCAGGAGTGGCAGTTCCTCTAAGCGTCAAAGTGCGAAGAAGATTGAGATGTAAGAGTCCTTTGATAAGTACTGTAGGCATGGCCTGGCAAGTAGGGTGGGAAACAGAGGGAGGTATAGGGAGTGGGAGGGAAGGTCGACTGAGATGGAGAGGGTTGGTCATGATGTCCTAGGGAGGAAGGACTGTTCAAGGAGAACACGACAGATGCCACAGGCAATGGTTGGGGTTTATGTCCATTATTTGAAGCAAAGACAGACTGTGATGTTGGGACCTTGATTTGGACAATGACAGAAGAGAGACTCAAATGATGTCTCGGCAATTGTTGAGGTTTAAGTTCCCAGCTGCCTACATACCAAGCAACCCCGTCCCTCCACATTTCATTTTGTCCAGAAAAATGCTACTCCACAGTTGTTACAGCAAACTATCCTTCCTGAGCCTTCCAGTTTGCAGTCCGCCTCTCCCAATCTCTCCTTCCATGGTAATACCAGACATTACTCTGCTAAATCCAGTTGTCATACCCTCCCCATCTACCTGCCTGTTACCTAGGTTAAGCCTCCTGTCTACCTGGTGCCCTCTCCCCATGTCTGATGCAGCCTCTGGAACCCAGGAATAAACTTCGTGTTCCCCTCTGCCCTTTTCCTATATATACGATGATCCATGGTTTCAGCCCTGCAGCGCCATATGGTGGCACCTTCAAATTAAGCCTTTCTTTTAGTAATCCCCAAATCTTAATCCACCTCAATTTAATGCAAACTACTAACAGTATGATTCTGTTATCACACTAACATTGACTTATCTAAGATATAGTGGTGTTATCAGGAGCTGACAGTATATACCAGATAGCTCTGTTAAATTGACTTAACTAAGATCCACAGAGTTTAAGATTGTCTAACCCAAAACAGCTAATATGTAAGGTCTAACAGATTAACAAGAGCTAACAGTTGGTTACAGATAGTACAGCAACTGTGACTTGCCAAGAACAAGCAGCTTAAATGAGAATCTAACAGGGCTAACAAGAGCTAGCCTTGAGGACCAGATCACCAGCAACAGTGAATATTTTCATCAGTCCCTCCTCTAATGTTTATTTAATTGTTAGCTGTTAGTTAGCTGTCAGCCCTACCAGAGTACTACTACATACCAGGGATTGCTTCTGTATGTTAGCATGGGAGATGGAAGGTGGAAGGACACACTAGACCACCAAGGTTCTCCTTTTTGTGCTGTGAAAGGAGTTGCTAAGGGGCTGCTGTCCTCATGCAAATGAGCCCATGATGGGCATGCAGTGCCTTACAGCCTGAGGAAGCTCTTATGAGTGACGACTGGGGTGTTTGTTTGGGCCCACTTGTGACAGGAGATCCTGCCACTTTTAAGGACTGACCTTTTCTTAAATCGGTTGCAACAGTTCTGTTTCTTAGCCTAATCTATCCTTTACAATTTCTAGTCCATAAGGTTGGCCACCTATGGGCATCCCCTTCCCTTTCTTGACTATAAATGCTGAAAATACCATGATACTAGGTGTTTTTGATAATGGTAAAAGAATACGAGGTCACTATCATAGAAATTAAGTTAGTTGTGCTATTTAAAATGCATGTAAATTGCTATAAGTTGAACAAGTCTGAAATTTCATGGTGATTTGCATATATCCCATGACGCTTTGCATTATGGAAGTATGTATGATGTTGTATTTCTTTGAAACTTGACTTGTTGCCAATGCCTTTGGGGTAACCTTTCTTTCAGTGATTCTGCATTGAAGTTCTTTGTCTATAGCTTGTTTTTTTTTTCCTTTGAGCCCCATTACCCAAGCAAACAAGGCCCACACAGGGATGAAGGGTTTTCACTAAAAATGCTTAGATCAGAGATCAGTGAGTCAGCAGGTGCTGGCTAAATGCAGAGAAAGAACATATATAGTCCATTGCTACAAACTGATGTACTGAAGAAGGATATGCCATTGCTTAAGGTTATCTCTTGCATTTGGAATAAACATTACACAGAGATTGTGTGTGTTGAACTTGAAGTTTGGTGTCTGGTTTATCTGTTATCCCATAACCGCCAACAGACTTGGTGTTAGCAGTGGGATAACTTACTGAAACATCTGGACTTGCTGAAGAGGGACATTTTCTGGTGGATATTGCCCAGATATCTCAGGTGGACCAATGCAGCAGGAGTTGCCAGAGAAGAAAGTTTGTGAGTTCTGACCAGAACCATGGTGGACAGATGGAAAGAAGCTGCTGCCTGGACTGGATCTGGGAGCTTGGAGGAAGGCCAAGCCTGAAGACAATGAAGAGATGCAGGTCGAGGCAGACTGGAGGTGTGAGAGACAACACCCCAGAGGTGGAGACCCTGATGAGGATGATCCGCTGGATGAGTGGGCAATGGCTGGAGGTAGACTGACACAGAGATGTGGAACACAGTTGCCAAGTGCTTGAGAGGTTCCTGTTGGAGAGTTTGGATAAAGAGTTGGAGGAGGATTTTTCATGGGCTCAGTTTGAGGAGGACTCCCCTGACTGAGAAGGATATTCCTTGTTTCCTGTGTTCCTAGGATGTTACCTGTTGGACGTTGGAGATGCAAGCATGGAACTTGAATGTGAGACCCCAGGTAAGACTGTGCCTAGTGATATTGTGGGGTTGAAGACTGCAAGCAAGCAAGAAGAAGCCTATGAGGCTGAAGGGACTTTTCTTGTATTGTTGCAGCTAAATCTATTAACAGTATTGACTGGGGTAAACTGCAGGCTAAAGATGCTAATATTGCCAAAATATTACAATATGTTAAGATCAAGGAGGTGGTACATGTATTATATTTTTTGATAAAACCTACAAAGGAGGAAGTGGGTGGAAAATAGATTGGAACCTGTGTTGGGGTAACACCAAAGAGTGTCTACCCTCAGGTGTCTGTATCAGTAGCAAGTGAAATGAATGAAATCAAGAGAGCGTGAGTGGGTTTATATAGAGGGTTGAACCTAGGACTGGGCCCTGCTTAAAATGGACATGTCTTGTGGGGTTGGAGTAGGAACTACTTACCCCAAAGAAAGTCTTTCTATGGTACTGGACTTTACAGTTGTCCAGATGTTACATCAGTAAAATATGACAGACTTTCCTAAAAGGACATGGGAAAGTACCGTTAGTCTCTGTTGAGAAACGTGTTAATGCCTCAGAGTAAAAATGATGATATCCACTATGTTTGATAGAATGTTTATCGTTAATAGGGACCCTGACACGTAGCTCCTGAAGATGGATGGGTGGAAGCTCCATCCCTTCCTGGGACAGGAAGGTGGTAAGCAGTCTGCAATAACTGCTTCCCTCTTAAGGTGGGGGATATGTAACTGGGAGCTCCTGCCACTCTTGAGGTCCAACCTTTCTTAAATCAGTTACAACAGTTCTGTTTCTTAGCCTAATCTATCCTTTACAATTTCTAGTCCATAAGGTTGGCCACCTATGGGCAGCCCCTTCCCTTCTTGACTATGCTATAGTTTCCTCTTTAATTTTCCTTTTTCCTCTCAGGTCCTCGTACAAGGAGGTTATTGTGGTGACCTCCAAATGTATGTAAAACAGGCTGTTTTATCATTGTTGGATTTAGTATGTAATAGCGATATGTCATAAAATACCTTGATGTATATACCTTATGTTTATGAAACCTGTAAATATTGAAAATACCATGGCAGTAGGTGTTTTGATACTGATGAAAAGTACTAGGTGACTATTATAGAAATTAAGTTAGTTGTGCAATTTAAAATGCATGTAAATTGCTGTAAGTTGAACAAGTCTAAAGTTTAATGGTGATTTGCATATATCCCATGATGCTTTGCATTGTGGAATTATTACGATGTTGTATTTCTTTGAAACTTGACTTGTTGCCAATGCCCTTTGGAGTAACCCTTTTCAGTGATTCTGCATTGAGATTCTTTGTCTATAGCTTGTTTCATTTTTTTCCTTTTGAGCCCCCACTACCCAAGCAAACAATACCCACATACGGATGAAGGGTTTCACTAAAAATATTTCGATCAGAGATCGGTGGGTCAATAAAGTGCTGGCTAAATGCAGAGAAAGGACATACATAGTCTATTGCTGCAAATGGATGTACTGAAGAAGGTATATGCCATTGCTTAACGTCATCTTCTGCATTTGGAATAAACATCACACAAGATTGTGTGTTGAACTTGAAGTTCGTGTCTGGTCCATACGGTTTACCTGCTTCTCTACTGTGGATTAAAATGGAATTGTACAGAGCATCCTGATGTTCTGAGTATGGTTGTTTCTTTGTTGACTACATTGCTACTGTAGCTTGGGCTACTGCTACATGAACCTACACCCCCATGGCATGACTGGAATTGAGACACAATACACTGTGGTGAGTACTCATGCCCAGTGGGATAATTTGGATGTTGTGGCTAAATATAGTCCACAAGGTTGGTGCTATCCCGCTTTGAGTAGCGCTTATTGCCTGTGGCCTATATACAGCCCACTTCTGTTGGGGAAGCCTCCAGTTGCACTTTGCACTGTGACAACACAGCCCAATATTCAGTCAGATGGTGCCACACTAGTCGACTGAACATAGCAGCAGTTGCACTGGGCACAAGTGCAGTGCAAACACTGTGCATTTATGTGAATATCTGGCCCCATGTCTCAAGCACTAATTGTTTAAAGTTATCACATTTAAAAGAAATTATCTTTTAAAATGTCTAACTCTGAAACTGATGAGGCTAGAAACATTTTTTTAAGGAAAGCTTGGAATCCAGCCATTAAATTGTGTTATTATATCATCATGTAACAGTAGTAATTATATTAGTGATATAGAAACAGACAGTTCTCTGTAACTATATATACTGTATGTAAATATATATATAATATGTATATATATATATATATATATATATATCACAACAGTTTTTTTAATTAAATAAATGTTATTAATGAGTCAGTATAGCGTAGTGGTTAAGGGCACTGAGCTGCAAACCTGAAGACTGGAGTTTGAGTCCCATCAATCCACACTTGCATACTGTGTGATCCTGAGCAAGTCACTTAACTTCCTTGTGCTCCCAGGTCACACCTGGAAACAAAGTCTGGCTTAGTGTGTCTTTCTTGGTTAAACAATTTCTCCTTTCCTTTCCTTTCTTCTTACTATACTTTTCCATAATGTCAAAGTATATTGATGATAATAATAATAATTATATCGATAATAGTAATTAGGGTCTACATAATGTAATACCTATAAACATTAATTTTATGCCTTAAATTGCATGACAAAAATTCCAGGCCCCCCAGCAGTGCTAATTCTTCCTCACTATTGCAGACTTCACCTGCAAAGATATTAGAAGATAATATCAGGAGGAAATATTTAGGAGTAGGATCTGTCTTGATGCTTGGAGATTTCAACTAACCAGCAATTACCTGGAGGGATAATGTCTCAAATCTGGCTAGGAGTAGACATTTCTCAGACTGATTAAGATTGCTTTCAGAGTCAGAATGTATAAATTCCTACTTGAGGTTTTGTTTGCCTCAACCTGGTACTAACCAACAAGGAGGAAAAGTTAAAAATATGGAAATCCATTCCAACCTGAGTGGAAGACACCATGCCACAGTTTAATTTGGTGAAAAGGTTAACTTCTGGAGGGTGAAATTTGTAAAGTTGAGGGCAATATTGATTAACATTCATTGGAGTAATAAGCATATGGGGCTAAATACATTGGATCAACAGTCACAATTTAAATACTTACTATTCCAAGCACAATCCTAATACTGTATAACAGTTAATATCAGCACCTGATAAATTTAGTGTGGTGACTCCGGTTGTATATATTAGCACCTGATATAATTAGCGTTCAGTGCTTGCTGCTGGAGTACAGTTAGCATGGTAGATTATATTAGCGGTCTGTTTATATTAGCAGTTCTTTGCTTTCAGCTAATATAAACAGAAAGCTAATATAATCTACTATACTGTATATACCTGTTGGTAGCAAACAATGAAGACAAAAAGATGCCCAGTGCAGTGGGGTACTCAACCATATCATTTACTTAAAGAACAAATGGTGGCAGTCAAACTGAGACAATGGGTTGTGGGGTCATGGAAACCTATTAGTTGCTTCAAAATAGGTGCATGTATGAAATGAGAGAAGCTAAGGTGCTTAACAGAATTGAATACTGCAAATGATGGGGATAGAAAGAGAAATAAATGATTAAGTTACATTAATGGAAGATTTTTGAAAATCTCTTAGTTGGACCACTAAAAGTCTGAGTGGTATTAACTTTGTAGATGTGTCTAGGAGAGGGCAAATGAACTAAATAAATAATTCTTGACTGTTTTTAACATCACTGAAATTCATGATGAAGCAGTGATGAAAACTGAGACATTAGTAATGTTGCTGAATTTCTGTGTTTGGCAATTAACAGGGAATTAAGGGGTTTAGAAGCCAGCAAATTATCAGAGCCTGATGGCATGTATCCAAAGATATTGAAGAGTTGGCTGACATCATCACAGTCCCTTTAATAGAGATATTTAACTCATTACAGGCTCTGTACTGCATTGCATATTTTCAACCTTTAAATAAATAATCTAGATAGAACAAGAAATATCAAGCTGGTTATCAAGTTTGAGATGATACAAAATCAGAATGGTGTCATCAGTCAGGAAGCTAACATCTTGCAGGAAGATTTGGATAAATAACTTCCATAGTTAGATACATAGGGAAGGACCTTTAATGCTAAGAAGTGCAAAGTAATGCACTTTAGTCATAGTAATAAGAAGTATCAGAATAATCTGAATGGCTGTTTACTTGATACTGTGGAGGAAGATAAAGATCTAGACATTAGTTTAACTTCTGATTCAAAACAACAAGAGCAGTTCAATAGGGTAGTACACAGACCCTATTGTATGCTAGCCAACATCAGAAGAGGGATTGTAAGTAGGTCCAGAGAAGTTATTATTTCATTATATAGAGTATACGTTAGGCCACTTCGGGGTATTGTGCCAGGTATGATCACCACATTTAGAGAAATATGTGGATGATCTTGAAAAGTAAAGCAGTAAATGTGACAGGGAGATCCTGCCACTCTTGAGGATCGACCTTTTCTTAAATCTGTTGCAAGAGTTTTTCTGCTTCTTAACCTAATCTATTCTTTACAATTTCTAGTCCATAAGGTTGGCCACCTATGGGTGCCCCTCCCTTTCTTGACTATGCTATAGTGTCCTCTTTAATTTTCTTTTCCTCTCAGGTCCTCATACAGGAGGTTATTGTAGTGACCTCTGAGCTGATGTAAAACAACAGGCTGTGTTCCTCATTGTTGGATTTAGTATGCAATAGCACTATGTCATAAAATACCTTTGATGTATATGCCTTATGTGTATGAAACCTGTAAATGTTGAAAATACCATAGCATTAGGTGTTTTTGATAAAGGTAAAATGTTTCTAGGGAATGTATTATAAAATTAAGCCACCGGGGTAGAGGTATCAGAAAGCACCTGTTGTATTATTTACATGCAAGTAAATTACAGATTGCTTGACAGGCCCTTTGGCACCATGCATTCCTGCTTTAAGCTGAACCAGCCTAGAATCCAACAGTGATTTGCATATACATCCCATGATGCTTTGCATTATGGAGAACTGTATGTGTGATGTTGTATTTCTTTGAAAATTGGCTTTATTCCAGTGCTCTTTGTGGTAACCCTTGCTTCAGTGCTTCTGCACTGAGGTTTTTGTCTTCAGCTTGTTTTGGGTTTTCTTTTTTTTGAGCTCCCATCACCCAAATATATAAGACCAACATAGTGAATGAAATAATTTTCACTAAAGAGGCAGATCAGTAGATAAGTGGGTCAGTAGGTGTTGACTAAGTGCAGAAGAAGAAGATGCATAGCCTGTTGCTGCAACCTGATGTATTGAAGAAGGATATGCCATTGCTTAAGGTTATCCACTGTGTTTTAAATCAACATCACACAGAGGTTGTGTGTTGAACCTGAAGTTCTGTGTCTGGTCCATCTGTTATTCAACAACCCCTCCACAGTAAACAACTAAGCTGATCGAAGAATTGGAAACAAGGAGTTAGTAGGAGAGACTGGAGATGTATTATTTGGAGTTCAGATAGATTGTTAAGGCAAGGTTGAATTAACATGGAAGGCTTCTGGATGTGCATTTCACAGGAAGAACCAGGACACATGAGTACAAGTCAGAATTATCAGGGTTTCATCTAGACATAAGGAAATATTTCTTAACTGAGAGGGTACTGAGGCTTTGCAATAGTCTTTCATCAACTGTAGTGCAATGGCAAAAAGAAACTGTGATCCTGAAACACAGAAACATTGAATTTGCTTAGCAGATAAGGACCACTAGTCCACCTAGTCTGTCCATTTTTCCTGTCTATAGTATCACTGCAGGTCCTACTTGATCACCAGCCCATTCACCCCCTTCCTTTCCTTAAGATTCCTTTATGCCTACCCATGCATTCTTGAACCCCACCACTGTTTTTCACCCCACCACCTCCACTGGAAGGCTGTTCTAGGAATCCACCACTCTTTCTGTGAAGTACTTCCTCATATCTCATCTGAATCCACCCTCCTCCAGTATCTTATCATGCTCCTTGTCTTTGAACACCTTTCTTTTTACTGAAAAAATACTTTCCTCTTGTATCATGTTTACCTGTGGGTATTTAAAGGTCTCTATCTTGTCCCTTCTCTCCTCTCTTCCAGGGTGTGCATATGTACTGTAGGTCCTGTAATTTCTTCTTGTAGGGCTTCTGATATAGACCCTGCACCATTTTAGTTGCCCTCCTCTGGACCACTTCTACTCTATGTCCTTTCTGATATGTGATCTCCAGAACTGAGCAAAAGTACTTTAGGTGGGTCTTACCAGCGATCTATATGAAGAAACACCACCTCCCTCTTTCAGCAGTTAATACCCTTTCTTTGCAATCCAGCAACCCACCTTGCCCTCCCAATTGCCTCGTTGCTGCCTGGCCTCCTTTATGTCATCAATATTGTCACCCTCAGGTCTCTTTCCTGCTTAGTGGTCGTCATTACTCCCCCATTTTCCATTTTGAACTCTGCCCTGGTTTTCTGCTCCAAGTGCATTATTTTGTAATTATTTTGTAATTTGTGTATTGAAACCCAGTTGCTACCTCTTGACCACTTCTCAAGTTTTCTCAGGTCACTGCTTGTCATTTCCACCTCCCAAAGTGTCCATCCTATTGCAGAGTTTGGTGTCATCTGCAATGAGGCAGACCTTCCTTTCAGCTCCTCTGCAATGTCACTTATAAAGACATTAAAGAGGACCACTCCCAGCACTGATCCCTGAGGCCTCTCATTGGTCACCCTCCCTTCCTCTGAGTGAGCTCTGTTTACCACCACTGAGTATGCATGCCAGCATCAACACTAATGTGCATGATCAGGATTGTGCTGTCATTCTTCAAACAAATTAAACAAATACTTATAATGCTAATTTTAGAGAAATATAAAGATCCCCATGCTCAGAAGAGCTTCTATTTTAAGCCCAACCATTTGTTATTATGGCTTGGGACATTCAAATTCATGCATGCCCATGCTTACAGGAAATATATACTTCAGTGCATTCATGTCCAAGAGAGGTGTCTAGAGGCGAATGTTTGGCTGAAAAGCAATGTGATGTGCTGGCCAATCTAAAGTAAATAGTTTTATAAAATCTATGATAATGCCTATATTAATAGCAGCAAGGTACAAGCTTAGGTACTTGATAAAGAGCAGTTAAAGGGCACACTTGTCACATGTGACCAGTAATAGCGATCAAAGCTGGCAGTGTCCCTTTAATATTGCAACCAACCCTATTTTTAACTTCTAGTTCCTCCACCAATTTGTCTGTTATTTGTACTTTGTCTCTTTGAAATCTGCACCAAAAATGATGTCAGGACTGTTGGAAGGGTCCCTATTTGGAAACACTTGGCATGGAAAATATTTAGGTTTATTTGCTTTGGAGTGTCACTGCTCATTATTTGTTTGCTGGTATGTACAGTAAGTGTAGTTCAACTCTAATGAATGTAAATGAAGCATTTTTTGCTTGCAAATACTGGCCACATTTTTTTGTTACTAAAAACACATGAAACCCTGAGGAAAAGGGCACATAGTAATGAGTTGTGTGACCCTTCGAACGAGAAATACTATAAATTTGAAGAAAAGTGGAACTTTACTATTCCTTTTCTTCTGTGTGCCTTAGTGTGGCTCCTACAAATGCAGCCACACTACCCCTACGACACTACCAAAATTAATCTTTCCTGCCTGGCTGGAGTTACTAAGGACCCCACAATATCAATAACCACCATGGATTATCTATGACCAGCAACAGCAAAAATTAAGCAGTTGCCTTATACGCCTGCCTTTCCTATTTTCCGCTATGTTAATCAAGTCTTGCAGTATCGGGCCAGAATCTGAGCAGGCGGTGGGTCAGTAAAAGCCTACTCTGGGCCCTGTTAATCCCCTCAGTGTCTAGACACTAGAATGTCATGAGCCAGTTCCCAATGGCTGTCTGCGGTACAGTATTCATGGGCACAACTATTTGTTGGAATACCTCTCCCATTCTTGTGCCTGATTTTGCATGCCACTTATCCTACACCTTCAGGTATCCCACCTGTGGTGATGCATCACTGCTACTGTAGGTCTCATCTAATGTCATTATTTTGCACTGCCTTGAATCATTCTGTTGAGCTTGTAGCAGATCTATGGACACACTTCCCATATCCCAACAGGTCTCTCCGTGCTCTGTTGCTGTTAACTCTGCTCTGAGACATCAGCTTGCAGAGTAGTGTGAGTTTCAGACACTTCAGGCTTCTTGTGTGCTGTGTTGTTAGTTTTCCCAACTGGCTGTTGTGGGGATGTTTCCTGAACTCCCAGCCATTCTTTTGAGTATAGTCTGTGCTTCCTGCTTTGGGAAACTTTGGGTGCTCCATATTGTGTTCCTAACACACAGTCTGCCCCTAATATTCTAACGACCTCAGAGACCTCAGTTGGACTATCCTTTATAATGCCACTGATGCTGCCCTAGCTTATGACAATTTGTCTCTGCCCTCTAACTTGTCCAAAATAAACACTTCCCGCTTGCTACCCATAGTGTGCATGGGGGCAAAACATGCTGGCCCTCATCTGACCTCCCAAGCTGATGAAGGAGAGGTTGCCAAGCAGGCCACCAATAGAACCTCACCATCCCTCCCCACTGGAATGACTACCATCACCAGCTGAATCTTTACAAGCACCTCATCCACTCAAGGAAGTCTGCTTATTTCCAGTCACTCCAGTCCCATCACCTAGGTAATCCCAGGTGTTTCTGGTCCTCCATTCATACTCTGCTCTCACCCTCTATCAAGCAGTCCCTTCCCCCATAACACATAGAAACATAGAGGTTGACGGCAGATAAGGACTGCAAGGCCCATCCAGTCTGCCCATTTTTCTACCTTATGAATGTGCCATAGGCATGTACTCTGTCAATGGCCTATCTATTCATACTCATCTGTATTGCTCCTTTATGCCTATCCCATGCCTGTTTGAAGCCCTGCACTGTATTCATATCCACCACTTCCTGAGGTGGGCCGTTCCATGCATCAACCACCCTTTCTGGGAAAAGAACTTCCTCACACTCACATTACCCTGAATGGACCCTCTAATCTCATGCTGTGTTCTCTTGTCCTGCTATTTTTCTTATATTGAAACATGTTAGACTCTTTCACCTTGTTAATGCCCTTAAGATGTTTGAATGTTTCAATCATATCACCTCTCTCCCTCCTTTGCTCTATGGAATACATATTGAGCTCCATTAATCTGTCCTCATATATTTTTTGATGCAGTCCCTGCACCATTTGGTTGCTCTTCTCTGGACTCTCCATTTTGTTAATGTCATTGGGCAGGTGTGGCCTCTGTACTGCACACAGTACTCTAGATGGGGCCTAACCAGTGTCTTGTAAAGGGGATTATTACCTCCTCTTACGGCTTATGATACCCTTACTAATATACCCCAACATCTATCTAGACTTACCTACTGCTTTAGTGGTTCACTTGATGATTTCAGGTCATCTGTAATGATGATGCCCAATCTCTTTCTTCCTTGTGATTGCTAGTAACTCTCCTCCCAACATATAGGAGGCTTCAGGGTTTCTCTTCCCATGTGCATGCTCTTGCACTTCATTGCGTTAAACCCCAGTTGCCACTCTTCTGACCATTTTGCTAGTTTATCCAGATCTCTTCTCATTCTGCCCACCCCATCTGGATCATCTACTCTGTTGCTGATCTTGGTGTCATCTGCAAACAGACAAACTTACCCTCTAGTTCAACTGCAATGTCACTGATGAAGATATTGAAGAGGACTGGCCCCAGGACTATTCCTCGAGGTACCCCACTTGTGACTTGCATCTCTTCTGACTGTATACCGTTTATCACCACTCTCTCGTTTTCTGCCCACCAACCAGTTTGCCACCCAGTTGACCACCTTCTGATCCACCTCGAGCCTACCCAGCTTATTAATCAATCTTCTATTTGGGGCAGTATTGAAGCTTTGCTGAAGTTAAGGTAGGTGACATCAACTGCATCCCTTGGTCCACCACTCTGGTTACCCAGTCAAAGAATTCTATGAGATTAGTCTGACAGGACCTTCCTTTTGTAATTCCATGCTGTCTTGGATCCTGTGCTCTTATATGGATTTCAGGTGTTGCACTATCCTTTCCTTAAGGAATGCCTCATAATCTTGCCCACTACTGAGGTAAAACTGGCTGGTCTGTAATTCCTGCCTCCTCCCTGCTACCACTCTTGTGGAATGGTATCACATGAGCCCTTCTCCAGTCTTCTAGAACCTCTCCTGTGCTCAGACTCACTAAACAGTTCTGATGATGGCTCTGCAAGTTCCACCCTTGGCTCCTTTAGTACCCTGGGATGTATGCCATCAGGTCCCATTGCCTTGTCCATCCTGAGCTTAGAGAGCTCTTGTAGGACCCTTTCTTTGAAAGGGACTAGTGCAACCTCCTCCCCCTATGCCCATGGTGCTGAGCTGTGGCCCTGCCCTACCTTCTCCTCAGTAAATACAGGCAGAAGTATCTATTTAGAATAGATGCTTTTCCCTGGACCTCTCCCACACCTCCCCTTATCCCTCTGATCTTAGCAATCCCCCTTTGGACTTTCTCCTTTCACTAATGTATCCATAGAAAGTCTTGTCACCTTCTTTTACTGTACATGCTTGTGTTTCCTTGGTTTGGGCCTTTACCAGCCTCTCTGCCTTCCTACTTCCCTTAAGGAGTTTGGTATGCCTCTCTATCTTCTTCCCGCTGTGTTCCTTTACATTTCCTGAAGGCCAGCCTTTTGGCTCTGACCTTTTGGCTACTGCTTTTGAGAGCCAAAGTGGGTTCCGCCTTCTTTGCTCTTGCTTTCTCTCTAACACAATGGGATGTTGCTTCAGGTATTGCACTGTTAATGCTTGCCCACTTTGCCTGTATCCTGTCACCTGTATTTCATCTTGCCAGAGCTAGCTTAACTCTGTTGGCCATCTTATCAAAGGCAGCCCTCTGAAGTCCCATATTTTGCCTTGAATGGGATGATTTAGTGCTAGTGGCCAAATTGAACCATACCATGTGGTGGTCACTGGCCCCTGGTGAGCTTCTACTGGAGATCTGTGCTCCTTTCCCATTAGTTAGTACTAGATCTAGGATAGCCCTATCTCTTGTGGGTTGTTGTATCAGTTGTTTGAACTGCACAACATGACTCCTGACAGACCCCATCGAACACTGCGAATGCACTCAATGCTCATTTTCTCCAATCTCAGCAACTACCTGGCTAAACTTCCCCTTCACCACCTTGTCCACACACCCTTCCACTACTTCCAGCAGCCCCCCTTTTATTTCAAGACTATCTCCCACCTGGGATACTTAAACTCATCCTCAGTCTTCCATCTAGAGAGTGCTGGTAGTGATGGTTTATTCCCCACTTCTCAAATTAGTGGCCCGCAACATTGCCTGTCCACTTACCTTTATCTTTAATCTCTCCTTACCACAGCCTCTGTCCCCTGCCTGGAAGCAGGTCAAAACTGTCTTCATCACAAATCAGGTGATCTCAGCATTATGGATAACTATCGACCCATTTCCATACTGCCCCATCTTGGGAAGCTCCTCAAGAAGGCTGTCATCTACCAAATCACTGACCATGTCAGCAAATATGACCTCCTTTACTCTCAGCAACATGGTTTCAGAAGTCGCACAGCACTACCACTGTCCTGGCCTCTTAACTGACCATGTACTTAGGAACATGGACGAAGGGAAGTTGACTGGTTCGGCATTTGTCAACTTATCCAAGGCCTTTGAGTTAGTCAACCATAACATCCTTATAACTAAACTTGGTGCCTTGACTTCTCCTCAGCCTCCACAGGCTGGCTCACAAACTACCTCTTTGGTAAAACCTAAATGGTCTGCCTTGGTGGTGCCAACCCCTCCCCATTGCCTGTCTCCGTTGTGTCCTCCAGGGCTCCATACTTGCCCTCTCCTCTTTTCCTCTTCATTAATTCCCTCCCATTGGAGGGCCTCTCATCACTCCTCCTCTACTCTGACAACCTGATACTGTTTCAAAGTGACCCCTTCCCTCCTCACTGTCCTCCATCCTCACCACTGAAATCTGTATGGCCCACCATTGGATCTCCTCTAAGAAACTACTAGTCAATGCATCCAAAACTAAGGCAACGCTATTGGCTCAAATCCAAACTCTCTGCCCTTGGCCACTCAGGCTTCCTTCTCACTGTCCACTCCCTGGATGATCTCATCAACAATGTTCACTCATTCAAATATCTGGGGTAATCCATGATCCATCCCTTACCTACTTTGACCACATTGTTTCCCAGATATGTCGCATAAACCAGAAGCTAGGTCTCTACTACTGCCTAATTGACCATCTCACATCAGAAGCCTGCCTTGTTGTAGCCCACTGCAACCTCCCCCTCCTTGATTATGGGTGTCCTGTATACTCCCTTACCTTCACTGCCAACCAGCACTGACTGGATACAACTTACAACTGGATCTGCCACCATTTTTTGCGCCCCTGTCTCCACCCACCACTGCTCTCTACCAGTCCTTAAATCCCCCCAAGCATGACTCATACCTGCTGGCCTGGATCATCTGGGATTCATAGATTCTGTCAGCATAAGAACCACCAGGCCCATTCAATCTCGCCCATTTGCTAGCTCACAAAGCGGCCAGCACTTTATTATTGGGTTACTTTTCCTACCTTTATTATTTCTTTGTTTCGCCCCATGCATGTTTAAACCCACCACAGTACAGGCTTCACCACCTCCTGGGGCAAGCTATTCCATGCATTCACCCTTTCTGTGAAGAACTTCCTAATATTTCCACTTATGCAGCCACCCTTCAATCTCATGTCGTGTTCACTTGTCCTGACACTACTGTTGAGTGATATCAGTTGTCTCCTTCCACCTTGTTTATGCCCTTGAAATACTTGAATGTTTTTATCATGTCACCTCTCTCCTCTTCTGTTTCAGCATGCACAAATTTAGATCCTCTCTCTCTCTCCTCATTATGGCTTGTGATGTAATCCGCTCACCATTTTAGTAGCCCTCCTCTGCACTGTCTCTATTTTGTCAATGTCCTTTCGAAAGAGTGGTCTCCAGAACTGTACACAGTATTCAAGGTGAGGTCTCACCAGGGTCTTGTACAGTGGAACCATTACCTCCATCCTTCTGCTTGTGATTCCCTTCAATACATCCCAACATCCCACTGGGCTTCCCACCACCTTGACAGTCTGCCTAGTGGCTTTAAAGTCATCTGTGATTATGACCCCAAGTCTCTCTCCTCCTTAGTTACTGTCAGAAGCTTTCCCCATCCTGTCGTACTCCCAAGGTTCCTGCTCCCCCATGCATGATTTTGCATTTTTGGAGTTAAACCTTAGCTGCCATGCCCTGACCATCTCTCCAACCATTCCAGGTCTCTTCTCATCTTTCCACACCCTCTGGGGTATCCACCCTGTTGCAGATCTTAGTGTCCTCCACAAACAGGCAAACCTTTTCCCCAGCCCATCTGCTATGTCACCAATAAGACACTGAAGAGGACTGGCCCCAGTACTCAACCTCTGAGGTACCCCACTGGTCACCTCCATTTCCTCTGATTGGGTTCCATTTACAACTACTCTCTGTTTTCTGTCCCTTAACCAACTGCCAGTCCAGTTCACCACTTTGTGTCCCACCCCAGGTTGCCTAACTTGTTGACCAGTCTCTTGTGTGGGACCATGTCAAAGACTTTGCTGAAGTCGAGCTAAGCAATGTCTTCTGCCCCCGGTTCACTACTTTTATCAGTCAGTCAAAGAAATCTAGCAGATTTGTTTGACAGGATCATCCTCAGAGAACTCCAGGTTGCCTGGGATCCACCAGCATATTGGCTATCTGGTGTTCCACAGTTCTTTCCTTGAGTGTGCCTCCACTATCTTCCCAACTACAGAGGTTAGACTAACTGGTCTGTAGTTCCCCGCTTCTTCCTGCTACCTCTTTTGTGAAGAGGGACAATGTTTGCCCTCTCAATCCTCTGAGACTACTCCAGTGTCTAAGGACTCACTGAACAGGGGCTGCCAAAGGGTCTGCAAGTTCATTCCTCAGCTTCTTTAGGACCCTGGGATGTATGGCATCTGGAACCATGGCTTTGTCAACTTTTAACCCTGCCAGTTCCTATAGGACCCTCTGCTCTGTGAATGGCATGTTGTTTACTCCCTAGCTTTATCTTCCTGATGTCCAACTGTGGGCCTGCCCATCCACTTCCACAGTGAAGACTGAACAGAAATATTTGTTCAGGATCACTGCTTTTCCCGCCTGCTTCCACTGTCTCTCCTGGCCCCACTAAGCATTTGCTATTCCCCTTGCAATGCATAGCCCCTCTGTCTCCCTCTATCTCTTCTGCTCCTTCCCAAGACTTATAGCCACAGTCTCCATCAGTCAACCCACCTCCAATTTGTTCATCCAAACATAACCACCAGGATGGGCCAAAGAACCTTCTCTGTTGTTGGACCCTCTATGTGGAATGATCTCCCACTGCACTGCATTCCTTGGACCCCCATGAAATTTAAATTCCCTACTAAGAAGTCACTTCCTCGTCTTCCTTGACCTGCGACTTTCCTCAGGACACTAACACTGCTGTGCCTCTTCATGTAAGCCTTACCTGGCCTCCTCCTCCTGCTAGTTGCCTTTTCTCCTACCTTGAAACAAGCTCTAGGCCGCCATCTTATCCTGATGACAACTGCATTTCTACCAGTGAACTTAATTTGTATTCTGTGTTTTGATGATGCTACAGACTCTGTCATTGTATTTCTCCACCTAGACCAGAGGCTGTAATCATATGTATATCGTTTATATTGGGAGGGCTGTGCCTGTGGTTCAATGTGGGAATAGCTCCTCCCACAACCTCTATTTAACCCCTACACTAACCACACCTCCCTTGCTTAGGGAGCATTTTCGTCTGCCCTAGGCTTCTTCTTTGTTTCTTTCCTAGCTCTGTGCCCCCTCCCCCCTTGTGTTCTTGCTGTGTCTTCTTTCTGCAGCCTTGGTGACCCTAGATTCATTTCCAGCAGTTTGTGTCACTTCATTTTCATGATTCTACAACTATTTATTCATGTACTTATTTACTTAAATAAGCCTTTAAGAACAACTTTCAACTCAATTACATTATCATACTATGAACTACAGGTAGTTATGTGATGACTGTGAAATAAGCACTCAGCTTTTGTACATTGGCAACCTAACTAACCTTATTTATATTTATGTTATCCGCTCTTGCCATACCACCAGGCTGCTTGTTTTATCAATGTTATCAGCTGTGCATTTACGATCTGCAGAATTGATGCTTTTAAATTTCGCTGCTCCTGCCTCTGTCCCTGAGCACCTGCACCTGCTTCCTTCTCTCCCAGTTCCTGCCTCAGTTTTCCTCACAACCTTCCTTCCTTTGCATTATCAATGCTTCTGTCAACCACCATCTCTACTACCACCCTGTTTCTATACCTCATTTATTCCTTATGCTTTTCCTGTCTTCCTCATCTATGTTTGATTTATCATACCTCCTTCACCTCAGCTTCCAAATCTGCTCTGAGTTCCAGCCAGTCCATACCAGCAGTACTCCAGTCTCCATCCCTAACTCGTCACCTTCTGAGGTGCTGCAAAGGTAGGCTCTCGTCTACCAGGGATGGGAGTCTGTTTCAATCATTACACCATACTACTACTACTAGCCAGACATCCCTCTGAGCCTAACTCTGCTAGACAGCATTGAGTGAAGGTTAGCTTGTTCCGACTACCAGGTATGAGAGCCATGTCTACAATCTACTGTGTCATACCATACCTCCTCTGCCTCATACCAGTTGCCGCCTCCTGGGAACAAACTGCCTCCTACCCAACCTTGTCATCCTCCGCCCCTAGCCTCTACTTGGCAGCATTGAGTGCAGATTAACTCACCCTAACTACCAGGATGGAGCCATGTCTCCAATCTACCAAATTTTACTCCATACATTCTTTGCCTCATGCCAGTTGCTGCTTTCCTTCGAATGGAACTCTTTCTCTCTAGATGCACCCATCATTCTACTTTTGAAATGCTGGTTGCCATTTCCTTCAGGAATGGGGTCTTTCCACTCTGACTGTCTTCCACCTCTCAGCTCTGCCTGAGACTTTAACCAGTGGAACCAGGACCTCATCGACTTATGTGCCTCCGTTCTGTTGCTTGCCACTTCCCATCACTCACAGGACCCCTCTGCTTGGACTGCCTCCACTTGCCATCTCATTCTTCAAAGGACTATTCATTCTCTAGCTCCTTTGGCTCCCTTCCTATGGATCCTGCCAGCTTGTTCAATCCTTCTTATTCCAGGTCGACTGCCTCATAAACTTCCTTGCTGCAGGTCCCCATCTGACTGCTGTATGAACTTGTTTTCTTTTGCAGAATTGGGACCTCATCCTTCATCACTCCAGCACCTTCCATGACTTTCTCTAGTCATTTCCGGCCTTTGTCTAATATTGGGACTCCTGTTGCTCATGGTGCTTCTCTTGGCTCCTTAGCCTTCTGTAGATCATCATCTGGTGCCTTGCTTCAGCTTTCCTGCACCTTTGCAGCTGTTCGCCAGAACTGACCTGGTCCTGTACCTTCCTGCTCTGGATGTCTTCCAGCTTCGCTTGGCCCATAGATTCCCAAGCTTATTCCTTCAGTTCATCTGGATCCACCTGGACTTCTTTCCCATTTTGGATGGCTGCCTTTTTCATCTTCGCCTTGCAAGCTCAGGGCTTCATATTGTTTGCTGCAACTCTTTTGGGCCTTCTACCTGTCTCTGATCAATACTCCTACCTGGTCATCTGCTCTTCCATGATCCATCCCCTACTCCTACTCCGGCCTTTTAACAGTACCCTTACACTGCTCGTTGGATCACTAGCTCATTACTCTGGAGTAATACTTCTGCCAGCAAAGCATTCCTAGCGTCACATGCCTCATAGACTCTTACGCCACCATAGAGTTTTATACTGCCCAAATCAGTTCTTCACAATCATTCATGAACTCTCATTTGTATGGAAAATAGGAAGATCTTCTCCGCCTCTACTGGATATACCTCTGATTCCTGCCCATTCAATCACCATGACTTTCCTGTATGCCTTGTCTCATTGGTTATCTTCTATGTGGAAAGGACTTAAATCTTTCTGTTATACTTTGACTTGTAATCAGCAACGCCTTCTACAGATACCTGGAATCACAAGATAACCCATTCAGTTATGGACATTATCCATTTTACCTTCCGCAGTCTCTTCTTCCAACATTGACTTTGATGACCAAGTTGCTCGACTTCTACTTCTCAACAGTCATTGCTCATTTTAGGAATTTCACAGATATCTTCCAGAACATTCATCGTGGGATCTCCATCTCATTGCCGATTACTGACTCCATGCCATTCAAACCATAGTTTTGGCTCCTATACATCGCCATTCCTTCTGCAATCATCCACACTTTTCACCTAGTACCTTCAGCTGTCTTGACCGCTCTTCCAGTGCACCCTTTGGCCTCTTCTTCTCGAAGTACCTTCATTAATCTCTACAAGAAGACCATCACCGAGAATTGGTTCTCTTGAATTCTAACCAGCAATCTGTAAGTCTAAACATATTCACTAATTCAGATTGCTTCCCAATCGGTATTAATCAGCCATAGCACTAAAATCATATGGCATCTTGCACTAATCGACGCTACTACCAATCCAGCCTACAGACTCTTCCTTATATCTGCCCCTAAGCTTCTCACAAGTTCTTCGGCATCGGGATTACCTGTAAACTTAACCAAGCTTGCCACCACAGTGCATCTCCTAAATGATCACACCACTGAAATACCCACACTCACATCAGGCAGCAGACCAGTAATTTGAATATAAAGTCATGAACATCATGACCAAAGAAGCCATCCATTCCTTATACCAAATTTCCAATCATTTTATATATATATACCATTTGACTGCTTCAAATCTTTCTCTATGGATTTCTAATAACTTATGCATTACTCACATCAGTCATTCAAAATCTTCTCTACTCATTGTACTCTGGGATGCTTACCTAGTGACTTATTGCTCACTAATTCATTCTTTACCTCCAGATTGCATCGAATATCAAACCTTACATGAATCGGATCAGTCACCCATAACTTTACAAATCATCACAACTCCTACAG
Organism: Neoceratodus forsteri; assembly: GCA_016271365.2. NCBI lineage: Eukaryota > Metazoa > Chordata > Ceratodontiformes > Ceratodontidae > Neoceratodus > Neoceratodus forsteri. The sequence continues at coordinate 1,478,571,139 of CM057455.1, forward strand.
TGTACTGTCTAGTCCTATATATGATCAGATTATGCTCTCCTGACTGAGTACACCCTATAATCCCTTTGGATATGCATCCTTTGTCACTTCATAAACATGGACTACATTAGCCCTCCTTTAACTGGATCTGTTCCACACACAGGATTCTACCATCCCTATGGAAAGGAAGTACCCTTCATCCTCAGGATCATCATTCAGTCTGTATCATCCTTGGATTGAGAATGAACTATCATCTCCAGGGCCCTCAAAGACTTGTTTCTACTATTTCTGCTTCATGGATCTTCCTTAGCAACTCCTCGTTCATTGTCGAGTTCATTGCCTCCAGACCATACTTTACATTCAAACCTTTTACAAGTTGGATCATTCACCAATGACTTCTGTGCCATAGCATTTTCACCATTCCCAGTTTAGTACTTTATCGATCCAGTCATATTCCTTCTGCTCATTGTACCCTTTGCAGTCCCATAGGACAAGCAGTATTCATCATCTTGAAACTGAACTTCCTTCACCTCCTTTACCCAAATTTACTCATACTTAGGATTCTATTGCTCATTCAGAACAGACCTACTCATCAACCTCAAGATTATCGTTGATCAGCATCATCTACCAACTGTACAGACAGTTGGTAAGACCACATCTGAGTACTGTGTACAGTTCTGGGAGACCCCATCTCCAAGTAAAGACATAGATAGGGTGGAGTCTGTCCAGAGGAGGAAACCAAAATGGTGCAGGGTCTGCACCAGAAGACATATGAAGAAAGACTAAAGGAGCTTAAGATGTATAGCCTCAAGGAAAGGATGAGAGGGGGACATGATAGAAACTTTCAAATACCTCAAGGAAATCAACAAAGTCCAAGAGCGTAGCATCTTTCAGAAAGAGATGTGCAAGAACAAGGGGTACAATTTGAAGATAGGGGGGATGGCTCAGAGGTAATGTGAGGAAGTATTCTTCACAGAGAGGGTTGTAGATGCATGGAACAGACTTCCTGAAGAGGTAGTAGAGTCAAAAACAGTGGGGAATTCAAGAATGCATGGGACAGACATAAGGCAATTCTAGTGGGGGTAGGAGGAAGTATACTGTTGGTTAACTAGGATCTGCAGCTTATCTGTTAGGTAGGAAATGGGCAGACTATGGGCCAAGCGATCCTTATCTGCCATCAAATTCTATGTTTCTATGTTTCAGGATGGATTATCATCTCTTCATGCAGCTCATCAACCTCCATTTAGCTATGGTTACTATAACCTAGGTCCTTCTTCTTTTAGTGTGCCCAGAGGACAGGCAGATCTCCTGCCATGGGTCCTCAGAGGTTTCTCCACCTTGGTTTTTTTCCCTCTCCTGAATGCCAGGGGTCATACTCTACATGAGCTGGAGAAGGTATCTTTTGGGTCTTCTAGTCCCTACAATTTACTACCTACATACCTACTACCCAAGGGTGGGAATAGAGTTGAGCCACAAATAGTACTACAAGTTACACAAGCACTATGTACCCCATCTCTACTCATTGCTATTCCCCAAACATTGAATGGGAGTGCTATGCCCATGGTTTAATGTGGGAATAGCTCCTCCTACAACCTCTATTTAACCCCATGCTAACCACCCCTCCCTTGCATAGGGAGCGTTTTTCATCCACCTCATCCCCTCCTCCTCCTCCTCCTCCTCCTCCAGCACTCTACTCACCCTTGTTCCTGGGCCTCTCTCCCTCACAATTTATTACTTATGTATCTACTACCCAAGGGTGGTAATAGAGTTAAGCCACAAAACTACTATAAGTTACACAAGCACTATATACCCCATCTTTCCTCATTGCTGTTCCCAAACATTGAACTACTATGTACATCATGACTGATGTATCTGGCAATGTACCAAATTTAATTACCTCACCACTGTATGTTAGCCTGACTTGCACTTGATCTAGTTAATGTTTATGTCTGTGCATATGTGTCCTTACTGTATCTCCTAATGTTTTGGCAGTTTCTGGCCCGTGCCATGCCTGAAAAAGCTCTTTGTATCAGTGCACCAACCCAGTTAACAAATGAGTAAATAAATAAATAAATGAACTGTGTGGATCCTGCACCCCACTCTCAACCTTCTGTTTGGTGACAGTCTGCAGGCATTTCTCAATGTAGCTGTAGGACAGTTATAGAGCTTCATATCACTTTCTGTGGTCATGGAGGTCCCTCCTAGTGCTCTGAATATGTCTCCTCCTCACAGCTTGAAGCCTCACTCCGCAGCTGTGTGGTGGCCCTTTGCTGCCCTGATAGCCCTTCTGCCTCAAAGCCTGCACACTCATACTACACCTGTAGGGTAGTCTTGTGCTGTCTAACTGCACCTCCTCCTCACAGCTTTAACTGTGATGGAGCCTTGTGCACATTTGCGGCCCTCTTTCTTGCAATCCTGGTTGGCGCAGGGCAGAACAAAAGGCACCTTGGGTGGCTGTAGCCTTTTCCTCTGTCATTCTTTTGCTGGGCTAATGGATGACTTTGACTGTAGAATGGTACACTATCTATAGTGTACGGCAAGTAGTATTACCAGCATAATAGGTGTACTACTGACTTCTTTTTAACCTTTTTCTGTATGCAAAATCGAATGTTTGAGAGCTGAGAAATGTATTCATTGTGAAAATAAGACAGCTGAATAGCTGAGAGCTCTCTGCAGTCAGTATTTTCATGGGTTCCTGCAGTACAGGAGGTTCAGTTATTCTGTGATCCTGGAGGTGGTGATGATGCAGCTTGCATTCATTGATTAGCCAGGGTCCTTATGCATCACATACACATACTGGTCGGGGGTTCCATGTCGCTGCAGTGACGGGAACTCTGCCGAATGGCATTACAGCGATGGCACCATGTCGACAATTGGCTTTGTGCCATCACTGTAACAAAGTGCTTTTCTGTGACCCCCTGCATGCTTGGACTTTTATATAATCAACTCTGAGTTAGAGTTGTGTCAAGGAAGAGCACAATCTCTGGGGAAAACTGTTGGTGTACTGCCAGGAGTATTATAGCGACCTGTGGTTTCATTGTGTAATGGTCTGTAGGAATACATGTGCTGTGCCAATGTATACCTGGTTGGGCACACATAATACCTTTGTCTTGCATCCACTTACTGCAGTTGTGGGAAGCAGCAGTGTAATGTCAGGAATTTAGACAACCTATTGCAGTATGTAAGCTGGGTGACATGGCATATTCCATATGACATTTATTTATTATATATATTTAAAATGTTGGTGACCCAAAAATACTATGAGCCAGAGCTCATTTCCACAGGGGTCTCAGGGGCTGGGGAGCAGGGCAGATTCAGAATTACATCATCAACAATATCAAACATTTTACAGGTGTAAATGTGCATTATGAGACAATACGTAGTACACTGCAGGTAATATACCCAAGGTGCAGGGATATCAACCCTGAGAAATGTCAGCAGCTATTCACAAGGAGTAAAATGTGCAGAGTGACAGCATATTCAATTTAACTAAAATGAGGGCCGAGCAAATACAGTACAGTAGCCAACAACCACTGGGGAGACTGCAATAAAGCCATAACCATAATAGAAGTAGACTAGCATTAACTAGATAACTTTCTCCGTGGCTTCTGCTCACTCTTATTTTACACAGATTGAAAATAGGTACCTGTATAGCTGCTGCTGTTCCTAACAATGGCCCTATGCATAGAGGTGTATAGTATGTGCAAAGTGGTTAGAAATGCAGTATGCAGCTACACAGCTACACAGCATGCAAGGCAGCCATGTAATGCACCATTCACTAACAGACATGCAGTCCACATGGAAATGGTAGGCAGGACCATAAGAGACATGCAGGGCCCATGCAGTCAAACCAGGAGGTTATGGAATTCACGGATCCACCCCTTGACCTCACAATATATGGGCAAGCGGTCTGCCCTGCACTGATATGTGTAAGTGAACCACTGTAGGTCGATGGTGCAGGTCAGAGGGGCAGACAGTACCATGGATGTGTCTGGACCCAAGGCAGTGGATGTACCCAGTCCATGAATTACATGAGTGGCCAGGTGGCAGCACTGGTCAGTGACATCTGTACCCACTATGCCACACTGTATGGGATACAATCCTGTCGACACCCAGGCAATCAAGGTCTGCCTGTGGCTCAATATACAGTCTGCTGTGAATATTGTCAGCCCAGAGACACGGACATTCTCCACCATAAATATAAATGGTGACCAGTGGGTGGGAGTGAAGAGAACTCACGGCTGGCACGCAGGCATGCCTCGGAATGGGCATTGGCCACCCAACCTTGCACCCACACTAACACCTGTGGAGAGGATGGTCACTGACACCCTCACATGGGTGGCCCTACATGGGAGGTGGAGGCACAGTCACAGTGCCAGCAGGGACAGGTGCCATGAGGTAGTAGTTGGTGGCTGCATTGCTGTATCTTTATAAACAATAAATGGTTAATCTTTCCAAAGTTTTGGAGACTTTTTTCTCCATTTTGTGAGCCCAGCTCTTTTGAAGATTGTTTGACTATGCTAGGAATGCTGTTGGCTCCAGGTTTGACTCTGTGCTCCCTTCATGAAAGAAATTTGCCATGAGGGTATGTACACCATGCATGTACTAACCACCGTGTGTTGCACCCATAGTCACCAGTACATCTGGACATCTCCCCAAAGCATGCCACTGTTCATCCTGGAGCCCACTCCATAGTGAGTACCTTGCACAGACAACTGTGATGTGGAGGATGACGCAGGTGGGATACCCATTCTGCATGCACCTCAGCACTGAACACCCACAGCAGCCCTGTCACAGGTATTGTATCTCCCTTATGTCACCCACAGGTACAAAGCAGGACAGAGAAGTGCTGTTGGACACTGATTGACATGGAGGCCACACAAACATGGACCATCGAGGGGACAGAGGTGGAGGAGGATGATGATGATAAAATCTGCATCATGGACAGCCAGCCCCCACCAGCTTGACAGAACCCTAGAGGCCCAGCTGATTGGGCAGCACATGAACACAGTCACACAATGGGCACAGGTGTTCACCATGGGCCTACATTGCACAACACCTGCACCTTTGGTAATACTGGGGACAAGGTTCTATCAACACAGCCACCTGGCAGGCTATGGAGAACACACACCTGTGGTGTCCCCATCTACTACACAGAGGTGTGCCATCTGAAGCTTGACAGACTGGATGCCCAAAACGGAACATGGACACATTGTGGGGGCTGACAGAGGAGGTGTGTGGTATGTGATGTGGGATTAAACACCTGGGTGACCTCATGGTGCATCTCACTGAGCATCTGCTAGCAGAATCAGGAACACAAGGCCAGTCAGCACCCACCCCATGCTGTGTAGCTGCACCTGAACCAGCAGCTGTGAGGAGCACATGGCCCGAGGAAGAGCAACAGGACACAGTGAGGTGTGCACCCACCACCTCCCTGGAGACAGTGTTTCAGGGCACAGGTACACCCCCTACCAACAGCCGGTACATGGGGACACATACACTGGTGTCCACAACAGCCACACAGGACAGCACTGGTGGCATGGGACCAGGTTCTCTGCCCCTCCCATGAACACCCACCAGGATGTAGGCAGCAGAACACAAGTACAAGAGGGGACACACAGCCACAGCAGATGACACGAAAACCTACAGATGTGCATCCACACAGTGGTGGGCATGCTCATGCACTCACACGGCACCTGGGCACATGCTCATTTGCTCACCTAAGGCAGCACCCATTTGCAATGAAAAGGAAATGGGCCACCAGTGCCAGTGACAAAGCATAGTTACACACATGCACAGTACCACTTGCATGGCACACACACAGAACACACACACACAAAAGTCATACACCTGCCCCACAGTACTGCAAACCCCTGCCCCCAACACAACACCTATCACCTCCAATAACTTGGAACTCCCCCACCATACCCGTGGACCACCAAGCAACATACCCATGACCCCCAACAGCATGCAAATGTCGCCCACCACACATATGTACCCAACAACACCATTAACACATGTGTCCCATCCAGGAGGGGTGCACTCAGGTGCATAACTCATCACTGTGCACCCCACACCCACCCAGACTATCCTCCACGCAAGCCACAGCACAATGATGGTCACCCCACAGCACATACCCATCCTCTGTACCATGGACAATCACATGTCAGATGTTGGCAAACAGGTCACAGGCACAGCAGTGGTGCCACCTGGCAGTAGCCAGCACCAATGTCAAAAGATCCTTTTATAAAGGCATCCCATAGAAGCATCCACTCAATGTCTCAGATCCAGTGTGTGGGTGCCCATCATCCACATCAGGCAACACATCTCTGTATGGCAAGCAGCATGGGTACATGGCAAAAACAGCGATGATGTGGAGCATGGCACATGCTGTGAACACCTTGCATGCCTTTCCTGGTGACAGCATCATTGTTCCACCTGTATGATCCAAACACTGGAACCTCATATTCAGCAGCCCTATTGTTTTCTCTATGACAGGAGGGGTATTTTGTGGGCATCATTTATGCCTCCTCAGTAGTACCATGTGGCTCCAGGAACAATGTCAGCAGGGATGTAGTGGGTATCCACTGTCACCTATGCAGGGAAACAGAACAGATACTCTCAGCTTCAGCAGCATGGGTACCACATTGATACCATAAATGCTGCAGTTGTATACTCATCTAACAGCTGTCCCTCAACCCAGTGGACAGTAAGTAGAGCACTTAGTCAGGACCCATTAAGGATGTTGGAGTCATGACATAAACCTGGTACCGTGCACACAAGTTGGTGAACATGCCAGCCATGTCACACACCACCTGACATTTTATAATGTGGAACCCCTTCCTGTTCTGTATGTCTCCTCAGCCCCAGATGGTGCCATTATCCCAATATGGGTGCAGTCTATCACACCAAGTACATTTGGCATGCCATGCATGGCATAGAATGCTGTTTAGTAGCCTGTACATCAGCATCAGATGTGGGGAATCTGATGTGGCCATGTAGATGGGCCAGCAGGGCATCCATCACCTGCACAAGTGCCCTGGACTCTGATGACTGGCTGATGCCTGTGACATTCCTGTTACCCTCTGGAATGACCCTGTGGCATAGCAGGTGTATTACAGAGCACCTTAGTCTTCACAGATATCACCCTGGAATGCCAGGTCCAGTGGTGCTACAGTGGTATGGAGCACATCATACACTTGCTCAATTGTGGCCAGTCAAACTAAAATTGTTTGATGCAGTGTGTGTCCCGCAATGTTCAGCATCCAGCCATAGTCTGAATACCTGTGGTCATGGACCTGGAAGCCACCATTGTGCATGGTCAGCCTTAGCCTCTAGCAAGAGGACATTCATTAGGAAGCCTGGACACATTATAACTTTCTCCTCTGAGTTACCTGTCGACAGGTATGTAGCTGGCAACTTTGCTATATGTGGTGCAGACTGGTCACATACACCTTTACGTGGGCATGGGCGGGTCATGCATGCTTGGCGGTGATGGGATCTGCATGGGTGTCAACCAGATGCACCCAGTGGAGAGCTGACCAAAGATGGCAGACGATCTCTTCTGACCTGCATCAGCACGCCACAGGTTGGGAAACTGGGGGTTATTCCAGAAAACTGTGGAGGATGTCTGAGGAGTACTATTTAGACATCCCCAATAGGGGAATATATGGAACATCCATATACCTGTACCAGTATGTATCTACCTGCAGGGTGGGGTGCTGGGGCATGTCTGTGGCCATGTTCTCCATGTTGCTGAGAGATGTCTACATGTCTTTCCCTGTAGGACTGGTAAGAACTCCTGGACCATATTGAACTGACCAAGCAGGAGCAGCAGGATGGGGCCACCTGTGTGGTGCAGACCCCGAGGAGGAGTAGGTGGCAACTGAAGGCACCTTTATATCCTGTCCCTGCAGGTGGGCATGACTGATATCTACTACAAGTCTGACATCGCTGAGATGTGGAGGGTGGCAGAACCCTCTAAGGTAGGTGTTGCTTCTGTTGCCATACCTGTGTGTAGCTGTGCCAGTCGGCCCTGCATATGTATCCCGCCTCATGTCTGTCCTCCTCTGTGTTCTTGTTCATTGCAGGGCTACAGGACTGCTACGCCACCTTGTCCTGCTGCCCAGCCATGGACACAGATTACACACCAGGGTCCAACAGAGACTCCCAGGAGGAGGGGAGGACTGATGGCACACCTCTGCTACTGTGGATGGCCAGCATCTGTAAAGCCACTGCCCTTACCATGCCCCTGCCGTGTGGCATGCACATGCCTTATTTTTATCTTTACTGTTATGGTATTCCGTGCACATTATATGTTTGACTGCCCTGATCATGGGCATTGGTTTGCACTGATAATTTGTGTATGTCATTGTTCAGCCTCTTGTTGTTATACATGTATCTTCCTACACCTATGTTATTGTCTTTCTTCACAGCAGCATGACTGCTGCAAGGTGGGGAGGTGCATGAGTGTGGGAGGACTGCAGTGTGGCCTGTTATGGGGGAATGTGTGTGAGGGGACTGCAGTGTGGACTGTGTGGAGAGGAGGCTGTGGTTATAGCTATTGTGTGTGTATGGCTGGTGGTTCAGTCATGCCCCGCATGCTGTACGTGGGGCCACAAGGATGTACTGTACATGTCAGTATCACACCTGTTTGCAGGTGTCCATGGCTACTGTTTCCAACAGGGTGGTCGGTAGCGGCCATGGCACTTCTACCAGTGTGGTCACACGTCCATCCCCATCATAGCTCTCAGGTATCCTTAATTACATGGGGTGTCCCTCATGTTACCCTTCAAACTTGCTCTGTCCTCATCCATCCCTCATGGAACAGATACTGCCCACTCAGGAATATGCAATGACATCAGGCTTTCAAGCTGGCATTTCTATGGCTCTAAGATGCTACATTGCAACTGTACTTTCTACAGATAAACAGTGGTTTCCACAGTGCTCTGGACTTGTATTGCTATGTTTGGGGATGTGCCCCCAGTATGAGGGTCAGTGTCCCTCATTGATCCTCCTTTAGAGCATCCATGTCCCTCTTGTCAGTGACAAATGGTTGAGAGGTGTGATCCCCATCAATGTCACCCACCACTGTGCAGATGATGCTACCTGCCACAGTGTACTGCTGCCACAGCAGCCCTCCACCTGCCATATTAAGAACAGAACATAGAAAAATACATGATGGAGCCAGAAAGTGACAAGAAAAAGATCTCAAAGTCCATCCATTTTATCCCAAATTGCTATCTGTTGCCCCACTGGCCTACCTTCAGACAAGGGTCTAACAGTCGCCCTCCCTACCTCTTTTTGGAATCACCAAGACCCAGAACCTTTCCCACCACACTTTACATCCAACCACTGTCCCTGCTTTCACTACCCCTTTGCAACCTATTCCACTGATCCACCACTCTGTCCATGAAGAATAGTTTCCTAACGTGCATATTAAACATCTCTCCACCAGTCTCTCCAGTTATGTCCCCTTGTTACAGTATTTCTCTTCCTAGTGAACAGGTCCTCATTCTTCATTTTGTTTATAGCTCTCAGAAACTTTTCTGTTTCTGTCATACCTGTACCTCCTCTCTCTTCTGGCCTTTAACAAGTACATGTTGAGGTCTGGCGCTCTTGCTCATACACTCTGTCTGACCCTGTTGATTTTGGATCATCCTAAAGTCCCCACCCCACCCACACATCTCAAGCCTGCTCCTGTCATTCTGCAGGTGGGGTCCAGAACTAACCTATACTCCAGATCACGGCCTTATTAAGATCAGTGCTTGAATTATGATGAAAAAAGTAGGGGCCCAATGGCCCCATATTCAGAGGTGTGCACAGTCAGTGAAAAGTGGGTGCAAAAATTCTCCACAAAGCTAGAGGGTCTTGGGGTATGCTTCCCCAGGAAATATTTTAAAACATCACTGTAAATGGTGCATTTTCCTGCATTTTAGAGCTAAGTAAGATGCGTTAAAGCTCACACAGATTAAACATTTTATAAGGATGTTACTGTTTCCTGCAAGAGTTATTTAAAAAATTAAACTGTTTATGAAATTGCATTCTTTGCTTCATTTGTAAAGTGGATTGCTTCTCACTCCCCATTTCTCTCACACTCTGTGAAACAGAACCCCCGGATCACACTTGCCCCTTTGTTAATTATCCCTTTCTTCCACCAACACCACCCCAGGATTTTTTGCTAGCCCACTGCCTGCAAGTTATGCACCATACCCCAATCACCAAGCAGTGGACAAACAAAGACTTAATATAAGGATACTGTCATTGAGCTACCATTATGATATGAGCACAAGATAAAGGATATAGCAGCAGAGCACTAGAGCAGCAGGCAATGAAAACAGAGGGAGGGACCAGTCCACTACTGTTAAGGAACAACCAAAGGATGATTTGTGCATTATGATGATAGGCAGACTATTAAAAAAAAGACTAAATTAAACTTGAGGATGAATCCTGCACCAGTTAACAATTGGACCCCCCAACACACACATGCCACCCACTTTATTTCTTAAATAAGATTGCTATACATTATAGTCCCTGAGGTTCAGGTAATTTTGGATGACTGATGTCAAAAACTTCTGTGGTAAAAATTTGAAAGTTATTACAGTTTTGGAGAGGTCAAAATACTTCACAGGTTATATTTTTGGAAGCCAACATAATGTTGTCAGAGACGATTTTGTACTATACACATTACAGATAATGCCATGCTCCCCATTCATTCAGAAAAATATCACACGATTGTTTGACTTCGTGCCTGCAAAATTCAAAGTCACCTACATTTTCCATAATTAGCAGTCAACTACATCCCCTTAAATGATTAAAAAGACCATGACTGATGGCATGTTGTCCCACTTTCTCAGGGGTTACTGCTGGCAGGTTTAGGAGACAGTGAGATTAATATGTGCCTTTCTAGCACATGCAATATTTCCTTCAGGTCTCCATATTTTCAGGAGCCCCATTTAATTCTTTATTTTTTTTATTTACTGTACTTTTTGTCCCTTGCTCTGAAGCTATCAGCCACCTTCCTGCACCCACCAAACTCTTTGATTGCCACCGTCCTCCACTGCCACTTATACTCCCTGGCTTTCCCCAGGGTTGGGCCATGCTTTCGCTGTCAGCCCATCTCGATGGGGAAAGGTACCAACTACCCAGCATTGGCTCCTGAGCTTCCCCAGGATGGGGTTCCAGAGCTTGCAGCGGCCCAGAGCACTGTAATTAAGTCGGTGGCTTGGATGAGTGGTGGAGAGCCATATAGGCCAGGCGCCAGAAGGCGGCATCATTAATTGGAGCTCAGGGATTTTGTGGTGCTTTATGTGGGGGCAGAACGTGCAATGATGTCCAGCATCCATCCTGCACCTCTGGCCACTCTTCAATGCCAGTTGCTGTGGTACCTCGGGCCTCTGCTGGTCCATCAAGTGCTGGACATTCACCCTCCCTTCCCCAGAGAACCAGAGCAGTCTCTGGGATGCTTGATCTTTCTCTCCCGGTCAGCCCTCCAACAACCAGGGTCCATTCCCAAACACAGATCACCAGCATCACAAGCAGAAATCCAACCGCTGTGGAGCCCCATTTAATTTTGATCAACCTCACACATGTCTTACACAGTCACACTACTATCCAAAATATCAATAATTCATAGGATCTTCTCTTTTACTGGATCTACCACTGAAGGTTTGTCATGTTATACACATACAGGCTAGCTCTCCTTGATTTACTGGTCAAAAATCTGAGAATGTTGTGGATCGCCTCAGCTGCACTATGTAAATCACTTGGGATGCATCGCTTGAGTAGGAGAAAGCAACATATTATTTTCTATAATGTACTGTACATATTTCATTTGGTCTCCAGAGACACAAAGCATTCTCTCTCCCCATAGTCTTGTATCACATGGACTCCAGCAACACATGGCACCCCCAGCCTTGCCTTACTTGACATGGGTTCCAGAGATACAGAGTGCCCCCCACCTTGCCTTATTTGCATGGACTCTGGAGACACAAGCATCTCCTAGCCTTGCTGTACTTCACATGGGCTCCAGAGACACAAAGCAACCCCCATCTTGTCTTACCATACTTCACATGGGCTCTGGAAACAAACACCCCCAGCCCTGCCTTACTTCACATAGGGTCCAGAGACAAATACACATCTCTGCCTTGTCTTGCCTTACTTCACATGGCCTCAGGAGACAAACAGCCCCTCCTCAACACCTAGCCTTACTTCACATGGGGACCGGAGCACAAAACATCCCCACAAGCCTTGCCTTATTTTACATGGGCTCTTGAAACAAAAACAGCCCTCTCTCTAAGCTCCTTACCTTACTTCACATTGGCACTGGAGACAAGTACTCCTCCCAAAGCTTGCCTTACTGCACATGGGCTCTGGAGACTAAAGTAGTCCCCCTTTTTGCAAGGTCAGGCTGAGAGACCAAAAGACTGTAGCCCTGGCCTACTCAGGTCTCTCTCTCTCTCTCTCTCAACTCTCTATGGTGGTAGTTTGTGTTGACACTGCCAGAGGGTCCAGGATCTAGTACAGCTCTGCATCTGGCCCTACCCACACTCCAGCACTGGCCAGCTAGCACTGCCTGCCCACCCCAAGTTCCTCTGAGTTCTGACTTATTCATCCTAATTCCTGCATATCCCCCTCATATATATATATATATATATATATATATATATATATATATATATATATATATATATGTATGTATGTATATATATATATATATATATGTATGTATATAGAAACATATTTACAAACCATCTGGAGTTGTGTGTGCCTGATTTTTATCTTGTCTAAAATAACAAGACTCCTCCCACAGAACAGCGAGCAGTAATCTGATTTCAACAGGCAGTACAGCAGAGGTGCCACATTAGTCTTCTGAGCTCCCAAAACTGCATGCGTTCTCTCTCTCTCTCTCTCAACTCAGCGACAGTGAACAAATAAGTTGTTCCCAGTGGCTCAGTGTAAGGTGGCTCAGTGTAAGGGCTCCTGGCTACTACTTTTACCTCGGGTTTAAGTCATTTATAGTCTGAACTGAAATGAACACCCCAACTGTGCTCGTTCAAGGAGGTGTCACACTGGACATCAAAGAGCAAGCACAGCATTTTTTACAATAAATAAGGATAAAGATAAGGATCTCTGATAATCACCTTTTTAAAGTATCTGTGAAGGACTAACTTTGGTGCCAGCTGTGGATATTACTTTTAGCTGTGGAGGCCTTTGTGTATTTGTTTTCCAGGAAAACAGCCATTAAATCAGTCAAGCAATGGCATGATATCACTTAAGGCTCAGTTACACCACCGACTTTAGCGCATTAGCCCATGCGCACAGACAGATGCACTGCAAATTTGGCTTTGTAGACTCTTTCCAGAGTGCCGTAAGTGTGCTTTGGACCCTTTTCTGCTGCAGCTCAATTGTGGGTACCTATATCTCAGTGAGTGCGTTAACCAACATTGTAGACCCTTTTATGCGCTCGCTCCCAATGGAAAGCCTTCTGTCCCAGTGTCTCCCAGCATCCTCTGCTGAATTTACAGCCCCTCCTCACATCGGACCTGCAATGCTGTGGGGGCAGGCTGTGTAAACACTAAATTGATATAGAGGCAGCCAGCACAGTGGAAAGGAAGCAGCACAAATGCAACAGCACTGCAGTTGTGTAAACACAGCTTTGGATAACTGTCTGAAGTATCACTTAACTCACTTTGATGCTGGTTGTGTGGTATGGGTTGGGGGTAGGCTATTGTTTTCCTGGGTGACTGTTAAAGAGAAAACATGGTGTTAATTATTATTTGTCGCTCCGGCAGGGCTGCTGCAATTTGTGTCCTGACTGGAGATTGGCAGCTTCAGCAGTGAGAAGTAAGGAGGACAAAACATGGACCCCGGCACTCTTCAATTACACAGAACTCAGGGGTCATCCAGAAAGTAAGGGCCCAGCCCTCAGATCCCCTATAATTCGAGCACTGATTAAGACACACTGTACAGGAACAAAATCACCTGTCTCCTTCTACTCTAAAACCCCTGGCTGTGCACTCCAGCATCCTATTTGTCATGTTTCATACCTTGTTTCACTGCCTTAAAACTTTGAGATTGTCTCTGATTATTACCCTGAGATCCCTCTTCTCCTCAGTCTGTGCTATCCTCACCCCACCCATGCAATGCTTAATTTGTGGGTTCCGCTTGCCAAAATGCATTACCTTGCTCTTCTTGGCATTGAACCTTAACTGCCATATTTTGGACCAACTTTCCATGTTTTCCAGATCCTTCGTCAATTCCTGACACCCTCCTCACTGTTCACGCTGCCACACAGCTTTGTGTCATCCACAGAAGGACACACCTTGGCCTGTATACTGTACCTTCCTCCTTGCTACTGATGAGTATGATGAACAGGACAGGTCCTAGACTGACCCTGTGGCACCCCAGTGACCCCCAGCCTCTGATTCCATTCCATTGATCAGCACTCTGTTTTGTTTCTCTGTTATCACCCCCAACAAGTTTTCTATCCAGCCAGTTAGTCCACCCCCAACCACTGATTCTCCAGTTTCATTAAGAACCTGCTGTGCAGAACAGAACCAAAGGCCTTGCTGAAGACAAGATACAGCACATTGATAGACTGTTCTTTGTCCACTGCTCTGGTGACCAGTCAAAGAAAACTACAGTTTCAGGTTAGTCTTGCATGATCTTCCAACAACAAACCAATGTTGTTTTGTCCTATCATCCATTAATTTCCAGGTACTTTACTAGTTACTGTTTGGTTATAGTTTCAATGAGTTTATCAACAATTCTGGTAAGACTAACTGGTTTATAATGCCCTAGATCCTCCTTGTTATTACTGTTTTGGAAGAGGCGTAGCTACAAAGTGCAGCAGGTGCAGTGGCACCCAGGCCCTAGAGTTTGAGGGGCCCAAATCATAATTTGATGTTTATTCAAAACTGGGGCAGGACCATGTAACATCACCTTGCACCTAGGCCCTCTGGGAATTTGCTACGCTACTGTTTGGAGAGATATCACAGCTACTGACCTCCAGTCTCTTGGTAGTACACAGACTCTAAAGAGCATAGAACAAATCTGTCAGCGGTGTAGCCAATTCTGGTCTTAGCTCATTCAAGACCTTCCAGTGATATCCATTGGGAACTAGTGCCTTGTTCACTCTGAGTGCTGCAAGCCCTTTCCTTACTCTAGTCTCTGATCTAATTTAGGATCCATTTCCCTCACAGCCCTCATGGATGCTTTTACTTTGCTTTCTGGCAGAGGCCTTACCATCTCTACTATAAATACAGAACAAAAAAACTGTTCAGTTAATCTGTCTTCAGCTCATTATCTTCAGCCAGCCCCCTCATTCTTCAGCTTGATACACCCCATTTGAATTCCTTTTTACCTAATGTATCAAAAGAACTCTTTTTCTTTTGACTCTCCCATATTCTTAATTACATAGCTGGCTTTGATCTCCTAAACATACTTGCAACAGGGTAGCAAGCTGGGGATCTGATGAGGGAACACTCATAGAGAGAACACTTTAGAGCACAGTTTAGTTTTTAAATGAAAACTGCTTTACTTCAGCAAAAGAAACCAAGGAGCTTGCTTTCAGCTTTAGACATCTTCCTTAGTTTAATCTCTTTGGATCATTCTCAGACAAAAAGAAAACCCTTTTATTCTCCCTTATTCACCCCCATTGGGCTCAGGAGTTGCATGTTAACCATCCCCTTCAACACCCTCCAAGGGACAGCCAACAATTACAGTATGCAGAGAAGTGAGCCTTAAAGGGCCAGCTCTAAAGCAAAAGAGGGGTTTGGTTCAAACCTTTCTAGTCCTAAAAACCTGTGCTGCTTTGAGGGTTGTAGGGAGCAAGAAGTGATATATACTCCATCACATACCTTCTCCATCAGAGCTTTGCCTATGGCATGGTAAGTAAGGGCCATCAGAGAGTCACCCTCCCTAGAAAAAGTCTGCATTGCCATGCCAGGTCCCTGCCCTGTGGTACACGCTAAAGGAAAATACACAGTGCCAAATACTTCCTAGTTACATTGGCACTATGTCCTCAATGCATGTAACCACTCTGAATGGGGGCAAGATCAGTGATGAGGAAAAACTTCTGTCCCAGCAAGTAGAAGCCCAGGGCAATCACTGCACACTTTACTGCCAGACATTTCCCAAGATGTCATAGTGCTGTTCTTTGGAAACAGTTTGCAATATAAATAGGCCTATAATAGGCAAATGTTGGTGTAGCTATGACCCACTTTGTAAGGACATACCGATGGGCCTGGAGCCTTCTTATGTCCTTTCCAACATAGTAAACCTAGAATACAGGCTGGGGTAAATACTATCCTCAAAGTCTTGTGATAACACTGCTCCCAGCCCCACCTCCACAGACATCTGTGTAGAAATTGAAGGGACGGTTGAAATCCAGACTTCTTATGACTGTCCCTTCACACAACACATTTCTGATGGCCTGAAATGCCATTTGACAGAATCTGGTTAGAGTCAAATGAGTCACTTACCTGGTGATATATAGTATATGTAGATTTTTTTATTTAAAGTTATAGTTAGCAAATACTTACATGAACCTGCTTGTACCATGCCAGTGTTTTGAGACAAAGCCTCTTCCACAGGGATGAGCAGCGAAACTCCTGAACATCATTTGTGTCCTTCCTTTACAAATGCTCTCAAGCCCAGAATTACAGGCACTATATGCTCTTTATAACCACGGACCTTATTTGGGGCCACCCTCTTAGTCAAGTCTATCAGTTAGGAAGTAAGATCAGAATTCCAGAATAAATAATGCTCTGTAGGTACAAGAAAGAACCAAACCTGCCTCTTGATATTTGGGAGGGGCAGTCAGTTAGGGGCTTTACTTTGTCAAAACTGGGCATACATGGCCATTCTAATCATATACTCCAGGCACTTTACCTACTGCCACCCTGGGAGCACTTTGTGACACTGGACATGAGATCTGCCTCCTTGAGAGTTAAAGTACAGCAGTCACATCCGAAGATAGCTTTTTCAGTCAGGGCTGAATATGACATCATCAAAGTCACAGCCACAGAGAGCCTGTGGGGACAGAGGATGTGATCCATAAGTCTTTGGAATGTGACTGGAGTTCAATGCATTCTGTCAAGCATGGTAAATTGATGTAGGCCAAATAGGGTGAAGAAGATCATTTTCTCTTGAGACTCAAAGTTAATGGGATTTGCCAGTATTGCTTGGTCAGGTCTAGGGTACTGATGTAGCGTGCCTTCCCAGTCAATCCAAAAATTAGTCTACCTTTGGCACAGAGGTGTAAGACAAACTTGGATGCAAAACTAACTTTCCACAAGTCTATACAAAACTAAGTAGTCTCATCTGGTTTAGGGACTAGCACAATATGACTATACCATTCACTTTGGGATGACTCAATGACTCCCAACTCCAACATAGATAGGGTTTTATCTGCGTGTTGTCTCTCGGATCTTACCAGTAGTCTGTACAGATGTTGGCGTATTTGAACACCTGGGTCTGTGTCATGTTGTGATGAATCACATGGGTGTACCTTAACTTCAGGAGAATCACGTCCCCAAAATTCTGTACCAGCTGCTGGCTTCTTATATGGGTCTGGTGGAGCAGTTCATCCCTGGTCTTTCCTGGAATAACACTTAGTTCCTTTAGAACTGCAGGGCCTAATTCACCACCCTATTGGTCTTAGGTGTTATATTATACTCCCGCTCCAACACCCCGAGGAATATCCAGCAATTATAGCATGCAGAACACTGAGGCATAAGGACTAACTCTAAAACAAGAGGTTGGTTCAAATCCCCTCTGCCCCTACTAAAACCTGTGCTGCTGTGAGGGTTGCGATGGGGTTAATGGATAGGGAGTGTGACAGACATATATTACTTGCTTCTCTTAATTTCTTTTATTAGTCTTCCCATTTTTTTGTTATAATTTTGACTACCCTTTTATTTCCTGAAGGGCATCAGTTTGGCCCTCACTGCTTCCCTCCACTCTGGAAGGCTAGCTAAAATGGTTTTCTGTGCTTGAAAAGATTCTTGGTCATTGAAGTATTTTGGTTTCTACCTAAGACCACATCAGTCTAGAAGTAACAGGTCCTTCTGTGGAACCCTCATCCTGCAGTTCTATTAGGCTAGTTCCATTCCCCATAGAAACATAGAAGTCAACAGCAGCTAAGGACTGCAGGGCCCATCCAGTCTGCCTATTTTTCTACCTTATGAATGTGCCACAGTACTTTAATCTGTTAATGGCCTATCTATTCATACTGATCTATATTGCTCCCTTATGCCTATCCATGCCTGTTTGAAGCCCTGAACTGTAGTCATATCCACCACTTTTAAATTGAGCGTTCCGGCATCCACCACCCTTTCTGTAAAAGAACTTCCTCCATTACCCCTTAATCGGCCTTCCTCTAATCTCGTGATGTGTCCTCTTGTCCTACTATTTTCTTATATTGAAATGTGTTAGACCCTTTCACCTTGTTAATGCCCTTAAGATGTTTGAATGTTTGATCACATCACCTTCTCCCTCCTTTGCTCTAGGATATACATATTTTGCTCCATTACTCTGTCCTCATATGTTTTCTGGTGCAGTCCCTGCACCATTTTGGTTGTCTTTCTCTGGACTACCTCCATTTTGTTATTGTCCTTGTGCAGGTGTGGCCTCCAGTACTGCATGCAATACTCAGATGGGGCCAACCAGTGTCTTTTAAAGAAGGATTATTACCTCCCTCTTAGACTTGTGATACCCTACTAATACCTCAACATCCCTCTAGCCTTACCTACTGCTTTAGTGGTCTGTTTGGATGATTTGGGTCACCTGTGATGGTGATGGTGGTGATGATGATGATGATGATGATGATGATGATGATGATGATACCCAAGTCTCTTTCTTCCTTTGTTATTACCAGCAATTCCCTCCCAACCTATAGGTAGCTTCAGGGTTTCTCTTCCCTATGTGTGTGATCTTGCACTTCTTTGCGTTTAACCTCAATTGCCACTCTTCCAACCATTTTGCCAGTTTATCCAGATCTCTTCTCATTATGCCCACCCATCTAGATCATCTACTCTGTTGCAGATCTTGGTGTCATCTGCAAACAGGCAAACCTTACCCTCCATCCATCTGCAATGTCACTACTGAAGATATTGAACAGGACTGGCCCCAGGACTGATCTCTGAGAGTACCCCACTTGTGACTTGCATCTCTTCTGACTGTATACTGTTTACCACCACTCTTTGTTTTCTGCCCGCCAACCAGTTTGCCGCAGTTGCCCAACCTCTGACCCACCCCAAGCCTACCAGTTTATTAATCAGTCTTCTATGTGGAACAGTATTGAAAGCTTTGCTGAAGTCAAGGTAGGTGACATCAACTTCACCCCTTGGTCTACCACTCTGGTTATCCAGTCAAAGAAATCTATGAGATTAGTTTGACAGGACCTTCCTATTGTAAACCCATGCTGTCATGGATCCTGTGCTCCTACAGTTCCAGGTGTTGCACTATACTTTCCTTAAAGTACCTCCATAACCTTGCCCACTACTGAGGTAAGACTGACACTGGTCTGTAATTTTCTGCCTCCTCCTGCTACCACTCTTGTGGAGGCGGGATCACATAAACCCTTCTCCAGTCTTCTGGGACCTCTTCTGTGCTCAGAGACTCACTAAACAGTTCTGCTAATGGCTCTGCTAGTTCCCCTTAATATCATCTCTTACCCTAGTCAGTTTAACATTTTCATGTGCCTAACCCACTCTCTCTCAAAACTAGCAACCTTCTAAACACTGACTATCTAATCTGGAAAATGGTTAAATTTTTCCACCACTTCCTCCATGAAGCTCCTTATGTTCCTTTCTAACTTTTCTCTCCATCAGCTTAAAATTGTGGCTCTTATAATGGCCCTCCCTATGCCTTAACAGTTGCTAGTTATCCACCCTGTTTATACCCTCAGATACTTGAAGGTTCAATCATGCCTCCCCATCCTCCAGATAGTACATGGTGAAGTTAGCTATTCTTTCCTCATACTATAAGTCCTCCTTTGCTGGCTATGAATTATTTTGATCACCCTCCTTTGGACTTCCTCAAGTAAATACTTGTCCTGTTTAAGGTGAGAGTTCCAGAACTGTGCACAGTGTTCCAAGTATGGTCTTACCAAGGAATGTACAAGGGTAGAATTACTTTCTTCTTGCTACTTGAAAGGCCCTCCCAATGCACCCCAGCATCTTGCTTCTGTAACTTTCCATATGCCTTGTTAAATTGGGCTGAGGTCTTGAGACTATTACTTATTAATAACTTCCAGGTCCTTCTCCTCTGTGGTCTGCTCTACCCTTACCCTTATCTGATATTCAGTTCTTGGATTCTTGGATTCCTCTTCCCTAAGTACTTCACCTTGCATTTTTGGTCTTAAATTTCAGTTGTCAAATCTTGAACCATTTTTCAATTTTTCCCTCTCGCTTCAAGTTACTTATGTACCCATCACTATCCACCTTACCACCTTTCAGTGTCATCTGTGAATAGACACATCTTGCCTTTGATCCCTTCTCCCATGTCTCAGATGAATGCACTGAACAGTACCTGACCAGCAATGACCCAGCTAGTTACCCCTCCAACTCTGAAGTGCAAACTATTTCATACCACCTATTGGGTCTCCACAGTCAGTTATTTATGCATCTCTTTAATTTCTTACTCACTCCCAAATCCTACAGTTTCTTCATTGGCCTTTTGTGGCGACAGAGTTAGAGGCCCTGCTGAAGCCCACACAGAATATCTAGTGACTGGTTCTCATCCATCGCTTATGACATGGGATTGAAGAATTATAATGTAACCCTAGGTGGCACTATCCCAAGGCTACTCCCCTACCTGCATGACTAGGGTACAGGTTAAAGGGAGCCTAGGTACAGCAGGTGCCTCTACCCAGAGAACAGGGTTATGGTAGTGTAGCTGACCTGGGTACAGCCCTCAAAACACTGTAACCCTCCTCTTTCCCTCTAGTGGCCTAAGCAATGAACAACAGACACAGTTACATAACCCCTAATCAGCAAACAAATCCCCACTCTGTTTGCATTTACCACCAGGTCTGATTCCACCAGTTCGACCCTGGTGACCCCTGCAAAATAAGGTTAGATACAGCAGGTAACAACAGTACAGTGCTTCTTGTAAAAAAGGAACTACAGTCAAGTTAAATATAAAAGAATTAGATCTGATTTATTCAGGGGAATGAACAAGGGAGGGTGTAATTTGGCTGATTAGTTCTGTAACTAAAGTACATGCATAATTTCTGATTGAATCAAAGTCCTTCACAGTCACACACTCTGGGTACCCAGCTGGAAAAAGATGGACTAGCCTGACACGTTGCCCAGGGTTTGCTGGCGTTGCAGCTGGTCAGTGCCCTGTGATGGAAAGAAGGAGCATGCACAACCACACACAATTTATAATCCAGAGCCTGGAGACTCAGTTTGTGACAAGAAAACAACAATTTAATCAGATGACAACACTTTTGATTTAGCTGATGTTGCGGGATCTACCCTAGTATTAATTCATGCTACAGTATGAAACAAAGGGGGATAAATGGAGACTGCAGGATAGACAGATGGTATACCAGGAGAAGCAGGGCTCATCACGATTCACTGAGGTGTTGTTCCTGTTTGAGATGTTGAGCAGGCGCTGATCCCAGGGCAAGTTTCTCGTCGATGGTGATCTCTGCATCTGAAGTAGCTGACTGGGCCAAGGTGGCAGGGCCCAGGCTGGGTGAACAGTTCGATTCAGTTTGATAGGTGATGAAGAGAGCTTCCAGCAAGCGTGACAACACTTAAGTAGTGGGGAACCAAATCCGACCTACTGATAGCTTACAGCACATTTATAGTAAAGCAAAACACAATACCACAGGTTAGATGACAGTCCAGTTGTAATTTCAGTTTTCCTGAGCAAACCGTGATCTCTGTAGTGATTCATACATCCTGACAGGCGATTGTTTACAACAAATATTCAGTCTTCTTCAGGTAACTGGGCAGTCACAATTCAGTATTTCTGGTCACAAGACAGTTCGGATTCAGTCCAATTAATTTCACTAGCAGATCCCTCAGAAGGAAGATGAAGTAGGCAGGCCAGACACAGCCTTCCCACCAGTTTCCTGCGCTACTACACGAGCAGCAGCTTGAAAGTCTTGAGCAGTTCACTCTCTCAACTCCAAACTCAGACTGGCTCTCTGCTGCAGGCAGCTCTGGGACTTCCTTCTCATCCAAAAAGGGTTTGGTTGGCTGATTCATCTGTCTGTCAAAACAAGGTTTCCCCTCAGGTCTATTTGGGTGCCAAAATGAAAAAACTACATTTCCTACAGAAATTCACTCCCACAAGACCCCTGGGGACAGACTCCATTTTAGGGTCCCTAAAGGTACTGATTGGTGCAATACAGAAATGTCCATGCTGCAAAGAAGGCAGGTTAGACAAACTATAATACCATTATTATTAGAGCACCTAATCAGCAAACAATTACCAGTTCTAATAGAGCTCCCTCTACACCATTAGTGATGGCAGAACAGAGCAATATTATTGCAGCTCAGGGGACTCGACCTAGAAACACTCAGCCCCTACCAGATTAATTATACACTACAAAAATAATGTCTCTTAAAGGGACAGGCACGAGGAGACTAACAGGGCACTTTCGCATGCAAGCACTTTTACATCTGTAAAGACACAGAACTCCCGCCTGGCGTGGGCATTTACATACCCAAGGAAGACGTTTGGGAACCCCATTTGTAGGGAGGTTACACTAAGATTTATATGGTACTACATTTTCTTTACAAAACTGTTCTTCTTGTTGTCCTGGGGACCTTGTGACTTCAGGGAGGTGACCACCTGTTCCTTGACTATAGACACAAGTGGCTTCCCTACAATGTTAAGTCAAGCTAACAAGTTTAAAATTCCCTGGATCTTCCCTATCTCCACTTTTATGTGGGAGGACTACATCCACTACCCTCCAATTTCTGGGGACTATGCCTGTCTAAATCCAGCAGTTAAATATGTCCATCAGGGGACTATGCCTGTTTAAATCCAGCAGTTAAATATGTCCAGCAGGGATGCAGCCAGAGGCTGCCACATCTTCCTGAGCACCTGTTGGTGCAACACATCCAGCCTCAACAACTTATCCACCTTTAAACCTGTCAGACCCTTGGGCACCCTTTCTTCAGTGATTGTCCCCATTGTCATTTTTGTTACATCTCTGTCCTGACTTTGATGCTACACTGCGACAGTGGACCTCATTCCTCGACCATGAAGACCATGTTGAAGTATTTATTCAGAATGCAGTAGCAGCCCTTGGGCAGGACAGCAGGGTGGAATGCGTAATCCCATCTAAGTGGTCATCCCAGAAAACCAAAGTTTGTCAACCGAGCTTGTGGAGCTCAATCTGGGATGTGCATCCAGCTATAGTCCAGGTACTGCAGTGGGATAATCGCTAGGCGGTTGGCGCTGACACTAACTGCTGTGGATTATCATCTAGCAGTGAGGACAGTGTAGGGGATTGAGTAGGGGCAATATTTTTTGTTTTTTGTTATGCTCATGACATCTGTGACATTTTTTTATGCTTGTCCAGTGATTAACTTGTGTTTGTGCTTACTGTTTACAGTTCTTAGCTTTTCTTTTCTTTTCTTTGATTAAAGAACTGTGAATGTTTTTTGATCATCCTCCTCCTCTCCTGCATCGAACTGTGTGAACTCTGTGTACTGTGGGTAAATTTGGTAGAGCATGCTATCCTCAGTGAACATCGGGTACAAAGTTGAGGCTTGTGCTGATCCTCACAGCCTGTCTTTTGGAAATCCTGAATTCAGACACTATGGAGGATAATGATCGGGTTGGGTTGTTCAGGGCTTCAACAATCCTTACCCGCTCAGCAAGAGTAAGCTCATTCTGTGGGACAGACATCACGGAGGTAAAGTAAAGGTAGTGTAATCTAGCCACACAGTGAAAAGTCATTGTTTTATGTGTGCATTCTCATTGTTAGCAGCTGCAACTGCAATTCACAGCCACTCTAAGCCACTTATAGCCACTACATTTCACAAAGAAAACACAGCAAACTGCCCAGATAATTGACCGAAAGTGATTTTAGGTACAGAATTCAGCTGGCAGACATAATAGCAAACTGAAGTGAATCATTAACTCGACCCACTTTAAAGAATTATAACACCTATGTTTAACACTAGCCCAAAGTGTTCCGAGGGAATGTTCCATAAGCGGTGCGTCCAGCAAGCGCATCCTGTTTAAGTGGCTTGCACCTATCAGATTTTGCTAGTCTTTGTCCACCCATTCCTCCTTTTAAGCCTCTCAATTTCCCTTACTCTTTTCTTTTCTTGATATACATAAAGAAGGCCTTATTGTTATCCCTCACCCTTCTGCAATTTTAAACTCCGCCTACTTTGGTTCTCCTCATTGCCTTACTGGCTTCCTTTGCCTTGTTGAGGTGGAGCTCCTGCTTGCTTTTGTCTGGTCAGCTTTATACTCTTGAAGGTCAACTTTTGGCCCTCCTACCACAACCCCAGAAGCCATATAAACCTGTTGTTCTTCCTTCCTTTCCCTACTTGCTGGAGGCATCCCTTCAATACATTAAGGATCTGCTGTTAATAAATTCACTTACTCTCCATCCCTACTAGTAGGCAAGACCTCTAGCATTTTCCTTAACTTGTCCATCTTCCTGAAGACCACTCATTTAAAGTGTAGGACCAGTGTCTGGGAAGTCTACCTTAGTTTCAAGGGCTGTGTCACACAAAATTGTGCTTTGGTCTTTAACCCCAAGGAAATCCCCCACTGCCTCCATACTGTTTGGATTGATCAGCCTAGGTCAAGTATGGCTCCAGTCCTAATCCACTCCTCTACCTACTAAATCAGGAAACAGTCTTGGAAGGTATCCACCATCATCTGATGCCTAGTTCACAGAAATGCTCTAGTAAACATCTGGCATGCTGAAGTCACCAGCAACACATCTTTCCTCCAGTTGTCACCTCCTGATCTCCTCAATAAGTGCCTGATCCACTTCCTCAGATTGACTAGAGGACCTTAGATTGTTATCATGTGGCCATCCCTTCCTCTGTCTGGTGTCAACTGAGTCAAAAATGATTCAACATTGTCACCTCCTAGGGATGACCATAGCCTCCCACCCTGCTACTAATTTAACTGTCCCGAGATGTAGGCCCAGTACCCCTGGACCCTCCTTTGTAGGATAATGCCATTTGGTTTAAATAGGCTCCCTATCACTCCTAAATGCACCCCAGTCTCCCAAGAAGTGAATCCCCCTTCAGCACAGTACTCTTTTAACTGTTTGTTGAATTGGAAAATATTCAGCTTCCTTGCCTTCATCAACTGTATACTGTCAGGAACTCTCTCTACTGCTCTTAGTGGCATTCTTGCCAGATATTTCATCTTGAGATGGACAATAACATCTGACTCCACTTCCTTAACCAACCTGTCCACTCTAGGAATAATCCAATCTGATGTCTCTGGGGTCTGCAGTACAGACCACCATCCTGGTAACCCTAACTATGGACTTAAAACTAAGAGCACCCTCCTCCTAGTCTTTCTCCTCTGACTGAACCCCCACAGAAGATTTAGCTGCTGCTGTGGTTCTGTGAATAGTAGGGTGCCCTCCCTTGCGGAGAGTAGCATGCACCACATCCATCAATGATATAAAATGGTTGCTTGTTGCTGTTACAGAGCCCGTTCCCTCCACTAGTGTTCGCACCCTCTGCCTCCTGTCCCACTACCTTCCAACCCCTCATTGAAAACCCTTGGGGATGCTAAGTAGTAAAGGAACAATGGACATCCCTAGTCCCCCACTCCAGTTTGCTCTGGCAGCTGGTGTATCACAGCCCATAAACTGAAAATCTTGTACAGCATCTTCATCAAGAGGAAGGGACTTTGTAATGTCCCTGCAGGGTGCAGACTGAGGCAGCTTGTGGAAACTCCTACCAGAGGTGAAGCTGTCCTGGACTTGGTTTTAACTAACAGCGACAGGGTAAAGGAAGTAGAGGTGGGGTGCTACTTAAGAAATATCACCACAGAATGGTGGGATTTAAAGTAAACAATAGTGAAGACATTAGTTATTCCAAGATCAGGGTTTTAGATTTCAGAAAAATAGACTTTCAGAAGATGAGAGATAGCCTGGCAGACAGTCTTAGATACAGGTAAGAGAAAGGAGTACACAAAATGTGGAAGTATCTCAAGAGCTATCACAGAGGTAACTTAACAGTGTGTCAGAAGGGTGAGCAAGGCAAATAAGAAAAGTAAACCACTCTGGTTCTCCAGGGAGGTGGCTGCAATAGTAAGGGATAAAAGAAGGCATACACAAAGTTTAGGGTGTCAATGAGAGATGAGGATAAGGAAACCTATAAGGTAGCACAGAGGAAGCTGGTAAGGCAATTAGGAAGGCTAAGCCCTGACTGAACTAAGGGTTGCGCAGGGGTAAAGGAAGGAGATAAAGCCTTCTTTAGGCACATAAGGAAAAGAGGAAAACCAAGGGAGGGATAGTTAGACTAGCAGATACTGGAGGAAAACTGGTAGAAAGATTGCGAGAAAGCAGAAGTCTTAAATCAGTTCTTCTGTTCTGTGTTCACCAAACAGAATGCAGGGATGGGCCAAGCCTACATAGCAGTAACACCCAGGGACCAGGGTTGACACAAGCCCCTCCTCAGAGGCTCAAGTCTTGGAAGCTTTAAATAAACTAAAGGTAGACAAGGAAATGGGTCCCAATGGGAATCACCTAGCATTCTCAGGGAGCTGGAGAGTGTACTACCAGCACCCCAGCAGAATTATTCACCAAATCACTAGAGAGTTAGGCTATACCAGAGGACTAGAAAAGGGCAACAGTGGTCCCGTCCCACAAAGCAGGGAGCAAGGAGGAGGCTGGCAAGTACCGTCCAGTAAGCCTCACGTCAGTGGTAGGGATGCTGATGGAGACACTACTCAAACAGGGAATTGTAACATATCTGGAATCAGTGGGCAGCAAGACCCAAAAACAGCATGGGTTCATGGCAGGTAGGTCTTACCAGACTAAGCTGGTTGACTTCTTCGACTGGGTTACAAGGATAATAGTTCAGGGAGCGATGGTAGATGTCGTCTATCTGGACTTTTAAAGCCTTCAACTCTGTTCCACTCAGAAGGTGGGTGAAGCCCCACCACATGGGGTGGGCACGAGGTGGTTGAGTGGGTTAGTGGCTGGCTGAACAGAAGAACACAGAGGTTCAGGTAAATGGGGCATTTCCAGCTAAGAGGGAGGTGACCAGTGAGGTACCACAGGGTTCAGTACTGAGTCACCTACTCTTTAATGTGTTCATAGCAGACATTGCAAATGGGCTGAAGGTAAAGTGTGTCTATTTTCTGATGATCTCAAGATTTGCAACAGAGTGGACTCCTGAGGGTTGAGGAGTATGACTTCAGACTTGAAGAAACTGGAGGAGTGGTCATAAATATGGTGACTGAAATTCAACACCAAAAGTGCAAAGTCCTGCACTTAGGCAGAAACAATCCCAAAGAGGATTACTACCTTTGAAGAGAGAAGCTAGCCTCCACCAGCCAGGAGAGTTACCGAGGGATCATTATATCAGTAGACTTGAAAGTGAGTAAACAGTGTGAAAAGGCAGCACTAAAGGCAAGTGGCAAGCTGGGCTGCATCAGGAGGGAATCACAAGTCACAGGATGGAGGTGGTGTTACCACTCTACAGGGCGCTGGTGCACCCCACTTGGAGTACTGTGTCAGTACTGGAGACTGCACCTCAAAGGGACATGGACAGAATTGAGATGGTGCAGAGGAGGGCCAAGAAAATGATTCAGGAACTGCACCATATGGCATACCAGGACAGGCTGAGGGAACTCAACATGTACTCCCTGGAACACAGGAGGAGAAGGGTGACAGACTGAGACTTTTAAATACATGAGGGGTATAAATAAATGTAACATTCAGGAGCTTTTCTAATTGAAAGAGAGTGGGAGAACGAGATGGCATGACATGAGGCTGAATGGAGGGAGGTTCAGGAATAATACAAGGAAGTTCTTTTCAGAGAGGCGGTGGACCCATGGAATAGCCTACCCAAGGAGGTAGTGGGGACAAAACAGTAAGCAAGTTCAAGAATGCATGGGATAGACATAAAGGTAACATATGGAAAAGCAAAGGACGGGACTAAGAATAGCACCAGGTAGGTTCTGGGCAGACTAGATGGACCTTGCGGTCCTCTTCTGCCATCACTTCTATATTTCCATGCTGCAGCCAGTTCAGAGGGAGTGCTGCAATCCTCCTACACATTGGGTATCCTCCACACTCTCCTCAGAGTACCCTGGAGGAATGTGGCTCAGCGGGTCCTTCAGCTCATTACATCCCCTCGCAAGATACCTGATCCTGTCTGTTTGCCATGGCTGTATAGTGTTTATCTACTGCTTCAGGTTCCTTCCCACAACACCTGAATGTAAATCCTTGCACAGCAGTACCACAGATAGCGTTTTGGCCCCAGGTTCTGCTTCTTTTTTGTCTCTGAGTGTGCAGGTCTATGTACATCTATATATAGTTATACAGTAAACAATATGTTCTGACTGCCCTTGGTGTGTGAACCCCTTCTTCATGATCCTCATGCTTTGGGGGTAACATGCTGTGGGGCTGCTGGGTTGTGTTACTCCTTAATACCTGAAACCTCTAACCTCCCTCGCCAGCTACCACTGAAACTGGCTCAATAGTCGGTGATTCGCGCCTGAGACTGTCTGCTTCCTATCTAATTAAACAATAAAATACAGAGGATGAAATGTTCAGCATTTACCAGCACTCTAAGAAATATAGTAATACAAGTGTGCATCAGTTTACTTAGCTTTAAATTTTCATTCTTAGAATGAAAGTAACTGTGGAAAGCTCAGGTTAGCAGGTTGGCTTAATAGCTCAGCTGGTAAAGCATACAGACGGATATTCTGATAGTTGGCATTTACTTTCCAGTTAGGTTACATCACTTTCATATTACATTGTGTATTTCAAATGTTTAGACGGCTAACAGTGCACCATCAATTCTTTGCTATCTAAATTGTTTACAACTGCAAATTCAGTATGAGGATGAGAAAGTAAGTGATGCTGGGGAGTCTAGTTTACACAGTAGGCCTGATAACTAAGCTGGTATAACATGGAGACTATAGTCTGAGAGCATAGGTACAATGTCCAGTTAGGTCATTGTACTCTCAGATTCAGTTTAGTGCAGATTCCTGAGTCTCAGAGTTAATGTAACCAAATTCAGAGTACTGCACTTAGGGAGGGAAGGTAGGACATGAAAACATCCTGCAGGTCATCAAATACAAGAGGTTGCAACATAACAGTGTGTGGCTGCTTTCAAGGGTGCTGGCAAAATGCTAAGGATGCATTAACATGGAGATGACTAGTGGATCAGGGAAGTAATGTTTCCACTTTACAAGGCCTTGGTCAGGCTCTACCCAGAATACAGCAAGCAGTTCTAGGCCTCTGAACACAAAAAGGTAATTGAGGTTGTCAAGAGGGTATAATGCAGGGCCACAAAAATGATCAGGGGAAAGAGGGAACCTATCAAGAGTGACTGGTAGCCATTGCAGCAGTTTGTCCCCAAACCATTGTTTTGTTGTGTCAAAGTAGGGCCCAGGGTATAGAAAGTACATGGTACTGCCATGAAGGACTATGCCAAGACAATGGGAAAATAAGCGTGCCACGATGGCTTTGCTTTAGTAAAAGATCTACTGTAGATCAAAAGACAAAATAATTAAAACACTCATGCAAACATTTTTATCAGTCTAGCTGAGCAGCTTCTGTCTTGTCTGTTTCAGTATTTCTGCATTTCTTGCTGTCTCTCCTAGACTGATCACCCAGTAAGGCTCTTTTGTCTATCCTGTCTGTTTTTTTTCCATTATCTTTTTCTACTTCCCCACCCTGTAATGGAAGGAGAATAACTGTTTAACTCTGGCTGATTCTGTCTCTACAAAAAAATCCCTGGTTTCTTTCAGTTTAGGTATCTTTACCTTCCTTGTGATAGCACGGGAAGACCTAGGGACTCCCATAAGTATAATGAATGACCCTGACTCCAGCCGGAGTAGCAAGAATCAAGAAAAGGATTACAGGGTGAAACAGATAGACAATAGCTCTAGACTTAATCAGTTGAACAGAATACCCTTCCCTTACTAAAAGCAAGAGTGATTTGTAATGTCCCTGAAGGGACTTGTACACTAATGAATATGAGCAGATAAAACATATAGGTCTGGTTCTCTGTTCCAAAGATAAATAATCATTCTGGAATATATGTGCAGTTTATATTACTGTTAAAAGGCAGCAATTAAGGTTGAGGCAAACAGTTTTGTTCGTGTTAATGTTTAGCTGTTTAAAAGCTCATCTGAAAAGGAAGAGAAACAAAAGTATTCCATTCAAATTAGCATCACATTTGTACCTCATTTGTCAAGAACCCAGAATCTGCTTACTTCGTTGACAGTTTCAATTGCCACCCATAACCCTAGTAAAGTCTGAAAAGTTACCAGGAACATCTGTCCTGAACCCTTTGCCCTCCTCCTCAGCATGTCCTATTGCAATTCTCAAGGTTGAATCACCATACTCTCACAGTCATCTGAAGCCCTGAATTCCCACTTGTAAAGAGCTCAGATGCTTTTGACTGTGACTAATACTTTGACCCTAAATAATAAACTAGAAGCAGGCCACAGGACTCCAAACTGAATAATCAGTTTAAAATTAATTTATTTTAGCAAACTGACAGCATGTGCCATGTCTAGTGACTCTTTATCTCAGCCATTTGGCCTTCTCCTCCATAGAAACAGAGGGTTCCACCGACAGAAAGGGACCTGCAATCCCTTGGGTCTGCCCTAGTCCCAACCTTGGTCCCCTCAGTTTAGCTGTGGTAGGGCCTAGAAGACAGTGCCCCTACTGGATGCTCTGCCATGTTTATTGAGTGAACCACCTGATCCCCTTCACTCTGCTATTTCACTAGATCCATGGGTCTATCTGACCCTCTCTTGAAACCTGTAACTGTCTCAGTGTTAATCACCTCTCAAGGAAGTAGGAATGTATGAAGTTGGAATGTATGAGTTTATGTGTGATATGTATTAAGTGTACTTATTTATGCTGTTGACTAACATTTTTTGTATGTAACTGGAATATTTGTTCTTTTTCTTATATGGAGATCCTTGTACATGAGCATATTTTTATACGTAATGGGTTATTTTCCATGTTCATTTGTGAATAAAATCATTATTACTACTACTACTACTACTAGGTAGATGGTTCCACTTGTCCACATCCCTCCTGAATTCCCCACACCAGCTGAAAGTTGTGTATTTTGTCATAGACCCCTTGCAATGCATGAAGAGTTGCTCACAGACCAACCTGTTCATCCCCATCAGCTATTGAATGTTTCAAACATGCCTCCCTTTCCCTTCTTGCCTTCAGAGAGCACATGTTCACATCAGTCAGTCTTTCCTCAGAGTCTCCCCTGTTGCTCATGTTTCATTTTGGTTGCCCTCTTCTGAATCAATTTCAGGTTCTCCCGTTCCTTATGGTGAGCGTATCAAACTGTGAACAGTACTACAGTTGTAGCCTCATCAATGACCTGTAGAGGGGCAGCATTGCTTCTTTACTCTGGCCAAAAAAGCACTTCCTATGCATCCCAGAATTCTGCTGACTTTCCCATATGCCTTATAGCATTGTACAGTGGTCTTGAGAATTTCAGTTATGGCAACCCCTTCTCTTTTATTTGAGGTCTAATCTAACCTGACCCATCCTGTAATATGGCTTCAGGTTCCTCTTCCCCATGTGTGTGATATTGCATGACCATGCATATTTTAGCATCAAATTTGAGTTGCCAGATCATTGACTACTATTCTAATTTCTCCATCTCTAGGTTCTCTTTCATGCTTCTAATCCCACCCTCGTTAATCCCCTCATTATTATAACATATCTATCTGTTATCCAGCTTTCCATATATCTTAGTGACATCTGCAAAGAGACACATTTTGCTGTTGATCCTTCTAAATTGTCACAGATAAATAGATTAAAAGCATAGGATTCAAGGCGACCCCTAGGGCAACTCACTGGTCATCCACCATACCTCCTTACCTGAGTGACTTTTGTTTAGTACTACCCTTTATTTTCCCTAACCAGTTTCTGCCAACCTTGTCAAGTTTTTTTCCATGCCTAAGTCAATCAGCTTCTTAACAAGTCATCTATGGGGCACTAAGTCAAAGGCCTTGCAGAGTTCAGATGCATGACACACAGCACCTGACCCCTGTCTATTGCCTTAGGCACTATGTTGAAGAATTCAATGAGATTCATCTGGCAGGACCTCCCTTTCACAAAACCATGCTACTTTCTGTCCTGGAGACTGCATTTCTCCAGGAGGTCTATCAACCACTCTTTGATTATAGTTTCAAGCAGTTTCCCCACTTCTGAGGACAGGCTGACTGGTCTGTAGTTGCCCGGCCCCGCTGGCCCCATCCTTTGCATAAAGATATGACATTAGCCACTCCTACAATCTGTGGTGGCTATATCTGTCACCAGTGAGCAGTTGAACAAGTCTACCTAGGGTTGCTAGAACCTGTCTCACATCCCTGAGTATTCCACGGATACAACCCATCTGAAACCAGTGACACCCACACACAGCCCAACTAGAGCACTCTGTCCTCCTCGGTGATGGACCATCACCATCCTTGTTTCCTCCCAAATTTAATGATGTCACCTCCTTTGTCAACATAGAAATTATGCAAAATATTTGTTATCTTAAGCTCCACACCAAAATTGGTGCACTGTACAGGAACAAAGTGTGAAACCCTCTTCCTGCCTGCCGTCAAGATCATCTTGAAGCTGATTCTCCTTATCTTTGACTATGACAACATTGTCTACAGCCCTGTTACCAAATTTACATTTGGCGAGACAGGTTTCCTCTTTCTCCTTCTGCCATTTTACTTTGGAATGTCCACCCATGCACAGCAATACACTCTAGTCTTTACTCCTCCCTTTTCCTCCTCCCATTACAACAGGCACCTCACCCACATGTGCCTCCTTCATATCCAAATCATCGCTTGACTCCTCCTTACCTTTCCTCTACCATCTCTGCAGCACTGTTTTCCATTTCCTTTCCCTCCCTCCTCCAGATGATCTATTGCTGACCAAGCTACCTTCCCCTATTGCTTCCTAAGCTCTGGGCCTCTTCCCTGTCTATCTGTTCAGCTCCTCACCTTTCCATCTCATGCTTGTAATTGCTCCAGACCCTTTGAACTTAGGGCTCCTCACCCAGGGCTTGCACACTTGCACTGCTTTGCTCTGGAGTACCCTTCCCTCCTGGTTATGGGGGACTCACTACCTCAGCTTCACATCCCCTCCATTACCAACTATGGTTCGATAATTATGTTCTGAGTTCAGTGGCTCATATATTCCATAATAAATATGCTTCTATTAACTATAAGTGCAATACTGATTACTGCTCACATTGCTATTCTTTTGCACATATATCAAGTACTGCATGTTTTCCTTTTACTATTAATGGAAAACCATGATAATACAATGTCAAACATAAAAACATACTGTTCTGCTGAAATCAAAATGTGTATGAATCTGCTGTAACTGTAATTTTTATGTTGATTGCGCATGTGCAAGAAACATATTGCGTCAACTTTCTCCAAAAGCAGGTTGTGGGCGTGACACTGTTGTGCCCAATGCCCCACAGCTTGCAGAGGCTTGTCCTCCATCCCCCTGATGGCATGCTGCTGCTGACACTAGTTCAGCCAGCATGCCACAACCTTCTAAAAAGTAGCCGCTGCAATCAGGGGCTGCCTCTCGTCATAGCAGCGTGCTATCCGCTGTAATGAGGGGCATCACCCATCATTGCAGGGCGGGATGTGAAACCCCAGATATTGTTTGTCAACATGGCGGCGGCTTGCTACCGTGTTCACAAGCAATATAACCCCCTCTCCCCACCATGTTTACTTGTTGCCGGCGGGGTGCCCAATCCCCGTCGCTGTCATTTCCCTTTTCTTCCTGCCGATGGGGTGCCCAATCCTCACGGCATATAACCCCCTTGTTCCTGCCGATGGGGGGTGCCCAATCCTCGTCAGCTACTGCTTGCCCCTAAGCTCTCTGC
Source organism: Neoceratodus forsteri (assembly GCA_016271365.2). Taxonomy (NCBI): domain Eukaryota; kingdom Metazoa; phylum Chordata; order Ceratodontiformes; family Ceratodontidae; genus Neoceratodus; species Neoceratodus forsteri. The sequence continues at coordinate 1,478,605,197 of CM057455.1, forward strand.
TGCCACACTGGGAGCCCACCCCAGCATGCCAGATACCCTGTGAATGGAAAACGGTTCCGCGATGTCTTTTTTTTTGCCCTGAAAAAACTGTCCTCGGCGCGTCCTGCTCCCCACCTGCAACCCGCACCCACCCACTGTGCCCCTACCTCCCCATCCCCCTCACCCCATACTTACCTCCGGAGCTCGTCGCGATGATCTTGGTGGACTGAGGCCACGTCTGCACTCTTCAAAGCCTGACTGCTGAACTGAGAAAATGCCGTAAGCTGTATAATGTAATAAATAGGGTTTTTCAACTTTAGTGCATATCTCGGGCATTTGGGAATTTTTCACCAAATTTTCATCATAGGGGTTTTGGACCCCTCATGAATTTTGAATTGTCATGCCGTTAATCAGCCCGAAAGGTGGTTTCGCGGTCACTGTCGCGGAATCACCCTTAGAGCTGATTAATAAACGACAGTGCCAGTGTTCATGGTGGGCTCTCAAAAGCCTATGTTGCAAATTTGGTGGAAAAAATCAAAAATGACTGTTTTACAAGGTGCCATTGCGCGAGTTGTTATACGCACGTAATTTCGCAATTTACAATATTTTCATGCCAGATTTTCAACATTGACATTTTGTCACACCTCTTGTGAGCAGTATAGCTGTCATTGTTCACATCCTGGCTAAAATGTGTTTCGCACTTCCAGCGCAGAATAGCACGGTTGCTGTGGAAAATCAGTGTTCAGGACAGATTAAGAAAATGACAATGACACTGTTCATGAGTAGTGGTCCTAAAATGCCTATGTTGAAAATTTGATAATGATACCCCATAACATGACTGTGTTAATAGCGTGCATTGCAGTTGCCGCTGCACACTTGTAACTTCTCGAATTTGTAATATTTTCACTCCAGATTTTCAACATTGCCATTTTCCCAGACATACTTATGAACAGTACGAGCTGTCATTTTCCCCATCCTAGTAGAAATGTGTGTTCGCACTCCAGCGCCAGAATAAGAGCGGTCACTGTGGGAAATCACTGTTCAGGACAGATTAAAAAAATGACAATGATACTGTTCATGAGCAGAGGTCCTAAAATCCAATGTTGAAAATTTGGTGATGACAGCCCATCATTGACTGTGTTACAAGTGTGTGTTGCGCACTTTCCACACACCCTTGTAACTTCACAGATTTGTAATATTGTCACACCAGATTTTCAACAGTGCCATTTTTCACACCCTTTATAAGCAGCTACAGCTGCCATTTTTCACATCCTGACCGAAATGTATTTTCACAGTTCCAGCATAGAATAACGTGGTCACTGGGAAATCAGTGTTCAGGACAGATTAAGAAATGACAGTGGCACTGTTCATGAGCAGAGGTCCAAAACCCTATGTTGAAAATTTGGTGACGAAAGTCCCTAACACTGACTGTGTTTACAAGCATGCATTGAACTGTTTCCACACACCCTTGTAACCGCACATTGTAATACTGTCACGTCCACATTTTCAACAGTGGCATTTTTCACAATTCATATGAACACTACAGCTGTCATTTCACATCCTAGCTAAAATATGTTTTTGCACTTCAGCGGATAATAGCACGGTCACTCTGGGACATCAGTGTTTGGGACAGATTAAGATCGACCGAGTGAAAGGGGTGACCAAGCTCAACTGAGTTCTGTCAGGACTGTTGTGGATTTGTTTGTGTTCAGGCAAAGGCCCCAACACAAGAGCCCAGTACAAAGGGCAGCCTGCAGCACTGGGAGAAACAGAACGAGAGGCAGAGTGAGGGACGGGAGTGAGCGAACTCACCGAAGCGCTGTCAGGAAACATAGAAACATAGACTTTGACGAGATAAGGACCGCTTAGGCCCATCTAGCCTGCCCATTTCCCTACCACAGGATAGGCTGCAGATTCTAGTTAACCAACAGCCTATTTCTTCCTACCCCCACAAGAATTGCCTTATGTCTGTCCCATGCATTCTTGAATTCTCCACAGTTTTAGACCCCACAACCTCCTCAGGAAGGCTGTTCCACACATCCACTACCCTCTTTGTGAAATAATACTTCTCACATTGCCCTGAACCGCCTCCTTCTATCTTTAAATTGTGTCCTCTTGTTCTTGCAAGTCTCTTTTTCTGAAAGATGCTACCTCTTGGACTTTGTTGATTCCACTGAGGTACTTAAAGTTTCTATCATGTCCCCTCTCCTTCTTTCCTCATGGGTATACATATTAAGTCCTTTAGTCTCTCCTCAAGGCTTCTCTTGCAGACCTTGCACCACTTTAGTTGCCCTCCTCCTGACTGCCTCTATCCTGTCTATGTCCTGCGGAGATGGTTATACCTCTCACCCATTGTGTATTCTTCCCAGGGTTCTTGTTTCCCAGGTGCATTATTTGCACTTCTTTGCATTGATCCTAGCTGCCTACTTGACCATTCCTCCAACCTTGCCAAGTCCTTTTCATCCTTTCCGCCTCCTTGTGTATCAACCCTGTTGCAGATCTTTGTGTCATCTGCAAAGGCATTATTCCTTCCAGTCCTCTGCAATGTCACTGATAAAGACATTAAAAGGACTGGACCCAATAGGAACCCTCGGTACCTACTAGTAACCCCCTTTCTTCAGATTGGACTCCATTTACAATTACCTTCTGTGTCCTGTTGTCCAGTCAATGTTTTACCAGGCTATCACCCTGGGTCCCTCCCAGGCTGGTTAATTTGACTATTAATCTTTTGTGTGGACTGTGTCAAATGCCTTGCTAAAGTCTAGGTAGGCCATGTCACAGCCCCTCCCTGGTCTACTTTGGTCACCCAGTCAAAGAAATCTATTAGATTACGTCTGACATGACCTTCCGCTGTGAACCCCATGCTGCTTGGGTCCTGTGCTCCACTGACCTCCTAGGTACTAGACTATTCTTTCCTTCAGAAGTGACTCCATCTCTCCCTACCACAGAGGTCAGACTGACAGGTCTGTAGTTTCTGCCTCTGTCTTGGACCCACTTTTGTGAAGGGTAATCACATCCGCCTTCCTCCAGTCCTCAGGTACCACACCATCCTCCATGATTTATTAAAAAGAGTAGCCAGTGGTTTCACTAGTTCCTCCCTTAATTCTTTAGAATTCTAGGGTGATTCCATCAGGACCCATTGCTTTGTCCACCTTCAGTTTTAGGAGTTCTTGCAGAACCCTTTCTTCTGTGAAAGGACTGGATCGACCCTCCTATCAAAGGTGCTTCTGTTAATTGGATTAGGCACTTCCCTCCTCTTTTGTGAATACTGAGCAAGAAATATTCATTCAGTAATCCTGCTTTTCACTGTCCCCCTCTGCCCACCCACCGTTCATTCTATTCAGCCTCACTATCCCTCCCTTTGTCTTTCACATCGCTGATGTACCTATAAAATGTTTTATCCCCTTCTTAACTGAGTTGGATATCTTTTCCTCAGTTTGGGCCTTTGCTATTCTGACTTCCTCCTGCTTCTTTCTGCCTTAACTGGTACAGCTCTCTGTCCTGCTTCTTCTGTGTTTCCTTATACTTCGGGATGCTATCTTTTCTTCCTGACTTTCACAGCCACCTCTTTGAGAACCATAGTGGCTTTTTCTTTCATTTTGATTTGTTTGTTTGCTTCACACAAAGGCTTGTTGCCTCTGTGATGGCAGTTTGATAATTCCCCATTGTTGCTCCACACCTCCTTCTAGCCTGTTTGCTAGTGCTTTTCTGAGGCACTCTCCCATCTTGCCAGAATCAGCCCTCCTAAAGTCCAGTACCCTCACTTTGTATGGCTTGACTCTGTAGCTGAGTTTAATGTGAACCACACTGTTTGATGGTCACTTGTCCTCAAATGGCAACCCACTTCTAGATCTGAGATCCCTCTACTGCACCCATTTGAGAGTATGAGGTCTAAGATTGCTCCCTCATGAGTGGGTTCCAAACCAGCTGTCTAATGCCTGCCACCTGTAGGGCATCAAGAATGCCCTGCTCTTGGATGTGGCTGCAGAAATGTGCCCAGTTAACATCTGACATATTCAGGTCTCCCATCAACAGTATCTCCTTTCTCTGCCATTCTAAGAATGCCTTCTATCATATCCTTGTCCATTCCTTCCCCCTGACATGGGGTCTGTACCTAACCCCTGTGCGGATTGTGGTGCCCTTTCCAGTCTCCAAGGTGACCCACAGTGCTCCTCTCCTCCCTGTTTACTTTTGTTCAGTTGCTTTTATCCCTTCCTTTACATAGAGAGCTACTCCCCCTCTTCTCCCTGCATGTCTCTCCTGTAGGTTATGCACCTGGTATGTTAACATCCAGTCATGGTTCTCTGTGTACCATGTTTCTGTGACTGCTATGATATCCAGGCATCCTCTTCATTAAGGCCATCAGCTCAGGAGCTTGTTGCCCAGACTACAGGGCATTGGTACTCATTACCCTCCATTTCCTGATGGCCTTACTTCCTTTTGCCCCATCCCTGTCCTTCTTGCCTTTGTCACTTTCTCCATTTACCCATGCTCTTCTCCCTATCGACACCTCTATGTTGGTGTTTGCCACACTTACTACCATGATTATTTGGGGCTAGGATTTTCCTGCTTCTTTCCAGTGCCTCCCCTTGGCTAGTTTAAAAGCTTGCCAATGAAGCATTTAAACCTATCACCTAGGATCCTTGTTCCCTCCCGGACAGATGCAGCCCATCATGCCAGTATAGGCTTGCATCACTCCAGGTGGACCCCAGTCCCCAATGAAGCCAAATCCCTGAGCTCCACCAGTTTTTCAACCACTGATTGAATCCCATGATGCGGAACACCTAGCCTCTCCTATGCCATAGATGGGTAGCACCTCCGAGAAGGTTACCATGCGTGCTGCTTGACTAAGGCCTCCCAATTCCAAAACTCTTCCTGCACTTCTCTAATCCTTTCTTAGCCAGATCATTTGTCCCTAGGTGGACAATGACATCCAGCCCTCCTGTGCAGCTGCTCTGGCAATCCTGAGGATTAGCCCTGTCCCTCCAAGCCATGGCGCCAGACAGGCACTTACCTCCCTCCTTCCTCCCAGTTCTACCTTCCTAACAATGGAGTCCCCTACCAGGAGTTGTTTCCTTCCCTGCAGAGTCCCCTGCCACCCTCCTGTGGGTCTCCTTTGTGGAGGTTCCCAGCATCCTCCTTGGTCTCCACTGTGGATGCCTCCATAGAGGAACCACTTTGCCAGAATGGCATAGGAATTGTGGAGAAGTCTGATGCAGATTTCTTTGTGGGCAGAAAAGGCATCATTACAGGCAGGGGCCCAGTACAAAGGCCAGCCTGCAGCGGTGGGAGAAACAGTGTGAGGCAGATGAGACAAGGGACTTAGTGAGCGCCAATGGAGCTCTATCAGAACTGCTGGAATTTCTTTGTGGGCAGAAAAACGCAATGCAGGCGGAGCCCTGTACAAAGGGCAGCTTGCAGTGCCAGGACAAACAGATTGAGCGATGAGATGGAGACTGAGCAACCTCAACGGAGCTCTGTCGGGACAGCTGGAATTTCTCCTGTGGACAGACAAAGGTGCCAATGCAGCCAGGAGCCCCATGAAAGCACAGTCTCGGCGCCAAGAGAAACAGAACGAGCGAGTGACAGCGGTAGTGAGCGAGCTCAACAGAGCTCTAGTGTGACTGCTGCAGATTTCTTTGCGTGGTGAAAATGCGGCAACACAGGCAGGAGCCTAGTACAAAAGGACAGCTTGCAGCACCGCCAGAAATGGAATGCGAGAGTGATAGAGGGGGTGAGCAAGCTCAGTGGAGCTGTGTGGGACTGCTTCAGATTTCTTTCTCGCCAGAAAAAGCCACCAATGCAGGCAGGAGCCCAGTACAAAGGGCAGCCTGCAGCACCAGGAGACACAGAACGAGCAAGTGAGGGAGGGGAGTCAGTGAGCTCAACGAGCTGTCGGGACTGCTGCAGATTTCTTTGTGGGCAGAAAAAGGCACCAACAGAGGCAGGAGCCCAGTACAAAAGGCGGCCTGCAGTGCCAGGAGAGCCAGAATGACTGAGTGAGACAGGGGTGAGCGACCTCAATGGAGCTCTGTCGGGACAGCTGTGGATTTCTTTGTGGGTAGAAAAGCCACCAACACAGGTAGGAGCCCAGTACAAAGGGCAGCCTGCAGCACCAGGAGACACAGAACAGCGAGTGAGGGAGGGAGTCAGTGAGCTCAGCGGGCTTTGTTGGGACTGCTGCATATTTCTTTGTGGGCAGAAAAAGGCAGCAATTCAAGTAGGCCCAGTCAAGGGTAGCCACAGTGGCAGGAAACCAGAATGAGCTAGTGAGTGAGCTCAACAGAGCTGTATTGTAACTGCTACAAATTTCTCTGTGGACATAAGAAGGCAGCAACGCAGGCAGGGCCCAGTAGAAAGGGCAGCCTGCAGCACCGGCAGAACAGAATGAGCGAGTGAGAGAGGGGTGAGCAAGCTCCAGGAGCTTTGTTGGGACTGCTGCAGATTTTCTTTGCGGGCAGAAAAAGGCACCAACAGAGGCAGGAGCCCAGTACAAAGGGCAGCCTGCAGCGCCAGGAGAACCAGAATGACTGAGTGAGACAGGGGAGTGAGCGACCTCAACGGAGCTCTGTCGTGACAGCTGTGGATTTCTTTGTGGGTAGAAAAAGCCACCAACACAGGCAGCAGCCCAGTACAAAGGGCAGCCTGCAGAGCCAGGAGAAACAGAATGAGCGAGTGACAGAGGGAGAGTGAGCCACCTCAATGGAGCTCTGTCGGGACAGCTGCAGATTTCTTCCTCAGCAGAACAAGATGCCAATGCAGGCAGCAGCCCAGTACAACAGAGCAGCCTGCAGCACCGGGACAAACACACATGAGCCAGTGACACAGGGCCACTGACGAGCTCAACAGAACAACTCAATCAACATTCACCATTAACAAAAGCTTGTTTCTTTTATGTCTGCATGTATGTCATAATACCTTTTGGTGACTGAATAAAATCTGGATTGAACTGGAAAACTGAGGGTGCTCACTACCTCTCTCAGTGCAATTCTATCTCCTTAGGCATTTTGTTGGTTGCTTTACGTTATACTGTATTTTGGTTTTGCACATATGTTATGTACTGTAATTTGCACTTTATTATTTGTACTGGCAATGGCACTCATTTTGTGACCACTCATGTTACTGTATCCTTGTTTTATCTGTATCCAATATTAACTGCTCACCCTTGTTCATTCACAAACTATACATGGGAGTCTAAATGAGGGTGCTACTGTATATGGCATACATCAACAAAAACAAGTCAGAGCAAACCCTGACCCCCAAAGGGTAAATGTAACAATAAACATTTTTTCAGCCTGGATTGGCAACTTACTATTCTGATTTCAATAGAGTGGGGTCTCTTGGTAACATATTAAAAAACTCGACAGAACATATTGTACATTTTCTTGTTCAGGACTATTGTAGGCTATGTACTCATATTTTTTCAAGTATTCTCAGTTATTTCCATTCTCATAGGTATGTGCCTATAAGGAAAGAGCACACTAGTTTCAGTGTGTCTCAGTGAATAAAAATTCAGATTACGTAATAGATAAATAACAAGTAAAGTATAAAACATGGCTGAATGGTATTCAAATTATAGACTAGAAGGAACATGTTAAGACATCATAAATTCAGAAAACCATACAGAATAAGAAAGAAGAAGGGGAATGGGGGATTGAGGTAAAGTGGTATGGGAGGAGGATGGAAAAAGATCAAATGAACCAGTCAATAAATACACTAGTCTCGATTTACAAAGGTTGGCACATGGCTATCACAAGCCCTGCAGCCAACCATGCAGCTACCCTGAACACTTTGGCGCATGGTGCAATTCTGGTAGGTAGTGTGCCTTTGCAACACTACACCCTTTTACGGTGGCTTCGCCAATATACAGGTGCATACCCCATAGAAAGGTCAGCAAGTTAGACCAGCAAAAGCTGGTCTAACTTGAAACCTGTGGCTATGGAGGGCTTGAGGACTGAGAACCCCTTTGGCGGTGTCTGTGGTGCACGCCTGCGCCATGTGCCTTTTGTTGGGAGCACTGCCTTGTGCCATAACATTTCCTTTGAGAATAGAGACCACTGTCTCAACAACAGGCACTTTGTTTCATCATGGCACAATGGAAAATCTTCTACTGCTCGATGAAAGAGATGAGGTCCTTGGTACAAGTGCAATACACCAATGCCGAATCCAGCAGTAAAAGATCAGAGATGCTTTCCATCAGCTTGAAAGAACAGCCTTGAAGGCGAAGTTTATGTACTTGCAGAGGTGCAGCTTGGAGGTGTATTTAAGTGTAGACCGGGTACCCTGTGGCCTTAGAATACCAAAGCAGCTAGCTTTCGATCAGAGCGGGAACTGTTCGAGAAGAAGTGGAGCAGCATTCCTTACATTCTTCAACTGGGTATATAAAATTAATATTAGAGATGCAACAGAAGTGGTAGAAAAGATTAGAAAAGAACAAAAGAGAAGGAAGAAATTAAGACATTTGATATGTGCCCAGAATATTAGACTTACCAGATAATTCTAAAACAGACTATCAAGAAGAATAATTAAAAAAAAAATCAGTGATGCAAAAGAGAATCTTTAAGGGACAAAAATGAGTACGAGCAAGATTGCATCTCCTACTGGGGCAAAAACTAATCAAACAAATAAGGTGCAAAGTCTATTTTGAAAAAGGCCACTAACCAGCAGGGAGCAGCCTCAACAGGTGGCACAGAGTTCAAAAGTTCAGGCTCTACTTTTTTTGAGAAAGTCATCCACAGTACCATCAGTGGAACCAGGAGGTCAGGAGGACACCTACCAACAGCTGGGACCAAGAACGCAGCCAGCAGATCCTAAGTCTCAAGAACAACCCAGGAGGCATACCAGATGAGGTGGATAAAGAAGTACCACAGCCAAGATCCAGGGAAGGCAGAGGATGAAACCAACCTGGAACTCTAGGAACAGATGGACTCATTAAAGTGGTAAATATATCTTATGTACTTTCTCTCTCTGAAATACATGTACAGTACTACAAAAAGGTCTGATGTTTGTCCTTACATGTTCAGAAAATCACTCAAACTCTAATAGATCTCTATTAATTTTGCAGAATGTCAGACCTTAGAGCACACTTTGATAAAATGATTTGTGATGTTAATACCACACCCTTTCCAGCTTACAGGACACACAAGTATCCTGACAAGGGCTGCCATGAATTCTGATATTACACCTGTGTTACAAAAGAAATCAACTTACTGTACCCTACAATGCAGCTGTTACAGTCTTTGACAGACTATGTGAGAAGGACATTGAATCTCTGCTCTAAAATAAAGCTGCTGCAAAATATGTGACCTGTACCGGAAGGAATTTGAAGCACTAGATAGTCTGTCTAAGAATGAAAATGTTATTGTTAAATCCACTGGTAAGGGGTGGAGGAGGGCGATGGTGGTCCTGAAAAGGAAGACTTGTATTAGAGATGTTAGCAGACAATTTAATAATCCTGATCATTGTATGATATTTGGAAGAGATCCAACTATGATATTTAAAAAGAGCTAGACCAGATTATTGATCAAGCAAAAATAAGGTTCTAATTACTAGAAACATAGAATCATAGAAATTGATGGCAGATATGGACTGCTAGCCCATCCAGTCTGCCCATTTTCCCTACCTACTGCAAAAGCTGCAGACCCTACTTCATCTTGACTTACCTTCTCGTTCCCTATTGCTAGTTTTTCCTATGCCTGTCTCATGCATTTTGAATTACCTCAGAGTGTGTGCCCCCAACTCTGCAGGGAATCTATTCCATGCATCCACCACTTCTTTCTGTGAAGAAATATTCCTCACATTACCCTTAGTCTACCCCTTTCCAACCTCATGGCATGCCTCCTCATTCCTGAACATTGATTTCTCTGAAAGATGTTACCCTCTGGTACCCTATTTATGCCATTTTGATATTGGTAGGTTTCTATCATATCTTCCCTGTCTCTCCTCTCCTCCAGGCTATACATATTGAGGTCTCCCAGTCTCTCCTCATATGACTTGGTGCAGGCCTTGTACCATCTTTGTTGCCCTTCTTTGAACCTCCACCACAAGTATGAGAATTTTTTTCACTGTAAAAATCCTGTTAGGACAGCATTTATGTGCTGCCCAAGATTCATAAGTGTCTCAGCTCCCCTGGATGCTCCATAGTGGCCAGTAGTGGCTCAGTTATAGAACCACTTGCACATTTTATTGATGTGCATATCAAAATGGTAGCACAGGGAAAGCCATCGTGTACAAGGGACTCTACAGATATACTCAAGGTCCTCCGAGATCTTCTGTGAGGGACACCAAGTATTTAGTGTCATTGATGGGGGTCCCTACAATATTCTATGTATTGAGTAATGTTCAGTGTACCTAAGGAATATACAGATTATAGATTTTTTTTTTGAATTTACTCTTGCCACAGGAAGTGTCATGTTCCTTATTGATGAGAAATATAGTCAAATGAAAAATGAAATGGGTCTGCTGTAATTTTAATTTTATCTGAGGTTGAGAAAAAGTTTGAGCCAGGATATTAACTCACTTGACCATTTAACTGTGGATGCCTGGCAAGATTTATTTAGATAATGGTGTGGTGGGTAGTCATTAGAGGCACTGGAAAACTTCAAGGCATATCTGGAGAATAGCAACCTTCATTTATGTTTCAGCATGACAGTAGTAGGAGAAAATTCATTTTCTCAACTTAGAAATAAGATGGGAATGGTGATCTGAAAACATCTTTGTTCAGGAAAGCAACTAACACCAATTCTTTACTACATTATACTAGCTGTCATCCCCACCATGCCATTAAAACATCCCCAAGAGCCAGTACAGAAGGGTCAAGAGGAACAGTAGTACCCATTGAAATTACCATTTTAAAGGTAGATATTATAGTCAAAGTTGTATTTCGAGTACTAAAAAGAAGGTTTAATGCCCTAGATAGAGAAAATTGTTGAAACACTGGAGGGAATTATGCAACCCTACATACAGATGGGCAGTGACTGAGGAGCAGAATTAGACCCACACTAGTTATTATAGCCCCAGAGATGGGACAGAGCACATACACAGTGAGGGAAAGAAATACTGGAATGAACTTGCCCTTGCCCAGGAGAAACTCTGTCACCACATATTCTATCCATGTCACAGAAATCAGGAAAATTCTGGAAAAACACTGGGCAGTGATTAAGTATAGCCAGCTCTTTGAGAAGTGGGAAACAGCCACTAGAATGATGTTTAAAAGGGAAAATACGGGAGACCAGGTAACTAATAGTTACTATGCTAGCCTGAAGAGAATAATATGGCTACCAAATCCCTCTACAGGTACCCATAAATGAGCACATGTAAATATTGCCCAGTGATTCAGAAATCCAAAACTTTCAGTGTAAGAGAAGAGGATAAGGTCTATGAAACCAGAGATTTTATCAATTGTGACTCAGTGGGAGTTGTTTTACTTGGCCAATCTGTACTTGTAAATTGTGCTATAATGTATGGTGAGCCCTTATTACTGCTAAAAAATGGCAACATTATTTCTTGATAATCCCATCTCTATGGCGTAGTGGTTATAAACCTCTCTTGAGTATGTCATAGCGATGGGATTACAAATGGAGCCATCTGGCATGCATGTACCTTTTATCTCGGCGACTAATGGCCTTCCTGAAAGTAGTTCTAGCCGGGAGAAATGACCAGAACGTCCATGGTGGTGGGAAAAAGTAAGCTGACATCTACTTGTTTTGCCAGTTTATGGTAATCCATACACTATAAAATATAATGCATGGTCCCTCTATCGTTAGCGGTTTGTATAGCGTCTCGAGGTTGCCATGGTGATGTAAACCTCTCGAGCTTCACTCTTGAGGTTTACATAGTCACCCTTGGCAAGCTCGATATTAACAAACCTGTTAACAATACAGGACCATAAGCATTATCCTCTATATGTTGGCAAAATGAAACGCAGCCTCAAGATTTGGGTGGGAGCACATGAGGACAATTGAAAAATTGGACCAAGAGAATGCCTTGGCACATCATGTTATAGAAAACTAGGAGTTCACCTTTTTTCAGTTTCAGTGTATCAAAAAGCAAAAGTTGGCGTTAGAAGGAGACCATGATAATAAATTCATGAGGCATGAAGCCTTTTAGATATACCAATCAAAGAAACAGAGTATCCAGATCTAAACAAAATATTTGATCTGTCCCTTTTCTCAAAGAAACTTGATGATGAGACAGTTTATTTACTGAACAGTTAATTTGATCTTTTTCCTCTCTCTCTTTCCACACCACTTCCTTACCCCAATCTCCCCCACCCCACTTCCCCATTCCTCTTTTCTTATTCTATATGGTCTTCTGAATTTATGATCTCCTATCATTTTCCTTCTAATCTGTAATTTGAATACCATCTAGACATATATTTATACTTGTAATTTATCTACTGTGAATCTTAATTTTTATCTAGTTAGACACACTGAAATGTGTGTGTTTTTCTCTACAGGCATGTACCTATGAGAATGCAAGTAACTAATGACTCTTGAAAATGTGAGTACATAGCCTGTAACAGTCCTGAACCTGAAAATGTACAATATGTCATGGTGTGTTTTTTTTATGTTACTTGAGTGGCTTCAGTCTGGGTATTAAGCCATATGATAGCACTTTATTATTTTGCACTTTAACAAATGTTTGTACAGCATGCAATTCACACTTATGAATTGTTTTGCACATTTGATGTCTATTACAGTATAGACTATGATACTCAGTAAATCAACAATGATGCACTGTCATTTTAACTACATACTGGCTACAAAAGCAGGAAGTTACGCTATGGCTGTTTACACCTTGAAAAAAGCAGTGGGTCTGCTTGAAACATTGGTGGACTGTATTTGGGAATATTCAGCTACAGTATGAACCTGCAATAAGTGTTTGCACTTTATCTGAGTGTCCAGTGAGGTTCTTGGTGCCAGATGTTCCAGCTTTTGTTTTCACATTAAATGGCCTACATGGTTTGCACCCTGATTACCTTAAAGATTTTCTGCTGTCAAGCGGTCCAGTGGCATGGAGGCTGAGGCACTGGGCACCTTACCTTCTGCCACACCAGTGACCTGAGGTCTGGAATGGACTTGGGTTGCTTGGGGGCCGGCGGGGAAAGTAATGATTGAGCATCCCTAGACAGCTCTCATTCATCGGGGTTAGTGTGGCAGTTGTTTGCTTGACACCCAGTGGTGACTGGGTGCCAGCGCATGCACACCACCACATAGGGAAAGGATCCCACATTCAGGATGTTGGGGCCATCTCTGCAGAGGCAGAGCTAGGACATTGTACCCATTGCATATCCATGGGCCCGGAAGAAAATTGGAGGAAAGCCACCCCAGACAGCAGGATGATGACCGACCTCCACAGGCCTTGCACAAGTGGCTGGGCACAACCACAGTACTGTGGCAGAGGATGCTGGAGAAGGTAAGTCCCAGAGAAGCCAGCAATGGAGCTTGGAGGGGAGTCAGTTAGAAGGGGCTACAGGGAAGATCTGGAGATAAAATGTATATGGAAAAAATATTTCCTGTTTTCCTTTACCTCTACCCACCCTCTCAGCTCAACAGATGCCAGTCTGCCTCTAGTCCTCATTCCCATCTTAAGTAGTCAGGGTACAGGGCCTTTTGGGTGGCTGCTCCCTTGCTTTGAAATTGTTTTCCTCTGAACATCCAAGCCAATACTGTGAGGCTTTAAAAGCTTCCTTGAAAATGTAGATGTTCATCCAGGTCTTTCCAGACTAGTGGGGCATTTTAGTAATGATCTGTTTATTATTACATATTTTAGATTTATCTGGAATATTATAAAAATTGTTGCTTTTGTATGTTTTACCTCCATAAGGTACCCAGAGCCATTGGGATTGGACACCAAATAAATAATAAAATTGCCTTGCCTTAAAATCTCCTAACAGGACAACTTACTACCCAGACTTCCTAATCTCTGCCAGCACCCTGTACATCTCTTCTGACTGACTCGGTGGCCTGTAGGCCACCCCCATATGGAGTTCTTTATCCCTACCACCATCAGCTTAATCCACAGAGATCCTACCCACCCTCTCCCTAACTCCTTTCCTCCATGGAAATGATGCCCTCATTGGTGTACAGTTCTGCTCCCCTTTCCCTTCTTCCAGATCTTCATAAATAGGTTGTTGCTGAGGACCATGAGGTCCTAGAATGGTTGAGTGTCACCCACTTCTATTATGTCCATGATATTCAGTTTTCCCACTGTCAAGAACCTAAAGGTTGCTACTTTACCCTGCTGGAACTTTGATTCCCTCCCTTGCTCTGTCCATTGCACAGTCCTTTGCTGCCTACCGTTTTAGCCTTTGTACTTATATTGCCCCAGGGGCAAATCTGCTCCTTGCTCTTGGGTTAATCTACTGCCACATACTCCATTTGATTTATCCTTCATTTCCCTGATTATCCCTGCTAGTTGGGTGAGTGGCAGCTAAGTCTCTCTTGCATGAGCTTCCTCTGTGGACAGGTATCCTAGACCCAGCCTCCCCATTCTAGTTACAGATCCAGATATGTATGCCTCAAACCTCAGCCAAAGTGCCTTCATCGCCTCTCTTTTTTTTTGTATACTTTATTTTGGTTGATTCATACAGACAAACTACTCCTCCACCACGGGGAGCAGCTCAACCATTTCTTTATACAATTAAATGTAATGGAATGAACAGAGTCAGTGTACAAATCAATTAAAAGGTAGAAATTAGGTACACATAGAGTTGATTGTGCCACCAAGTCTCAAAGAGACTAAAGGTCTAACAATCTAGAGAATGGCTTTCCATACAAGTACGTACATGCTGCCTAATATCACTGTCCAGTGGTATTTCCCTCTATTCTTGAAGCTATACTGTAAATTTATGGTATTTTCAGACTAAAAATGCTGTATGTAGGGTTGAACAAAAGTAATAATACCTAAGGACAATGACACTTCAATGTTACACTGTCAATGGGTCTGAATTTAAAATCTGGACTCTAGAATTCTAGAATGCTGGGAACCAGTCCTGTGGTAGAGCTTGTTCCATAGGGCCCCATATTTCCTCATATTTGCTCAATTGGTTCCTGACGAGTATTGGGTTCTTTCAAGTTTCATTACTTGGAGAGAGGTTAACCAGGCAGCCACTGAAGGCACTTGTTGCAATCTCCAATAGATTGCCAGTTCCACATCCCTACCACCAGGCCCAACCTACATAGTTTGTGTCCTTTTGCTGGTTTCCAGGAGCCATGGCTCAAAGCCCTAATAAAATCTCTATTGGGTCCAGACCGGGGATTTGGAGTCCTGGACAAAACCAGACTCTTCCCTCCCAAAATTTCTGTACCTTTGGGCATGCCCATGCCATGTGATAAAAGGCACCCTCCTGTACTTGATGATGGGGATGAACTCGAATCAATTTTGTGAGCAAGTATGGTATGATACGACTGCATAAAAAATTGTATTGAATAATTTTAGTCTGTTTACTGAGGAATTCAAATGTTTCTACAAACTAAATTCCAATCATCATCTGTAAACATCTGGATACAAATTTTGTTCCCATGAAGTTCTCACTCTTTCCAAGGGGATGGGATGCCATGCAGCAACATCCTGTAACATCTATTCAAGGGTTTGAAGCCTTGGATGTTAGAATATTTTATAAAATGTTCTTCTAGTGGGGATCATTTTAAACCATTACTGAGTCTTTCTGCAGCTTAGCTTCTATCTTAGCTTAAAGATTGAGATAAAGAAAATAATATGTGGGTGGTATCTGGTATTTCTGTTGAAGTGTTTGAATTGACACACTTCTCTCCCACCAGAAACTGATCCAGTTTAAATAATCCCCATTTTATCCAAGCCACTAGGCCCTTTTCTCATGACCATATAGTTTTCCCACCTCCCCAAGCAGTGTTTCCAACCATGTGTCTGGCAACATCCTACGTACTCCCCCACAGCATGTGCCTCCACCCAGGCTCTCCATGTTGATCTGGTACAAGGCTTTTTAATTTTAGGTGGCTCTATGGACCTAAGATTGTTAACCAGAGTAGAATAGTGCATATCTGTCTCTGATTTGACTCCATATCTCACCAGGTGGGGGCTCCCTTGCCCTCTGCCAAGATATGTGGTATCTGGGCCAGTTGTGCTGCTATGTAATATAAATGCAGATTAGGGAGGCCCAGACCTTTCCACTGCTCTGTTCACCAAAGTATGTATTTTTAATGCGAGGTTTCCTTCTTTACCACAACAACATGAAACATGCTCCTCCATAGCTCTTATATATTTTTAAGGAGAAGTATGGGGATGGTTTGGATGGTTTGGAATAGGTACAGGCCTTTGGTAGTATGTACATCTTAATTAAGTTTACCCGCCTCAAAGTGTTAGTGGCAGAGCTTTCCAGTTGGAGCAGTCTGCCTTAATTTTTTATGAGGGGTCTATAATTAATTTGGGTTATCTGAGAAAGTTTACTGGGAGGAGTATGCAAGATATTTGATATGTTTAGTAGGAGCTACCAGGTTCCTGAAATTGTTATGGATACTTTCTGTTTTCCCAGTGGGGAGCCATTCGCTTTTGTCCCAGTTAATTTTGTGACCGAAAATAGGCCATATACCTGGAATATTTTTCCAGGCCGGGAGGGCTTCAAGTGGATTTTCCAAGAACAGCAGAACATCATCTGCAAACAGAGATAACATGGTTTCTCCTTCCTATCTTGCATCCCTGTATATCTGGGAGGCTCATATTGTGGATGCTAGGGCCTCCATGGTGAGAACATAGGGCAGGGGTGATAGGGGCAGCCCTGTCTCATTCCCTAGACAAAGTGAAAGGCCCTGAAGTGGTGTTGTTAGTATCTGTGCCTGTGAGCTATTGTATAGGGCTCTCAACCCGGTAAGGAAACGCCCCACCCCAAATTTTCATAGAACAGCAAACATGAATGGCCATTTGACCCTGTCGAGGCCTTCTCCACGTCAAGTGCAAGAAGACCCCTCACCGGACTCCTCCCCTTAGTCCATCTATGTATTAAGTTAATAGAGCATCTGAGGTCATGCTTAGCTGGCAACCCTTGAAACCCCCGGTCAGATTGTATAAGGTCTGGGAGAGATCTTCCAGTCTTCCTGCCAATATTTTTGCTATTTTGTAATCTGCATTTAAAAGCAATATAGGGTGATAAGAACCACATTTCGTAGGGTCTTTTCCCGATTTAGGGAGAACTATGGTGGCTAACCTCAGTGAAGGGGTAAAACCCCTCCTCCAGTGATTGGCATATTACCTGTGTTAGAAGTCTACCCACAGTATCCCAGATATGTTCTGTAAAATTCTGCAGGAATCCCATCAGGTCCTGGTGCATTCCTTTGTTAATTTGCCATATAGCCTCTTTAATCTCCTCAAGGGTAATAGGTATGCTTAAGTTGCTCCTTTATTCGAGTTCAAGGAGGGTAACTCCACTCTCTCAAGGAAAACCTCTGGTTTGCCATCTAGTAGAACTGGGAAGAATATAGTGTATCATAAAATTCTTTAAAAGGTGTCATTTATTTCCTTCTGTTCACAAGTGAGAGAGCCGCGGCCCCTAGCCATCCTGAGGATAGTCCTTTCCACTTTTTTTATTTTACTGTCACCTTCAAAATGTGTGTGGGATTTAATGATTATGAGGTCCCTTTCAATTTCAGAATTCTATTTGGTTCAAGGCACCCTTCAGTGACCTAAGTTCCTAGTATACTGGTTGTGGTCAGTCATAGCCACCTTTTTAGGTTATGAATTTTGTGGGCAATGTTACACTCTCTCTCTATCTCTTGTTTTTTTTTTTGTATTTTTTATAAGCAGTATATGAGATGGTTTCACCTCTTATGTAAGCTTTTGGGGCATCCCAGACATAATGAATATGTGTCCTTTTATCCTTATTCAGGGCAATGAATCATTTTACCTATCAGAGAAAGCCAATATACTGGGAATCTGCTAAAATGATTGGGTCCATTCTCCATGTAGTTTCTGGGGGACTTGGGAGAGGCCTCAATGCCAACCTCAGGGGAGCATGGTCCAAACCACTATGGGCCCATAGCTAAACATCATGTCCTCTGTTACCATCATAGCAGGAATGAATATGTAATCTATTTGGGTGCAGAGGTGGTGGGCATGGGAATAGGAGTATTCTTTACACCAAATTGAGTGCATCTCCATGACTCCACTAGGGTCCTTCTATTAATTAAATCATTTAGTGCTGCCTCGCTCTTGGATAGGGTTTTAGTTTGTTTCCAGAGTGGTCCTGAACCGGATCTAAATGGGTATTAAAATCTTCCCCATCACAATGTTATCAGGAAATGGGGCTAATGTGACCCTAAATGGGTAAAAATCAGGGATTCAAAGTTGGGTCCATAGACCGATACAAATGTTATACTCTTCCCATGTCCACTTCAGCTATGGCATATCTGCCTTGTGGGTCTGCAACCCATTTAAGTATTTTATGGGGCAGGCCCAGGCGGAGACATATTGCCATGCCTCTCGCTTGAAGTGAATGGGGCCACCAGGAGAACCCCCAGGACTGAGCTAGTTTATCCGATTCATCTTTACTAAGATGAATTCCTTGCAAAATGCCACATCCCCCCTCTGCTTCTTTATGTATGACCAGACCCTCTTTCTTTTACCACAGTTTTCAGCCCATTGTCATTCCAAGTCAGCACATTTAAGTTTGCCATTTTGTAAAAGTAAAGTCATAAATAACCATTATATAAACGTAGTACCTTTATGCAAAATTTCCTCTCTTTGAGATTGTCTGATGAATCCATATTTTTAACCTTGCTAACATCTCCTAAACCATAACTAACTAAATCCAAAACTTCCCATTACCCTCCCCATGAACTCTGATTCCTCTTCATTGTATAATCAATCCCATTTTAAACTTCCCTACCGCCTCCCCCTTTCCTTCTCCTTTTCTTCCACCTGCCATCCCCTGCTTATTGTGCATATGCACCGTGAATCTCACCCTCTACTTATCGTGGAAGGAGCCCTGGATCTACTACCCAAAAGAGGCATTCCTTATGCAAATAAAACTTTCTGCCCTATTCGGGCATCATTATGGCTCTGGGGAGGCCCGAGTCCAGCTCCCAGCCGGCCCCAGGAAGGCACTCACTAAATTAAACAGCCTATCACACCATCCCAGTGGAAATATGTGTGCAACAGATTCAGGGCAGTGGCAAACAAGACCCACATTACGCCCTGTGTGGCGACATCTCACAGATCCCCTGCCACTTCAATATATGGTCCACAGTTTGTCAACATTGCTCTACATTTAATCTAAAAATAAATCCCTTCTACTGATATGAAAAATCAGGTCTTCCCTTGGAGCAGGCACCTGCATAGGCCGTGCAGCCTTTGTAAGCTATACAGCGTGCCTTTTACCCATGTATGCGCTGACTTCCCCCACCTCTACTATCAAACTCTGTTAGCCCAATCCCCACACTGGTCTACAACATGTAGGTATGTAACTTCAAACAATTGAAACATCTTAAATTTATCTCTTTCTGGTATAAGGTAAAACATTATTAAAACAAACTTCTTCTAGGCTGTAAAATTAGTGTTTTAAAGATCAAACGGGTCAAAAGTCCCAGCAAGGTTGAAGCCTAGTTATCATCATGTCCAAAGATTTCTTGAGACCGAGCCTACCAGGGAGACAGGGTGGGAAATCTCTGGGAGCCCTCTAAGACCTGCCCTGATAGGCCTCCAACCATGGTGTTGTGGACTCCGAGGGACCCTTCCTAAACCCCCTCACTCGAGTTACCTTATAGTTTGGCATCTCATAGTGACTATGATATATCAGTTCAGCCATCATTGTTTACAACCCATTAATTTTGTTTGCATCACGCAATCCCTGCACATGTTGCATTGCTGCCTCTGGGTCTGTAAACGCATCGTTGTTGGCTGCCTGGATATTGGATGATCAGCTTAGCGGATAGGCCATAGTGAAAGGACAGCTAATATCGTGGAGTTTACGTTTCACTTCTGCAAATGCTTGTCTTCTAACTTGAAGTGGCCTGGAGAAGTCCGGAAAGATGCTCACCCAAGAGCCTTGAACTAGTATCGGTTCACATTTTCAAGCAGTAGCAAGGATATCCTGGCGATCCTGAAATCAAGAAATTTTACCAGCATATGGTGTGGTTTTTGCTCCAGAGTCGGTTTTTGTCCAGGTGAGCGATGAACCCATTGTATTTCTAGGACACTGTTGCAGGAAGTACTAGGGTTTTTGCAGCCGATCCTTTATAAAACTTATACAGTCCTTCTTTCCAATCCCTCCGAGAGACCCACTAGCCGAATGTTACAATGCCTCTTCCGATTTTCGTTGTCCCACCACCTGTTTCAAAATCTCTATGTCCTTCATAGCTTGTTGCAGCTCTGCTGATATTTGGACTGTTTTATCTTCTTGGGCACTTATTCTGGATTCCATCTCTATTATACAGGTTTCATGGTCCCTACTGTCTCTGAGGTAGTATTCACTGTTTGCTGCAAATGTTGTACTTGTGTCATCATGTTGTCAAAGCCAGATTGCATCCGTGTACCCAGGTCATATTTCAGGTCCCAGCATCCTCTCCAAGTTCTGGTAATTAGTTTCCATGACTATATTTGCACTACTTCCCTGGTTCCTGTGAATCTTGGGCCTGTAGAGGAGGGTCTCTCAGTGGTTCTGTAGGCCCCAGTGCACTGTTGGAGTTAGGAGGCTGATCAAAGCGTAATTTGCCTGTTTCTTCACGGATTTCTATGTAGGTGACATTGATGCTGTAATATCTTGACCATGTGAACTTTTGGGCTGAATAAGGGCAGGATGGTGCAGATTTAGAGTAGATCCAGCTGGAGCTTTTCTAGTTCACCTCCATTCAGCTCCCAGGCTTGGCCACACCTCCTTCATCGCCTCTGTATTTGGATGATGGTTATCCAACTTAAATAAGCCTTTTATTCTTCCAAAATGTGTTTCAATTCACCAGAAAGCAAAACCTTTGCTCTGCACACCATTTCTTCAACCAGTTATTACATTGGTAGATGTTTAACTGCCATCTCTCCTCTGTTTAATCACTGGAATGACCTCTGAGAAGATCATAACACTAGCCACCCTCCTTAGCCTGGTTCTACAACTCCTAAAGCTGGCCTTCTCTTCTACTATTGCCCTCCCAGCGAGTTTATTTGTCGTAGATAAAGAATTTATGTCTTGTTTACCCACTTCCCCAACCAACCTCTCTACCTTGGGAACTACCCTCTGAGCAATCACACCAAGAAGACCACCTTTCTCCCCAGGTCTGTGACACAGACCACTCTCTCAGTATCTCTTACTATTGAATGTCCTGTAACTGGTATGCTCTTTGTAAAACTCCTGCACATTCTGTTCTCCCCTGGGTAGGTGTTGTTAATTCAGCTGCCTCAAGGGACCTGGTACAACAGGGTGCTCTACTTGGGGAAGGTGGGCAACATTTACTGCCTCAATCAGTGGGGTGCAGTGGTGGCAGTTGCAGTTCAAGGGCACTCATCATTTTTGTTTGGTAACAGCAAATGGCCCCTGCCCACTACCTTCCGCCCTCCACTATGGAGCTTAGGAGACCACTGAGGAAGAGGAGCAGCAGTAGGAACCCTCAGTCTCCACCCATAACTGATATTGCAACTAGTGTATTTCATGTCCTGGCTGCAGCTACCATGCTGAAGTATCCTTCTGCATCTCCTCCTTTTCTGGACAACCCATTACCGTGTCTGAGGTAATGAAGTAGCTCAGAATGCTAAATATTTGCCAAAGAGCTGGTTTGGAGGCCTCTCCACTAAATTTCTGAGCTAGAGTAGGTGCCCCCACTATTGCCAGATCTATCGCCCATATTTCCAGTTGTCAGTTA
The DNA here is from genome assembly GCA_016271365.2 of Neoceratodus forsteri. Taxonomy (NCBI): domain Eukaryota; kingdom Metazoa; phylum Chordata; order Ceratodontiformes; family Ceratodontidae; genus Neoceratodus; species Neoceratodus forsteri. Next base: position 1,478,626,994 of record CM057455.1, read on the forward strand.
CCACTGGTGTTGTTCTTGCAGCTTGAAGCAGGCTGTTCTCCTCCCACTCCATAAAGGTGGAGGATCCCTGAACACGGGATACTGTCCAGTCTCACATTTACTTGTACTGTCCAAAACACTTTACCATCTGGTTTATCATCAGCTGAACACCTACTTTGATAGGACTGGCTTCCTTCCCCTTCCAAGCAGGTTACTGCAATGGTCACTCAGCCACCACCTCTCTATGCTGCTTCATAAATTATATCCTGTCTAATATGGACAGGAGTCAGGTTATGGATGCTATCATTTTGATCTGGCCAAGACCTTTGACACAGAGGACCATTCTCAACTGCTATGTGAGATGGAGGCCACTGACATTCCTCATATCTCCATTCTCTAGTTTTAGTCTATCTCACTGGTTGTAGTCAGAGATTCAGAGTGGGTGATTTTATTTCCAGTGCCTTACCTATCTCCATGGGCTTCCCAAGGAGCCCAGTACTTGGCCCACTCTCATCAAGGTTGCTGCTGTTTGCCTACTGTATATAGGCCTGTCCCACCTAGAACTGAAGTATTTATAAGACCACCCATCCCTATATCAGGGAGTTCTGGGCAGAAAAGGAGGATCTGGTAATTAGGGGAATATCTATTTATTAATTAGTTAGTTTTTGGTAACCTGACAAGTACACTAGACAATAAAATGTTTGTTTTCAGGCATGAACCTGGAACATGTTAACTTACAGGCAGAAATTCATTCATAAAGAAATTGTGCAAAATGCTGATATAATGTGATAATTAAGAAATAAGACATGGCAGGGTGTTTGTTTGGGATTAATGCACACCCAGGTGTGTACAGTAGTGAGGTATGAGGTACTTGCACTGAGTGCCTTCAACACCTGGAAGTGCATTAATCCCAGAAAACCAATGACCAGAAGCATCTTATGCTTATAAAATGGGTAAAAATGCAAACTTTTAAAAAAAAATAAAACAGGTATTTTCTTTTCTTAAAAGTAACTAATAAAAATAAGTCCCAGTCCCCGGTCAATTCTGTGTTCTGAAACCTTGCTTCCTATTGTTTTGTTGTTAAATTGACTGCTTAGCTTGGAGTAAACTGCTGTGCACCATCTTGGTCTCTGTTGGTATACTCAACATTGTTTGGCTATGACGTCTACTCATGGGCTCTGCAAGTAGGCCAGTTGGAATCTACTCATACTGTTGGAGTATCCCCAAGCTCAGATAGTATTCTTGAGTCACACAGATTTCATTGTGCATAGCTGTGGACTTTGTGACTGAGTGATTTCTAATGTTCTGGTCTGATGCTAGCTGGATCCTTGAGAACCTGAGGGTATATGGCTATTTTTGCCTTTTATTTTCACTGTATTTAGGATTGTCATTATTTATTAATTGGACCATGATTTATGTAGTTTTTTGGTGATTTATGTAGTTTTTTGGTGATTTATTGGCAATCACTTTAATCCCTGATGTAGTTAGATCTATAATTAAGCCAGTGCTTTTGTGTTAGTGCTAAAGAAACATTGCTCTGCATCAATAATCTTCAGGGTTGTAATGCTATTTGAGTTGTTAACTTCTATTCTGTACGATTTATCACTGCACCGTCACTTTAAATAAGTTGGGATAGAAACCAACACCCATGACCATGGACGCATTCCCTGATTATGCATGAACTGTGCAAAACCAGTTGGATGTTCTGGTGATGAGGCACATTGGCATCTCCATTGCGTGGGCCTCACCATGCTTAGTAAGTCACCTTCTTATCTTAATAAGTAGCAAGCAAACTGATGTATCGTGTTAATGTCTACACTGTTTACTAAGGCTGTGCTACTTTTAGTGTTTATGTGCACATTTTCATTACCTGATCCATTTCACACTTCCTAATTAGTTACTGCAGATCTTCTTTTGTAGTTGATTCAGACCTATAGGGACTCTTAGCCATATGGATTACATATATTTTTTCTCCATTTATGCATTAATTCAACAAAGTATATTACAGGACCCAATTCTCTTTTACAATTTCAGAAATTTTATTTGTGTCCATGTCCCTGGTAATCATGAACCTGCACAGTTTATTCTTGAGCAAACTGAGATTTGTTCATACCATAGGTTTAAGCCATACTGGGGACAGTGTGGTCTAGTGGTTAGGGCACTGGCTTGAGAACCAAGAGGTCACAAGTTCAAACCCCACTAGTGCCATATGTCTCTGTGTGACCTTGGGCAAGTCACTTAATCTCCTAGTGTTCTAAATCCACCCAACTTCAGGAATTGGTAGCAAAAGGACCCTAGTGGAAATGAGATGTTAAGTCACAGCTAGGCTATCCTAGGTCAGTAAACTGTAGACAGAGAATTTGTTTTTCTGTATGCCTACCTTCATATTCTGTAGAGAAAGGCAGGTCCAATTAGAGACAAGCAAGTTCAAACCAGTAGTAAAAGTATTCTGCCTGAGTTCCTCCTGTAGTAAAATATGTATATTTCAACAACATTTTAAGATTTTCGTGAACAGTGTTGGAATGTCTTATCAGATCTTCTAGTCTTGTCTAAAGCTCTTTGAGAAAGGTGTACTAACCTTTCCACTGCACCCTTAGATGCTGGATGACACAGGAGCATTTCATTGTGGCTGATCAAATTAGGTGACAAAGAAAACTGAAACCTGCCAGTGGTGTACTGTGGTTTTTAGTAGAAAGTGCTTCCTGTGGAAATCCATATTCAGCAGAGAGGATTCTAAAGTACTGTATCTGTATTGCTTTTGCTGTCATGCTTTAGACTGGTACTGCTTCTGGCCATCTGAGTATGCACCAGTTAATATGATTACATGTGGTGATGCTACACAATGCTACTCAACGCTCTAGAGTTTGCAGTGTGCAGGATGTTGTCTCTAAAACTTAGAGTTTGCAGAAAAGTTAAACAAAAGGAAGCTTCATGTCTCACTTTTTATGTTCACATTGATAACAGTTTTCAACTGAAATTACATGGAATTACTTGTGGAGGACAAGGAGTACATGAAGGGCAAATGATTGCATAAAGTTACCTGGGTTTAGCTAGGTAAAAGGGGAAAGTTACCCTGGGAATGAGTTACAGGCCCCAAACAGCTAATTATTTATGAAATCAGCCAAATCAGATGCAGGGTGATCCTGGGGACATCCATCTGTTGGGTTATGCTGATATCTCAAAATGGCTAATGGCAGAGCTGAGACAAAGTTTCTGTCCACCTTCAAGGATTGCTTACTACAGCAGTATATCAAACAGAAGACTAGATTTAAGGACATCCTAGACCTTGCTTGCAGTAGTAATTGTAGGATCATATCCACAGTGAATATCAAGGAACAAGAGGAAGGTAGTGAACACAAACAGGCAAGCTCCTGGGAACAGAGCAGACCAGGTGGGCTTTAGCAACCAGGACCTGTGACTGTAGAACGGCAAACTTTTCCATGATGGATATGGTGTTCAGAATTTGGGAGCACCTGCATGAGGCTAGTAATGCAGAGAATATGTGAAATTTGTTGGGTACTATAGCATCTTCAGAAATATGCAGCCTTGTAAGCAATAAGGGCAAAAGGGCTACAAAGTGATCCCCAGATGAACAGTGGGCCTTGAAAATAATGGAATGGGGAGGAATCTGGGAGACAGTTAGGTGGGATAGCTGAGATACTGAATGATTACTTTGCCTTTGTGTTCAACACAAGGCCCCAAGAAAAGGGAGCACATTGGCGGGTCTCATGGTACTGAGGTAGCTATGATATAGCCAGTGGATATACCATAGCACCAAATCTGATTGCTGTCTACCTGACAAACATCAAGCCAGGAATGTCCCAAGAGGTGGTTGGGAACACCTCAGGATTATGGTGGAGCTAAGGTAACAACTGACAGTGCTGCTTGCAATAATTTTTCAGGAGTTTGTCTGGATATTCTTGGCATCTGAGGACTGAAATGGCCAGTGTGGTCCCAATTGTCAAGAAGGGGCAAAGTCTGATTTTGGCAACCACAGACTATTCAGCTTGTCATCAGTGTGGAGCAAGAACTTAGAAGTCATTACCAGGAATAGAATAATGTGGCACTTGTTTGAGGCAAAGTTTCTTTGGCCCTGGCCAGCCTGGCAGTGCAGTATTAGCACTATCACTTGCAATGCCAGTGACCTGGGTTTGGGAAAGGACTCAGGCCTGGGAGTGAGGATCAAGCATCAAAGGACTGTTCTCCTCCCTCAGCAGAGGTAGCACACCACCACAATGACAATTCTATAGTGAAGACCACAACAGCGACAAATCTTGCCAGGTCGCTGTGATGATCTCGCTTTATACCGTCACTCTCTTTCCGGGTGTTGCACCCCCACCCCCAAACCAACCAACTTGGAGTTGGATATTTAGAGATGGTGTGTTGGGGGGCAGCCCACATGAGGGGTGGGGGCAAAGCCCTCCAAGCAAAACGTCATCCTGATGGGAAAAATGTTGACAGTCAGTATTGTTCCCATTGCTGTTTAGCATGCTGTCGACAACATCGTTGTCGATGTGTTGACATGGAACCTCCTGGAGTGGGGATGCTGCATCCAATATTAACCGCCATCTGTCAGAGACCAGATGGCAGCAAAGTGGAGCAAACAAAATGGGAAGAGGGCTGTCACTATACAGCAGGCACATGTGTGTGCCTTTGCATGCATGCATTAATTGTCTTTGTATAACAAGCACCCCAGAGGAGAAAACCAGGAGCTGGAGGAAAGAGCCCTGGTCCAGTGCGTTGTACTCATACTCTACAAGCCCATGAATAATAAACATGGCAAGCCACCCACAACTACCATGGTCCTTGGCAAGTGGAGATAACCAGTAAGTCCATGAGGAGGTGGACAGGGTGGGACCATAGACATAGTCCATCTAAACTTCAGCAAAGCCTTTACCACTGTGGCACATGACAAGCTTCTGGGCAAAGTACAGCAGTGTGGTATATATGGGTCATACATGAGATGGACTGTAAACTTCAGGCAGGAAGCAAAAGGCTACTGTGGATGGACATGAATAGAGGGGTACGCAGTGATGTACCTCAGAGATTGGTGCTGATGCCATTGCAGTTAAATATTTTCATTTTTAATCTGGAAGTTGAAGTCTCAATCAGGCTGCTTAGGATTGCTGATGACACTAAGCTGTCCAGGGTGGTGGACTTCCTTGAGGATACGGACAAACTTCGGGAAGATCTGAACATTCTAGATCAGACTCCTGGATCCTCAGATTCAATGTAACTAAATGCAAAGTGCTGCACTTGGGCATGAAAAACAGAGGTAGGATCTGAACTTGGTACATTCACCAGACCTGGTTTTGTTTCTCACAACCACCACTTGCCTATTGCGTGACTCTGAACAAGTCACTTAACTACTCCAGTGATCCTGGGTCATATCTGAAAACAATGACTTGCCTTACCCAGTTAACAAAGATTTAAAAAAAAGACTCTGTGTGGCTCCTCCTGCTATAGCGAAAGAAGAAAATGACATGGGGATCATAATAGACAAGAGGATGAAGCATGACAAGCAGTGTGCCCCCACTGTCAAGATAACCAGAAGACTGCTTAGGTGCAACAAAAGAGAGTAACCAGCAGGGCAAAGGCAGCTATCCTGCCTCTCTACAAGGCCCTGGTCAGGCTCCAGCTGGAGTGCAGCATGCAGTTCTGGGCTCCTAAGTACAAAACAACATTAAAGTAGTTGAGAGGTACAATACAAGGTCACTAATATGCTCAGCGGTGTGGAAGACAAAAGATATGAGGCTGCTGAGAGTGGACATGATCCCATTTTTCTACAGACTCAAAGGTATTAGCAAGGCTGAAGAGACAAAGACGTTTGATCTGGTGTCCTCCAACAGTACTCAGGGACAAACACTGATGTTTAGAAGAAAGTCAGAGATAATGTTGGGAGGTACTTCATCTTGGTGAACCTATGAAACAGCCTATTGACAGAGACGGTGGATATAAAGACAGTACAGGACTTTAAGGTAAGCCTGGATAAATTTCAGCTTACTGAGAGAATCAGTAGATACCATTGATAACTCGTGGGCAGAGAACCTTTTAAGTTACAATATGTTTGCACAGCCTACTTATTTATACCTGCTTATGAAGTATGTGTGTGTGTGTGGGGGGATGCTGGACCTGAACATTTAATTTTTTTAAATGTCAGTGAATGTCAAGTAAGGAGCAAGCCATGGCAAACCATAGTTTAAATTTGATGCACAACAGGAATGTAAGGACACAAGGCTGAAGGTTGACTGATCTTATTGCTGAAGGAAGTGCATTGAAATGTTTTGAAACACACACTGGAGTGACTTACTCTGCTTATAGATGACATTTTGAAGTCATAACTTACTGAAATATATAGAATATATAGAAACTTGACTGTTTGCATGCTGTCAAGTTATTGTATTTTGAAGAAACTGAATGCATTAGGTAATCCCATAGCAGAAATGTGAAGATTCTGGTTGCTCTGACCTGCTGCTGATGAGTTAGCTAAAACTCAGTTATGTGAGGTGCAGCTCTCTGCAAAACAATTCAATGTGAGGAAGAGGGTGAGAAGGAGAGGGAGAGAGAGGAGGGAGAGAGAGAGAGAGAGAGGAGGGAGAGAGAGAAAGAGAGAAGGAGAGAGAGAGAGAGAGATATATATATATAGAGAGAGAGAGAGAGAGAGAGAGAGAGAGGATTCTGGCCATGGTGCTAAATACTGATTGTTGTTTCTATAAGCTACAGTTCAGTGGAAAAGATTGAATTGAGAAACAGAGAGATATGGAGATCTGTAACTAGGTTGCAAATACCAGGATGATTCTGGACTGAATTTAGAAATGAGGTCTGACATCTAGCTTTGCATGAGTACTGTTTTAAACAATAGTGATGTGATGGCTTTTAACCAGTAAGATTTCTAGATTGTTTCTTGTCATTTTATAGTAATGTATAAACCAGGGGTTGTCAACAGTTACATGTTGGTGACATCTAGTAATAACTTGGATTAATATTTTCTAACACACAATAAAGCAGATTTTACAAAACATTAAATGTTATTCTGCTTCCAAAACTCAGTACAAACAAAAGTGAGAAATTAAGTTTGTTTTTAAAGTGTTTCTAAAGTACTGTGTTGAAATATTATGAACACATCTGTTATATGTAAATGCTGTAGTGTAGCATGATATAGCATGGCATGGTGTCAGCTTCATGCAAACTCCTTGCTGAAATAATAAAAAAACAGTTGTCTTACTTTTTGAAAATCTGTATGCACCTTCTGTCATGGACTCACAGCTAGCCTCCCTAGATTTAAAGGCACTGTAGCCAGAATATTATGTTTCAGAAATATTTTACATTGGTTGACCAGTGTTTCTATGTCTGTGGGTATTCCTGGTCACCAAACATAACTATGGGCAAGTACTTTCCTTTTTACCATAACCTATACCTAATGGTTTCTTGCAGAGTTTGAAGCATTAATGGCATCTTTGCTTTATAAAGCTGGAGTTAGTGTGGCTCAGTTGGTAGCACATCTACATCTGGGCCAGAAGATTGTGGGTTCTAGCTCTACGCTTGGACCTGGGGTCATATACCAAATGCTGGCACTCTAATGCAGTACTAGGAGAGTGCTGTACTGTCAGGTTGTGGCATCCTTTTGATGAAACTTTAAACTGATGTCCATTGTACCAGTCTATGGTGCTGTCTTGGTGGGTACACAAGAGCAAGTCAAAGAACCCATGGCACTTTTCACATGAGTAGGGATGTTCCCCATTATGCTATCAACATTCCCTTCCCTAATAAAACTGTTACAGGCAAGTGTTCATGGCTGCAGGAGGGTGACGATTAGTGGAATGGCTGTCACTTCACATTTAATGTCACTGCACTACCAGTCCATTTGTTTGTTAAGCACTTTGGAATTAGGCAATCTGTTTCTGCTGCTTCCTTAATACCAGACTACTTTACATACAGTAAACTTGATCGTATGCTCCTAGAGTTAAATTAAATTTCTTGCTCCCTAAATTCAAAATGAATCACCTCACCCCCATGATTATAGGTAAATTATATATTTTCTGCCCCAAGCTTAATTGTTTAGCTTGACCTTTGAAATACATTATCTAATGCACTCACTGATCTCTGGCTCAAATTAAATACACACATGTTCTCACACTCCACTTACTTGCATAAAGTCCTTTGGTCTGTAGAACTCTAATTCACTGCAGACTCACTGGTCAGCACCTAGTCTTCTCCATATAGTCCTCTAGTTTGGGGGCTTGCTGGAAGAACCCTTCATATTTAGCATGGGAGTACACTAAACCCACCTTTCTGCACCTCCCAGTTAACCCATAGGTTGCCAGAAGATTTAGAACGTATAGGTTTTTAGGCTGTGTGTATATATGTCGGCAGCACAGCAGGGTCCTCACCTCCCAGTTAAAGCCTCACCTCCGAGTTATCAGACTGACTTCCAAGTTGGAAAATAGATTCTTTAGAATAGTGGTCCTTGATTAACCAATCTGTTTCAGCTGCTTAAGCTATGGTCCTCAAGAAAAATGGCCTTACAGAAGCACAGTGCATCCTCAACACCATGCTAGGAATCAGTATGGTTACCTATAACCAAGGAGAGAGTGCCCCCTATGGAGCTACCAACACCACTTCCTGCAACCCTGGTGTTCCTTAGAGGTCTTCATCTGACTAGAGACCAGGCCTACCATGCTAAGCTCCTGAGATCTGACAAAATCAGACTCCAAAGCATTAAGTGCGCAGGATATAGACAGAGCTGCTACCATATCTTCACACTGGAATGGAATTGGATTTAAATTGATTGCTCCTCTAAATTTGAAATGAATTTTCAAAAAAAAAAGATAATCTAAATTTGTCAGTAGTCCAATAAGGGCTTTGGTTCATATTTTCCTCATTTATTTTGTGGCAAAATGCTTTAACTTCAGCTGTGGAGTTTGTCTAACATACATATCTCTCGCTGTCATGCAAAGTGTTTTGTACCACCTGAACATTCTCTTCAGCACTTGGGGCCTTGGAAAACAAGCACATTGAAGAACTTGAGCCAGTCCTCCCCATCTGTTTCTCTTTCCCAAATGCATGCTTATATAATTTCCACCTTGCATGCCCTCTGGTCAGGGGTGCCTTTGGGAATGCTATTGTATTTAATGGAAGTCTGCCACATGGCCCTGAGGGTACTTAAGCAAAGCATAATGTTCCTCATACATGCTGAACAGGGCTCACTGTAAAATGTGGTACAGAAGGGCAGTTGCTCACATAAGGCAAGATTATACTTGGGGAAGGTGTAGGAAATGTGGGTTCAGAATGCAACATAGATTAGATAAATTTAGGAAGAAATCTGAAGACATAAATCAAGGGCTGAGTCAGTTGACCTGGGATCAAAGGGAGGTAGGTGTTTATTTTAATATAGGGACTTTTAAACTCTCAAAGTGCTTTACTATTCATTAATGCCAACAAAATGGCAACAAATAAGTAACTACAGTCTTAAATAAATAAATAACTGAAGACACACAAACACACAAAAACAGATAAGGCTCCAGTGATGGGGCAACAGTATGTCTGAGCAAAGTGCCACTTACGGATCTTCATTCTGAAGTGGATCTTAGATGTGATATGTTGGACATAGTGAAAGATGAAGTTCAGCAGATCAGGGCTGCCACAGAAAAATGCCTGCCTCCCCACCAGGATTTTAATCTGGAGAGGGCACCTTCCAGCAGGCCCAGGTCCCTGGAATGAAAGTCTCTGTCAGGGCAGTGTGGTCAACAGCTCATGGAGGTATGAGGGACTCAGACTGTTAAGGCCTTAAATGTCAAAATAATCACATTATAATACAATTACTTCATTTGGAGATTAGTTTTAAAACTCATTCTTTACGCTAAACCCTGAAGTACAAGAATTTACAAACCATTTTATAACTCAATCCAGTAAGACTGTGAAGTACAGGATGTTTGCCCTTAAACTGCCAGTCAGTACAGTAATCAAAGCGGTCCTGATTGGCCAAGAGCAGCTTTCAGCTGGGCTGTTATCCCAGCACAACGGCCTTGCTAAAAGTAATATGCCAAAAAGGCATAACATTTACTAAAAATTACCCTTTCATAATTGCAATGGGGCACTCCAGGGGTGTGTTGTGGTGGGGTAACAGCCTTCTCAGGTGATGGAAGCACTGACTATGCCCGTGCTTCAACCCACCTGGGGTGGGCCGTTGTTCCAACATAATGCACCTCCTGTCATGCTTTATTGCTTAAGTAATACACATGGAAACAAAACCCAGGGAAGAGTACACAATGAGAGGTGAGATACTAACAACAACAAAATGGAAAGGACCTGGGAGTAGTCATATCAGATGACCTAGAGGAGGCAAGCAATGTGAGAGGGCAGTAAGGAGAGTTGGGGATACTGGGATGCATAGAGAGGCATCACCAGTAGAAACAGGAAGTTGTTATCCTCTGTGCAGACAGCTTGTGAGACTCCATCTGAGTACTGCATGCAGTTCTGGAGACCCCATCTCCCTGGGACATAGACAGGATGGAGGCGGTCCAGAGGAGGGCAACTAAAATGGTTCAGGGTCTGCACCAGAAGAGACATGAAGAGAGACTTGAGGAGCTTAATATGTATACCCTCGAGGAAAGGAGGGACGGGGTACATGATAGAAACTTTCAGGTACCTGAAGGAATCAACAAAGTCCAAGAGGGTAGCATCTTTCAGAAAAGAGGTGTCAAGAACAAGGGGCACAATCTGAAGATGGGAGGATGGATCAGAGGTAATGTGAGGAAGTATTTTTCACAGAGAGAGAGTGGATGCATGGAATGGCCTTCGTGAGGAGGTTGTGGAGTCAAAACAGTGGAGGAATTCAAGAATGCATTGGGACAGACATGAGGCAATTCTAGGTGGTGGGGGTAGGAGGAAGTAAGCTGTTGGTTAACTAGGATCTGCAGCTTATCCATTAGGTAGGGAAATGGGCAGACTGGGTGGGCCAAGCGGTCCTTATTTGCCACACATTCTATGTTTCTATGTTTCTATGTTTCTATGAGAATGCACATAGCTGCACATTCAAAACCGCAACAAAAATTGTTTTACATTACATAACCTGTATACTTTTGTCTCACTTTCTGCGATAAACACAACATTCTTCCTCCCTCTGGTTCAGCTTTTGAAAAAGCATGATTATATATTTACAAACTATAAAGTCTGCTAAAGTATTGCAGTAGATATCCCACTGTCTGTGTCCCCTCCTGTGCAATTTGTAGTCAAGCAGATAGGGTTTCTCCCTGGGGTTGGGGACAAACCTCTGCACCAACCCAGGAGGAACCATTGGGGCCGCCACAGGGAGGTGGACATCTGGAGGGGTGGAGGGAGAGTGGGTAAAAAGAGCTGAAGCCAGGAACTCCCCATCTCTTCAGTCTCCCTCCTCTTCAGAGCAGCAAGGAGGACCCAGCAAGGACCCAATGTTCAGCTTTTGTTTCTGAAGGTAAGACCTAGTGCTCCAAGTTACCTCTGCACCAGTCTGAGTTAGGGACTTCCTTTGCTGGGACAACAGTGCATGAGAAGGGCACATTAGAGCTGGATATTTCATTCATAGTCAGGATGGCTTAAACTAACAGAACTAGCTGTGGAACAAAGCAGATCTGCATCAACCACCCTCTTAATATGTGAGCCCGGGGAGAGAAGAAGGATCTGAGCATACCTGGTTCTTACTGCAGGAAGCCTCCTTGACATTCAGGACCTGGTTTCACGTAGCTAGTATCGCCTACATGGAGATGTAAGCCTGAACCAATTGACTGAGAAGTGATACCGCTGGGTGAATAAACGAGAAGACATGAAGCATTCATCGTGGAGGATCTATTGATCAAGGGAGTGGACTGGCTTTAAAGTACAGAGTTATGTCAGGAAAGGAGGGAGGGAGGGAGGAGAGGAAAATGAAAAGTGTATGCATATTTCTTGTTTGGCATTCAATATTTTTCAAGTGGGGATGCTAATTAGTAGAGACCATAAGAAAGGGGGATGAGGGTAGTAGTGAATGAGAGGGACTACCAGCATTGTTAAAGTAAACGGACTTGGAGATACATCCTTGACTGAAAATAGAAGACCCCACAAGATAAGGGTGGCTATATAGTAGCAGGGAAAGCAACTCCATAATCGAAATTAATACTTTTAGGATGAGGTTTGATCTCATTGGAAAAATGAATGTTAGGGACAACTCGGCAAGACTTTGAAGGGGCACAGTTTAGAGGTTACTGATTCAGAGGTTTAACCAGGAGAAGGAGAGAGGATATTTCAAGGTAACCTGTCTGAGATAGCCCAAGGGAGGGAATGTTGGAATGTTTTGCGAGAGGAGGGAAGAGTGAACAAAACGACGCTGGTAGCCAAAGTAGGAATGACAGTGCGTCTAATAATAACAAAATCGAAACATTAATTAATTGAAACCCCCACATGCAGGGCTGAGGATAAAATATTGGAGAGAGGAAAGGGAGAGGGGGAAATAAGGATCCATACAGAGAGGCCCATTTCGGGAAATCATGGACAGATTTGAAAAGGAGAGATGCCCATTTCTGGCCCCTGGAGGCTCAAGTGAGTATCCAAGTTCAACTTTCCTTAGACTCGGAATAGGGATAATCAGCAGGAGGAACAGTGGCAGGAATCAGAGGAGAAAGATATAGGTTAGGACATAGGAACAAGACAGGCCCAATGATAGAAAGTGTCAGGTGGGTCTGGATTTGATCTCTTTTTCTTTTCACTTATCTCCTGGGAGTCACATAAAGAAAGCGAAGCAGTTCTTAGGGGGAGGGAGGGAGGGAGAGAGAGGTGGAAGGTACAGAGGATTAAAGGGCATAGGGTGACAAGAGAAGGGAAGAGCCCCCTATGATCAGTTTGACTACCAGTTAAGCCCCCAAAAGAAGGGGACTCGGCCGAGTGGGTAAAATGAGGGCAGGAAAAGGCATCTTGAAACGGAAAGATAAGGTCTCAAATCCACTTACATTATTGTTGGAAATGAAGTTATAGTTAAGTGACTACAGGAAAGGCAAAATGGCTATATCGGAACTTAGAAGGAATCAAAGTCGCTAGTCCATCCTTTTGGGGAGGGGAAGCAATATGGTAAGAGAGACGTTCAACCATTAAATAAAGAGGGGCAGGAGGGGTAAACTAAAGAGGGCAGCTGATATCAAATGTACAGCTTGGGATTGATCCTGAAGTGACAGTTTAAAAGGGTGGTAGGTGCTTCCAGTGGGGAATCAACCTATACCTCTTGCCCCAATCTTAAGGGCACTCCTTGGGTCAGAGTTGACCCCCCACAGAGTTTCCGTGGGTTTCACAAGGAAGTCATGAAAAATTATATTAATTCTATGTACATAGTTCTGAAGTTTTTACTGTGAGAGTACCGAAGATAGGTACCAAGTTTGTAGTTCATTTTTATACTCCAAAGTTCTGAATGTTTTATTTTTAGTTTATGGGTCTTGCAGGCTGGACTGAGGGTAACAAGGAAAAATATGGTGGGACATCGGCTCATTGCAGATATACCTTTACACAACATGTCTCCACTGAACATCATTTCATACAACATGAAAGGAGTTAATTCTCCAATTAAAGATCCAGATTACTGATCAAGCTCCGACATCTGAGATGATGTTGCCTTTTACAGGAGACGATCTCTCACAGTCGGAGCATGCTAAACTCAGGAGGAGATGGGTGGGCCAGGTAATAGCAGCCTCACACCCCACAAGTAAAAAGCAGGGGTAGCGATATATTTAGGCACAGCAGTCCCCTGAAGGCACTCCACAGAGGAAGGGTTCCAAGGTAGATTTCAGGGTAACATGCATGATGCATAACAAAATGTTGCATTTGGTAAAATACATGCCCCAAACGTGGGCACAGAGGATTTTTGAGAGTAATTTTAATAAACTAGCTGATTCACCCAAGGCCAGATACTAATAGGGTGATTTTAATACTGCGCCTCACCGCAGCTAGATCACTCATCTGGTAACCAAAACACCAATAGAGCAGCAAGCAAAAACTTAGAGCATTAATGGATGAGTTGGTATGGTAGATATATGGACAGCACAACATGTAGGAGAAAGGACTACACCTTTTTCTCAGGGGCACAAGGTTCTTACTTGCACATTGATCTCTTCCTTCGCTCAAAACCGACATGCATGTATTTGAGCACTCCAAAATACACTCAGTCACCTTGTCTGACCACAGCCCAGTATCGGTTAGCTTAACTATGGGTTAAGGAAGCAAATCAACCTTTATAGAGACTTAATGTCTCCTCCTAAATGAGGAGCCCTTTATAAATCTTATGACTACAACAATAGAAAACCTGAGAAAGACTCACTTATAGAAAATTGCACACTAGCGACTTGGTGGGATACTCTGAAAGCAGTTGTTAGGGACAATAATTGGTTACGCTCGTGAAAAAGAATGCGAAAGCCAGAGAAAGAGCTTAAGGGACAAATTGTCAGACTTGGAGGCAAAGCATAAGAAAGTCACAGGATCAAAGCAAATATTTAAGGACTTGACTCAAGTCCGAACTGAACTCGTGAAATTGGAGAACCGAGGGAGGAGGGCTCCTCAGATTTTCCAGCCAAAAGTATCATGAGACAGGTGGAAAGCACTGAGACTTTTAGCCTTCCATCTCCGGAAAAGACAGGCTGAGAGGCTTGTCTCGGTAATAAGGATGTATGGACCCGGATAAGACCTGGGTCAAACCAGTGGATATAGCTTCTCAGTTCAGGGCATTTTACAAAGAATTATACATGGAAAACAAAACTGAGGCTGAGGTCAGATTGGAAACCTTAGCCTTTCTAGATTCTATCAAACTGCCAACTTTACCTACAAAGGCACAAGAGGCACTTTCTGCCCCAATTACAGAGCAAGAAACCCTAAGAGCTATCAGAGATCTCCGACAGGGAAAACACCTTGGTACTGATGTTCTACCAGCCGAATGGTACAAGAAGATGTGCAAAACCTTAGTACCCTGGTTAGTACATATTTATAACATTAGTCTAGAAGAAGGTTTTTCCCAAAATCTTGGCAAGAAGCCCTGGTTACAGTCATCCCAAAACTGGGAAACCATGGGTCTCAATGCTCATCATATAGGCCCATTTCACTCCTTAACCAGGATCTAAACATTTTAACCCATATCCTTGTGTCCAGGCTGCAACAATATATAGAATCCATAGTACACCCCGATCAAACAGGATTCAAACCACACAGACATCTACAAGCAAGACAATGTCAGAAAACTCTTAAACATCATTACACATAAATACCCCCAAATGCAAATCCAATGGCAATTTTTTAGACGCTGGAAAGCATTTTATAGAGTGAATTGTATACATGAAAGAGGTAATGTCCAGGCTGGGGTGGAGGTAACTTCCTTAAATGGGTAACCATGTGCTACCAGAACCCAACAGCCTGAGTCAGAGTTAACAGCACCAATTCGAATATTTTGACATAAACAGGGGACAAGGCAGGATGTCCCTTATCCCCATTATTGTTTGCCCTAACAATGGAGCCACTGGCACAGACCATACGTGAAAGCTTCAAATATAAAGGGATAACAATCAACAATATTGAAAACAAAATCTCGCTATATGCAGATGACACCGTATATATTTAGAAAATCCTGAAACCTCGGTTCCAGCAGTGATCCAAATACTAGACAGATTTGGTCGGATCTCGGGCTTTGAAGTGAATATTGAAAAACTGAAATTTTAAACTTGATACACCCCACATAAAAATGAAAAACCTTTTACCGTTTAAATGGGTTAAAGACAAAATTGAATACCTAGGGGTATCAATATCTATGGACTTAACTAAATTATATTCTTATAACTATCACACGCTAAATTAAAAAGTTTACGAAGACCTGCAAAGATGGCAAACCTACCGCTTAGTTTTATGAATAGAATTGAGGCTATAAAGATGAATTTTCTGCCTAGATTCATATTTCTGTTCTCGACTCTTCCGCTCCCTATTACTGGGGAGGAGGGATTGAGAAGAAAGTTGTCTAACTTTATTTGGGCAGGGCTGTCCACGCAAAAGGTGGTGCGTTCAACCAAGGCTAAAGACAAAGGAGGGTTGGGGTACCGGACCTTTCAAAGTACTACCTAGCAGCACAGATAACTCCAATATTAAAATGTTGAAACCTGAAAAGAGGGAGGTTGGTATATGGTAGAGGAGAAAGCCCACCCTTGATTCCTCTGAGGTTTTTGCTTTGGATAATCAAGGTTTTCAGACCTGAAAACCTTGAATAATATTTGGACGAGAAACTCTCTTAAAATTTGGCTCAAGATCAGACAATGGTGGGAGATATTTTCTCCCGACGTGGAGGTACATCCCACTGAAGTATTTGCCACAATTTCAGCCACGCACAAGGACCTCTGCTGGAGTAGATGGTCAGACAAGGGCTCAAATACTTGCATCAAATAGTTAATAATGAGCGGTCAAAACCTTTACATTAGTTCAAGAGGTTTGAGCTTCTCATAAAGACTTTTTAGATACCTCCAGTGTAGACATTTCATAACTAATACAGTAGGGATGTTTGAGAACAAAGTAATCCTGCCCCCATTGGTGTATATATATAGAGAAGTCACATGGGAATACTAAAATTAATTTTGTATATTCAACAAACTCACAAGAAGGCTCAGGTACCTTACATATTCAAGTGGTGGAAAGTAAATGGCAAGCTGAATATAAAAGCCAAATACTAGATAAAGAGTGGTCTCTCATCTGGCAGGAATACATAAAACAACAAACTCACCGGTGTGGAGAGAGTTCAGGTGGAAAGTTTCAACTAGGTACTTTTATAACCTGATATCTCCTTGAGATATGGAACCTCCCAAACTAATAAATGTTGGAGGAGATGCCTGATAAAGGCTCCCAGTTCCACATTTTCTGGAGCTGCCCTAATATTAGAGATTTTGGGTGAGATAACTACAGCTACTAAAGAAATTCTACAACTAGAAAACCTACCAGAGTTCCTCACATGGTTTTAGGGCTCCCTCCCCAAGTAAAACTAAGGCCCAAAGATACTTATTTGTTATACTAATGGCAGCAGCTTCCAAGTCTATTACTCAGCGATGGCTTACTCGGACGGGGTCACATATTCTGTGTGGTGGACAAATGTGACTAACATTAAGACCATGGAGGCCATAATAGCTCAACTTAGACTTCAAACAGACCAATTCAATTCAAGATGGCTCCCTTTCTATGAATATGTTGAAACTAAAAAGGGCATCCCAGTATTAGATCAACTTCTGTTGAAATAAAATGGGGAGGACTCGTCAGTTTGATAATGGAAGAGAATCCAGTGGCCCTCGTCCATTGCCTGCAGGACCCATTCCTAGTTTTTGATGTAAATAATTTGAGTAAAGTTTCACCTAATCAAACCAGTAATATTCCCCCTTTTTTGTGTGTGTTACTGTTTGGTTTTTGCCTGGATGTTACACTTTTATATTTTGTTAATATTCCAAAATTAGTTGTTTTTGTGATTTATAAAAGATAGGACATCTTTGCATTATAAAATATACTAACAATATATATAGAAAACAAGGATTGGAAGTAGGAAAGACACAGGACCATGATTTATTTTTATTCATGTAACAGTTTATTAAAAGCGATATTGGCTCTATAGAAGGAGAAGAGCGGCTAGATGGGAGGGATTGGAATGGAGTTACTTGTCTTCTGATGGTAAGGAGAGTGAGAGAGTCGTTGACTGAGCGTTCCATTCGAAGAGGTATAATTACTTGGTCCAGCCTGCAAAGAAAATTAAAAGGAAAATAGGAATAGGAACAAGTGTCATAAGCAGAGTAAGATCATTTTATATAATGCCTTGTAGCTGTTAAATTAATACTGATATATGTGTATGTCTTTCCTTTTCATTTCTGTAATGAAGTATAATGTAATTTGGAAGTGAAAATGGAAAACTAATAAAATCTAAGTTCAAAAAACAAAGTGTTAAGTACCTGAAGGGGTCCAGGGTTCCTTGCCTACTCCAGACCCCATGGCACCATGGGAGATTGATGGGTTTCTGCTCTGGGTGGCTTAAGAGTGGACAGGTGGAAATGGAATTGCCTGCCAGAGCGATGATCGACTTCCTTATCCCGCTTGCTATTACAGGCTTTGCCTTTAACTGCCAAAGGTTTCTAACTGAGGGCTTCCAAAGACTTTGGAGAGCAGTGGGTCATACACTAGGCACCCTGGCTAGACCTGAGACCTGGTGGTCAGAAAGAAACCTGAATTCGAGTCCGGCATGGAAGTTCAGGACTCCTAGTGAGATTTTCCAAGGTGACTTCTTTAGTGTAATGAGGATCGCAGTCTGGGGCATTTGAGCTTATATGCTGGGTCGGGCCACATAGCATCATCACTAGACAACCCCTACCTGCCTCCTAGAAAAATTCAGTCAACTGACTCCTTCCGTGATGTAGGCTTAGCAGGAAATCTGACCTAGAGGTGCATCCAGGTGGGAGCGGAGCAGTGGCAGGGACCACTGCCCAGGAGCAGTGTGACTTAGCAGACAGCTCCAAAACAGTAACAGCACCAGGATGCAAGGCAAGCCATCAATAGGTTCTAGCAGTATGTGTTGCAAGGCCTCATGTGGTTTAGGTACAGTGACAGTCCTCGATTATCCTCCAAGGACACAGAGAAAATGACTCCCTGCTCTGGCTTCTGGAGCGGGCCAGAGGGCTACCAGATCCTTCTGCCTACCCAGATGATTGCAACATCGTAACTGACTACATCTGGGTAGACACCACTCCTCCTCTGGCACTGTAAATACTGGCCCTGAAAGTCTTGGCAGGTCATGTGCTGTCTCCAGGGCTAAGGTGTATTCCTGTCCACGAGTTGTGCTAATGATCCCTTACCCCTGCTTATTGGACTGAGGGCTAGTGAAAATTAGGTTGGTGCAGAAAGGCCTCCACTAACTCAGGGAGGAAAATAGCTGTGGGACACCATTGATCATGACCAAAAGGTAAGCAGATAAAGTGAGCACTGCAGACCACGACACCAGCAATTTGCATACTCCTATATATACTCAGCAATGGTTTGGCGTGTTTACAGAGTAATCTTAGAAAGAGGTGCACAGGGTGCCCTTGCCATTAATAAGGGAGCCCTCCTGAATTATGCTAGTTTTACTTGAAACTGGAGAAATAGAGTCAGAATTGGGCAAGGTCACTCTCCGGTGTAGATCTGGGAGCTAGAAAGTGGCAGGCAAGCTCTATTTTGGATGGAGAGCAGTTCAGAGGCAGCAAGAACTCAAGGACTGCTGTTTACAAGAAGGCAATCACATATGCCTAATCGGCCTCCTCCGGTAACCAACAAAGCAAAAATACTCTGCCAGGCCTGGTTTTGAGGTCATCTACCCTTTTCAGCAAATAGTTTATTTTGTTACTGTGCTCCTATGGGATCCCTTCCTGTGTGTTGGAGTGGGTTTCACGGCCAAGACCTATATTTCCACTACTGCCAGCCTAGCTCCAATAGCTGACAGATCCTGATGCGTTTGCACCTCTGCAAGCTTCAAATCAGTGATGTCCTGGAGTTTTCTGGAGAGCTTCTCTAAGATTTGCCCCATATTTGAGGATGCCATTGGCCCCATCTCCTGGCCAAGAACTCACCAGACTGGCAGGTAGCCCCAAAACTTGCGCTCAGTTTATGTATTTGTAAGAACATCAAACCTGTTCCTAAGCAGATTGGGTGATACTGTTCATCCTCTAAAAGGCGTAACTAATGAAATTCTCAAAAGAGCAGGCTGGAAACACGGATGGTGCTGGGTGTACAGCGGGTGAGACAGCAGAAACCTTACACGTCCACAATGTCCATCATATGTTTTTTAGCTAATTGATGTTTCTGACATGCTTAGATTCATCATCAGTGTATTTTATTTCAATCAAATATTTTTGAAACTGCTTTTATAATTACTTTTAAATTACTCAAGTCATTAAAGATTGCTGTCACTCACAATTTTCAAAAATTACTTGCACTGAAGTTACCTTTTGAATGTAGATAGTAGATCCATACTGTGGATATATTAGGATGGCCCTACCACATGTTTTGGATAGTAAACTACACAACACCAGACCAAGATATTTAATGTTTTCATAGTGAGCATGGTGCAGAGCAAGAACTTTGAAAACTTCAAAATCCTATATATCAGTTCAGGAATAGAAGAAGATGAAATGAAAAATGGGTATATTAATGTTTTTGCCAAAATGTATTACTACCAAATGACTAACAAATAGTGTTGCCCTAGTGCTGTTGATATGAACTACTGTAAACACATCTGCCAGCCACGGGTGTAAAAGCTATTGACATACAGTATATTGGGAACACCACCTGACTGTGATGTTTAGGGCTGCTAATGCGCATTGAAAACAGCTCCAATTTGTACTATGTACTGAACACACTTCTTATCTGTGGTTCTTAAGGTTATGAACATGCATTTGACATGCCTACAATTCAGTAGCTTTTCAGGCAACTTGCAAGAGCATTTTAGGTGCCAGAACAAGTGTAGTTGTGAAGCACCTCTTGTGGTCATGCGGGTTCTTCCCTGCATTTAGTTAAGTTTAAGGATACATTTACTCTGAAGTGATTTGGCTGCATGATATCATTGATGGTGTCCGTTATAAGGCTTTTAGGGCTTGGCAAAGTGTTTCAGACCCACGAAAGCCTGGGTCCAGTCACTAGAATGGCCCTTTGGTTCTTTTCTACTACAATTAATGTAGCATGAGAAAAATGTTAGATGTTATTACTGATGTCTATGATACAGTTTCAGCAACAAGAGTACTTCAACTTTTCCATAGCTTGAAATTTATAATCTCCCACTATAATTAGAATCTTGGCTGCCTGTTTTGCACTTGTGACTTAACCTTACATCATAGGAACTGAAGTGTCCTTCTCTGCAGCTCACTGGCACACTGAAAGAGTATTCACTTAACAAGCAAAGGATCAGCAGTTCAGATTCTGGTAGGCAAACACTATCTTGTATTTTCTACAACAGAAATGTTTTGAATACTGGCAGGGACTTAAACAGTTTTTTCCAAAATATTTTTAAGATAGTAACTCACTTGAGTGGTGATCCATGGTGATGTGGGGTTGGAATAGTAAATTATATAGGAAGTAAATATAGCTCAGACCAATAATTTGTACAGTTAGAAAGTTGTCCTGTTAGGACAAGAATTCCTGAAAGGAAACCCTTGTCATCTGTATTACTGCACCCTGTGCAGTTTGTGACTTGACTTCTATACCACAGGAACAGCAACTCCCTTCCCTGCAGCTCAGTGGCAGACTGAATGTGTGTTTTCTTCACAAGCAAAGGATCAGCATTTCAAATCCAGGCAGGCAGACAAAATATTATCTCGTCTGCAAGGTACACAGTTTGAATCCTGGCAAAAACTTAATTTTTTCAGATTGTCAGTTAAGATGGAAACTCATTTGAGTGCTAATCCATGGCACTGTGGCATTGGAATAGTAAATTATATGAGAATTAGATTTAGCTAAGAACGACAATTTGTGCAGATAGAAAGTGGAAGTCCTGACAGGTAAATTTCATGTTACCTTTACAAGCTTGTGTTCTGAGATGTAATAATAAAGGTGACATGATATGAAATTTTCATACAAAGCCTGCTTCAACTTTTCCATAGCTTATAAATCATATTCTCCTGCTTGTACTAGAACCTCCGTCATCTGCATTGCAGGTTGTGACTTGACCACTACACTAAAGCAACTGCAATTATTTTCCCCTGCAGCTCAGGGACACACTGAATATGTGTTCACTCAGCAGGCAAAGGATATGAGTACACATGCAGATAAGCACCCAGTATATTGTATTATTCTGTAAGAGACATGATTTGAATCCTGGCAAGGACTTAGAATTGTTTTTGATATTTTTAAGATGGAAATTCACTTGAGTGGTGATCAGTGGTGATGCAGACTTGGAAAAGTAAATTATATAGAATTGAGCAGACTCGAGAGACAGTTAGGCCTATTCTGCTGGCATTTTAGTATGTTAGTATATAAGAAGCAAATTTAACTAAGAACAATAATTATTTCAAGTAGGAACATTTCATGTCATCTTTCGTAAGCTTGTGGTTTGAGGTGTGCTAATGAAGGTTACATGAACATTTTCTGTAATGACTACTTCAGCTTTTCCATAGCTTGTAATTATATTCCCCTCTGAGAATCATGTATACCTGCTTTGCAGGATGTGACTTGAACTCCACACCATTGGAACTACAATTTTCTCCACTGCAGCTCTGGTGGCACACTGAATGAGTGCTCACATAGCAGGCAAAAGATCAGTAGTTCAGATCCAGATAGCCACCAGTATATTGCATTTTCTTTAAGAGCCATGGTTCATATCCTGGCTGTGGCTTAAACAAATTTTTTCAAATTTTTTCTTTAAAATGGAAACTCACTTGAGTAGCAATCCACAACCATCAATTACCACTAACTGGAGTGCAATCCATGGTGGTGTGGAGTTGGAATAGTGAATTATAGTTGAGCCAGCCACAGTGCAATGCAGCAACTTGCAGTAAATTACATATCTGAAAATACTGCATGACACAAGGGCCAAATTACCATTCAATTATACTGCTCCTAGCAGCATTTTATGATTCACTGCTGCATTACTGCACTGCATTCCAGTTTGTGCCACTATATATAAGAAGCAAATTTAGCTAAACAATGATTTGTGCATGTAGGAAGTCCTGACAGAAAAATATCATGGCACCTTTACTAAACTTGATGATTGAGGTGTGCCAATAAAGGTGACAAGAATTTTGTTCTGTCATGACTACTTCAGCTTTTTCATAGCTGGTAATTTATACTCCTTTCTGGGATTAGGGCCCTGTCACTTGCTTTGCATGGTGTGACTTAACCTCTCTACCCAGGAACTGCAATTTCATTCCCTGCAGCACAGTGCCACATGGAATATGTGTTTGCTTAGCAGGCAAAGAATCAGTTGTTTGAATCCAGGTAAGGACACAGTAAATAGTAGTGTCTACAAGAGACATGGTTTGAACCCTGACAGGGACTTAAACATTTTTCTTTTTTTTTTGCTGGAATAATAACTAATAATTGAAAATAAATTTGACTGACAGCAACAAGCTGTGTAGGTAGAATGTTGTCTTGTCAGAACAGAGAATCCTGACAGAAAATTGTCATGTCACCTTTACTAAGCTTGCCAGGTTTAAATCAGATGTTGAGAACATTGAAGTAATGTCAAAATATTTTCTTTTTCACTACAATTTCTGTTAGCATGCATCTCTTTATAGAATTCTTCTGTCTTACCATGTGGAATGATTGCACAGTGGAAGGGCAAAGGACAGTAGTTGGCAGGGGGCTTAGGTTCAATTCAAACTTAAGAACTGTTTTCTTTTCAATTCAATTTCTGTCATTAGCATGCGTCTCTCTTTTCTAAAAACCTTGTGTAACACCATGTGACATGCTGGCACAGTGAAAACAGCAGCAGTACAGTACTCTAGGCCCTAGGTTTGATTTCCATTTGTGAACATTTTCTATCACTACAATTACTGTTGTTAGCATGCATCTCTAGAAACTATCTCTCTGTCTATGTTGAATGATATTACAGTGCCAGAGCTCCAGGACAGTAGTTGGGAGGGGCCTAGGTTTGATTCCCAGTTGTGAACATGTTTTCTGTCTCATATCAGTTTTTGTTGTTTGCATGCATCTCTCTCCAAAACATTCTGTCTGGCCATGTGGAATGATAGCACAGTGGCAGAGCACACATGCAGTAGTTGAGAGGGGCTGGGTTAGATTCCCAGTTGTGAAAATGTTTCATTCTCACTGCTGTTTCTGTTATCATGCATCTCTCTAGAAACCTTCAGTCTTGCCATGTGGAACAATAGTACAGTGGCAGAGCACCAGTATATTATTTGAAAGGTGGTCTAGGTTTGATTTCAAGTTGTGAACACTTTTATTTCTCACTACAGTTTATGTTGACAGCATTTTCTCTCTCTAGAAGCCTTTTGTCCTGGTATGTGGAACAATAGCACAGTGGAAGTGCACCATGACAGTAGGGTGAGGGCCTGAGTTTGATTCTCAGTTGTGAACATTTTTGCTTTCCAACTACAATTTCTGTTGTTAGCATGCATCTTCATCTAGAAAACATTAGTCTTACCATGTGGAACAATAGCACAGTACCAGAGCACCAGGACAACAGCTGGAAGGTGGACTATGTTTAATTACCAGTTGTGAACATTTTTCCTTCTCTCTTCAGTTTCTGTTGTTAGCATTCATCCATCTCTAGAAAGCTTGTCTCTAACCATGTGGAATGATAACACAGTGGCAGGGCACCTGGGCAGTCATTTGTATGGAGACTGAGTTCAAATTCCCAGTTGGGAATATGTTTTATTTCTCACTGCAGTTTATTCTGCTAGCATGCATCTCTTCTCTCTCTCTCTCTCAACCTAATGTCTTACATGTAGCACACTATTTGTACACCAGGACAGTATTTGAGAGGGCCTGAGTTTGATTCCCAGTAGGGAACATGTTTTCTTCTCACTACAGTTTATGCTGTTAGCATGCATCTCTCATTGTAAACCTTCTGTCTTACCTGTGGAGTGATAGCAGAGTGGCTGACCACAAAGACAGTAGTTGGGAGGGGCTGGTTCAATTCCACATTGTGAAATGTTTTTTTCTTTCTTGCTACAATTTATGTTGTTATGTTGTTAGCAAGCATCTCTTCAATCTCTCCATGTGGAACAATTGCACAATGGAAGAGATCCATGCTAGTAGTTGGGAGAGGGTCTGAGTTTGATTCCCAGTGGTGAATATTTTTCATTGTGACTACAATTTACAGTATGTTGTTAGCATACATCTCTCTCTTTCTCTTTCTTGAAACCTTCTAGCTCACCATGTGGAAATATAGCACAATGACAGAGCACCAGGACAGTAGCTGAGAGGGGTCTGTGTTTGATTTTGAATAGGAAGCCTTTTTCACACTACAATTCATGTAATTAGCAGATATCTTTCTCTAGAAACCTTTGTCTTGCCATGTGGAATGATATCACAGTGGCAGAGCACCAGGATAGTAGTTGGGAGCAGGTGGAGCAGGATTTCAGAGCATGGAACTGTTAGTGACCACAGAATAAGGGGTGCTATGTGAAGACTGCGTGGTCAAAACAGAGCGGTTAATAACTGTGCCACATGGTGAGTACAAAACCGTGTGATTCAAAACCGCTCTAGATTATAATATACTAACTCCAAAACCATGCAGCACTGCTATGACAGTGTGTATTTGCTGTTGCAGTTTTGCCTGGACACTGGAAGGTGGAACATGAAAACAACTATCCCAGTCTATCAAGATTGATCAATCACAGGAGAGGATGATGATGCCTTATCAATCATAGCTGATGAGACCTTTTCTTTTTCATAAAAAATCATGCTGACTCAGTGGCATTGGTACAGGTACTAATCTGGTTAAAGGTTCCTAGTTTGTATATTGTGTGGGGTAGGCCTGTTTATTTTGTGAGGTACGTATGTGCTTGCATGCACGAATGTGTATGTATTTTATAGCATCCACATGTACAATCTTTAACATAGATAGGTATATTTTCTATGCAGAACTGACATATCATACCCTTGCACTGCTTAGTACCATTGGTACTTTGATTATTTTTGCAAGCAACCATAAATCAAGGAAACTAATGCAAACTGTGGCAGTTTAAGGAAACACTGAGTGCTGCACTTAGTCACACCACATGAGCGACTGTGTGCCTTTTGAAAGCTGTCCTGAAAGCTCTGAGGTATGACTTCATGTAAAAGATGTTAATTTAGTACACATCTGCACTGAAAACAGATTACAGACATTGTGATATGGACTGTGAGAGAGGTTGTTAAAAGTCTGTTAATTCTACATGCATGTGTCCCAAAAGGCTTACGTAAACAAAATGTAGTACCAGACATTCTTTAGAGTACAGAGAGACAGGAGTATAGTCAACATTTTGAAGTAAAACAAAATAGTGTGGGAGAGGAGGAACTAGGGCCCTTTAGAACTGTCTTTCTGTGTTATTACTCATGGTCTCCCTCACACTCACACTCACACTCACAAAGTGGAAGATTTGGCTGAGCTCACAAAACACATATTTTGTCATCTTCTTGAAAAAATCTGTTTCGGTAATGTTATTGCTTGCTAAATTGTGGAAAACTGATGGTGTTCTTAATATTAACTAAAAAATACATAGAAATGGAAACTGGGGTGTGTACTGCAAACAATAAGGAGGATTTCTAAAGACATGCCCAGCACCAACCTTTCCATTCACATTTGTGCTTTAACAGTACTGTATGGCTTGCATCTATGGCACAAACACTAGCAACAACACTTGATTGAAATCCTTCAAAACAGTTTCAGAAAAGGCTGAGCTTTATTTTGACCTGTATCATTTACATCAAGATTAATATTTGAGATACTGCAACTCAAAAGTAATCCTCTAATAAAGAAAACAGCAGCAGTGCAAGCACAATAAACCTTCACTGAGCCCCATCTGAGAGCCATTTGATTTGACACTACTGATAGTTATGGATGGATTATGGCCATAAGTGCATGAAGGAAACCAACAAATGCAGTTTCATCAATTCCCAATACAGTCAATTTATTTGGCAACAGCCTGTGATCAAAATAATCAAAGTTGCTGGGTAAATATAAAACAAAAATCACTGTGGTTTCAAAGCCTATTAGTAGAGATTTCATTGACAACTCTGAGTAGTCAGATGCTGAGTTGTTAGCAGACCTGATTGCCATGAACTTAAAATGCTTCTAAATCAAGAAACTTCATATATTATTTACACACAACTAACATTCAGGGATTCTCAACAAACCAGGGCAGCAGTAAAACCAAGATAATTGCTGAAAGATTGCTGTTTATTCCCTGATAAAGAAGTCACAGAGGTAGTGCAATTTATTTACCCTGAAGATGGTACTCTCGTTCTCAGTGGGTATCACCTCTACTCAACAGTTGGCCAAGGTCACTCACTTAGTCAATGGTTGTGATAGGATTTAAACCTTGATCTGCTAGTTCAGAGTTCTGAGATTAGATCCAAACCTGGTATCTGCTGTTTTACATCCATGAGCTTAAACCACGGACGCTAGTATCTATTGATTTTGTTGAATTTGAGGGTGTGTATATCCTCAAGGGAAACTAGATTTCCATATCACCATGAACTACTACTTTTCTTAATTAGAGTAAATGCCAGAAACTTGAGCAGTCTATAGGACAATAAAGTGGTCTTGCACTCCTAGAGGTCTGTGTTTTTAAGCCTTGACTTAAGACACAAGCAAACTCAGCTTTGTTTTGGCATAACGCTAAAAAGTATTAATACACAATGGGGTATGCATTAAGCTACATCTTTGCAGTGCATTCCCAATTCATTCCCAGTTCAAGGAGTCAGTTTGTTTCAAACCAGCTTCTCAGAATGTTCATTTTAATTGTTATAGCAATGTTAATACAGCGCTGTAACAAAATGAGTGCAAAGTGGAAATTATAATAATTCTTCGGCACTACTCATTTAAACTCATTGCTGTTCCTGCAAGTCAGCTATATACAGTTCAAATCACAGCTCCTTTCTAGCCAAATTTAGAATTACTTAAATGCAGTGTCTACCATACTATAGCTTAATGCACATATTTTTGGACTTGGTGGGAGGAGGCCGGTGTTCAGTAACACGTGGACTCCTTATTTGCCTCACATTTCTCCTGGGACAGATACAGATTGATGACATTCTGTTTATTTGAAAAGGAATACAAGTCCACAGTTGATTTTTACTGTTTCGTATCCACTAGTAATATCAATCTCAAGTTCACATTCACATGTGACCCTGAGATCATTACTTTTATTGGCTTACAAATGACTGCAAAGGATGGTCAATCAGTCTACAGAAAATTGACATCTGGCAATATCCTATTGAGAATGGACAGTGCTCACCCTATCCATCTCAAACAGGGCATACCTTAGGTCCAGTTGATCCACTTTATGAATTGTTCCTCCTTGTCTAACTATAATATTCCTCTGAAATTGTTACAAGATAGATTTTTAGCACAGTTACTTACCACATGTGTTTGACAACGCCACCTCCAACCATGCAGTAACTCAATGAATGATGAACCTAGTCTCACATTTATCATTCATTTTAATCATCTGGCCCATATATGGCAACAACTGTCTTCAATTCTGGCAGTTTTGAAAGTGCATTTCAGCCTTTTCAATTTTATTGGTCCACAGCCACATATTAATTGTTAATATGCCAAAAATTAAGGGACCTGATGACCCATAGTCTATATACTAGTTCAACTGCCTCTGCCTATTGGTGTTGGGTAACCCCCACCAAACTAATTGACAGCTTCCACTTTGGCTGATGCAGTGGCTGTAGATACTATATCTTGACTACTATAACTCCCCTATCCAAGGCTTCCGGGGGTTGATATCTGCTGTCTGCAGCTGGTGCAAGAATGTCAGCAGCCAAATTGTTGACTGGGCTATCTCAGTCTGGTCACATACCCTGTGCTGCAGAAACTACACTGGCTGCCAGTTCAGTGTGGATCACCTTCAAGGTCAGCTTGCTGACCTATAATGCCCTACACGGACAGGATCCAAGCTACCTGCAAGATCTTCTGTGTCCCTACTGCCCCTCAATCACTCCGCTTGGCTGACAAGGGATTGCTAGAGTTTTCCCAGGGTTCAGCTGAAGACATCTAGGTCACGGGCATATATGTTTGTGGCCCTACCCTGTGGAGCTCTCTACCTCATCGGATAAGAGAATGCCTAACAATGGAGAGCTTCAAAACAGTTTTAAAAAACATTCATTTGAGCTTGCCTTTGGTGATAATATATGAACTGACTATAATATGATGACTGCTGATTTTATATGTGTTTTATGTATTTATTGTAATGGGCACTATGATCTCTGGAATAGCACCTTTTAGAATAAAGCTGATTTGATTTGATTATATACAGGCAAACAGTTCAGACATCTGAATGGCTAACCCTCTGGAAGTCAAACACTTGACTAATTACCAGCCATTCTTTGTTGTTTATGTTATCATGTGTACTTGCTCACACTGTACATTTGGTGTGCAGTTCCTCCTTATGAAATACATTGAGGAGCATGTTCATTCCATTTCATGGGTCCTTCCTAATATCCCCATAGGAACATATTTTGTCACGTTTCACAACAGTGACCAATGCTGGTTACATTATGTGGGCAATGAACACATTCTCATACCCACTAGAGGGACACTCATATCAGAACTCTGCTCCAGAACAAGGCTAGGTGGATTTATTTTTACCAGCTTTACTACCTGCCAGATTGAATGACAATATTTACATTATTTCCTTCCCATAATCCTGTGACATAACTTTGAATACATTTTTACACTATTTCTATGTTATTATATTTTCATTCTTTTCTTTAAGGTAGTCTACTATGTCTCTGCCAGATCTCTGCTCACAACACAGTTTCATCCTTGCTGACATCAGCTGATAAGATTTTCAAACCCCATGTGTGCCAATTATTCACACTAATCTCCATTTCAACTCTTTATTGGACTCTTAACATTATGATTTATTATTTATTACATGTGCTGATCTTGGTTGAGTGTTCATTTTTATTCTTTCTTTCTCTGCTATTCCTGACTTCTCTCCACCAATCTTTTCAGCTAACTGGTCACAGTACTCTAGGTGTGGTCAAAGCAAGGACTTGCACAAAGAGATCTCTTGTGTCTGACTTTCTCCTTACCTACTCTTAATACAGTAGCAGCACTAAATCTGCATTCATGACTGCAGCAGCACAATGCCTACCTGACTTCAGCTTATGGCCCACAGTTACCCCTAGATTAATTTCCTTAGCTGTGTTGTCCACTGTTGCATCCCACAGAGTGTATGTGCAACCTACATTCCTTTCCCTAGGTGCAATGCCTTGCACTTTCCCACATTAAATCTTAGCCCCATTTCCCAGCTATGCCCCAATGTGTACAGTTCCCCTGTAGTTCATCACACAGAAACAAAAGAATGGCATTGTTACTAATTTAATTCTGAACTAAACACTATCACCAAACACCTCTATGTTGTGCCTTGGCATGTTTACTGATTAAATTATTAACAATTCCAAAGCGGTGTGTGCCCCATTCTTTTATTTTTTGTTCTGCCTGTCTAATGGCAGAACCTTTAGAGGAAGTCAGAGTGCATGGTCTGTTGTATGTGTTCCGCTGTAGTGCCTCTGTGACAGGGTGGAATAGGACCCTGTCCCAGTTGTTATGGAAAGAGTTTGAATGCAGGGATCTGTTATGTTCTTTCCTTTCCTGTCTGTCTGGTTGTGCAACCAAATTATCCTGTGAGACCTAGGGTTTGATCACCCCAACAGCCCGCAATTCTCTGCCCTCACTGTCTCTCAACCTTCCCTTGCTGTTCTGTCTTTTTCCTCCCTTGTATATCTGCTGGAATAAAAATATATGTAAATCATTTTGTGGAAATGTAACTGATATTAGGATCCTTTGTTTAGAAATTATATAGTGTTCATTTTGAAAAGTATATAATTATAGTTTGAAATGATTGCAAAAGCTATTGGAAATTCAAGAGGTTACCTGAGTACAATTTCTAAGCCTTTTGCAGAAGAACTGTGGAGAAGGGGCATCAGTTTTGGGACATTGCATTCTGTCAGCACCTGCCTGAAATATACTAGAACATTTTAGAAAAAACAGATGCTTGTTAAGAAAGGGATTGCAAGGACTTATAAGACTGAGCTGCAATTGCTTGCAAGAGGACACAGAGATTGAAGAAAAACTCTGATGGATCTTCACTATTTTATTCTGCCTTGCAAATAGTTGTACAGAACAAGTTTATTTATTTTTTGTTACTGCTAGTACAAATAAATACTCTTATTGTGAATTTTACAACTGCTCCTGGTTTTTCTTATGCTTCCTGACCTGTGCCTCAATGATGACAGCATCTCCATCCTCTGTTGTGTCCAATCTTCTTTCCAATTTAGTGTCATCAAGAAACTTCAGCAGCCTCCTCCTGATCTCCTCCAAGCCAATAACAAATACATTACAGAGCTATGGACTCTGCAATCGCTCCTGTGGCACTCCACTTAGCAAATACCTCCAGTGTGAAAGTAACCATCTACCACCACCACTTTCTGCCACCTACCTCTTAGCCAATTTATTATCCAGATCCTGTACAGTTCTGTTACACTCCTTACCTCACACAAGGGTTTCTCCCCTCACCAGTGATCAGCAGCTCCACCTTATCAATGACTCCTTTTGTTCCAGCCTTGGTCTATGTAATCCTGGCCCTGCAATCCTTCTGTGATGCATTATACTCTGATTCAACTGCCCTGTTACCAGACTTCTTCCACCTAATGTATCACACAGTACACCCTTTTATCCCTAACTTTCCCTGAAGTTCTTTGAACAACCATGGAGGCCTCTGCATAGCCTCATTTCCACCCCTTTTCCCTTGTTACCCAGGGGAATACATCTTATTATTGCTTCCATTATATTCTATTTCGGCACTTGCACTTGGCATTAGCACCTCTTCAGTGGTGTATTCATCAAGTAACAACAAGCATCTCTCTTAGCTTACCAAAATCCACTCTCTGGAAGTTTAGTGCCCTGGCCTTATTTTAGGTGAAGTAGCTTCCATCACCTTAAATTCAGTCTTATTGTGGTCACTGTGACACACTCGGCTTTCCAGCCTTTACTGGTCTGACCATGTCCTCCTCACTACTTAGCAAAAGATTGAGAACTGTGTCCCCTTTTGTCCCATTGTGGACATGCTATATAAGGAAACAACCCTTCATGACTGATAATAAATTGTTTTCTGCTTTCCCTGGAGCTCTTTACACCTCTCTATAAATGTCATGTAGATTCAAATACCCAGTGTGAACTATGGGGACCACAGTTGTTGTTATTTTAATTTAATTTGCCATATCAAATTCTGCTCTTCCATACTTCATGGCGGCCTGTAACATATAGTACTCCCAGAATTGTCTTCTTGCTTCCCTGGGTCATAATTCCAGCCACAGGTTTTCTGCAGGGCTTCCTCTCCTCACTCTCTCTTCCTTGCTTACTTCATCTCATCCTTGATATAGAAAGTCCTCCACCCCACTGACTCTCCTCTTTTCTTTAAGAGGCTGCCCTTCTACCCTTGCATACCAGCGTATTCCTCCTTCCACCATGTCTCTGTTAGTCATTCTCCATTAAAGGTTGCCTCAAGAAGTTCACCTTCCAGCTGATCCTTTTGTTGTTTGTGCTCCCCACATTTGCTGTCACTTAGTTAAGGTCTGTGTTTCTCCCATCTTTGAATTTAAATTCTTGTTTAATGGAGAACAAATCACTCTCTCCATTCCAGTTCAGTGCATAGTCCACTGTAGAACAATATGAAAACACTTTGGCTGTACTCATAAACTTGTCCCTGGCATATGGAAACTGTCCAATAAGTATCCTGTAGCATTATTTATCAGTTCAACAAGCAGTGACATTGCCTATCACTGTTTGAAAAGAAAGAAAATCAATGACAGAATTTGCATGCTTGTAATCCAACATTTTCTAGTCCAAGACTAAGTGATACTTTATAAAAGAAGATTGCTGTGCTTGGAAACATGAATAGTGTGTCTTTATTTGGATTATATTACAGACTTAAGACACATAGTTATTTCAGCACCATTTACGAACATCTGCTAATATGCCCTTATAGCCTCACATGGTAGAGTAAGCTAGACCCCTATGGAAAATCTAAAACACCTAATTTATTTTATTGTGCCCCACAGTTCATATGGCAAACTGAAAATGTATTAGTCTGATGCAAAATATTAGCTTGCAGGTAGAAGTAAGCTGCTAATGAATATGATTAGAACAGCAGCTGGAAAACAGAAAATGCAGTGTTTGCAGCATTAATGGAATTAACAGACCTTAAAGTGTTCACAGAATCAATTAAGAGACATTTTCAAGATTTAGAGCTAAGGGTACATGTGTTTAAGTATTGGAAAATGAATGCATCTACTGTACAAATTCCTATGTATACATCTGAGATTTGAAATTTTAGCTTTCCATAAAATGTGATTTAGCAATTGTGTTACTAAACAACCATAAATAAACCAGATTAGAACCAATGAGACTGGATAGCCAGTAGAGTAGACACACATGAACATGTACACACAAACACACAGGGTCACACCTACACAACTAAAGACATTTATTCTCACACGGACATGCACAAAAGTGTGAACATAGTAAGCTTATAATTACTGGCCAGCATTTTGTAATAGCTATAACCATGTGGTAACATTTTGTTACAGCTGGTTATGTGTAACCACTAGTTATCAATCAAACTTGTACTGCTGAAGCTGTGTGCCCCAGTGGCACAACTGCCTCTCATTCAAACAATCAGGGTCCCTCACAGAAAAGCAGCTGATTTTTACAGTTTAAAACAAACCAGTTTAAGTTTACATAACATAACTATGAGTTCCACAATGAGTTTCTATAACTAAACTGTCTCTATGCCACTTAAACCCACTCCTTTATTAAAAATGCTGGGCAGTACTTATAAAAACAAAACATGGGTAGAAGTGTGTAACAGAGTTTTATACACAACCTCAGTGCAAGCTGCACTTCTGAATCAGGATTACATCTAAAAGTTTGATAATATGGGTTGTTGTTCTTTTTCCAGCTGTATACTTTCCACCCTTTTAATCAGATAGGTCCCCTTTGAATGTTTCAGTTTTGATTAATTATGTTGCTCCTCTTGCCCCTGGTCCCATTCCGGCAGGTGTATTTACCCCACCCCCACCTTTGCGGCCCTTGAGTGTTCCACCAAGTGGTGAGGTTGATGGAGTCTTCTGCCATACTCTGCAAGTGCACCACCTGTCTGATGCAACCTTGGATGCGGCAAATCTTGGTCTTGGGTGCAGAGATCCTTGTTTTTGTAAAATATGGCAGAGTCCCTGATGCACCCGTAGATTGCCACAGGCCCTAGATTGCTGTCTATTGTGGTGATCTATGGACTATTTGAAAATTGAGTCCATGCTGTGGATGTGCAAGGATGTTACTACCACATGTTTCTGATGGTACACAGCACAGCTCCATACCAATGTATTTATTTGTTTCATGGCAGTCATGACACAGAAGAGAAAATGTTTAAAAGCTTCAGTATTCTGCATTATTGTTCAGGAGTGAAAGGAAATGTAAAACGGTATACCGATGATTTTGCCAAACACATTGCTGTTCAAAATAACTACATGGTGACTAACAAATACTGCTGCTTTAAGAAGCTGAGGGGTGGAGGGCATGTTGACAGCAGACTATCTTTCCACTTTTATATTATGTTGCTATTTACAGTATGCTAATATGAGAGGTGTGCAAAACCAGGGAGGTTTTGGTTTTGCCAGATCACCACTCATTTTGGTTCTGGTTTTGGCTGCACTGCCAATAGTCATTCAACATAAAACGTAGTTTGTACCTTCATTTTAAAGTATAATATAAAGTAAAACAGGTTAAATTCTGTAGAAAATGGACTTCGCTTTTGCCTTGATAAAGATAGCTGCCTAGCGGTTAAGTTCCTTGCATCAGGTTTTAAAAATCCTTTCAAGTTAGTTTTTGAGTAGATTTTGTTTAATTTCATTCCCAGAAACAAAATATCATAAATTCACAGTGGACTGTGTAGTTTTACAGTCAGAATAATTTCTGAAATTGTCCTCACAAGACAGAGAGATTAATCATTGCACCTCTGGTCTTAGTGCCGCACCTCTCTGTCAATGTGCTGATCTTTGGGTAAGACTTTTCCCTCTTAGGCCCAATTAGTGCTCATATTTTCTGGCAGCTCACTGTAATGTGTATCCTCTTATCAAGGTAGCTCATGTTGAATGACACACTGGACTGGGTGTTTAACAGTATTGATTTCTAGGTTCGCACATCTCACTTCATGCAATCAGGTGGGTGGGAAGATACAAGTCATCAACTATGTAGTAAATGGAAAAGTCCTGGGTTAGAAGGAGTGATGTTTTAAGCCACCCTAATGCCATCAGGTGTGTAGAATGTGACAGCTGAGTTTTGCCTCACCACCCCCAATCCACACTCTTGTTTGGTATTGCTTTACTGCTACGTTACTTGGTATGCCAGTACCAACCCTCTTACAAAGGTTAGCTGGGCTACATGCGCGACTGCTCTCCACTCATTAAAATAATTTTCAGTATAATATTAAGTCATCCAGGTTCACTATTAACCCGCCCTCAGGCCACAGCAGCTCTTATGGCCCCAGATTACCACATGCATTGCACCTGGGGTTCTTAATACTGGGGTGACAAAAGTTGAAGTCACCCTCCCTCCACTCAATCCCCTGCCTTTACCCTCTCTCTCCCTCCTCCCAGTCTTGCAGATCTGCACTCAGGCATAGAAGAACTTATTCCTTTTTCTCTTTATACTTCTCATATGTCCAACCAGATTTGCCAGGCAGTGTATGGAATAATGAGGTGTAGTCAGTACAGCAGTGGAGGCAGCCACATCAAAGAGCTCTGGTGGAAATTAACACTGGTGACCGACATGAAGTCTACATCTCTCATGCATGTTTTTTTTTTTACTTTATTTTCCTCCTTCTTATGCCCCAGTCTCTGACTCTTTGGGGCACCTGGGAGTCATCCTCTGCCAGTCACCCAGCCCTCGAGCCACCCTGCACCCCATGGAGCTATGGTTGTACCCCCAGATGGGGTAATGAGGTGGAGCTCTTACATCCTGTATGCCTACTTGTTTTCTCAGGCAAGATGGTCGGTGTGGGTGAAGGACATCGAGGGCATGCTCCTGGTGTCCTGTCTTCCTGGAGACAGAGGGTTGTTATCTTCCGAGTTTCCTCCCTGTGTGGTGTGGGCCCTTGATGTCTGGGTGCTATGTGCCGATATCCACCACACATCATGGCTAGCCTTTCCTGCAAATCAGGGCATGCCATACCTTGAGCCTCTGCTCGGGATCATGCAAGTTGTGGGCTGTGGCCTCCTCCCTCCCTCCCCGGAGAAGGCGAGCTGTCATGGGACACTCCCGAACACTCTCCCCCGGCTGGCCCTCCAGCGACCCGAGTCCGCCTCGAATCCGGGTCACTGGCGTCGAGCGGAAATCCAACTGCTGCACCAATGGGCCGGCCCTCTCGTGCATGTTCAAAATGGGTCTCGTGGCTCACTATCCCAACACTCACCTGCTCAGGCACTGTTGCTCAACAGTTGCAGTGTTCTAACAGTGATCATCCCGACATTGCAATCCCAAGGGGTAAGGTAGCAGAGGTAATGGAATGCTACCTTGCCCCTTCTACTGTCTGGGAAAGGATGGCTGGATAGGGCTGCTGGCCATGCAGCTCTGGTGTAGAGGGTAAACCACTGGTAGTTTGGCCAGCGTGCTCTGTGTGACTGGTTCTGATCTGGGTCATGTCATTTACACCCTGCACTTCCACAACTACTTAATATTTTACTGCATTGTCCACTCCCCTTCAGAGTTAGATATTTAAATTATTGGGGGACAAGCCCTCATGATACACACTTGGTTTGTTTGTGGGATGCCTGACATTGTACTGTCGGGCATCCAATCTGTTCAGGGTTGTGGATTTCAGGCCCATAAACTCGATATCCTGAGTGTCGGATACCAAGTTTAGCCAACATAATACATCCTTCCAAACCTGTAGAAGTCACATGACTGTGGAGAAAATAACAAGGGAACTAATATACAGCAGCATTTCAGGTATAGCAGTGTCTTGATCCATGAAAAAATGTTCGCATTCCTTTGGTGGCCTCCTTGCTTTAGATCCCTACCGGGAGGCTGGCAAGGCTGCTTGTGCTTTCTGTGTGTTACCTTAATATGCATTTACAGCCAATGCAGCCTTCTGGCTCCCTATGATAGCTTGCTTTAACAGCAGTTCATGGCATGCAGCCTGTGCATTGTGGACCAGTCAGACACCAGAATGGTAAGTATTGCTTGTTATAATATACCAGTTCTCAGGGCACACCTTGATTTAATACCAGGGCCTTCTTCTGGAGAGTACAACACTCTGGGCAGGAAACACCTAGTAATACAACTGGCTCTGCAGGGACAAGGTGGTAATGTGGATCTCTTGTCAAAGTTCCTTTTTTTTATTTGATCTGTTTATCCCCCTGCCACCTGCATTCCAACTCCTTCGGGAGTCACCAAGGCATCTGGTCTGCTGTTGTCCCTCCTTACCTATGATCCAGTGCTTTGGCCTTCCCCATGGAGTCATGGTTTTACTCCCAAGGGGACAAGAGGGCCCTCCTTAACTTTCAGACTTTCATCAGGAGCTGCTGAATCAGGACAGTCAGAGAGATCCAGGTTACTGCCAGGTGCTCCATCATCCTGGTATGCATGGGCCATTTTCTTGAGCTTTCTCCCACCCACCAACATTGACATGCAGAGAGACCCAAGGGGTCCTGCATACACAGAGGCATGGCATCGCTCCCAGATCTGGCTTGCATCTGTCCCTCCCTGACATCCCCAATCTGCACTGCCACCTGTGGTCACCCAGGAGGCAGTATAGCAGTGGGATGGCAACACTCCCTCCCAGGAGGAGGAGGAGAGTGTCAAGTTGGATGTTCAATCTCCTCCTCCTCCTCCTGACTGGCCCCCAACAACCCAGAGCTCGCTTCTGAACCCGGGTCGCTGGCATTGTGAGAGTAGTGCTATCACTGCTGATGGGCCAGACACAAACTGCACCTTTATCAATGCTGACAACTATAGCTGCACACTGTCCATGGCTTCCCCTCCCTTTTTCCAATCTTGATTATGTTACCTGACCTGGCCTGTAGGAGATCAGCATGTACAATGCACAAACCAAAAGCCTTACAAATAAGAACACAGGCATGTTTAGGTGGCAAGGGGCCCACACCAGGTATAAGGGTGCGATTGATAAACTGTGGTGTCCGCCAGCAGACTGCGAACCATTTTGGGGCAACAGTCCCTAAGGCAATAATGAAGGACAGGTCCAACTTTAGTAGTTCTACAATGTTTGTAGCTGTTCTGAAGAGAAATGGACATTGAGATTGCACAATTTATTTTCCTTTCTCTTCTCTTGCCCGTTGGCTGCAGCTCTTGCTTTCAAAGCTTTGATGAGCTGCACTATATAAGTGTGTTCTCAGGGCTGTGCCAACAACTGTATGTGCCCCCTGAAAATACATTGTGGGGCCCTACCTCCAACAATAAATGTGAAATAGCCATTAATGCATATGACATTTTTATAGTGTAAATTTTTTATCAGTCCTACTGAGCATCATTGTTTGTCCATGCTGCCCCCACCCATCTCTTGCTGGCACTATGAGCAAGGAGCTAAACAATGTAAATTGTCCCTGCTCCTCCTGGGGACACAAGCACCAAGACTAGATGTTTTGAGTAATGGGCCCCATTGCTTCTTTGTTCTGTACCCCTACCACATGAAACTGGAGTTGGAATCTTCTGACGCCACTGTTGACAGACCCAATTTCAAATGGATAAGCAATTCCAAAGAGAAAGTTGCAAGTTTGTCTGTGATAAATGTTTTTCTTAAAGCTGACCTCTGAGGCATTGGGCTCCTTGAAAGTGTGGGCTCTTCTGCAACCACAAATCTTGCACCCCGGTCACTGCCCTGTGTGTTCTAGCATAAATTTAACAAGATTTTTAACATATTAGTACAGAATTTCTGAAAGGAGGTCACTGGTCTGTAGAGAGAAAGTCTTTTAGTTTAATTCTTAGAGCCTGATTGACAGTGTAGGATGCTAAAGAGTTCTTCCGCACCATTGTTCTGTTGGTCTCTACCTGAAAAGTAGTATTTGTGCTGTGTTCTATATATGTACGTTGATAAGCTTCTTTTGTATTTACATCTTATATAGTTTACACATTAAATGTTTTCAAGGGTTATAAATGCTCAATTTTATACATTTTTAATATTGCTAGAAGGGCTTCATACAGTTTTTGGAAGAGGGATGCTAAATTACTGCTAGGGTCATTCAGTCATGGAAATTTCCTTCCACTAGGAAGTCCTAGGTGAAAGTATGAAATGTTGCCTATACTCCGTATGCTGTTTGATGCTTGTTTGTGCTTTGAGGGAACAGTATCGCATGCTTGAAATGTTAGAAGGAAGAAGGATGGGTTTTCAAGTTCTCTTACTTCCTTGTGGTCTATAGTAACCACTTT
The DNA here is from genome assembly GCA_016271365.2 of Neoceratodus forsteri. Taxonomy (NCBI): domain Eukaryota; kingdom Metazoa; phylum Chordata; order Ceratodontiformes; family Ceratodontidae; genus Neoceratodus; species Neoceratodus forsteri. The sequence continues at coordinate 1,478,666,115 of CM057455.1, forward strand.
CTCCACTGCTGGAAATGGAAAAGGCTCCCATACAAATAACCTGAGCTGGCAGGTCCAATAGTGCTCAAACTAGTCCAGATTACATCCTGGAATGTTCGGGGAATAAATTCTCCTGTCAAATGTAAACAGATTTTACCCTATTTAAAAGAGGGAAGTGTGATATAACTTTCCTTCAGGAAACTCATCTTCCAGCAGAAACAGCTAAATTAGCAAAGGAGTGGGTAGGTCAAGTTGTAGGAAGCTCATTCACAAAAAGGTTAGAGGGGTAGCCATTTTACTACATAAAAGCTACATGCCCAAGTACTCACTCAAGTGAGCTCCCAGAAGGTAGATGGGTTATGGCTTGGGTCCTTCTTAACTCACAGCCCTTCCTATTGGTAAATATTTATGATCCAAATCAAGACTTGGTTTCCTTTTACAGACCTTAAGATGCAATATTGTCAAAACTTAGGTGAAGGGGACTCTTAAATAGTGGGAGGTGACATAATGAAGTATGGGACCCCTGATAGACCACCTCAGAGGTCACTTCCCCTTCCTCCAAGGACTAGAACTGCTCTACACAATATGGCTGAGAAACTGTCTCTTGTTGATCCCTGGAGAAGACTACACCCAACAGGTAGAGACTTTATTTTTCATTCAGCCCTTCATTATACTAGTAGCCATACTGATTTTTTCCTGGTATCTAGCCAAGTTATAAGGGATGTGTATCAGGCTTTTGTTGGGACCATAGTTATTTCTGACTATGCATGTGTCAGTATAACTTCATAATAGGCCAGGAGCCCCTAGGACACCTGGGTGGTGGATGGACAACTTCCTACTATCTTATAAAGATTTTCATGAGTGACAGTCAAATGAAATATCACTGTTTTGTAGTTGCAGTGACTCTCCAGAAGTATCCATGGTGTTGTTATGGGACACCTTCAAGGCATTCATATTAGGAAAAATCATTAATTTTGCAACACATAAAAGTAGTAATGAGCTAGTCAATTAACATCTTTGAGAGCGCCTTAAAAGTAAGGAAGAAACCTATAATAAGCTTACCTCGCATTCCCAACAATTGTTATGGGAAATAATGCAACTTAAATATCAAATAAACTCACTGACATGCAGCTGCCCAGCTCTCAGTATTAAGGAATTACACAAGTACTAGGAATCTGGGGAAAAGTGGGGAGATTTTTAGCCTACTGCACCCAGATATACTGCAAGGGGTACCTATTTCATCTCTCAAACTGGTCAAAGACAAAATGATTACTAAACCATAAGAGTTAGTAGCAGCTTTTAATAAATTCTATTCTACATTATATTAATCTCAAAGGACGAACTCCTTCTCCAATTTCCAGGCCTTACTGAAGGGAGTCCAACTTTCAAAATTGTCTGTGGTCCAGGCCCAAAGTTTGATGCCCCATAACCTTGACTGAGCTTCAAACAACAGTCCAAAAGCTACCCAAAACAAATCTCTGGGCCTGATGCATTAATGACTGAGTTCTGGGAGACCTTTCAGCCCAAGATTTTGGGCTTATATTTGACACATTTTGGGAAGCAGTTCTCAGCCAACAATTGCCCCAAACAAAGACCAAATAAATGCCTCAAATGATAGAGACCTTAATTACTATCCTACCCAAACCGGAAAAGATCCAGAGTTAGTATCAAATTATCAGCCCATTTCATTACTTGACGTGGACACTAAATAGCTGGCAAAAATCCTAGCACACCCTTCATGTTCTCTAATTCCATCCCTAACAGACCATCTTCAAACTGGTTCTGTCCAAGGAAGAATGCGTAAGATACCATTAGGCCACACTACAAACACTCTACAAACAATTTGACTGCTTCACATAAGAGCTCCCTAGTTTATTAGTGAGCATAGATACAGAGAAGGCCTTCAACTCTTTAGAGTGGGACTGCATTTTCTACATCATGGCTCAACTGGGAATAGGTCCTGGTTTTATGTCATGGGATAAGATGTTCTATGCTGCCCCTAAGGTGAGAGTAGTAGCAAATGGACACATTTCAATGCCAACTGAACTCAAGAGAGGGACCAAGCAGGGGTGTCCATTATCACCCCTACTTTTCTCCTAGCCATGGAACCCCTGCTCTGCAAAATCTGGCAGTCTAAGTGGGTGGTAGTTATACATTGTGGATAATGCAAATTAAAGCCCTGACTTTGCAGATGACTTATTGCTAGTGCTGTCTGAACCTCATAAGTCATTACTAGCAGTGTTAGAGACTTTAAATTATTTCACCTCACTTTCGAGACTTAAAGTTAATTGGTCTAAAACAGTGCAACCCTTGAACTCAGCCACCCAGGAATCTATCTTCTTACACTTAGGTCTCTGCCGGCAATCCGATAGGCTGAGGTATCTTGGTATCTGGCTAGCACCTAAACTGAAAGATATTTATTTATTTTTATTTATTTAGGAAATTGGAATTACAACCCTTTGAGTCATACACTCATTTCCAAAGGCTCCATATCAGAATAAAATATAGACATTCATACAGTACATACACAGAATAAATGTGGGTGAGCAATCATACAGAGTATAAGTACAATGAGTGCTGGTTAATGCCTATACATTTGGTAGCTAAAACAGGGCAGAGCTATGGACATATTTACCTAATGAGCCATTAAGACCTATATAATTGGTAGCTAAAGCAATGTATGATATGCTTGATTTCAACCTAAACCCACTCAAGGGGCCTTGGAGGCAGATTTTAGCAGGGAAAAACTACATATTACCCTTCCTAGAAAATTGCAGCATATAAGATGATGTATTTCCCAAAGCTGTTATTTCTACTCAGTTCTATACCTGTACTCATACCCATTTCTAGATGTCAGGGCTTTGAAAAGCTTGGAACTGCATTCTTATGAGCAGGAAGCAGGTTGCACTTTAGCTTTCCAAAGCTACAGACTCTGGGCATAAAAGGGGTGGGCCCTACCTTGGCTGCAGGCATATCATCAGGTGGTGGTGGGCATTAGTCAGAGCTGAGGTTACTATATCCAGTAAGTTCTCAGATCTCAGTATGGTTGTCTGTTTTATGAGGGATGGGTCTAGGCCCTATGGGCTCATCTTAAAATTAGAGATGCTTGAATATCTCCAATAGCTAGATTTGTGCAACAGAACTGGTCCTCCCTTACCCAAAGTCACAACTGGAAACTACAGTGTTTAGGCTCTTGGAGCCCCTGTGGAATAACCTCACATTACAGTGGATGGCCCACCCCTACATTGGAAACACTGGGAAAATAAGGGCATTACAGCGCTGGCCCACCTGATGGATTAGCACTTAGGAGACCTTGACTTTTGCAAATCTTTCCCTAAAATTTGAGATGAGCTAATGTAAGAGATCAGAAATATCGCTCAAGTTGTACTTGACCTCTGACCTCTGACCTCATGACTGATGAAGCACGAGTGAGGTCACAAAATGTCAAGTATAAGGAAAGAAGATTTTTGTCAAACTGAATATGCCTTATTAAAGAAAAATCAGTGAATCAGATAGGAAAGACTCATACATATAAACATGGAATCAAAACCTCAACCAGATACAAAAGAGGTAACTGAAAAATTAAATAGCAAGCTCCATATTCTCTTACATTTTACATAGAACAACAAAAGGAAAGAAGATATTTCTGATATCCTACCTTAGCTCATTTCATATTTTATGTACTGTATACAATGGTATCTGAAAGTCTCATAAATAATGCTGTAAAGTGATATTCTTTTTCATTCACTGGTTTTATGCTTGTTTCTGTAAACAGAATGACTCTGAAGAGTGTGTGAAGTAATGGTTGTCAAGGTAGCATTGTTATGAGGTAGTGTGGTTCAACTGTCATGCATCTAATGGGTGATATCTTGGTACCTAGCAGGTGATACCTTGAAACTTACCTCAAAGATATCACTAGTTATCTTTATAAATCTATACCCGCACCTGTTGTATAAATACATAAATATGTTTCACTAGATATTTTTATAAATTATACGACAACCATCATAAAAATACATTTATAACATGAGATTGGGAAAAGGAGACATCCAATTGGTGTAGCAGCATCTGGTGACCATGCATTAATCACTGGTATATGCACAGTTGCTGTGAATGTCCCCATGGCAAGCTCCCTCATGAGAACTGGAGCTTGTTGCCTAGTGAAAGAAACTCAGTCTGCATGGCAGCCATTGAGAATGCATTGAGAACAGAAGGAGGGACAGCTGCAGAATAAGGGTGCTAGCTGCACATTTGAGCAGACTTGATAGACCTCTAGGCTTTTATCTGCTGGCAAATTTAATTTGTTCAGATGTTCATAAGAGATGGGCAGCACATGAAGTGCAGCAGTGACAGAGCAACTGTATCTGTTCGTTGTCCCGTATGGGTATGTGCACATTACTGACAGTGTCCCCCACCCGGACACTGCAGTGTGGAGAGACAGATTGTAGGCGGCAACAACAGTCACAACTGGGAAAGAAAGACAGAAGGAAGAGCATGAGGTGCAGAGTCAGAGGGAGAGAGCCATCTGACAGCGGTCCTGTGAGCAAACATCACATTTAATTTAATCTTGTTGCAGTGCCATCTCACTGAGTCTGTAGATGAGAGTCAGAGTAACTGACAGCAGTCCTGTGCGAGCAACACATTTTATGTAACCTTGTCGCAGTGTGTTGTCTCACCTCTGTGTAGTGTGAGAGAGACAGACTGAGCGGCAGCACTGTGTCTGTGGGGCACAGCTTGCAAGAGAGAACAGTGTGACAGAGTGAGAGAACAGCTCACCGCTGTTCTGTGACAGCGTAACCCCACATTTGAATCAGGCTGACTACAGAAACTTGCTGCACTCTCATATGTCGTGTGTGTCTCTGTCTCTCTCTCTCCTCTAAATAGCAGTGAACTGCAGCAGCACCAGAGAGAAAGAGAGGTAGAGCAACAGCCGTGTAATTACACACACACACACACACACACACACACACACACACACACACACACACCAACACAATGTTTAACTCACAGTTCCTCCACTGCCCTCTGTCTGTAGTTTTCTTTCTTTCTATCTCTCAGCTGGGTTCCATAGTGAGGACCGGGAGAGAGCATGGGTTTCAGCACTTTGGGAAGGAGAGAAAGAGACAGTGCCTGTACTGTAACCAGTGGGATGCGCTGGGAGGAGTGAGGAATTACAAGAATGCAGTTCTGTACATGTTGGCATGTATGTTATGAATACAAAGTGTGAAGTCATGGTAATACTGTTTTCTTGCATTTCTGTGATCATAACATCACTGAAATAAGCAGTACTTGTTGGGACTATTTGACACCTCGTCAGGATACAGGCACATTTCTTGTATTTGCATTGTTAAAACAATTTCTGTTAATTATTTTGTTTCTTCAAAGACCCCATGTATATAGCACAATAACCCACTCCAGGGTATGGTTATTGGGGAATAATCAACACCCTGGGTGCTGTGAGGCTGTGAGGGTACTTGGCCTGTGGCTTTGAACCTCACAACACACTAGGGGTGTTGATTAATCCCCAGTAACCCCTACCCAATTGTGGGTTATTGATTACAAATTGATTACAAATATCTCTATCTCTCTTCTCTCTCTCATGGCTAAGGTAGAAATGGTAAGACCCCATGTGGGTCTCTCCCGTAGTCAGATTGTAGGATGTTGAGTAATGAGTCAGGCCATTTCGCAGTGCTTGGTAGAGATGGTGGGACTCCCACATGAGTCCACCATGTAGCGGTAAGGAATGGTCGAGGAATGAGTGAGACCCCAAGTGAGTCTGCCTGTGCTTAGTTTGAGGGATGTATTAGCAGTGAGTTGGGCCCCTTGTGGTAGTATGATGGCGGACCCCACATGGGTCCACCCATCTAGCTTGTGTGAAATGTTTGAGGAATGAGCAGGACCCCCACTGTAGGTCTGCTGTTGAGCAGGATAATTGCCATAGTAGAGCTCAAAAAGATTAAATTGGGAGAAGAGACCCTGACTGGGCCAGATCAGGATAGCTGCAACCTCCATGCAGGTGCTCCAGTAGGTAAGGAGTGATCAATTATAGATGAGGGCCTCTGTGTAGCTAGGGTCAAGTATCGGACCTCTACATAAAGTCACCAGAGCAATTGTAAGTTTGAATGGAGGTAGTCAGAGACTGCTGGACCAGAAGCCACCAGGAAAGGATGGTAAATAAGATATAGGCAAGGCACCATTAGTGAGGAAGGCTCTGATAGGCAGTCCTAGGATGGGCTCCACTACAGAAGGTGCAAGCATGAAGGTCATGACACTCATTGGCAAAACAGCTGGAAGAATTATAATTGTTGCAGACTGGTTGATTTCAATGAAGGTGAGTGGTCGACCCCTGCTAGCTGACAGGATACAGCTTGTTGGCTGGCAAAAGTGGCTGCAAAATAACTCATTGTCCAGAGTAGACCAGTCTATCATGGTATGAAAGTGAGCTAAGGTGCCGCTGCCTCGCAAAGAAGGAGCAGTGGTAAATGTAGAACAGTGTGCCCCCTGATCTGCCCCTCAGGTTTACCAAGAGATACAAGTAAAATCAAGTTTGCGGCAGAGGGATGGAAACAGAACGGACAATGTCCCTGTATAAGCTAAATGCAAGCACAAATTCAGGGACGGTCAGCTTTTTGGCATTTCGAGGGTCTTTGATTTCAGCAACACTGAGACATTGCCGCAGGAGACAACTCTGTTTTCTAGAGTATCATGGAGGAAATCAGGAGGGAAATGAGGTTAACATCCTTGTTATTGATGACATCTCTGCAGGTGACTCAGAACCAGGAAGCGCTGCAGATATCGCAGGAAGAGGAGTGACTGAGCTGGAAGATGTGGGATCCAGGGTAGTCTGAGAAGCAGAAGCCATCAGAGCCATGAATGATTGGGAAGCAATGAACCCTTCTAAAGTACTGGAGAGATTGGCTGGCAATGCAGAAGGTAGTCCAGATATGGAGAGGCTAGGCTGAGTACTGACTCAGGCTCGGAGCTGTTAGGTGCTTCTGCAGGTCCATTAGTGCAGGACTGGGCAGCTGTTGAAGTGACAAACTGGTTTCCAGGATGCAGGCAATTCTACAAGTTGGAGAGGGAAGAATCCAAGGAGTAAAGAGAGCACATATTTCAGCATTGAAATCAGGTAAGACTGGGGTGGCAAGGTAGCAGGAGAGGAAATAACATCAGATCCAGTCTCGCCAGAAGCAGCAAATCAAATAAATCCTTTTCTTAGCTGTAGGATAATGGAGAACACCCAGTCTCTCAAGCTCAGCTATGAGACAAGGGATGGTCCAGTCCTTCAGGGAGTAGTGAGGCTTAGAAGCTTTTGTCTGAGAGCTGGCAGGTCCTGAAACAAAGGAGAAGGTGATGACGTGCCCTTCGGGTCGGGCTGAGTCCATTGCAGGAGGGTGACTCTGCTGACGGGGTGCAGATTAATGAGCTTGAGATCTCTATCAGTGATGAAGGTCTGGCAGAGGACCTGAGATGGCAGAGAATGATATCTCTATAGAAATGGAAGGACGAGGAGAAGCCCATAATTCAGGTACTTTCTTCCAGAGAGATCAGAGGTAGTGTGTAGACTGTCGTGTGGAGATGGGAATCAAGCAGAGATGGAGATCCATATGCAATTATAGGGCTCATCTAGGGTGGACAGAAATACCTGCTGAGGCGTGGTTGTGGGCTAGGATGCCTTGGTGAAAGAGTCGCTCAGTCAGGAGGCTCAGAAACCAATGCACAAAAAGATGCATTGTGCTGAATGGAGCAAGGCTGAAAAGCCACGAAATAAGGGCTGTGGTTTTCAGCAGGCTGTACACAAACAGGACTAGCTGAACTGAATGCAGAACAAAAGTCACAGCCCAGAAAATGCTCTCCATAGCCCAAGGTGTGCTGAAAGAAGACTATGAGAAATGAGTGATTGTGTCTTCAAGACAGGATCAAAACAATTGAGTCCAATATGGAGTGAAAGGTGCAGTCTAAATGCTGTGCTTCCCAGAGGAATGGTAGACTGCTGCCATTCCAAGTGCAGCGGTGTGTAAGGAGCAGTCCTCCAGTGAACTGGGATGAGAGCATTGTGGGCAAGTGGTCTGAGCAGGAGGAAGGCTGAGAAAGTAGGGAACAAGAAAGGACAGCTGGGTAGATGTGAGAGTGCACACCCAGAAGTCCATGAGGAAGGCAGTAGCAGCAAGGGGAGATGCCGGGCAGATGACCCACCAAAGGAGAAGCCCCAAAAATAAGGCATAGAAAAGAACGGGGGTACCAGAATGGGCAGCTGCAGAGCAGTATGCCAGGGAGGGCAGGATCCCAACAGAGCGAGGAATGGGGGACAGAGAGAAAGAAAGAACCCAGGCACAAGAAGAAGGGAGAGAGGGTGGCAGAAGCTACAGGTGGAAAGGGAGAAAGGAGGGGAGCAAACAAGGGAGCACGGGAAGAAAGAAACATAGGGAAGAGGCGAGGAGAAAAGGCACAAAAGCATGACCACAAACCATGCAGCAGCTCAGTCCAAATGAACTAAACACTGTGTGAGTTTTGGAGGCATAATAGTGCTGGGGAGGAGTTATTCCTCCTTGAACTACAGGCCAGGCCTTCAAATAGGGTTGAGCAGGGCTTCTATGTGAAACTCAGATTTGCACTTTAATAACTTCACAACCATTCAATGTAATTGCACAAATGTCTGCATGCACGGCCTTGTATGATAGCTCTATTGACATGCCAAGTTTTGTTACAGTCCAAGCTGCACATAGTGAAGAACCATAAAAAACAATTGCTATATTTTTGCCATTGTATAGTGCCTGGACAGTTTGGAATTTTGGTCTGAATTTTCAGGGTAGAAAGGGCTTGCCTCAGAAGATTTCTTTGTTGGTTTGGCGAAAAAATATTAATCCATTCCAAAGTTATTACATTTTAAAATGTCAGCTTCTGAGCATGTTCAGTCAGTGTAAAAAATAGCTGTATGAAGTTTTATATGGGGAATCCTTTTTGTGAGATTTTTTGGTATGTCGCTATCTTTTATTTTTTCTATAAAAATGTTAAAGGTACAAACATGGCTTTGTAGAGGAGACTAAAATATGTATGTTGGTCATCCTGACCACCTTGGGTAGATTTTGCAGTTTACTGTTGAAAAAGGACCCCCAAAGGTGTGTTTATTTATTTTTTTAATCTTTTTCTTGACTGGCTTGAAGATGTTTTGTATTCTGTAATACAAAACTGCCGGCTTAACAGTGTTTTGTTGGTGTTTTTGCCATTGCCTTGCAGCCGGACGGTTTGGAATTTTGGCCTGAAATTTTCAGGGTAGAAAGGCTTGGCCCACAGATTTTTTCTTTGCTGTTTTGTTGAAAAAATATTACTGTGTTCCAAAGTTGTTTCATTTAAAATGTAGGGTTTTGGGACTTCCAATTCAGCCAAAGATGGATGCTTAGACAACAAGGTCTCGCCCTTGGGCTATTTTAAAATCCTAAATCCTGACCAACATGTTTCTTTTATTGTTGAAATTTGAGTAGTTTTTGTTTTATTTCATTCTAGCCAAACAAAATTCATCAACCTTTTCCATTTTCAGATGAACGTTCTGTCACAGTTATCTGCTGCAATTACCATGGCCATGGCTGCCAACAAGTAGGGTGAAATGGCATCGGTAGATACAGTAATGACAGACCTTTCTGTTCAAGTCACGCTTTGAAAAATCCTGTCAGAAGTCTCAGGAGTGAAACACTCATCATTAATTTAGAAACCTAAATGGAAGAACTCATGTTAAGATGTGTTTGACAACAACAACACTTCGCAACTAGATATAGAGGCTGACAACCGGACACCAAAATTCACCTCCTGAAAACAGAAAAACTTTACTCTGGGACACAATTGATGGTATGGAGTGTAGAAGCAGAATTATATTAGGATTGTTGAGGTCCCTGAAGGTGCAGAGGGCAAGTGTGTGGATAAATTTCTGCAAGCTGTGATATCAGAGCAGCTGCGACTTTAAAAACTGTGAACTTGAAATCAGAAGACTCACCATTCTTGCCTCTCCCCATCCCAAACCAGGACAGAAAACATGACACATCCTGGCTTACTTCTGATACACCAGAAAAAGAAAACTTTAAAGCTGGCAAGAGAAAAGGCCCCTGGTGTGGCACAGACACTGGCTCTCCCTTTATCAAGATTACTCTGCCTGCTTGGTTATGAAAAGCAGCATTCACTGGACTGTGCCATTCACTTCAGAAATTAAGTGTCAAGTACAGAATGCCCTACCCTTCTACATTTAAAATAGAGATGAATGGGGTTTCCACATTTTCCAGGACCCGAGAAGGCAGCATCATTTGTGAACAGGACCTGGGGTTTCACAAATGCCAACTATTCAACTCCGAATGAACCATAACAACCACAGAGCTACTCGTGACACAGTCAGGACTCACAGACAATGGACCTCACTCCTTATTCCCCTGCTGTGGCAAAGGCAAAGAAAAAAACATAAAAATCACAAACCGCTCACTCCAGCACCCAAACTGCATTGAACTGCAGCCAAAGGAGCAGAAGCAGGGGATCTAGAGCTTCCAGTAACAACTTCTCAGCAACAGACTCTTCCCCGGAAAGATCCAGCCTGCAGAAGATGATCCCTGGTCTGCCAGATTGTGCCAATGGAAGGGACCCTTTGATGTTGAGCTCATCTCCTCAAATCTCTCAACAGTGCCGGAAGAAGCCGCAGAAGCAACAGACACTCGTTAACCTGGGCAGGTGTAGCACAAGACCGATGGGACCAGACACCCAAAAAGCAAAGAGACCCTCATATGCTTAGATCCTCGCTACAGACTCCCCTATGAAACTGACTAATTTAATTTGGACAGATACAACCTGTTTAGTTCTTATTAAAGCATTCAACAAACACTGTAGGTTGGACTCATATTATGTAAGTTCACTTTATCCATTATTGATTTGAGTCTAACAGTTCAACATTATGTTGCCTCAAGGGGGGGTATCAACCCAGTTCCCTAGTTAATAGACTGCACTTCTTGCAAGCTAAAAGGTCATCACTATTATTATCCTCTTTAGGCTTGTTCAAAGTGGACCATTGTCTCTGATGTTGACAGTTCACCCCCCACTTCACCTTCTACCCTCTGTGTTAGGGAAAATGGGGAAGGACCACAATCTGTGGAGATAGTGACAAATAGAGAGGATTGTGTTTTGGCACTTTTTCACCTGGAGTGGTAGTATCAATGCCAGTGGCTCAGCAGGTAGCACACTCACCTCTGAGGCTGGAGATCAGAAAGGCTGTGGGTTCTATCCCACACCAGGCACCGGGTTAAATCCTATTACTGACACTGTAGTGCAGCATGGCGGTGTAGGGGGTGCTCACTCTGAGGTGCTATCTTTCAGATGAGACATTAAACTGAGGTCCCATCTGACTGGACTGGTGGTATTTCAGGTGGATGTTAAAGATCCCATGGTGCTTTTCGAAAAGAGTAGGGACATTTCCACGGTACCCTGTTCGAATTACCCCATTCACTAAAAATACCACCAACAGCTTAATCTGGTTCAAGGTCAGTTGGCATTCATCTGTATCCCTCCTTTGGATCGTGCCTGAAAATAGGCAGATTTGTCTAGTGCACTTACCCGGTCAACAAAAACAAAATAAATAAATATACAGTATGGTAGGTTGAGATGCTGGAAAAGGGATTGCTGGGCCCCTGGGTATCAATTACTGGGGGAGTGGGGACACCCTCCGATTGTTTTACAGTCACTAGATGGGAAGTGGGAGGACAAATGCACAGAGGCAGGAGACAGCTAATTCTATCGCCATGGCATGACTTGCATGAGTAGAGTCTCAGACCAGAGTCACTGGCTCTTGAAGGAGTGATCTACCTTTCAAATAGTAGCTGTAATCCACTTTGGCAGTAGTCATTTCGCGAGAGACAGCCCCTCGCCTTGCCCCATTCTCCACAACCTCCAGCAAAACTGTGTGTTGATCGGGCATCCTATGTAAATGTTGTAATTCTATTTGCAAATCTCGGACACCATGCCTGTTTCAGCAAACAAGTTACTGAGTTGTGCAGCTAACAGAAATTGAAAGTGTCCATGCTCCATGGTGAATCAGACTCTGTGTCACTTTCCCTTAACACCCCTCCTTGATCCCCTGCACAACATAAACTGGGTGCATTTCTGTGCTCAGGGTTACATGGGTTACCTGACTTTGCAGAAGTGCATGGCGAGGCAGCATCTGTGCAACTGCAGTGGCTGAAGAAATAAGGCACAAGCAGAATGGGTAGCTACCCCCTAGAGTCACCATTTCTATAGAACCTGCAGAGATCGATGAATTCCAGCCCTTATACCATAATATACAGGCTGGGTGAACACTTCTCATCTAAACCTATGAAAAGAAAATGGTCCCTCACCGATCCGACCCCCTACCTCCCACTGAGCACCCATCACCACACGCACACACTCCCTCACGCACTCACTCACCTTAACAGGTCCCAGGATGAAGATCCACTCCGACTGAAGACATGTCTTGCTGCTGGACCTGCTGACTGCTACTGTATATGACAAAGTCAGGTAAGTGAGCTTCAAATTATTTCAATGGGGTTTTCAACTTTGATGCATAACTGCCATTTTTAATATTGTTACACCACATTTTCAACATGGTTTTGAGGCCCCACCTCATGAGCAATGTCACTGGAATTATGCAAACCAGCCTGAAAGGCGATTTGCAGTCGTTTGACAAAACCACCTTTCAGGTGGGGTTTGAAATATTCACTGCCCTGGTTCATGAGGTGGGGTCACAGAAGGTATGTTGAAAATTGGGGTCAAATATGTAAAATGGCAGTTATGCTCATCCATTGAAATTTCACTATGCTTGTTCATAATTTTGTTCATTTTAAATATTTTGACCCCAAATTTTCAACATAGCCATTTTTTTACACTTCTGCATGAACGTGATAGCTGTTATTTTTCAAGTCCTGCCAAAGCTGTCTTTTGAACCTGTGGTGTGAATGACATTGCAGTGGTGCGAATCATATTTTGTTGTGGATTTGGAGTTTCAGTACCGCTACATGTGGTGGGTAATAAGAAGGCTAGGCTGACAATTTGGTTGCTGTTGTCCTACAGATTCCACAGCAATATACATATAATTATCTATGGAGGGCCCGTGCTCCCACCAGCAAATAAAATATGATTTCTATCTCAAAAATTACGGATGGATGGGAGCCAAGGCCAGGAGGGCCCTGTACTCCCACACTCAATAAGAATATGATTATGGAAGGATGGGAGCACAGGGTAAAGAGTCCTGTTTTCCCACAGGCAAATAAGGATACAATTACACTATCTCAAAAAGTAAGGAAATTCATGCAAAACTCTGTTATTGCACTAGTTAGAGTTAAACTGATAAAAGTAGGAAATGTGGTGAGTTTCCAATCCTAGCACCCACCCCCAATCTGCAGCCAGCAACAGGCATTGGGTGTGCCTTGGCATTGTCAACCTAACGCTCACCCTATTCTCATATACTGTACCTATCTCATCTTTTTACTCATGGAATGGGGAGTGAGCATTAAGGCCTGACAACCCCAAGGCACACCCTATCCTGTTGCTGCCTGCAGGGTGGGGGTGAGGTGTGGGTCGGAAACCCTAATGTCACATTTCCTACTTTTGTTGCTTTTAACCCTAACTAGTGCATAAACAGAAGATTTTTGCAATGAATACATATATGTGTGTGTGTATGTATGTATGTGTGTATATGTATATATATATATATATATATATATATATATATTATAATAGTGGCTCGAAGTTAACATTATATTTAGGGTTATGAAGGCACTTCAATGTTAAAATCAAAATTTTGCGTGTTAATAACTTTGGACCGGTTCAAACGGGTTTATCTGAAATTTGGTTTATGCAGGGGCATGGTAGATCTCTTGATTTGCCAAATTTCTTTGGTTAGACTAACTAGTCTTTGCACACCAAATGCTGAAAATGCACTTTTCGCCAGTTTTGGAGGCAGTTTTGGGATTTTGCATGTGGTTTCGCGCAGCCATCACATGGCATGCCAGTCTGTGTGATGGCTCATCTGAAAGAGCTCTGGAGGCCAATCATGCGCTTTTCATTTGGTGAAAAATATTAAGGTATTCAAAAGTTATGGCACTTTTAAGCTCCCATTATAAGTCAATGGGAAAATTTATATGGTTGTTTTATAACAAAGAATGGGGTTTAGGCCATGTCGTCCCGCCTGGTGGTCAAAGAATTTGCTAGCCTTGTGGTCAAAGAATCTTTGTCTCTGAGAATTCTTTGATCACGAGGTCCACCATCTTGTTTGTTAAATTGTGTCAGAAAAATCAAATATCTTGGTTCAGGGTCATTTCTGAAGTAAAACCTGCATGGGTTTTACTCAGGGGCTTAATACTGACCCATGCCTTTGTTTCACCTAAAATGGTAAAAAGTGAATTATAATGTTTTAAATTCTTTGATCACGACTGGCTAGCAATCTTTGATCATGAGCCTGCAAATTCTTTGACCGCGATCTTGCATCACGAGGTAAAAATACAATTTTCTCAGCTCACTCAGAGGTGGCCTAACAACACAAATGAGTGTGGGTTTTGCTCAGGGGCTTTGTTCTATTGAAGCATGTGGTGGTTTCATCTAAATCTGCCTAAAACTTGTGTTTTACCATTTTTATTCTTTAATCAGCGGCATGCAATTTCTTTGATCGCAAGCCTGCAAACTTTTGACAGCAAGATTCTTTGACCGCGATCTTGCATTGTGAGGGCACGACAAGATGGCCCTTTGAAAGATTGAAATTTCTCAACCCAGGGGTGCCCTAGGAATACAAATGAGGGTGGGTTTTGCTCAGGGGCTTGCTCTGTCGAGGCATGGTGGTAATGTCATGTAATTCTACCTAAAACTTGAGTTTCATCATGTTTTATTCTTTGATCATGAGCCAGCAAATTCTTTGGTCGTGAGCCTGCAAATTCTTTGATTGCGTAGATTCTTTGATTGTAGGGAGGGACAAGATGGCCAGATTTTATAATGAATAGATAGGCCAATTTTCACAATCTTTAACTTTAAATATCCCAGAAATGATTTGGTCTTTTACTTGAAATTTGGAGGGTGTTGATGGCATGTCCTGTAGATGTGACTTACAGTGTTTACATGTCAGAGAATATTTTTTGAGATATTGTGTCGCACAGTTCATGTTCTGCAGACAGTGTTTTCCACTGTGGTAGTGGCTTGAAATTTGTATGGTACCTGGTCTTGCTGCTGTCAATGTACTTTTTAATGATTAGGTGTGTAATGTACCCAGACACTTGCAATTGGTGGGAGCATGGGACCCAAAGGGTCCCACACCCTCCAACTTGTGCAACTTTCTACTTTTCTATTCTTTCTCAAAAGAGTAAGAAAATTCTATGCAAAAAACTGCGTTAGCATCATTTAGGGTTAAACCTACAAGAAGTCAGGAAATGGAAAATGTTTTTAGTTGCTCCCTGGACCTGCCAATCATCCCAAGATTGACAGATGATGGGGTGTCACTGGGGTTCTGAGGCCTAAATGTCACCCCATTCTTTACTGTCCCTTGCCAATATCATTACACATGGAATGGGGTGACATTTAGTTCTTCACAACCCCAATGACACACCCCGTCATCTGTTAATCTTGGGATGACTGGTGGGTCCAGGGGAGGAGCAACCCTAAAGATTTTTCATTTCCTGACTTTTTTGTGATTTAACCTAAATGATGCCTTAATGCAGTTTTTGTATAGAATATATATATATATACAGGTATATATATAGTATATATTTATATACAATGGGGTGAGTGATAAATGAGTGAGATAAAACAGTGTATCATCCACTGCAGTGTGATATGTTTACCCTCTGCTCTACTGTGATGATATCAGCCATTTACACACACACACACACAGGTCACACAAAGGTCACTGATATCATCACTCTAGGCAGCTTTCACCTTAGCACAAAAACACCTGAGCTGTTACCATAGACACAAATACAGAACTACAAGAGAGGTCTCACTGCTGCCTGCAGCTAACTCAACATTACAACACACTATCACCTATTCCCCATACTCTAACTTCCAGCTCATTACTGTGATACTCTCAGGTTGACTGCAGCCAGAATTCTAAAGAGCACAGCTTCACAGAACAGTCTGTTCCTCACTGCTGCCTACAGCTAACTCAATTACCACTAAAAGACTCACCTGCTCCTCAAACTCTGCCTCTCATCCCATTACAATTACTGTGATATCTCAGCTTGACTACAGCCAGACTTCTAAAGAATACAGCTTCACAAAATAGTCTGTTTCTCAATCCTACCTAAAACTAACTCATTTAGTAAGTAGTAGTAAAACCTTGATTTTATACAGGAAAGTTGTTAACAAAATTACATCATTAGGACAATGTCCTGTTTGCAAGATGCTCCTGTTGTATAAAATTGTACTAAAATACTAGAGATATAACATACAACAAAATAATAACCAGGCATTCAGTTAACAAACATTACACAAGAATTAATATGGGTAGATCATATTACAGTATAAGCAATTATTATTTGACAGTATAACATACAATACACTTCTCTGTATTTATTATATTTTAAATTACCAACATTTAACCATAACATTCACACCTAATACTTAGTTCCAACTTTAGGCTTGATGTAAATGATTTCACATCTTTAAATTTGTTATTTACTACTGGTTTAACATGTTCCAAGTTCTATCTACAATCACTGGGAAACGATATTACTATATGTGTTTTTTAATTTGAGAAAACGAAATTTCTCAAATTTATATTTCACAAATTATGAACATGTTTTCATTTCCAGTTTGTCACTTAGATACTCCAGTTGTTTTGATTTAAAACTTTGTAAATTTGTGTTGCCCATGCGATCTGTCTTTTGGTTACCTGAGAGAGCCAACCTAGTTCCTCTAATAGATCACAGTGATGCACTTTGTAGTCTCTCCTCATTATAAATCTAGCCATTTTAATATACATTGAATCAATTTTTTGCAAAGACTTTTTTATGCCAAGCCATATACATGGTTACCGTATTCAAGTATAGGTAAGAGAGTTGGTTTATTACAGTTTCCTTATAGTTTTATTCATACAAAAGTTGGTCCGCTCTAAACATTCACAACCTTTTATTTACCTTTAATATTGTAACTAATATATGTTTGTCAAATTTTAAAACATCATCAATCCATACCCCCAGGTATCTATATTCCAATACTTGTTCTAATACTTCATTTCGTAATGTTTTTATAGTTATTTTTTCCTTAATTTTGTTCAACTTTTGGTTTGTTTTATGAAGAAACATAAGTTTTGTTTTTTACTATTAACTATTAAACCTGATTCCACTAACCATGTGCATAGTCTGGTGAAGTCTGCCTGTAATTTGTTTTCCATATGTTTAGGTATACTACCATCTACAATCAACAAAGTGTCATCTGCATAAAGATTTATGCTTGAACATTTTATTATGTCTACTAAATTATTTATTTAGATCAGAAACAATGTTGGCTCCCAAAATGGAGCCTTGAGGGACTCCTCTCAATACAGATATTTTACTGGATAGCACCCCATTTATATTAACTTGCTGTTTTCTATTATTTAAATAAGATGTAAACCAATTGTGTGTTTCCTTAGTTAGGCCAATATCTACAAGCCATTCTCTTAGGGGCTTATGAGATACTGTGTCAAAAGCTTTTGATTTAGCATTGCAAAACTCACTCATCTATTTCCCACAGTTTGTAACATTGCCAGCCCATTCAGAAAAACTCACACACAGAATGAGCAAACACATAAACAGGAACAGAACACAAGACAACATAACAATACTTCTGAAATTCCTGGCTCTATTGTATAAAATAAATACATGATGTGCAGATGTGTACTATGGCGAATATTGTCACTCCTGCATCATGAGCTCTGGATATCTCACTCATGCCTTGGCACTCATGAGATATCCAGAGCTCACTCTGCAAGAGTGACAATATTTGCCATATCAGACTCATGCCCATCATGTATCATATATACACACACATATCTCTCTCTCTCTTCTCTCTCTATATATATATATATATATATATATATATATATATATATACACATATATATATACATATATATATATATATATATATATATACATATATATATATATATATATACACACACACACACACACACACACACACATATTATGGTAGCACGTGTAGTGCTACCATAGTTAGGTTGAGAGCCATTTCTATGTTAAACCCTAAAACTTTGCACCTTAATAACTTTGCAACTGTTCTACAGATTTGGCTAAAATTTGGAATACATGATCAAGAACCATAGGCCTTGGGATCTGCCAAGTTTCGTACTGGTTGGATATATGGCTGCAGAGTTATTAAGCGTGATCTGTTCTGCAGTTTACGCTTTTTCTGAATTCTACGGTCACACCTACAGGTCGATATGGTTTGTGCAACCGCCAAAATCTTCAGGGAATGTAGTGCTGGGTCCCGATGTGCCTTTTGAAGATTTCATAGAAAAATATTAAACGTTCAAAAGTTATTCAAAAACAGTTTCCCATTAGAAGTCAATGGGAAAAGTTAACAAAAAGTTTGACAGTGTTGCAAATGCATTTTACTTTGCAAATGGGCCTGTTACTTTTCGCAAATCGCCATTTTGTTTTCAGTTGGTGATCAGAAAATGGTTGGCATTTAAATTTGGGACTCTCTAACAACCTAATTATTTTTGTATTCACCTAGTCGGACCCTGAGGATGCTTGCCATGTCTTTATTTTGTGGTAAAACACCTCAGAAATATGTTTTTCAAATTTCTGGAAAAGTACTTTCACAAATTTCTTTGGTGCTCTAAACGTGTCGAACTTTTCGCAGCTTTCATAAATTCGACAGTAGTTTTCCATCTGTGGGAAAGTGACAGCGATTCTTTGGCACTATGCTGCAAAAGAACCGTTGGGAGTTTTGGGCTGACATTTGGAAAGAACGGAGCCGACATCTCACATATGTGCCTTTCAGTGTTGCATTAAAAACATATTACATGGCGGCAAAGTTACAGCACTCCAAAGTTGACAGTTTTCCCATAGGATAACATCATAGCTACTAACGCTAGCGAAACTTTGATCCCTGCTGCAAAATAACGGTTTGGTCTTTTTCCTGAAATTTGAGGAAGACAGCCAACAGCCCACAGATGTGCCTTTCAGTGGTTTGGTGAAAAAATATTACAGGGAGGCAAAGTTATGGCACTCCCAACTTCTCTTTTTCCCATAGGATAACATTATGGCTCACGCACCTTTCAGGGCCGTATCTCAGAAACAATGCGAGATATGGACTTTTCGTCGGAAAATCCTTAGCCCCCTAAAGGGCTAAGTACAAAACTAGCCAGGAAGTCATAAATCATAATGACTTTTAAATTTGTTTTCTACGTCGTATGGTTCCTGAGATATAACTTATTTAGTATTCCAAGTCCTCATTTTCTGCTCCGATACCCATTATTATGCATACATTCTTTGTACTCACTGTCTTTCTCTATTCAGCTTTTGGGGAAAACCAGCCTAGCGCTTACATTACTGTTACCATTGCCCTTTCCACTGCTGTTCCATGTCCGTTTCACTTACTGTTGACGTCCTCACACCACGCATCATCCTTTATGCTTTCATTATTGCTTGCTTGTTTGTTATTTTTGGCCATTTGTGTTCACCGAACTGTTTCTCTTCTGTTTCACTTTGCATCACCATGCCCATTGACATTTCCATTTGCAGGCACCATGTTACTATGTGACAAGACATCACATGGCATACCTATCTCTGTCTACGCTACCGTGTTGGCTATTCTTTCCGTTTCATTCATGCTTCGCATTACCTTGTGCACCACTGTTAGTGCTTCTGTTTGCATTGCTGTTCCTGTTACTATGCCACGAGGCATCATCTGGTGGGAGTGCGGTTTTGGCCCCGCGCTCCTGCTACTGCATTACGTGCTGGGAGCGCCCTCTATGTGCTATCTCGCGCTTTCATTTGCGCTATGCTTGCTAGCTTTTTGCCATTTGTGGCTACAGTACTGTTTCTCTTTCTGTTTCACTTTATGCCACCATGCCCATTGACATTTCCGCTTGCAGGCACCATGTTATTATGTGAACACATCACGGGCAGACTGTTCCCGCCTATGCCACCGTGTGCATTGCCCTTTCTGTTATCATTTGCACTTTATGCTACTATGGTGCGCCACTGTTAGCGCTCTGTTTATGCTGTTCTTCTGTTACTATGCCTTTGGGCCCACGCGCCCCGCTGCCTTACATTCACTATTTCTCATTATCATTCTCAAAAGAAGGGAAATTAGAGGCAAAAAACTCCATTTAATGCATTAGTTAGGGTTGTTCCACAGCGACAAAGTGAGAACACCCCTGTTAGGGTTGAAAACCCTAACTCCTAATTCACCCCCCCAGCACCACACACACAGACACACACATGCAAGTATGGGGAGGACCAAGTCAACACAACCAATGACAGACATCCAGCAGCAGGTGACAGAAATAACAAACAATTGTCTAAATGTACTACGAGACATGCCCACCCACCTGACCAGGTACTGCATGCTCAGTGGAGATCAACAGCAAAACTGAGGCCATGTATACCAAATGTACATATCCCTGATTGCAGCTGCACACAACGCACTACACTTAGTAGTTGCATGACCTTACCTACCGATGCCCCACACCAGACCACACCACATGTGATTGGCCACCTGAGCAATAGAGTTGAGCAAAACCAAGGAATTGTACAGGTATAATATCTCTGATTATAACTAGGGTTTGAGAAATACAGCTTTCTAATTGACTGTAAACATTGTAACAGCCTTATGTTTAGTTTTTATTAACATACATGTAGAGCCTAACCATATGATGAACATGGTTTAATGTTGCTAAAAACAGTTTATTATGATAGCAATAAGCCACTCCCAGATATTATGTTAATGGTCAGTTTATCACCGCTAGCGACATGTGGCACTCGGCTATGCCTCATTCAACATTAAACCCCTACAGGGTGATTAACAGACCATTTAACATAACTGTTGGTCATGCCTTATTGCTTAATTGTCTTTATGAGTAGATATTCTCCCTCTGCTAGGCACTGCAGCAGCTATGCAACACAGTGTCCCACCCAGTTACACCATACATTGTCTAGTTACTGGAGAATGGCTGTGAATGTGAACTCATGAAGATGAACAGTGTAACTTGATCATCACAGTCATCGAAACCTTAGTGTGATTATAACTGACAGATTCAGTGATAGAGAATAACCCTGCTGTCCTAGTATACTTACCCCATTGTGAGTTAAATCAATACTAAAAGACATTCTGTTTATATCTACACCATACCTACTTGATTCCTGTTGTATCACAATTAACATAGTTATCACTTTGATAGCATCAGTGACAGAAGTGTGGCAAACCAAACACTAGGCATACAGCCTGAGTATGAAACAACTGTTAAAAAAATTACACTGTGTCCATAAGTGGTATAGATCACTCATTGCAACAATAGTAAATGTATTACTATTTGAATAAGTTAGTCATCACAGATGCAATGAGATTGTCTTTATCAGGTCAAATATCTCAGTAAGTGCCTACAGGAAAATCTATCCTATATACATCTCCGATACAGGTACGTTATTGTTGGCTCAGTAGTGCTATGATATTTAGAAGTTGCTTGGCCTGATCCATGCAATTACACTGTTTCTTACAAAGAATACTTACTGCATCTTTAGTACTGAAACACACTGAAGGTCTATGTATGTACATCAGCAGTACATCTTCATCAGTAAGAATGCATCTGATACTGGCAGTATGAATTTCACAGCGTTAAACAGGCAATGCTTTTCCATACGTTTACATCAGCCTCTCTATCTTGAGTAAACCTTACAGTAAATGTACTACTATGTAAATCACCTACTAAATGTAACACTACTTTTATCTTGAGCATGCTAGTGTCTTGTAGTTAATTTATGTACTTCTTAATTAATGTATACTCACTAGTGTTGAAATCTTTCTACAACTGTCATCATGCACCTTCAGCATTTATATTGACTAACGCACATTACCAGTTGTGGTGTGGTGTGGGCATCGGCACGTGAAGGCCATGCAACTACTAAGTGTGGCACGCTGCAGCTGCAATCAGGGATGTGTACATTTGGCATACATGGCTCAGTTTTGCTGTTGATCTCCACTGAGCATGCAGTACCTGGTCAGGTGGGTGGGGATGTCTCGTGAGTACATTTAGACAATTGTTTGTTATTTCTGTCACCTGCTGGATGTCTGTCATTGGTTGTGTTGACTTGGTCCTCCCCATACTTGCATTTGCATGTGTGTGTGTGTGTGTGTGTGCGTGCTGGGGGTGATTGGAGTTAGGGTTTCAACCCAACAGCTAATTTCCTCACTTTGTTGCTGTGGAACAACCCTAACTAATGCATTAAATGGAGTTTTTGCCTCTAATATATTCATATATATACACAACACACACACACATATATATATATATTTTATATACATCCCCATGACCTCACAAGTGGTTTCAGCATAGGCACATGCTAGCATGTTAGGTGTTCTCATAGGATTTGGGATGGATTTCTGCCCTGATATTATGTTTGAAACGTTTTTGTCTTTTTACTGGTTCTCACTGATCCTGTGCTCTGCATACTGCACTGGCTGCCTGTACAGTGGTGGATCACCTTCAAGGTCGGCTTACTAACCTATAAAGCCTTACATGAACAGGAACCTGCTACCTGCAAGATCTCCTTGCCCTACCGCCTCCCAACCACCCCAATCCACCGACATGGATTGCTAGAGATTTCAGGGTGCATTTGAAGAATTTGGGGCTTGATCCTTTGTGTTTGTGGCCCTACCCTGTGGAATTCTCTATCTCATCAAGTGAGGAGTTCCTGACCGTCCAGAGTTTTAAATCAGCCCTTAAGACTTATTTATTTAATCTAGCTTTCCCGGACGAGGTCAGTTGATGGGAAATGTATTATATAATGCTGCTGAAGATTATTAATGAGGATTTTAAATATCTGATGTTTATGTACTTGATTTTATGAATATGTTTATTGGAGGTGTTATTTATTGTGTGTATTTTATTTGTGTATGTTCAGTGCTTGATCTTTTGGAAAGGCTTTATAAATAAAGCTGATGGATTGATTGATCCAGCTGTAATCATTCATGCATTTAATGTTCTTAAGTCCCAGAAGTTTTCCAGCATTGTGGTTGTTTCGTTTTTTTCAGTTATGATGGTACTGTGGGCTACTATTGTTTTAACAATTGTTGACATTTTGTTGATGACAGTTGGTTCTTAAACCATCAGGTACTAGATGAATGTGATGTGCATTCACTGCAAGGTAGAAAGGGCTGTTATGGTCAGTCGCCTTTGGTGGTCTATGGCTTTTGTAAAATTGTAGGTATTGAATGGACATTTTCAGGGCACTCAGGTGTTTCATAGACTTGGGGATGTATCTTACACTGGTCTTTGTGATTGATGCCGGTCAGTGTCTTTGTAGCTCTCTCCGAGCTGAATTCAATCTAATCGTGACTGTTGTTATCATTTTTGCTTTAGTCACCCATCTTTAGGTTTCACATCTCCTTATACCCATAGATACTACAATAGATGCTGCACATTAGTCATAATATAGAAAATAATGAATGGATAGGTGGTTAAACAAAGATTTTACAGACCTCGAGGTGCGGGATGCCACATAAACCCAGAGGGCAGGAAACTACAGACCTGTCAGTTTGACCTCAGTGGTAGGGAAAATGATGGAATCACTTCTGAAGGAAAGAATCATTTAGTACCTAGAGGCCAGTGGGGCACAGGACCCAAGGCATCATGGATTCACAGCAGGAAGGTCATGTCAGACAAATCTAATTGATTTCTTTGACTGTGTGACCAAAGTAGTAGACCAGGGAGGGCTGTGGACATGGCCTACCTAGACTTTAGCAAGGCATTTGACACAGTTCCACACAAAAGATTAATAAATAAATTAGTGAGCCTGGGAGTGGGTCCTAGGGTGGTAGCCTGGGTAAAA
Source organism: Neoceratodus forsteri (assembly GCA_016271365.2). Classification (NCBI taxonomy): domain Eukaryota; kingdom Metazoa; phylum Chordata; order Ceratodontiformes; family Ceratodontidae; genus Neoceratodus; species Neoceratodus forsteri. The sequence continues at coordinate 1,478,690,141 of CM057455.1, forward strand.
CACTGACTGGACAACAGGACACAGGGTAATAGTAAATGGAGTCCACAGTGAAGAAAGGGGTTTCTAGTGGGTACCGCAGGGTTTAAGATTGGGCCAGTCCTTTAATGTCTTTATGAGGGACATTGCAAAGGTACTGGAAGGAAAGTATGTCTCCTTGCAGATGACACAAAGATCTGCAACAGGGTTGATACACAAAGTGGGGTGGAAAGGATGAAAAGGGACTTGGCAAGGTTGGAGGAATGATCAAATGTACGTCAGCTTAGATTCAATGCAAAGAAGTGCAAGTAATGCACCTGGGAAACAAAACCCAGGGAAGAGTACACAATGGGGTGAGATACCAACAACAACAAAATGGAAAGGAACCTGGGGTAGTGATACCAGATGACCCAAAGGTGGGCCAGCAATGAGAAGGCAGTAAGGAGGGCTGGGAGGACACTGAGATGCATAGGGAGAGGCATCACCAGTAGAAAACAGGAAGTTGTTGGCCCTCTGTGCAGACAATTGGTAAGACCACATCTGAGTACTGTGTACAGTTCTGGAGACCCCATCTCCACAAAGACATAGACAGGGTGGAGACTGTTCAGAGGAGGGTTACAAAATGGTGCATGGTCTGCACCAGAAGACATATGAAGAAAGACTAAAGGAGCTTAAGATGTATTGCCTCTAGGAAAGGGGAGGGACATGATAGAAACTTTCAAATACCTCAAGGGAATCAACAAAGTCCAAGAGGGTAGCATCTTTCAAAAAAAGAGATGTGCAAGAACAAGGGGCACAATTTGAAGATAGAGGGGATAGCTCAGAGGTAATGTGAGGAAGTATTTCTTCAGAGAGGATTGTAGATGCAAGGAATGGCCTTCCTGAGGAGGCATAGAGTCAACAACAGTGAGGGAATTCAAGAATGCATGGGACAGACATAAGTCAATTCTAGTGGGGGTAGGAAAAGTAGGCTGTTGGTTAACTAAGATCTGCAGCCTATCCATTAGGTAGGAATGGGCAGACTAGGTCTGCCAAGCAGTCCTTACCTGCCATCAAAGTCTGTGTTTCTATGTTTTTATGTTTGTATGAGAGCCAAGCTCGGGGGTGGTTATTAAGGCATCCCACACATCGGGGGTCTGTAAAATCTGGAGTTTTGATCACTCATCGATCCTTTATTTTGTATAATTGCTGGGGATCATTTTTCACCACAGCAGTTATACAAAATTAATGCATATCTCTAGGGAGTCAAGCCTCAAACCATTGGGGTTTCAATGCGGTCTGAGGTGGCTCCCATAGTAAAGCAGTGTTTACTTTTTGTTTCTGACCGTCAAACATTTCCTGTGCAAGTCATATTTTGTTTTAACAACAACAAAAAACTCACCACCAACTCCTACTGTCGGCAAACTGTAGAGCATTGAGGATTGGGACATTTGGGAACAGCACAGAGATGAGGAAAATCATGACTGGTGCATGTGCTGAGCTAGGAAACTGAGGTGATGTTTGTCTTTATAACCAGCTGGTTATAAAGACAAAATTACAACCCTATGGGAAAATACAAGAGCAAGTTATTATAAGCTAATTAGTGATGCTAGGGAATGTAGTCTTGACTGCTTTTTGGAATACAGCTCTTCCATTAGGCTGCCTGAGAGTTCGTCTGCATCATTTTTACTAATCCTTTCCAAGGATTTAAGAAATCAATTTTGGTCTGTAAGACTCTCATGGCTTCTTTGAATTGTTTCCAGTTGAAATGGACGAGGTGTATGACTGCATTTTAGATATCTCTCCAGAGATGAAAATATACATCTTACAGTGATTTCAAACTCCTCACTGTTCTTTTTACTTCCATAAAATAACAACAGACATATTTATTCAATTTTCTTTTGACAGCTCAGAAAACTCCCTAGTATTATTAAATTTCTGAACTATAAATTCCTTTAAAACTTTAACTTCATGTGTAGTTTTGAAGTCTGTGTTCTGGTTCTGATTTTTGCTTAGGAAGCTTTTCATATTGGATTGCAGGCCTGAACAGTGTGTCAGTGGTTAAGCAGGCTGCACACTCACCTCTGAGGCTGGAAGATTGGAAGACCGTGAGTTCCATCCCATACTATGAACTTGTGTTACATACAAATACTAACACTGTAGTGCAGCATGAGGGGTGCTGCTGTCTTTGATGAGATGTTAATCGAGTTCTGTCTGCTTATTTAGGTGTATGTTAAAGATCCCATGGCACTTATGAAAGAGTAGGGTCATTTTTATTATGAAAATACAAATAACAGAATAGAAACCGAAATGTACCATATCCTAAAACAGGAAAAACACAATACAATATGAAATGCAAAACTAAGATCTTGGGAAAAAAGTCTGGGGGACAGAAAACGCATAGCTTGTAGTCAAATCATAGGCTTACTAGGACTAACTATCCAGTCCGATTATGCCATTTGTTTGCTAGTAAGGGTAAAGAGGCCTGCTTAATCCACTACAATATATCATACAGACTTTTGCAAGAACCATATAAAACTCTTAATTGAGTGGAAATCTTTACTGTAAAGCAAAACAACACTGATTTAACTGGAGATGCCATTTAAAACAGGCGAAAAGTATGTCCAAAGTGCTATCATCCCATTTCCCAAGCAGGACCAAAATGCCCATACACCAAAGTGTCATAGTCCATGTCCTTGAATTATGGTTCTGTCACAGAGTAGCAATCAAACTCTAAAATCCTACTAGAAAAGAAAATTTAAACAGTGTTGCATGGTTTCTAGTTGGTTAATGAAAGCAGGCCTTACACATACCCTTTCCTCTAGCTGTCTATGCTTTTGAAGTAGCCAGCCCAGGCCTGTGCAACTCCCTTCCCAGATCTCTGAGGGAGGCCTCATCAGTAGAGGCCTTTAAAAGGTCTGAAATCTTACCTTTTAAGGAGGCATTTGGTTTATAAGCCACATGTTCACTAGTTGGCTGTTTTTATAGATTGTAAAATTATCTATTTGTGGTATAGTTGAGATTGCTTGCTGTTATTTTATGTTATGTTTGTGGTAACTGTTGCTTTGTGTTGTGCTCAGAGTCCCCAGAAATGGGCACTTAACAAATAAAGTTTTATTTACTTACTTCTTTTGATTGCTTTTAATAGTAAGCATATTGTGGCAACTCAGACCAATCATATCCCACATTTTAGGCACTATCATTCTATCAGATAGCTGCCGTAATAAGCATCTATGAACCTCAGAGGAAACAGCCAAAATGTGAGGTTCTGAAAACTTGGAATCTAGATTGAAACTATACAAAACTTTCCAAGGCACATCAAGCAGTTGTAAATAAGTAATAGAAATATAGAAGTTTATGGCAGATAAGGACCGCAAGGCCCATCCAGTCTGCTCATTTGTTTCTACCTTATGAAAGTGCCATAGGCCTTTACTCTGTCAATGGCCTCATCTATTCATACTCATCTGTATTGCTCCCTTATGCCTAGCCCATGCCTGTTTGAAGCCCTGCACTGTATTCATATCCATCACTTCCTGAGGTAGACCATTCCATGCATCCACCACCCTTCTGTGAAAAAGAACTTCCTACATTACCCCTTAATTGACCTCCTCTAATCTCATGCTGTGTCATCTTGTCCTGCTATTTTTCTTATACTGAAACATGTTAGACTCTTTCATCTTATTAATGCCCTTAAGATGTTTGAATGTTTCGATCATATTGCCTTTCTCCCTCCTTTGCTTTAAGGTATACATATTGATCATTAGTTAATCTATCTTCATATGTTTTCTGATGCAGTCCTTGCACCATTTTGGTTGCCCTTCTCTGGACTGCCTCCATTTTGTTAATGTCGTAGCAGGTGCGGCCTCCAGTACTGCATGCAGTACTCCAGGTCCTGATTTTTGAGATAGCCTCCTTCATAGGGCCGAATATAGTTCAACCAGCAGGCTTAAAAGTTGATTTTCACCCTATTTGTAATATAGCCTGACTTTGGGTTCTTATGGCTCTAATATGAATGGGATTGGGGTCTTCTTTCATGATGCTTAGATGAAGAAACTATATGACCCACGCCCCCTTCCTTATTTCTCCACTTGTCATCAAGGATTTTCATCTTTTTCCTCTATTATGGGCACACTAGGATAATTCATAAGGAACGGGTCATAATGTCACAAGATATTGCCGCATGCAAAAATCGCTCTGCCAATACAGCACAATTTTGCATGCAGCATAAATCCTCTTGGAGGGACTGTGCCCTGTGCACTCTTGTTACAGGGGCTGTGCCCCAAATCCTTTCTCATTAGGATTCTCAATCACGGGGGGTTCTCCATAGTTGAGAATCCATTTTCAACACAAATTTGCACAAAAGTTGGAAAAATATAAGTTTCTGGGACTGTGAATCAAACCAGGTCCCAGATGCAGTGCCTAGGTTCCTTGCTGCAGTGGCTCAGTCCATTGAGCCACTGCAGATGCCAACAATGCCCCATCCCAGCAGAGGTCTCGTCCTCTGCCTGAGACAGTGCGAGTGGTGCAATACCGTACAGCAGTATTCAAGGTATTGCACCACCGCTGTCTCGTGACAGCACTATTCCGGTTAGCAGTAATGTCGCACGTTATTGCCGTATGACATTATGACCCAGTAGGAATTCATAACTCTGATACCTTGTACAGTACTAAACAATTAAAACTGAAAAATCGAAAGTTAAAAATGTATAAAGTAGGCGTGGCTTGACGCTGACAATGGCGGACTCAGCCTAGCTGAGCCCTTACTGCACTCAGTCTTTTTCTATTAAAATTGGTAGCATCAGCCTTGAATTGAAGTTTGCTGGTGGTGACATTAATTCAGTGGATTGATGGCAACTAGCAGGAGCAAAACAAACAATCGTAGCTCATACCAAATCACAACCCCGAGGCCTACCAGCAACGGATAGTCCTGCAAACTCGCTAATAGTGCAGGAGGGAATGTCTGAACTGAAAGATTGTTATCAGCAGTACCTGCTACATTAGCACTTATGCAACATGATATGAAGGCAGGTTTTGACAATATTACCTCCCAGATCTTGCACTTACAATCAGTGGTAACAGGTCTATCCAAAACTTCAGCTAATCATACTACCAGCCTGGAAGAACTGGAAATGCGGGTCGGTAGCCTGGGGACTCACTGACAGTAGCTATGGGGACAAACAGAATCTTAACAAACTCGTGGAAGAACTCACCAATAGAATTGAAGATCAGGAAAATTGTTCCCTTAGGTCAAATCTCCGGATTATTTGTCTGCCTGAAGGGATGGAGGAATGATCCCGATAGGATGCTGCATGCTTGGTTGTTTGAAGATTTGGAGCTCCCAGCTACACTACAGAACTGTGAAGATGAATGAGCACATTGTGTAGGCCCTAAGCTTTCAGATATGTACCCAAGACATTGCTTAATAAAATATCCATGCTATACAGACAAGGAGGCTATTCTATGGAGAGCTAAAGAGAAAGGGACAATTACAGTGGGTAATCATAAAATTCATATTTTTCAGGACTTTAGTAAGCAATTACAGTTGAGAAGGCAAAAGTTTAATGAGATCAAGGGTCATCTCTATAAAATGGGCTAGCCATTTGCACTTCTATACCCAGCAAAGTTGAAGATTGATCGATCGGAGGTACACCACAGTTCTTCTCTTGCCCTAGGGTGGTGATGAGGTGGCTTGATTCTGTACTTAGAAAGGAGACAGCGCACCACTCACCACAATGGCAGGAGGTCGAGGATCACTGAAAAACTGTGGCCGTGTGATATGGCTAGAGATCTTATTTCTGAGTGTGGCTGGTTCGTGGGGAGTGCTAGGAGCACAGGTTTTCTTAATTTCTTAATTTTATACGTTCCTGGGTCTGTGTGAACTTTTGGATATTTGTGAGGGTCCTGGCACCTACACAACAAGAAGGAGAGGGACTGTCATTTTAATACACTTAATCTGACCGCAACAGCTAAGTCTCCTTTTTGTATTAGTTAATTTGTTTTAACAAGACTTGTGGGATTAATAACTTTGCAGAGGAGACTTGCAGTGGCCACGCTCTGGATAAAGGGCCGGTTGTTTTGAGTTTGCTTATTTTATAAAATGACTTTGCTCAGTTATGAGGACACATGGACTGTATCATGGACTTTACCTTTATATTTTGTTATTTTTATGCAGTGCTTTTGGATATCCATTTACACAGTTTAACTCTGATGCCCGATTGTAAATGGCATTATTTAATGAGTGCAGGTTACTCCTAAATTTGAACATCAATGTTCGCCAAATGTTTGCAAGGGTTACTACTGTGGGTTTTGTGCTCAAAGGGGTTAACTTTATACTTTGGGATTGTTCTTTGATTAAACAAGGGAGGGACTTAGTGTGGCATGGAAGAGGGTTTCACCCTGTGACCAGCATCTTTTGCTGTACAGGTTGGTTGTCTTTTGGGAATCATTTGATGCCACTGAGAGGGTAATATTGGGTTGAAGGGTACTTAATTTTGAAATGAGATGACGGAAGATCTATGTCAATGTTGTTTTATATGTACAGGAAGTGGGAAGAGTTGCTTTTACATTAGATGATTATGGCTGTTCAGGTTTCTATAGCATCCTGGAATATTAATGGATTGAAGTCGCTTCCCAAGAGGAGGAGGGTCATGGCGAGGCTAGATGTGCTAAATGGCAGGCTGTGTTACTACAAGAGACGCTATGTCCAGAACGGAGGTGTCTAAAGCTGAGGTCTTTATGGGGAGATTATGGATCTCAGCTAATTTTTCTTCTAAGGCCTGAGGAGCATCAATATGGCTACCTAAGGGCTCTCATTTTAAGATATTGGATACTAAATTAGATCCTCATGGTAGATACGCTCTTGCTAGAATTTTGTTACTGGGGTGGATACGTATAATTTGGGATCAGCCTATGCTCCAATATAGATGACCCTGAATTTTTCAGAGATTTCCTTAGATCTGGTTGGCTGGCAGGGCCTTGGGTTTTGGGAGGTGACTTCAACTGCGTGTTGGACACGGTGTTAGATAGGTCAAATCCTTCTCTAGGTTTGATCCTGTGGCATTTCTTGTAGACCTAAGCCTTACTGACTGGTCCGGGGTGTTTGGAGCCTCTGACCCATCAGTGGCAGCTACCCACTTCTTGCCACCTCCGGTGCCCTACAAGACAAGCACGCCCAAGGTCACCTCGAGGGTGGGGGTCTGCCACCCTGGTTGCATGGGAGTCTCCTAGCCCTAATGAGGGTCAGAGACAAGTGTTGGTCCCACTTCAAAGGTTCCCTTGATCTCACATTGTTCCAGCAATACAGCCACCTTAGAAAAAGTGCAAAAGGCCATCAGAACTGCAAAAGTGACTTTTGCAAGTCTGTCCTACTCAGCTCAGCCAGGGACCCCAGGCGGTTCTGGAGTAACATAAAATTTCTTGTCTGCAGGACCTCTCATCCAGGGTATCCGACATTATTATCGGAGGGGTATCCTGTAACAATCCACACACCATCGCTAACTCCCTAAACTCTCATTTTTCAGACCTATCTGCTTTCTCCGCACTCTTCCCGCCTGACAGGGAACTTCCTCCACTCCTCTCCCCACTGGGCAGGAGGATCACCCCCTCAACAAAAGTTCTATCTCAGAGCTGTGTCAGTCAAGGACATGATGAGGCTTCTCTCTGGCCTCTCCCAGTACTCCAGCCCTGGCCTTGACAACCTGGAACCAAAGCTACTGAAACTAGGTGCCTCCCATATTGCTGCCCCAGTAGCCCACATCTTTAACCTATCTCTAACAAAGGAGTCATTCCAGAAATATGGAAGGAGGTTAGGGTAGTCCCTGTCCTGAAGCAGGAAACCCCAAAATTCCGGACAGCTATCATCCGATTGTGATCCTATCATCCCTCAGTAAGCTCCTCGAAAGGTAGTGGCTGAGCAGCTCTTGGAGTACATACAGGTGCAAGAACTCCTGTCCCCGGCCCAGCATGGATTCCGTAAGGGGCATGAGTACCACCACAGCCCTGGTCTCTGTTGCCGCAAGCATCAGGACTGCCATGGACCAGGGCAAACTCTCTGGAGCCATATTTATTGACCTGTCCAAGGCATTCGACCTTGTCGATCACAAGCTGTCTGCGACACAACTGAAGGCGGGCCCTCTCCCCTGCTATGACCTGGGCTATCAGACTACCTGCATGGAAGAATGCAGGGACCTGTTTCAACAAAGTCCTATCCGAGCCCCTACTGGTTACCTCTAGCTCCCCCAGGGCTCATCCTGGGCCCTCCCTCTTCTTCCTCCTTATCAATCAACTCCCACTGGCTGCAATGAACTGCAATGTCACACTGTATGCAGACGACCTGATTATTATATGCCACCCAGGGACATCGCCACACTCAACAAGCACCTGACTGATGACTTCAACAATGTCCTGGCCTGGGTAACCAAACACAAACTAGTCTTGAACCTGAAAAGACTCAGGCTATGCTTTTGGCTCAGCTGCCAAAATCAAAGTCCTTCCAACTCCACTGGATATCACCAGTCCAAACAGAACTTCCCTCCCAACAGTGCCCCTCAGTCAAGTACCTTGGGGTGACACTTGACCCACAACTGATCTGGGAGTCACATTCTCAATGTCTGCAGAGCAGTGAATAACAAATTGGGACTGGCCTACAGGGCCAAATACAACCTCACTCCAGTGGCCCGACTGGCCTTGGCGAGAGGTGTCCTCCTTCTCACCCTTAGTTATGGAATGCACCTATTTGTCCGCTCCCCAAAACCCACCTCACGAGGTGGTACACGACATATAACAACATCTTCCACTTTGCTCTGGCCACCCCTCGTCTCACTCACCACTGTGAGTTATACGAAAACCTCCGCTGGCTCTCCCAGCCAAGTACCAGGACTTCGGCTAGGGTGCCTCGGGGCAAAGTGCTGAGAACCAGTAATCCTCCGGGAATGGCCCTGCTACTACCTCCAGCCGACCTCTCCCCTACCAACTCAGGTCCCAGGCCCGGGGATGCTAAAGTTCCCCCACCCGGACCCTCATGGGTGACAGAGACTTTGCCGTGTGTGCCCCAGACTCTGGAACTCCCTTCCTGAATACGTCCCACTCAGCCTCCTCACATCAATGCTTCCGCAAATCCTTGTGGGGCATCCTGAAACTTGCCTCGCATGTGATTGCCCAAGGCCCCTAGTGCAATGGCTCCTGCTACTGGACCCTAGTTTACTTTCACAGAAACCACCTGCCAAACCTAGCTTGTCCCCAGACCATATTGTACACTGTGCACCTGACTGAGTTTTTATTTATTTTTTTGTTTTTATTATTGTCCATGACCACCTATTCTGGTTGTGCTAAAATGTAACCCGTGCTAAAATGAATTTCTGTTTCACTTGTATATGACCTGTTTTCTAAGATGATGCTTCCATTGTACTTTTATATGTTGTTGTGCTGTAATTATGTACTGTGCTTTTCTGAATCTCTTGTACCCCATTGTTGTAATCTCCCGGGCGTTCCTGAAAATAGGCATATTACTTGTCTAGTGTACTTACCTGGTCACCAAAAGCTAAATACATAAATAAATCCTACACCTGTGTCTTTGACAAAAACCCTCAGGCGCTAGCAGTCCTGATGCGGGAGGTTTACCTAACTGATGCCTGGAGGCACTTGTTCCCATCCTGCAGAGACTATAGCTTCTATTCTAATGCCCACCAGTCCTATGCCCGTCTAGACAAGGTGCTGGTCAGTTCTAACCTCTTGTCAGTAGTGATGGGAGTTGATTACTCCCTGATATTGATATCGGATCATGAGGTTTTATCTGTGGTATTTAGGCTGGGGAGCCTAAATTTGGGGTGCAAAGCCTGGAGGCTGGATCCACTTTTACTGAAGGATAAGACTTACATAGAATATATTAAAGCACACATTGCTGAATTTCTCCTTTAACAGGAAGGAGATACCTCCAATTCAACTAGATGGGAAGCTTGAAGGCCTTTATTAGAGGGCATACTATCTCCTATGAAAACACGAGGCCCAAACTAGATTTAAGACCCTCGAAGAACTGAGATCCCAGATTGAGCAGGTGGAGCGAGCCCATAGATTAAAACCTGATCAAATTACTCTCAAGCATTTGCAGAAATTGAAATGGCATACAACTCAATTTGTGAGGCTAGAATGGAGAGGGCTATTCTACTTTCTCGGCTGGCCAGTGTTTTGATGGGGACCGAGCGTAGGAAACTGCTGTCTTGACAGTTGTGTAGGAAGGAGGGGAGAGCGAGTGACTTAAGTACATTCTTCCAAGGGTGACCTGGTGGATGGTCCACGTGAGGTAACTCAGGCCTTTGAAGATTTTTATAAACAATTATACACATCTGAGATTTCACCTCACCTAACTGTACATCCCTCAACATGGCCCTGTCATTTTGGCTAAGAAACTCGGAATACCACTAACTGGTCCTGTCTGCTACTGTAATCTCTTCTACTTCTCTCTTTCTTTCTCTTTCTCTCTATCTCCTCCTTCTTTTCCTCTCTGCTCTCCCTCAAACGCCTCTGAGTATCTTTCTTTTTGAAAATTGTTGTTGATTTATTACTGCCTTTGTAAATTGCTGAACAAATTTTTATGTAACATTTTTATTGTATGTATTGTTTTTATGTTTATTTTATGTTCTATGTGATGTGGAACCTTTGTAAAGAGCCCTGGCTCAAAGGTATTAATTCCTAGACCAATAAACTAAACTAAACTAAACACCTTCTTCTGTACAGATAGACATCTTTCTGAACAAAAGGGCCCTGGGATCTATCTCGAGACACAGTCCGAGTCACTTGAGGTCCCAATTTTAGGGAGGAGATCAAGATAGCTATTAGAAAGCTCAAAGATGTTAAGGTTCCAGGGACTGATGGCCTTCCTATTGACTTTTATAAGTGCTGCCAAGATATACTTTTGGAACCTCTAGTGGGTATGCTGGAGGAAAGTTGTACAGTGGGGATGTTGCCCCCTCTCCACTCGGTCAGCAGTCATTGCAGTGCTCCCAAAGCCTGGGAAGGACCCCAGCTGGTGTTCTTCCTATAGGCCTATCTCCTCCTAAATGCTGATTATAAAATTCTGGCGAAGGTTCTGGCCTCCTGGTTGGAGCCTTTATTGCCGGATTTGGTACACCCTGACCAAGCTGGTTTTGTGAGGGACAGGTATGGGAAATATAATATTAGGAAATCTCTGAACATCGCCCACCAGTGGGAGAAAACTAAACTTAAACATGGGTGGCCATTTTGACATAGGATGCAGAGAAGGCCTTCAGTGAGTGGGGGGGTATCTGTTTGCCACTTTAACTAAATTGGGGTTTGGGCAACATTTTATGTCCTGGATTAAGACTCTGTATAAGGACCCTATGGCCCAAGTACTAGGTGAATGGGAGCCTAACTTCGAAGCTTTGCCTGGGCAGGGGAACCAGACAGGTGCCCTGTTCCCTTTACTGTATGTTTATCTCTGGAACCCTTAGCAGGATGCATACGATCTAATTGGAAGATTCTGGAATTTAGACATAAGGACACTGACTATTAATTGTCCATGTATGCTGATGATCTCCTTTGTATTTGCAGTCCCTCATGAAGATCTTAATAAGGTCCACTGGGTCCCAACAGAATACAGCCTAATATCTGGCCATAAAATTAATTGGACCAAGAGTGAGGTCCTCCTCATTGGTAAATTATATAGGAACACCTTACTTTAACATTTGAATGGACTGCAGATGGTTCACCACCTTAAGTACCTAGGGATTTTAATTTCTGGAAAATCTCTGTACTTTATGTGGGTTAAATTACAGGCCCTTTATGAAAACACTCACCTCAGATTGTGAGAGATGGAGGCACTTCCAATCTCCCTTATGGGTAGATTTGGAGTGATCACCATGATGATTCTGCCCAGGCCGTTATATTTATAACAGTCTCTCCTGATCAGACTTTCAAATGCCACTTTCAGAGGTTGGATGCAGTTATACGTAAGTTTCTTTGGAGGGGCAAAACATCTAGAATAAACAGAGCAATACTGCACCTGCCACCCTGCTTGGGGGACTTGGCCTGCCTAATTTTAGAATTTACCATCAGGCCGCCAGATTGCTGCTATCCTGGTGGGATGGGAGGACTTGAATAATAGCTGGTTAGAACTTGAGGAACTGCGTTTAGGGGCCCATCTCAAAGGGGATCCTGGCAGAGGTGCTGGGGTCCGGAGTGATGCCTGAACACCCCAATCCTGTTACTTCAGCAACCATTGAGGCTTGGTCAGGTGCCCACTCGCCAAATAGGTAGGACAATAGCTCCTACTAAAATTATCCTTATTGCAGAAGCGGTTTGACTCAAATTTGCATCCACTGAGGCAATGACTGACAGACTGAATGATTGGGTGAATAGATGATTAAGATGGGTCCATCAGCTCTACAAGGGGACAGTATGGTTCCCTTTACCTATCTGAGGGACCAGTGGAATATACATGGAGGATTTCTTTATTTATTTCTGACTACGGCATATCTTGGGTGCTGAATTGACCCCAGGTACTGGTTGACCCCTCTTTCCCCTTTGGAGGAAGAACTGTACTACCCTCAGCCAGGGCTGGTTCATTAACCACCTATTACCGTTGTATCAATGGAGGCAACCTCAAGGCAGTAGACACTATAATTGGGAAATGGGAGACTGACTTTGGGATTCCATTCAGTGAGCATTTATGGAAAAGGGCATCTAAACATATGGTAACTTGTTCAAGGAGCAATAAACTTGGTAGGTGCAGTATTATTTTCTCCATCAGGCCTACTATTCTCCTGTGAAACTTAAACTCTTTGACCCAAACAAATCGGATGTATGTCCCAAATGTCAGTCAGCTGCAGCAGATTTTCTGCATATGGCTTTATTCTGCCCAAAAATCATGCCCTTTTGGTGGGTATGCATGATATCATGGCAAAGGTGTTGGGTTTCTCCCACGAGTACCCTGTCGAGTTTATGCTGGGTGCTGAGCCCGAGCACTTGGGTATGCCAGGTCATGAAACTTTGTGGTCACTGGACCTAGTGAATGCTCATAAGACAATTGCATAAAACTAGCTGGCCCATAACCCTCCTAGTGTACATCAGTGGCTAATAACTTGAAGCAGTGTATGTCCATAGAAAGGGCCCAGTTAACTGCATTGGGTCAAGTAGAAGTGTTTTGTCAGCTATGGGGTCCTCTGTTGGTAGCAGCCGAGGCTGATACTTTTCCTTTATGAAATGTAATGCACTCTATAGTACTTTATTTACCAGGGGCTGATTTGAGTAGATTTGAGAAGTATTTCTGCTTGGCTGCTGTGTAAGTGAAATAATTGAATATGTATACCTCGTGTGCGGTGTGTGAAGGCAATATTGATGATGCAACTTTACCTTTGTCTCAATAAAAATATGTTGAGAAAAAAATTAAAAAGTAATAAATAGAATTGGTGCAGAGTTTAAAATTATGTTTGAGGCATTTAAATAACTAATAAGGTATAATCGTTGTGTGCCATTGTTTTGTCACATCTGCTTACATTGGTGTGTGTGTGTGCGTGTGTGTGTATATATATATATATATATATATATATATATATATATATATATATATATATATCTAGCTCTTATCCCTGTCTCTATCTTTTTCTCTTGCTCTCTCTCTCTCTCTCTCCATATATATATATATATATATTAGAGGCAAAAACTATGTTTAATACATCAGATGCATCAGTTAGGTTGTTCCACAGTGACAAAAGTGAGGAAATTCGATGTTAAGGTTGAAGTTCCCCCTGCACCCACCCCAACCTGCCCTCCAGCCAGCATCAAGGTATGCGTTGGGGTCATCGGATCTAACTGTCACCCCATCACATGTATAAAGAAGCTGAGGTGGTGAACTATATAGGAGAATGGGTGAGAGTTAGGACCAATAACCCCAACACACACCCGATGCCGGCTGGGGCGAGGGTCAAGGTGGGTGCAGGATTTTCAACCCTAACATCGAATTTCCTCACTTTGTTGCTGTGGATTAACCCTAACTGATGCATTAAATGGAGTTGTTTGCCTCTAATTTCCTTTCTTTTGAGAATTTGCAGAAAATAGTGAATGGAATGATGGTGGAGCACGGGCCCTTGGACCCCGGTCACCCCACCACGTGATGTTTTGTGACATAGTAACGGTATATGCAGGGAAATGCAACTGTTAACAGTTGCACACATGTGACAGAAATGTAAATGGTAAAGCAAACATTACTAAAACTCAAGCAGCAAAGTGACATCAAAGCGAACAGTGACGCAAAGGAGATGCAAGCGCAGTAAGGAAACGCAAACCGTGATGACGGTAATGGTACCACAATTGGAAACACAAAATGGTAATGTTAACAGCAAAATAATGCCAAATGGAACAGAAATGGAAAAGCAAAGCATGCGATATGGAAACACAAAGCACAATGCGCATGGTCATGGTACCGCAATTGCAAACACAAATGGTATTGGTAACAGCAGAACTAATGGCAAACAGAACAGAAATGGAAAGGCAAATGCAACTGCATATGGAGACGCAGAAAGCATAATGCGCATAACGTACCGCAATTACAACGCAAATGGTAACGGTAACAGCAGAAATGACGCCAAAGGAAACAGAAATGGAAAGGCAAATGCAAGTGCATATGGAAAAGCAAACTGTAATGTGCACGCATCAGGTACCCGCAATTGGAAATGCAAATGGTAATGGTAACAAGTAAAATAACACCAAAGGAAATAGAAATGGAAAGCGAATGCAAGCACGTACAAATACAAACCGTTATGCGCATGGTCATGGTACAGCAATTGTAAATGCAAATGGTAATGGTAACAGCAACAATAACGCAAAGGAACAGAATGGAAACGCAAACAAATCACATAACGGAAACGCAAAACCATAACATGCATGGTCACAGTACGGCAATTGGAAATGCAAATAGCAACATTAACAGCAGAAATAATGGCAAAGGAAGCAGAAATGGAAACATGAATGCAAGCGTAGTACAAATGAGAATGCAAGAGTAACATATACTGTAGTGCATAGGGAACAGTAATGCAAATGGGTACAGAAACACAAGTGGTAATGCTAAGTGTAACAGTAATGTAAGTGCACACTCTGGTTTTGCCCAACAGCTGCATAGAGAAACACAGTGTGTACAAAGAATATATGTATAATAATGGGCCTCAGAGCAGAAAATGAGCTGTTGGAATACTAAATCGTTATATCTCAGGAGCCCATCGACATAGGCAAAAAAAAATCACATGATTCATGATTTTCCTGGCTACATTTTCCACATTGTCATGATGAAAATTCTGTATCTCACACTGTTTCTGAGAAACAAGCCACGAAGGCGTGGAGGATGCCACCATGTTAGTCTATGGGAAAAACGCCAACTTCAGAGTACTGTAACTTGGCATCCATGCAATATTTTTCACCAAACCACCAAAAGGCACATCTGAGAGATGTTGGCTGCCTTCCCTCAAATTAGAAGCCAAAGACCAAACCATTCTTTTGCAGCAGGGTGGCAAAGAACTCCTTTCATTTTGGCCATAGTCTGGAAAAGTAGTGTCACAATTTGTGACACCTTTATAAAAATTTCTTGAATGTGTGCAAGTGCAACACTACTTTGCAACACTACTGTTTCCAGAAATTTGAAAAACATATTTCTGGGGTGTTTAACCCCAAAATAAAGACATGACTAGCATCCTCAGGGTCAGACTAGGTGAACACAGAAAGAATTGTGTCCCTAGAGGATCCCAATTTTAACACCAAGCATTTTTCTGAACAGTAACTGAAAACAAAATGTGGATTTGCGACACTACTAGGGCCATTTGCAACACTAAAAGTACATTTGCAACACTTTCAAACTTTTTAACTTTTCCCATTGACTTCTAATGGGAACTTGCTTTTGAATAACTTTTGAACTGTTCAATATTATTTCACGAAATCTTCAAAAGGCACACCAGGGACCCTGTCCACATGTTTCCTGAAGTGTTTGGACTGGTTGTACAAACTGTGCAACCTGTAGGCGTGAGCAAAAGAATGCGAAAAAAAGTAATTGCGCATTGTATGTCACTAATAACTCTGCAGCCGTATATCCGACCAGTACAAAAGTTTGCAGATCCCAAGATCTACCATGCCCAACCATGCCTGCCAAATTTCAGGCAAATCC
Source organism: Neoceratodus forsteri (assembly GCA_016271365.2). Classification (NCBI taxonomy): domain Eukaryota; kingdom Metazoa; phylum Chordata; order Ceratodontiformes; family Ceratodontidae; genus Neoceratodus; species Neoceratodus forsteri. The sequence continues at coordinate 1,478,706,258 of CM057455.1, forward strand.
ATTGAATGGTGGTAAAGTTATTAAGGTGCAAAGTTTCACCTTTAACCTTAAAAGTGCTACTCAGCCCTCACTATGGCAGCACTACTGTGCTACCATTTTATATATATATATATATATATATATACATATATATATATATATATATATATACTATGTATATATAGATATCTATATCCATATATTTATATCTATAGATATCTATATTTATCTATAGATATCTATATCTATAGATATATAGATACAGTATATACATATAGAGAGAGAGAGAATAGAGATATACTGTATCTACATGTATATATATATATATATATATATATATATATATATATATATATATATCTAGTGAAGCCCACCCGGAGAAGTGCAGCACTGCAGAATTCTGTAATAAAGTTACTGCAGCAAACAGTTTCAATGGAAGTTCATCCCTTTTGTCATGCAGTAAACCTGTGACACTGCGCTTCATCCGGTGGACTTTCATTATTTATATATATCTATATATATATATATATATAAAGACACACTTTCTTGTTGGTAGAATGCTCCTTTAATGTTGTTTGTATAACAAACTTTGTGGTTAGCTTATTTATGGATTAATAGAACTTGTTGTTTAATATTGTTTAAATAATTGTATTTATTAGAGGTGTTTGTTGCTTTAAGAAGGTGGTTAAAATTGGATGTCTGTGTATATGTCTGTACTGATACGCTCCCTGAGGAAGACCCATGTGTCAAAGAATGGGGTTTCAATTTGTTAGCTTCCGTTTGACTATTAAATAAACTTACTGCCTATTGTTATTTTTGGAGCATCTGTTCTCTACTTCGAATTTGAGTGCCAGATTTCTGTTTCATATGTACACTGCCCTAGAGCCTGAAAAAGACACTCAATAAAGTGGCTTCTAAAGCTCTTGGGAAGAAAAACAATATGGACAAATATTTGTTATAAAGATTTGATTAAACTCTTGTCTTTTACTTAGTTTCAGTTTATTCAAGTATGCCATTTTTGTTTCCTATATTAATTTTGTCCTCCAAATCTGGGCCCGATTCTAGAATGATGGTGCAAGTCGCTGCCAATTTTGACTTGCACCAAACACAGTTATGCCAGGACCCTGCACCCCATTCTCTATCAGGTAGGGTCCCTTTGTTCAACCATACCGGTAAGCCAAATGAAGGGCATACCGGATCAGTTAACCACAAGCCTGTGGCTTGCCCAAGTGAAGGCGCAAGTCCTGGCCCCCCCACACACTGTACAGCCCCATAGGACTAGTGGACCCCAACTCCCCAACAATGCCCCAATCCCCAAACAAAATACCTTGCAGGGCTAGCACCCATTCCCTGCCATGCCCTTTCCCTTGCATAAATAGTAAAATTCCATCAAAGCTAGCATCCTCTCTCCCCACTCTCCAATCCCTTGCATTATGCACAAAAATAGCTCAATCTTTCTGGTAGTCTACTGGCCCCTACCCCCAGCAGTGCCAGTCCACCTTACACCCCTGACCTATACTCAGTTGGCAACTGGCACAGCCCACCTCTCACCACCATGGCAAGCCACTGACTGAGCTCCATATAAGCATGTACTACTAGAAATAGTACCAGCTCAGTGAATGAACTGTCATTCATTCATTGAGTGTGTACTATTTGTAGTAATGCGTGCTCATATGGAACTCCAGTCCGTGACTGGCTGTGATAGTGAGGAGGTGGATATGCCAGTCGCTGACTGAGTACAGGTCAGGGGTGTGGGTGGACTGGCACTGCTGCTGGGAGGGAGACCACTAGACTACCAGGGAGATTAGGGCTACTTCAGTGCATAATGCAATTCCAGGATTGGGGAGTCATGGAGAGGGGGCGCTAGCCTGCAGGGCTTTTTACAATTTATGCAGGGAATGGGCATAGCAGAGAGGTGCTAGTCCTGTGGAGATTCTACATTTTAATGCAGGAAATGGGCATAGCAGGGGGTGCTAGCCCTGTGGGACTTTACAATACATGCAGGGATCAGGCATGGAGGGTGGTGTGAAAGCCCAGCAGCAGGAGCATGTAATATGTATTTTGGGGATGGGATATGGGACGGGTCCGCTTGCCATGCTGGGCATTTAGGTGTCTGTGGACATTGGGAGAGCATGATTACCCCTTCAGTGCTTTCATGCTGACCAATTTGTGGATTGGGGCATGGGGGCACATGTATTGGGAGCTGGCCCAGTGGCAGATCTGCAACCCCAGAGGAGCGTAAGTAAACTTACACCTGCTAAAGCTGGTGTAACTGTACTTGGCAGATGTCCTCCGGGGTTGTCTGAGAATGGCAACCTTGCTGCCCTTCCAGAATAGGGTGAAACTGCTGCCATAAACCCCTAGCACCATATCGCAGGGGGTTAGTTCGTAACTGGTGGTGTTTGTCCACTTTGGTGCTAGCAGCCTGTGACATGTTGCAGGCTGCTTTGCAGAATACCGCATGTTGCATATGCTGGTGTAACTTGCTACTTACGTCATTTATTTAGGTGCAAGTCAAGTTATGCCAGGTGTAAGCTTTGAAAATTGGGCCTCTAGTCTTGCCAAATCACCATCTTCAAATATCAAGCCCTAACATTTTAGTGGGTCATTTGAAATACATACCCCAACCACTGACCACATATACAGTGAATGGTCTCCAAGATACCTACCCACACATTCTGTGAGTTTAATGAACTTCCAGAGAAGAAGCCTAAGTGGTGAAATTAGTTCAATGCATGCATAGCAGAGGCACTGTCCTGGACAAACAAACAAATGTCATCTGTGTATACTATTGCTTTGCAGCATTCAACCCCATCATTATTTTCCAAAGGTAAAATGGCTTGATTGTCTTCCAACTTTCTTAGGTGGGGATACAAACATAAACTATAAAGAATGGGGCTAAGGGGACACACTTGACATATCCTTTTAAGATCTTATAGACAGAGCTTAACCAAGCATTTACAATTGGAACAACCGTTGTGTCAGAATATAAACTTTTAAGCCAGGAAATGAATATAACACAGATAGTTATGTGACACCAAATTGAATGCTTTGTGCTGCTGAAGTGAAAGTAAACAAGCATTTGTCAATGCCAAATGTTTGCTTGCTGGCATTGGCACTGGTAGTGTAGAAGTTACAGAGCTGCACAATAGAAATGGCAGTGAAGTATTGAACTGAAACCAACCCCACCACCACCCTGCAGAGAGTGACAGGCATTGGGGTGTGCCTTTGGGTTGTCAGGCATAGCAGCCACGCCACTTCACCACACCCACCCTGCAGACACTGACAAGTGTCACGGTGTTCCTTGAGGTCTTTGGCCCTTATCATACCCATTCCATCAGAAATCACACGGTGAGATGGGTGCAGTATAGGAGAATGGAGTGAACTTTGGGGCGAAGAGTCCAAGGCATACCTGATGCCTCTCATGGCTGCAGGATGTGGAATGGTATGAGCATTACAGGCAAGAATCCCAAGTCACACCCTGGTGCCTGTCATTCTCTACAGGGTGGGCGTTATGGTTGGAAACCCTAACACCTCAGGCATTCATTGGTATTTTCACTCCAAATTTTCAACATGGTTTTTGTGACCCCACCTCATGAACAGTGGCAATATCAGTTTGTTAGCTGAAAGCTGCTTATGCACAGTGACTACAGCATTTAGCACCACAGGTACAAAACACATTCCGAACAGGATGTGAAAAATGACAGCTGTACTGTTCATGGGGAGGTATAAAAATGGCAATGTTGCAAATCTGCAGTCAAAATATTAAAAATTGGTGAAGTCCACGGCGTGCATAGAAACTGTGCAATGCACCGTAATGTAATTAGATTGGGATTTTTACAGCAGATTGTCAACACAGGCATTTTGGGACCTCGATCATGAACAGTGTCACTGTGATTTTCTTTATCTGTCCTGAACAATGATTTCCCACAGCGACCACGCATCTCTGCACTGAAAGTGTGAAAACACATTTCAGCCATATTGTGAAAAATGACAGCTGTACTGTTCATAAGGAAGTGTGGAAAAATGCCACTGGTGAAAATCTGGACTGAAAATATTACAAAGTCATGAACTTATGAGGTGCGTGGAAACTGCACAATGCTCACTCGTAACACAGTCATTTCATGCACTTTTGTCACCAAATTTTCAACATAGCCATTTTAAGATCTCTGCTTATGAACAGTGTAACTGTGATTTCCTTAATCTGTCCCAAACATTGCTTTCACACACCGACTGCACCATTATGCGCAACATGTCGGAAACACATTGGAGGCGACATGAAAAATGGCAGCTGTACTGTTCATAAAGAAGTGTAATAAAATGGCAATGTGAAAATCTGGAGTGAAAATATAGAAAATTTGTAAACTTCGGCGTGCATGGAACTCGCAATGCATGCTCATAAAACAGTCATTTTCAGGAATTTTTCACCAAATTTTCAACATAGCATTTTAAGACCTCTGCTCATGGAACGGTGTCACTGTGATTTTCTTAATGTGTCCCATACATTGATTTCATACACCGACTGCACCATTGTGCGCTACATGGGCGGAAACACGTTTTGGGCAAGATGTGAAAAATGGCAGCTGTACTGCTCATAAGGAAGTGTAATAAAATGGCAATGTTGAAAATCTGGAGTGAAAATATCAAATTCGCAAACTTACCAGCGCGTGGGAACCGCTACAATCGCGCTTCATGAAACAGTCATTTTTAGGAATTTTTCACCAAATTTTCAACATAGCCATTTTAAGACATCTGCTTATTAAAAATGTCACTGTGATTTTCTTAATGTGTCCCATACATTGATTTCTCACACCGACTGCGCCATTGTGCGCTACATGAGCGGAAACATGTTTTGGGCAAGATGTGAAAATGACAGCTGTACTGCTCATAAGGAGCTGTGGTAAATGGCAATGTTGAAAATCTGGAGTGAAAATATTGAAAATTCGCGAATTTACTAGCGCGGCGTAGGAACTGTGCAGTAATGCACGTCAGAAACAGTCATTTTAGAATTTTCTCCTCCAAATTTTCAAATATAGCTTTTTGAGAGCCCACCTTATGAACAGTGGCAATGTCATTTCATTACTTGGTCCCAAAAGGTGATTTTCTGCAGTGACTGCGAAATCACCCTTCTGGTCCGATGAACGCCATGACAGTGACAGCATTCATGAGAAGGGCCCCAAAACCCTATGTTAAAATTTGGTGCAAAAATTCAAAAATGGCTGAGATATGCAGCAAAGTTGAAAAACCCTATTCATTACATTATACAGCTTACCAGCATTTCCTCAGTTAAGTGGCGGCTTTGAAGAGTGCAGGCGTGTTCCGGTCCACGAAGGTCGTCGCCGCCGAGTCCGAGTGAGCATGGGGGTGACGGGGTGTGGGGAGGCAGGTGCGAGTGGTGGGTGCGGGTGGGGGTAGAGACTGCGAGGGACCATTTTTTAAGTTGCAGATTTTTGTTTTCTTCACATGATGACAGAGACGTTGCCACGCTGGGGTGGAGCTCCCCAGCATGGCACACAAGGATGGCTGGTGGGGCAGGGGCGTGGAGCATGGGGGATTGGGCACCCCGCCGGGTTATACCATGGAGGCCACGCTAGTGGGTACCCCAGCGTGCATTTGTAACTTGCTTGGGTGGGGGTGCAGCACAGCCGACGGATTGGGCACCCCATCGCTACACAGTGTGTGCGAGGGGGGAGCATGCAGTATGTGCTCTGTGTGTGTGTGTGTGTGTGTGTGTGTGTGTGTGTAGGGGGCGCACATGGGCAGGCAATATCTTATTGCTGTTCACTGAAGTGTAGCTCCCCTTTCAACTGTACTCCACTGCATTTGGAGCTGTCATAGACAGCTCCTAGCAGGCATGGAGAACCGCGCGCCTGCAAACACACTGACTGAATTGGAAGAGGGCTGCCACACCTCCAAAACTCAGATGATGGCACTATGTTTCTTGCACAGTGCAAGCTAACATAAAATGGGAAATTCTGCCTGTGTTCCCTTGCTCTATTAATTCATGTGGAGAATGGGATGGTCTTGAATAACCCTACCTGGTATGGAATAAGCCTGAGACTGGGCTGTCAGATGCTCAGTTATTTGGAACAACACAAAGGTGAGAATTTTGGATTGAATTTTAAAGTCTGAATCTAAGAAGCACATAGGCCTCCAATTTGACAAGTTACTCTTGTCAACCATCTTATGCAAAAGAACTAATAGTCCTTTCAGCGAGGGGACTAAAGTCCGATGATCCAACATGTAGTTAAAAACCTGAGTGAATTAATCTCCTAAGCACTGGGACGTCAGTTTATAAAATTAATTGCTGAGACCATCAGTGCCTGGTGCTGTATCTGTACTGGCAGTTTTATAGCATGTAACCCCTCATCTTTGAATATGGACCTTGTAATGCTTTTATTAGCAGTTGTGGGACATGTGGGAGGAGAAGGTCTGAAAAATGCCTCTCTCTCGGAGGGTGATGTAATAACTAGGCCAAGTATCTTGTTGACATACTGTGAGACTATGTTTATTATCTTATCAGGGTCAGAATGTATTATCCCGATCATCTGCTACTTGTGGCATTGATTTTGTTATCAGTTCTACTTCTGCAAGCCTCAGATGGAAAAATTTGGCTAATTTTCCATGTGTCCATACAACTGTTCTTTCTGCAGTGCTTTTGATCTTCAGAAATGAATTGGAAACATTTTTTCTTTACATTCACAATCTGTTGGCTGTAGTTATCTCAATCTCAATGGCTAAGAATTGTAATTTTGTAAGTGCTGACTTAGAGTTAAATACTTAAATGGCCAGTTTTACTCTGTTTCTTACCCCAGCATATGAAGAAACATTTTAGTTCCACTTTGGTATACTCCCACAAAATGTGGGTTTATCAGAACAAACTATGATGGATTTCCTGGCTGAAACAATCTCACCCAGTGCATCTAAAACTACCTTGCCTTGAAGAAGAACAAAAAGTTGTTTCCAAACTCCTGGGCCATTCTTAATTTTATAGGAAGCACCAATGGATGAAGTAACCATTCTCTGTTAGGAGAACTGTAGTGGGCTACTGAGGCAGACTGTGATGAGAGGGATGAGGAAAATGAACAGAAAATTTGTATGAGTGGATCATATGGCTTTTAAAAAGGATGGGGCCTCTTCCTCGGTTGGCCATTAAACAGGTTGTGGCTTTTACCAAGTTTGACAGAAAGGACGTATCACTGGAAATGTTTTTGATTTTAGTTTGTACCTCACTGTGAAGAGAATGACATCACTGCTGAAAACTACAGGCTTGGAGGTAAACAAAATAGCTGTATTAATTTTAAAAATTTCAGTCCTGTCGGCTACTAACTGAGGGCATAAATATTAATTAGCCTCTAGAGACAGCTGAATGGCTTCAGTGTGTAGCTGCTTGTAGCCTGTGATAACAAAGATGTTCTCATTTTCTTGTTTCAGATTGTCAAGAATAGTACCAGGACCCTGAGCCCACAGGTGGTAGCAGAGGGTGTTGAGGAATGACCACATCATATGTTGCCCAGCACCAACCCTGTTTCAGCCATTTCTCAGTTTGTCCATACACCACTTGAAAACGTTCTCACCCTTGCAATAAATCAGGTTTTGCTACAAGTCAGTGTCATTTGTTTTACTATTTCCTACTAGAACACATCATTGTGTATTACTTTATTCTTTAAAATGGTTGTCATTTGATCAAAGGTTTACTTATTTTGCTGGTATATTTGCTGGTAAATTCCCGAAACGGTAACTTTGGGACTGGCTCCTCTATCAATCTAAACTGTTTTTGTTGCTTAGTTCGGTGTTTAAAAATAGTTTAGCCATCAAATAATATTAATTTGTTTTTCTGAGTTTACAAACAGTTCAGCCATCAAATAATATTTATTTGGTTCTTTGCATGAAATCTTCAAGTCGTTAAAAACTTTTGTTTATAGGCCAATTACGTTTTTAATTCTTTGCCATTTCCTCCTATTAAGTCTTCAGCTGTTTTGAATTTTAAAGTGCTGTTAAAATGTTATTTGTTTTCCTGTAATATGTGTAACTGTTTTTAAGTGTATATTTTTCTTTTTATGTAATTTTGTCTGTTCCTGGTCATCCATGAAAATTGTCTTTATAGCTCATGGACTAACCAGGTTATCAAATAAATCAAATTAAATAAAATGTAAAGTGGTTGCACTGATGCATTGTGACACCTATACAGGACTGTATTGTGTGTCTTATCTGTTAATGTATGTTGGTTGGTGCCAGTGGTATGTCCTGTCATGTCAGATGTACATACTGGCCCAGATATTCAGACTGCACCAGGCTGTGTGGTGAAAGCCTAGGCACAGTGCAACTTGGCTGCGCAGTGGCATTGACAGGATGATATTCAACAGAGCTGCACCATGGCACAGCATCACTGAATATCGCACCTGTCCACCCTAATGTGCATGGCGCGGTGGAACTGCACCAAGCGCCAAGTGGCCATAGTGGAGCAGGGGATGCACTAGCATAAGTCCCATTGTGCTAGGTGCAACAACCTCGATATTCAAAGTGCACACGTAAATGGGGCCATAATGCATGCAAGGTGCAAATGGGACCATTGCATGTCATTTTGCCCCATTTGCATGCAGGTGTGCGATCCCTGGTGCCTTGCACCTGGCGCCTGCCAGGCAACAGCTGTCAGGGACCGATGCCCGCTGCACATTGTGGCAATGTGCCCCATTGCCCCGATCATGGGCATTTGTATTAAAACTAATCGGCCCACTATCCCTGGTGGTCCAGTGAATGAAACCACTCACAGCCCGATCGCGGGCATTTGTATTAAAAATAAAGTCCAATATCCTTGGTGGTCCAGTGGACCTCTAGCAGCCGATTGTGGGCATTTGAATTAAAAAATAAAGTCCAATATCCCTGGTGGTCCAGCAGTACCCTCCCCACTCGCCCACTGAGCCCCACCGTCCGCCTCCCCAGTCAGTGGTGGGCAGCAGCACCCTGTAGAGATCGAGAGATGAAGTGGTTGGAAGCTTTGTGTGGCCAGGAACAATGATAAGGTAGAGTGTAGCCCAGGTGGGAATGATGATGAGGTAGAGTCTATGCCATTTGAGATGCTTGCATGGCTGTTGTACATCGATTGAAACATTAGGGTATGATCAAGTACTGTGTCAGAAAGGAGAAATTGTCCTAAAACTTCAAGGAATTGAGGTGTGCTCCACGAAGATGTCCAGCACAGAAACACGCTGGAACTGGAATGAAGGAAGGTGGATTGCAGTAGAAGTGAATGAATTGATGAAGTAAGGTAGGTCCAGACTTGAGCTAGTTGGCGCATGGGACCCCATGTGGTCCTGTGTATGCAGAGTTTGAATGCTCGAACGATAGAGTAGGTCTCAGGTAGTCAGACTAAGGAAGGGTGAGAACCCCATGTGGGTCTGCCTTAGTGAAGATGGAAACTACAGTTGAGTAATGAGAAAAGCCCCTCATGGGGCATAATGGATTTGGGATGGCTGAGACCCCACATGGGTTTGCCATCACCACCGTGTGTATGATCTGAGATAAGGAGGCAAACCCTTGCCTGAAACTACCTGTAGATAACAGAAAAATACATTTGAGCAATAAGTAATGCCCCATGTGGGCAAGTATGTGCCGGATGGTGGAACCTCCCACAGGTCTGCCATCACTGTAGTATGGAATGATCCAAGATAAGAATGGCAAGGTCCATGGTGAGGATAGTGTGACTCATGTGGTCCACCATTGCAATAGTCTTGCAAAGTCCAAGGCAAGGAGGTCAAGACTTTACGTGTATTTGCCTCTAATGACATGGAAATATGAGTAAGGCCCCTTCGGGGCATGCATGATCAGTATGGTGGGATCCCACATGGTCTGCCATTGCCTAATGTGAGTAATCCAAGGTATGGAGGGGAGAGACCCTACATGAATCTGCCTGCAGTGACTTGGAAGATGTTTGAACTATGGGTAAGTCCCCTTATGGGGCATTTATGTTTGGGATGACAGGACCCTACATGATTCCACCATTGCCATAGTATTGCATTGACTGAGGTAAGGATGGTGGGACCCCTGCCATCCACCATTGCAGTATTAGCACATAGTCCAATATAGGAGGATGAGACTCCAAGTGAGGCCACCTGTAGGAAATGTAAATGAGGTTTGAGCAAAGAGTAGATGTCCCATTGTGGGCGTGATTGCTTGGGATGGCAGGACCCCCATGTGGTCTGTCATTCCATTTCCAGGAGTAGGTGAGATTGGCATGGCGGGACCCACATGGTCCACCATTGCCATAGTATGGAATAATCCAAGGAAAGGAGGGCCAGACCCCACATGAGTTCTTCTTTGCAGCAATTAGGAAATACATTTGAGTTATGAGTAGGGCCCTTGGTGGGGCATGTAGTTTTGGGATGGTGGGACCCCATGTGGTCTGCCATAACCATTCCATTGGAGTAGTGTGTGAATGGGACTGTGGGACCCCATGTGGCCCACCATTGCTGTTTCACTGAGAGTGTGTGATTGGGATGGTGGGACCTCACATGGTCCACCATTGTCATGGTATGGAGTAGTGCATGTTTGGGATGGTGGACCCCATGTGGTCTGCCATCACTGTGTTATTGAATAGATGAGCAATGCCCCTCTTGGGCATGTTTGATTGGATACTGGGACTTCTCCTCAGGTCCTCTGTTGCTATAGGCATTAGTCAGCAATTGGTATCCACAGGGAGTAGTCTCAATTGAGTCAGTAGAAATGCCAGTTACATTAAGCCCTCATTTATTCAGCTGCCTGGGTGGATAGCACCAATTTATGTTTTGAAGATGTGTCCCTGATATTTAGGTGCTTTGGCCCTGATATGGTAAGCCTTGTCCCTGATTTATGAGGTCTGAGAGTATGAGAGACAGTAGTGTCCTGCAATATCCCTCAATTTGAGTTTCATCTGTGTCCCTTGTTTCAGAGACAGAAGGTGGAGTGGTAAGGGAACAACCATCCAGTAAATGGCACCAGTTCCCATAAAAAATGCAGGAATCCCCGTAGACATGCAACATTCAACACTGAGGCACTCCAATGCAGTCCTGAAGGACTATAGCAAGAAGCAACACTAGGGGATGAGATGTCCCATGAGACAGCCATGAGGCAACCAGTTCACCAGCCCACCCAAAAAAAACAAATTTAGACCACGAGTCCCAGTGATGAAGAAGGGAAGGGCAGCCGGCATGGAAGGGCTGGGGATAGAGGGAGGGCAGAAGGACGTTACAGAGAACTACACAAATGGGGATGAGCTGTGAGCAAAGGAAGGAATCTGGTGCTGCTCCACAGAGGTGGTTACCTCTTACATTTGAAACAAACCAAAGTAGAGGAGTGCATCTCAGAAGAAGTAAACTGAGATACAGGTAACTTTTTTCAGACCTCCAGGTTTATTTGCAAGTCTCCAAAACAATCCTGTCAAACAAAATTCAGTGGGGAATGCATGCCCCTAGCAACTCAACTTAGAGTCTTCAAGGGGGACATGTCAGAGAACCAGCACACAGGAAGATAGCAGCTGGAATATGGCAGTACAGGTCCACACAGCAGGAAAGATTCCAAAGCAGAACCTGTGCCATACTGCAGACAATCCTGGAAAGTACAGCATGAAGGCAAAACTGTCCAGCACATTGGGGAAGGGTCCGGGGAAACCAGCAGCAAAATGAGAAGTAGTTCGAACTGGGTTGCAGGCAGCAGGTCATCTGAGAGGCAGGCAGCAGAAGGGCCACAGAGGAGGGAGATTCTAGGTGCTGGGACTGGCACACCAGAAACAAGAGCACTGGCTAAGGAACACACCAAAGCAGGCCGGTGGAGGCAGAGCACAGTGGAAGCAAGAAATGGAGCAGTGGCTGGCAAGGTGGGGAGACACCAGAAACCAGAGAAAAGAAAGCAGGAGAAAACAAGAAGAGGTACTGGGAAGCCATGGGGATGGGGAGACAAAACACTGGGGAGATGGTGGCAGGAGAGCATGGGGAGAGAAAGGCACAGAGACACAGGGGCATGGGGCAGAAATGAAGAGGGATGGAGACAAGAAAAGCTGAGAAAAGGAACGAAGGTAGGGGGAAGAACAAGAGAAACAAGTTCCACCAGCCACGCAGCTCGGGAGTCCCTGGTGAGTTTTAAAAATACTCAAAGCAGAGTGAGCGGAAGCCTGAGGTTTAATAAGGGATGTGGAGGAGCTATCCCCTCATGAACCTCAGGCTAAAGCCTTCCAAAAGTTTTAGACTTCCACTAAAATAAATTAACAGAACCACTGATTATGGCCACAGCAGCACACAGCTTGTGATCAGTGCCCTTATGCGAGTTCAGAGTTGCCTTTCTTGAGTTTTGTATGTTTTTTTCTATGAGTGTTCAGACATTCTATCTGATGATATGGTTACTGGTAGAGATGGTCAAAATCCGCAAATTTCTTCACACAAAATATATCACGTAAACTCATGCATTTTGCAAAATATTTTGTGGGTGTGGAAATGCAAATTTGACAGAGAATGCAGAATTTCACTATCAAATGGTGAAATTTCACCACTTGTGGGAGAAATTCACCGCTCATGGGCAAAATTCCATATTTTGCAAACAAAATTCTCATTTGTGGGCAAAAGTCTGCATTTCACACCCATGAAATATTTAATGGAATGCATGACTTTTGCAAAATATTTTGAGTGGCAAAATTTAAGATTTTGACAGAATTTCACAAGTGAAATTAAATTTCGCTGCATCTCTAGTTACTTGTCTGAAGACTGAAACAGTTCCTGTTTCACCTGCAGTCCAGTTCCATCTCCATTCTGATCAGTGCTATGTACAAATATACTATACACATTTGCCATGGCAACATAGCCTAATATAGCTACTGTTTCTTTGATTTATCAGAAGATCGTCTGCATGACTTGTATGCAAATATCTGCCTTTAAACTATTGCTGCTTCTATAATTGTAACAAGAATTAAGATTTGTTGTTATACTTGCATTTGACTAATTATGCTAACATGCAGTTATAAAAGAGAACAATATCAATTTAGCAAATACTAGCTGTGTGTGCATACACCACTAAATTATGGAACTTGTATAGACTTTTGATTACAAGTTATTATCCTGATAACCCACCTGAGCTACAACCTTTGTTTTAAGTGTGATCCAGGAGTACTGATTAGTAGAAAACAATTCTCATACAGTATTTTAGCAATAATGCTTTTCTAGCAAAAACAAACAAACAAAAAGCATCAATATATCCATGTTATTTTCATTGCATTTCATTCCTGAATTAAGATATGGGGTTTGAATTTTTAAAAGTAGTGACTCTTTCTCATGTGCACCATGAATTGATTAAGTATTTTGGTACAGTAGTTACCCTGCATCACCAGAACTATGCGCTAGCAATCTCCTAATACATCTACAGTGTGAACCAGTATGTAAATTAAAAATAACATTGAGAGAAGGAATTTTGAAAATTGCAAATGGCAGAAATATTTAATAACTTAATTATAAAATTAGTAATCAAAGCTGTTTTAAAATATTAGGGAGAAAATACAAAATATACTGATGTGGACTCTGTCAGAAATACATTGTTGTTGAAGAACTTTGTGAGGACATTTTTGCAACTGGAAAATGCTCATGCTTTTAATTATTTTGTTAAGCAAAGAGAGACCTTTGGTCTGGGAAAGTAATGCCTGCCTGCCCACCCTCCCCCAACAGAAAGAGTTACACACCCATTAGTGCCGGACAGAAATGGTAAATTCTGAATTCAAAGACATTTCATTAAATTTTCCTAAATTATGACTTCAGTGAAATCCAAATCCTCAAATGTATTGGCAAACTTTTCCATTCTGCAATGTTTTATGGCTGAATTGTGGAATGATCGACATGAACAGATGAATGACTTTTCTGCAGTATTCCATTCCAGAGTTTGTAATGTCAATCAAAAATACATGCAATCATTCTGCAGATCACTGATCAGTTCTGTGGAATTTATTTCTGCAGTTTAATACATTAATCCACAATTCATGCAGCACATTCATTCTACCATTCTAAGTCAGAATCTGAAAAAAGTTGGCAAAGTGCATTCCAGAATTTTACAGCAGTGAAATTCTGACATTCACAGTGATTCCCCTGCAGAATTTTGTTTTGCACAGCACTAATACCCATGATGCCTTGCTCTGGGACTGAGGCTTTAGTGGTCATGTGTGGGGTTTGAGGAGATATGCAGAAACATTTGATCATACTGTTGTGGTGACTGAAGCAAGGGAGGTCAGATGCCTTGAACAAGGTCACATAGTGAGTCAGTGACTGTGGTGGGATTGAAACCTGTAATCTTCTAACTCACAGTTCATTGCTCATTCTAACCACTAGACAGCACCACAGCATTAAATTCAAAAAGGGTGTCATTTTAAAACGACCGCAAGCATTAACCACGTATGCTACGTATGCTATGCAGCCTAATTTGATAGTACCACCATAAATCTTTGACTAATTTCCTCTTTAATAATCATCTACATAATCATTCCAGTTCACAAATAGGACACATACCCCAGGCATCAATTAAAAGTCCTAAACAAAACAAACTAAAAATACCATTAGAGAAAGCTAATAAAATGATTATTCGTTTAATTCTAGAAATGGGGTGGGTGGAAAGACTCTAATGCATGTTAAAGTCATGTAGATGGAAACGTTAATAGAAAACAGTCTTCTAATGATCAGCTAATCACTCTACTGAAATAAAACAACTCACAGAAGACCCAAGTTGCAGTCTTTTAAAAGGTGCTAACTTTTACATAGATTAATGAACACATAATTAACTCGAGACCAGCTTTTTCTCCGTTTATCATATCAATTAGAAAAGCTTCTTAAATTCACAAATCTTTAATCATCCATTAAGGTCAGTTCTAATCATGTTAGGTTATGCTACTGTTCAGATTCCCAGATATATTGGCCCACAATTATTTAAGATTGCAAAAAAGGCATTTTGTTTGAGTCACATTGTGGGCTTGTTCACAATAAAAGTGTGCCAACAAGTTTTGTCCCAAATAACATCCAGACACTTAGACTACTAACTGACAAAATCACATTTCTCTCAAATCCAATTTTGTTGAAAAACAATTTACAGTAAAATATTTGTAACAACTGGATTAGCAAAATTGTAGCAGTTGAATGCAGGTTTCATCCATGTAGCCTGATAATTAAAGCGCAGAGCTGTAACGCTTGAAGAGACAGATTCCACCTATGCTACTTATTCCCTTTGTGACCATGAACACGTTACTTCAGGCTCGATCCACAATGGTGGCTTAGAGTATGTTTAAATTAAGAATATCCAGTGACACAGCTGCCCATCCTGATACTATTCTGTGATGGTCAACATGCAAGCCCATCCCCTTTACCCTGTGTGCACAAAACCCACACAAGTGCAGAAGGCAGCAAGGTGGGGTGTTATACTGACACCAGGCATTCAACCAGACCCCCAGGTCGAAGTGTTTTCAGTCCATAATTGTGCATGGAGGGGGACCATGGGATATAGCAGCCTCCAAGGACAGTGTTCTTCATCAGTTTAACTGGCAGGTACCACCCTCCCAGCCTACACATAGGGTTGGGGCAGATGGAAAGGGGCAAATTGGGCACCACAGAGAGTCCTACTGTCTGACAGAAGGGTGCTCCGGTACTATGGCAGACCCCTGGCTACATAGCCTCTGTCCCCTTCACCCAGCACTCCATGGCACAGAGTACGACTCCTGGATCATGCAGATGCATGTCTTTACCCTCTTCCCAACCCTGATCTGGCCAGGCATGTGGCAGCATGCATTATTGGGGATCGGTGCAGAGCTGGAGTGGAGTGCAGCCAGGCTGGGAGGAGGGTGCATGGAGGTCTCTACGTGAGCAAAGCAGGATGTCTGAACATCTCTGGCCCACATAGGCATCCCTCCACTGGCTCAAATACCTTTGTGGTTCATGCCTCTATCTTCCTGTGCTTAAATGTCTCTGTCCTTAAATTACTATATCTGAGCTTTCCTTAACCCCCTACCATCTCATATGTATCCTCTCGGATTGGTTAATGGCTGATGTTTATTGTCATGGTGCATGGCTTATAAAGGGTTTTGTGATCCAGTAGGAATGGTAGTCACTCTAAAATAAAAATAAACAGTTTGTTTTAGAAATATAAGGAAAAGAAAGACAGGCGGAGGAATTGTCTGGCTAATGGAGAGGGTAGGGTAATAGAGGAGGATGGGGAGAAAGCAGCCATGCTGAACAACTGCTTCAGCTCAGTATTCACTAGGAGAACAGCAGGCCCTTCCAGAGTGTAGCATAAAGACTGCTGATAAAGGGGCCCATTAAATGAGGCTGCAGAAATTTACTTGTATAACTGTGGAAAAAATGTTTGCAGCCCTGAAGGTAAGCAAGGACTCAGGGCCTGATGGGATACTTACTAACATACGTAACATGGAAATGCCAGCAGAAACAGACCTCCTGGTCTATCTAAGTCTGCTCGAGTGTGCAACTAGCACCTCTAGTTTGCAGGTGCCTCATCTCCTTTTCATCCCACTGCCACCTCCACCTCCCCCACCCTCACTCTCCCGTCTCATGCCGCATGCCTTGAAGCTGTTTACAGATTTACATGAGACCACCCATTCTGGTAGGGCATTCCATTTTGCTACCATCTCTCTGTAAAATAGTGTCTCCTCATTTCTTCCTAAATCTTTCATAGATACATAGATACATAGACAGTGTCGGCAGATAAGGGCCTATGGCCAACCCAGTCACCCATTTGAGCTTGTAAGTTCAGTTTGTTTTCCTAGAGTCTGTTGCCTTACTGACCTCCAGATCCTTTATGTCTATCCCATGCATTCTTAATCCATTGTTTGTTCTTCTACTTCCTCTGGCAGGGTGTTCCCTTGTCCACCACCCGTTCTGTATGAAATTCTTTCTCATGTTTCTCTGAATCGTCCTCCTTCCAACTTCATCCATGCCCTCTGGTCCTGGAACATCTTTTTCGCACAAAATAGTGTTTTACTGCCCTGTTCCTCCTGTAAGATGCTTGTATGTATCTATCATATCCCCTCTCCCCTCCTCTCCTCCAGGGGGTACATGTTCAGTTCCTTCAACCTGTCTTCTAGGACTTGTGATGCAATCCATGCACCATCTTTGTTGCCCTCCTCTGAACCTTCTCTACCCTGTCTATGTCCTTACGTGAGGTATGGTCTCCAGAACTGTACACTGTACTCAGGTGGGGCCTCACTAGTGTCTTGTATAATTGGAATTATGACCTCCCTTTTCCTGCTGATGATGCCCCTGCCTATACATCCAGCATCCTATTTGCTTTACCTGCTGCCTTGTCACACTGCTTCCTACCTTGAGGTCATCAGAGATGATGCCCCAAAGATCCCTTTCCTGCTTGGTGCATGCTGTATCCTCACCCCCAACTGATATATTGTGCCAGGGTTTCTGTGCCCCATATGCATTATCTTGCACTTCTTTGCATTAATTCCAACTGCCAGAGCCCTGGCCATTCTTAAGTTCTTACTGGGTCCTTTCATTCATTCTACCCTCTGGACAGTATACTCTATTACAGAGCTTTGTGTCATCAGCGAACAGTGAAATTCTGCCTTCTGGGTCCTGGTGCAATATCACTGATGAAGATGTTGAGATAGGACCGGTCCCAGCACTGATCCCTGTGGTACCCCACTGGTCACTCTTCCCTCTGTGGGTGACAGCCATTTACCACCACCTCTGTGTCACCACCCAGCCAGTTACCCCTGCCCACCACAGTACTGTCCTGCCCACCCATATTCCCCAGTTTGTGTAATAGTCTTCTATGGCACAGTGTAAAGGCCTTGCTGAGTCAGATAGGCCATGTCCACCACCCTCCCCTGCTCCACCTCCCTAGTCACCCAGCCAAAAAAATTCGCGAGGTTGGTACGGCACGACTCCCCTGGGTGAAACCATGCCTTGGTCCTGTGGTCATTGACAGCCAGATGTTCTAATCTCTCCTTCAGTAGTGCTTCCATGTCTTCCCCACTACCGAGGTGGGGCTGACAGCTAGTCTGTAGTTCCCTGCTTCCTCTTTGTTCCCACTTTTGTATAAGAGACTACATCTGCAGTCCTCCAGTCTTTGGTACCTCCTGTTTCCAGTGATCGGCTAAACAGGATAGCCAGAGGATTCAGCCACCACCTCTTAGTTCTAGGACCTAGAGTGCACCCATCCTGGCCCCATTGCTTTATCAACTCTGTTACTTCCAGTTCCTTCAGGACCTTTTCTCGTGTAAAGGGACTTGTGTCCATTCCTGCACCCATTCTCACCCTTGGTACTCCCTTCAGACCCATTCACCTCCTCTTCCTCAGTAAAGACTGAGCAGAAATACCTGTTCAATATGTCAGCTTTACTGTTGTCATCCTCCACATGGCCCCCATCCTCCCCCTTCAGTCTCACCATCCCTCCCTTTGTCTTTCTCTTTTCCTTATGTACCTGTAAAAGGTTTTGTCCCTCTACCCACTGAGTTTTGCAATGTGCTCTTCTGTCTGAGCTTTGGCTTCCCTTACCCCAGCCTCCTGCCTCCTTTATATCTGGTACTTCTCTCCCTTCTGCCTTGTCTTTTTGTATTGCCTGAATGCAACTTTGGCTTTCACTTTCTTTTGCTACCTCTTTGAAGAAACCATAATGGTCTCCTCTTCCTTTTCCTCTTGCTAACCTGCTTAATGCATAATTCTGTCGTTCTTGTAATCCCCATATAAATACTGCCCACTGTTCCTCAACCCTGATTCCTGTCCCATTCCCCTTAATGCCTCTTTCAAGTATCTCCCCATTTTCCAAAGTCACCCCCCTAAAATCCAGGATACGTGTTTTGTGTGGTTTGGTTCTGCTCTTTCTGTGATTTCAAACCACAATGACTGGTAGTCACTGTTTCCAGGTGCTCCCCCACTGTTACCCCATCACACTGTCCCTGTTTGTGAGCACAAGGTCCAGGATTGCCTTCTCCGAGTTGGTTCCATGACCAGTTGCTTGGGGAAGGCACCCTGAAGGAGTCAGGATAAATCTGCTCTCTAGTTGATGCTGCTGCTGGGATGCTCCAGTCCACGTCTGGAAAATTGAAGTCTCCAACCAGTACTACCTCACCCTTGTCTGCCATCCTTTGGATGGCTAGCATCAACTCCCTATCTGTTTCTTCCTCCTGTGCTGTGGTGGTCTATAGACCACACCTGTAAGGATGGCTGTCCCCATTTTCCTTTCCAACAACCACAGTATCTCTCCCCATTTTGTTCCTCCTGGATCTCTGTGGCCCTTATGTCATTTTCACATACAGTGCCACTCCTCCTCCCTTCCTGCCTGCTCTGTCTCTTCTGAATATGTTGTAGCCAGGCCATGGCCATCTCCCAGTCGTAGTTATCATTACACAGGTTTCAGTGATGGCCACAATGTCCAGATCTGACTGCACCATGACAGCCTCCAGATCTTCCATCTTGTTGCTAAGGCTCCTGGCATTTGCACATGGCTTCCATGATTTGACCTCGTAGACTGTTTCACAGTTCTACTCCAGCCCCTTCCTTGGTTGTTCTTTATCCCTGGTTCTCCTTGCTGTCTGCCCTTCTGCTGAATTTTGTCCCTTTTCTGCTTATCCACCTCTTGGGCACTAATCTCCATCTTTTACACTGCTTTGCAGAGATAGCCACTCCTCTGGTTCATTGGTTCACTGCTAGCTGTGGGGGGGAGCAAGTAGATATGCCCTCTTGCTGGCCTGCCACCCCCCTTTGCTAGTTTAAATGCTTTTCAATGTAGCATTTTAAACTTATCATTGATGCTTAGATTCCCTCCAGGATGGATGCAGGCTGTCAGGCTTGAACAAACCTCCATCCCTCAGGTGGGTCCCCAGTCACCAATGAATCAAACCCTTCCTCACAGCACCAGTTCTTCAACCATGAGTTAAAGTTCCTGGTGCATGCAATCCTATGCTCTCCCTTGCCTCTCACAGGTGCACGCTCTGAGAAAGTGACAGAAGTAGCTACTTGCTTGAGACCCTCCCAGTTTCCCAAACTCTTCCTGAACTTCCTTTGGCTCCCCATTTGCCAGGTCATTAGCACCTAGGTGGATAATGACATCCAGCTCACCCTCCAGTCTTGCCTTCCCAGTGATCCCCAGGATCTTCCTTCCATCCTCCATGCCGTGGCACCTGGTGAGGCACCTCACCTCCCTGTCCTCCCCTCCTGTGTCCCTAGCTGGATCCCTCTTATGATGGGTCCCCACCAGGATTAGCCTCCTCCTCTGGGGTCCCACTGCTTTCCTGCTGAAGTCACCTCCCTGGCTAACCTCCACATCCTTTCCTTCCACTTCTCTGGTACCTCTATTTGGTTGTCCTCATTTAGCCAGTGTGGCATATGAGTTCTTGAGTGGAATAGGATCCAGGATGTGCCTCCTACTGACCGCTCTAACCCTCCCTGAGCCCACTGTCATCCAAGTGCTCCTCGTTCTGGCATCCTTTGAGGCAGTTGCATTGACTGGGTGGTCTCTGGATAAGGTGATGGTACTCCTGGCCCAGTTTACTTCCGCTCTGAGTCTGACTACCTCCTCCCGCAGTCCAGAGATGCACGCAGATGGGCAGCACCTCAGTGTCAGAAGGTCTGCCCCTGAATGTACACAGCCACTGCATTGCCCTCCCCACATTATGCTGCCGTTCCACTACTTGTCTGCTACTGAAGCTCTCCTAGTTCCTTTTTATTAATTTACTGTCCTAAAAATCCTGCCACTGATCCTCAGATAATTTTTTTTAAAGAAAACAATAAATAAATAAATGAATCAAAACACTTGTCG
The DNA here is from genome assembly GCA_016271365.2 of Neoceratodus forsteri. Taxonomy (NCBI): domain Eukaryota; kingdom Metazoa; phylum Chordata; order Ceratodontiformes; family Ceratodontidae; genus Neoceratodus; species Neoceratodus forsteri. The sequence continues at coordinate 1,478,727,012 of CM057455.1, forward strand.
TGTTGAGGGTGGCTTCTTCCTCTTATGCCCTCCTACTACACCCCTTACTATACCCTGTGTTTAGCTCCTGTCAATCAGATTTGCCAGGGCATATAATTAAGAGTTGGGGAAGGGAGGGGGTGAAAATTTGCAGCAATTAAAGACAGCACAGAATTACACCACCACTATGTTTTAAATTTTCAACAGCCCAAAAACAATTATAAGTAAAGACAACAAAGAAATTATAGTGTCACTAAAAGCCCTCAATCTAAGTTTAAAAGAAAAATAGCAATACCAGTTACTCTAAAGCACTGAATTGAATATGTTCCTTCCTTCCCTTCTGGCTTCTTCTTCTATTCATAGCCCATGCCCCTGGTGACCCTCCCCTACGAGGCTTCGCCAGTGCCAGGTCCTCCAACACCATTTCCTCTCTTTCTGGGCTTCTATACCTCCCTCAAATTATGGCACTTCCTCTCCTTTTTCTGCCCTATTTTCTTCACTGGTCATCATCACAACATCCGGTGTTATACTATCCTCCCCTCCCTCCTGAGTAGCTTTGGGCTTGTATACCTATACTTGAGCCAGTTATCTTAACCAGCACATAGACCTCTGAAATATCTATGTACTGTATATATTATGGCTAGTCCTGCTGATTGCATCATTTAGTCTAGTATTGACCAATGAGATGTTTATACACTGTAAATAACTTGTCTAGTCCTGCTGATGGTATCACTAAGTCTCTGTAATTCTATACTATTTTACCCTTGCCTATTATCCAGTGTAAGTATGAATATATGTTCTGTCCAGGTCCATCTTGAAATGGCGTTGCTCAATGATGTTTGCCTGGTAAATAAAGATTTTAATTGATTGATTTAATTAGGCCTTTTGGATTGAAGTGTTTAATAGCTCCCAATTTTGACAGCCTTCTTATGCATTATTGCTTCTGTTGTCCTGTTCTACTTTGTATTTGATTGAACTGAGCTTGCTGAAACAGCACTTGACAAATGTATAACCATCTACTACTCATAAACCTGATCAGTAATTTGTGTCCTAATGTGGGTTCCTCACCTACAGTAAACACTTTTATTTTATTTTTTAAAGCATGCAAACATATTGGTATCACTCTACTGTGAAAGGGCATTTTGGGGCATGCCCTTCCTCCACCCATCACAGCTTTAAAACCAAATCCCTCCCTAATTCTGCCACTCTCCATTTTCTTCTCTCTTTTGTTTTGAAGTCCTTGCCTAATCACAAGGCTGGAAAATGCAAGCTGCAATGTTCTTGTGTAACTCCTAATTTTGACTCTTGAAACCTTGCCCCTACTTCCTGTTAGATATACTGTATATGGTATTGTTTACTTTTTCATATATGGTACAGTTTACTGCTTTGTTTCTCACGAAAAGGCAGAAGTGTTGTACACCTTTTAGTATTTGCATACCCATGATGCAGGGCAACTCATAGAATTAATGTATTCTCATGCGAAGTTAAAATCAAGCAAAACATACTACATACTAACATAAGAAAAAAGACAGATCAAGTACAGCCCAAACTTCGAAGAATGTTTAAACAAAATGTATTAATAACTGCTCGAGGAGAGGCCAACAACCAGTAGCAAACCGCTAAACAAAAAGTTATACTGGATCTACTGCCCAATCACCCCAAAAAAAATCAATTAGTCAATATTAGTTTTCAATTAATTTAATATTGGTAACATCCAGTTGAAAATTTCTATGTTTCAGGATAACCTTCATCGAAACTGGTTTCCATAGATAAAAATATATTCACAAACATTTAAATTGCTTCTAAATCTTTTTCACATAAATACATACATCCAATTGTAGCGTGTGAAAGATTTAAGAAGCAATTAAGCTGTCCTAGAGGCTACCGATTTCCTGATGATTATCTGAAACAGAAATTCAACTGAATCTCTATTAAATTAACTGAAATCCAATATTGTCTAATTTATTTTTGGGGTGAGGGACCGTAGATCCATTATAACTTTTTACATACTAACATACTAAGATGCTAGCCAAGTATGCCTAATGGTCTATTGAGTCTGTTCAGGAATCAGCACCTGGCTCGGGGCACCCACGCTGCCCTCCCCAGTAAGTCCCCAGCCCCATCCCACTAGGGGCACCTCCAGGTCTGGCACTACTCAGTTTCAACTTTCCTGCATACTTGTCCCAGCCCTCTTGAGAACCTTCCACAGTATTTACAGCCATCAGATCCACAGACAGTGCGTTCCAGGGTTCCACCACCCTTTCTGTGAAGTAGCATCTCCCATCCTCCGCCTCTGAGCCTCCCGGCCAACCAGCCTCATGGAGTGCCCCTGGTGGTCCCTGCCTCCCTCAGCTGGAACACCCTGTCAGGGGCTTACCCTATTTAACCCCTTAAGTATTTAAGACTTCAATCATATACCTTCAGTCTCCTCTCCTCTAGGGAGTATAAGTTGAGCTCCCTCAAGTCTCTCCTCATAGGACATCTTCCCCAGGCCCTGTCATTCTGTTCAACCTCCTTTGAACCCTCCCTCAAGGAGTGCAATATCCTTTTCAAGTATGGATGCCAAACTGCACACAGATTCAAGGCAGTCTAACCAGCAGTTATACAGAGGGAGAGCACCTCCACCTTCCTCAAGCTTATCCCTCTGGCGATGCACCCAGTATTTTTACTTTGGCTGCAGCCCTCCTACACTGTTCAGAGTTATTCATTTTGTCATCCACAACCACCCCAAGGTCCTTTTCCCTCCCAAAACCTGCAGTTTCTCCCTCCCAGAAAGTACTCATGAGCTGGGTTCTAAGCCCCAGGTAGAGAAACCTGTATTCTTAGCATTAAAACTCAGTTTCCAGGTGCGAGACCACCTCCAGAGTCTCCAAGGCCCCTGTAGGGTCCTCTACCCTCCTCCCCATCCCACCACCACCACCACCGCCAGCTCTGAGTGGTCAGCAAAGGCTCACCTCACTCCTGATACCACTTCTGATTTCTGAGATGTAAGCGTTAAACAGGAGTGGACCCAATACCGACCCTTATGGTACCCTGCTAATGACCCTCCTTGAGAGTGAAACTTCCCCTGACCACTACCTTCTGAAACCACCCAGTCAGCCAATTCCTATGCACCTAACCATCCATTCCCCCACTCCCATGTCCCCAGTTTGTCCAGCAGCCCAGGGTGTGGCACCTGAATCAAATGCCTTGCTGAAGTCTAGAAAGAGGACATCCACCAGCTTGCCCTGGTCTAGCTCCTTTGTTACCCAATCATAGAACTCCACAGGTTAGTCTGACACGTTCTGCCATGAACAAAGCTCATGCTGGTGATCATCCAAGTGGTCCCATGCCTCCAGAAACACCTCCAGCCTCTCTTTCAATATGGCTCAATCATTTTGCCTACCACTGACATCAGGCTGACAGGTCTGTAGTTACCTGGCTCCTCACGTGAGCCACCTTTGTGGATAGGCACGATGTGAGCCATCCTCCAATCCTTAGGCACCCACCCGACTGGAGGGAGGCATTAAAGGTCCACCAGAAGTGCAGCAAGGACATCTGCGTTTCCTTTAACACCCTGGGATGAAAGCCATCTGGACCTGGTGCCAGATCCATTTTCAGGGACTTAAGGGCTTCCCTCATGCTACCTACAGGAATTTCACATCTGACTACCCCTTCTTTAAGTCTCTTCCCCATATGCTGCCCCTCCATCATCCCTAGTGAAGACTGAGGCAAATAATCATTTAGTACAATCCAATATTGTCTAATTTATTTTTGGGGTGAGGGACCGTAGATCCATTATAACTTTTTATATACTAACATACTAAGATGCTAGCCAAGTATGCCTAATGGTCTATTGAGTCTGTTCAGGAATCAGCATCTGGCTCGGGCGCCCACTGCTGCCCTCCCAGTAAGTCCCCCAGCCCCATCCTGCTAGGGTGCACCTCCAGGTCTGGCACTACTCAGTTTCAACTTTCCTGCTGTACTTGTCCCAGCCCTCTTGAAACCTTCCACAGTATTTACAGCCATCAGATCCACAGACAGTGCTCCAGGGTTCCACCCACCCTTCTGTGAAGTAGCATCTCCCATCCTCCGCCTCCTGAGCCTCCCGCCAACCAGCCTCATGGAGTGCCCCTGGTGGTCCCTGCCTCCCTCAGCTGGAACACCCTGTCAGGGCTTACCCTATTTAACCCCTTAAGTATTTAAGACTTCAATCATATACCTTCAGTCTCCTCTCCTCTAGGGAGTATAAGTTGAGCTCCCTCAAGTCTCTCCTCATAGGACATCTTCCCCAGGCCCTGTCATTCTGTTCACTCTCCTTTGAACCTCCCTCAAGGAGTGCAATATCCTTTTCAAGTATGGATGCCAAACTGCACACAGTATTCAAGGCAGTCTAACCAGGCAGTTATACAGAGGGAGAAGCACCTCCCACCTTCCTCAAGCTTATCCTCTGGCGATGCACCCCAGTATTTTATTTACTTTGGCTGCAGCCCTCCTACACTGTTCAGAGTTATTCATTTTGTCATCCCACAACCACCCCAAGGTCCTTTTCCCTCCCAAAACCTGCAGTTTCTCCCTCCCAGAAAGTACTCATGGAGCTGGGTTCTAAGCCCCAGGTAGAGAAACCTGTATTTTAGCATTAAACTCAGTTTCCAGGTGCGAGACCACCTCCAGAGTCTCCAAGGCCCCTGTAGGGCCTCTACCCTCCTCCCCATCCACCCCACCACCACCCACCGCCAGCTCTGAGTGGTCAGCAAGAGGCTCACCTCACTCCTGATACCACTTCTGATTTCTGAGATGTAGCGTTAAACAGAGTGGACCCAATACCGACCCTTTGTACCCCTGCTAATGACCCTCCTTGAGAGGAAACCTCCCCTGACCACTACCTTCTGAAACCACCCAGTCAGCCAATTCCTATGCACCTAACCATCCATTCCCCACTCCCATGTCCCCAGTTTGTCCAGCAGCCCAGGGTGTGGCACTAATCAAATGCCTTGCTGAAGTCTAGAAAGAGGACATCCACCAGCTTGCCCTGGTCTAGCCTCTTTGTTACCCAATCATAGAACTCCACAAGGTTAGTCTGACACGTTCTTGCCATGAACAAAGCCATGCTGGTGATCATCCAAGTGGTCCCATGCCTCCAGAAACACCTCCAGCCTCTTTCAATATGGCTCAATCATTTTGCCTACCACTGACATCAGGCTGACAGGCTCGTAGTTACCTGGCTCCTCACGTGAGCCACCTTGTGGATAGGTGGGCAGTGTGAGCCATCCTCCAATCCTTAGGCACCCACCCCGACTGGAGGGAGGCATTAAAAGGTCCACCAGGGGTGCAGCAAGGACATCTGCCGTTTCCTTTAACACCCTGGGATGAAAGCCATCTGGACCTGGTGCCGTATCCATTTTCAGGGACTTAAGGGCTTCCCTCATGCTACCTACAGGAATTTCGACATCCGAGACTACCCCCCCTTCTTTAAGTCTCTTCCCCCCATAAGGTGCTGCCCCTCCATCATCCCTAGTGAAGACTGAGGCAAAATAATCATTTAGTACCTTCGCCTGCTCCCCAGCCTCCTCTGCCCACCCACTCCCTGACCTCAGTCTGCTGATCTGCCCTTTCACTTTCCTTCCTTCCCTGATACACCTAAAGAAGCCTTTATCACCTCTCTTGATCCCCTATGCCAACCTCTGCTCAGTCATCGCCTTGGCCAATCTCACCACCCTGGTTACCTTTTTGGAAATCATGTCATACTCACCTCTGTCCATAATCCCATGCGATTGCTTGTATCGACTATAAGCAACCCTCTTCTCCCTCACTGCTTCCTGGACCTCCCTGGTCCGCCAGCAAAGTTTTCTGGCTCTACCAAACTTGCACCGGGCCTTCATGCAGGCCTCAGTAGCTTCCAGGAGTCCCCTTTTAATAATCTCCCACCTGCTCTCAGTGTCCATGTCCAGTATGATCTCCTTCAAATGTCCCTTGAGGATCCCCTCCATACCCTTGAAGTCTGCTCCCTTAAAAAGTCAGTATCAAGAATATATCGGGCCCAACTACCAATGACTTGGTGCAATTTTTTTCCTCCTCCTCCTAGGTCCAGGGAGAACCAGACCGTGGCATGATCACTCCCTGCTAGTGGGTCCCCTACCACTAGGTTCCTAACCAGTTCGCAATCCAACAGGACCTCATCCAGGATACGACCATTCCTCATCGTGTCAGCCTCCACTTGGGAAAGGAATGCATCCTGGAAGATGTCCAGCAGGCACTGCTCCCATTGTTGATGAGGATGCCATAGTTCCCCAATCCCAGCACCACCGTTCTACCCACTACTTGACCACAGTGGTCCCTGAGATTCTCCACCAGGCCTTCCTCTAGATCCACTGACTGCATGGGTGCCCTATAAACCACCCCCAAATTCATCCTCTTTCCCCCAGGTGCCTGCAAGGTAACTCATAACTCTTCAACGTGTCCCTCTGCCCCCTCCATCCTGCATATATTGATGCCATTCCTTATGATGAGCACTACCCCACCTCCCCTGTCCACAGCCCTGTCCTTTCTGAACACATTGTAACCCACCAGGTTTAGGTCCCAGTCATGTCGAGGTGTGAGTCAAGTTTCAGTGACTGCCATCACATTCACCTCTGTTAGCATTGCCTGAAGCTCTGGTATCTTGTTACCTATGCTCCTTGCGTTCATCTGGACTGCCCTCCATCCCCGTCCCTTGCCCTCGCTCAACTCTCTAACCTCAGAACCCTCAGATAGCTGCCTGCTCCCACTCACTTACGACAGTTGATTCCCTGTTTAGTATCCTTCTCTACTTCGGGGGGGGGGCTAAGTCCTCCCTTGACGTGCCTGCTAGCATCAGCTTCAAGCCCCAGCCCTCCCCCTCACAAGTTTAAACCCCACCTAGTTTCGATGAACTCGGTCAGTTTTAGTTTCAAAACCTCCTTCCCCCCAAATTTAGGTGGAGCCTATCCCTAGCATACAGCCCCTTATCCTCCCAAGTTGTACCCCAGTCCCCACCATCCCATATCTCTAGCCACACACCATGAACTGAGCCATTCATTAACCTCTCTGATTTTTTGTTTGTTACCCACACTGGCTGTAGGCACCAGTAGGATCTCCAAGAAGGAGGCTAAGCACACCACAGTATGACACACCGGGGCTAGCTCCCAGAACCTTGCCTGTACCTCCAGCACACTATTTCCCTCAATGTCATTTGTGCCCAGGTGCACCAATATGTCAAGGGACCCACCACATTCCTTCACCAGAGCATAGACCAAGTGCTTGACCTCGTGCACAATCAGGCCCGATATATTCTTGATACTGACCAAGCAGCGTTTCCCCACTCCCCACCCTTCCTACTTAATACCCCTGATCATGGAGTCCCCCAGCAGGAGCACTCTAACCTCCTCCTGCCCTTTGGCCTACCCCTCCTCAGTCACCCCCCCTCCCCACTACCTCTTTGTTTCTCTGGCCACACCAACAATACAATTGCCATTGGCTGCCTTGCCCCCCCTTTCCAGCTATGCCTCCTACCTGACCTAACTACTCCTAAACCCCCTCACATCCCTGGTTTGGTCTGTCCCCCTAGCACACCCGAGGACTTGTGACTCCCCTGACCTTCAGGGGCTCCTGCTTCTACCTCCTCTTCATCGTGTTTTCTGCTCTCCCACCCACTGGATCCCAGTTGGTCCCTTTTCCCCCACATTCTTGCTCCTTCCTAACCATCCCCTCATCTGACCTTTCCTGGCTCTCCCTACTTTTATCTCCCTTCCTGTGCTTTCCTGGCCCTCCATTAGTACCATCAGTTTGAATACCATCGCTACCTATACCTAAGGCTCTCTAGAATTCCCATGTCGCAGAATTTTACAAGTAGAACTTGGGTAATTCATCGCAGAACTTTCATGTGTGTCAAGAATTCACTCTTCTTGTTGATTTTTTATTATTATTTCTGTTTTTCCATAGAATCTGGTTCCCTTCCACTCTTTTATATCCTAAACCCCCATATGCTCAGAATGTTATGTTATCATTGCTATAACATCATACATTAGCTAATGAAATGGCTGCAATCTGCAACAGAAATGAACAGTCCATATCTACCACAGCTCCCACTGCCAGGGACGGTGGTACAGTACATCAGGCATGGTGATATTTTCCTCAACCTGCACCAGCCTAATACAGTTTTCATTATGTACATTAGGGCCAACTTAAACAAAACCTCACAATAGCATGGACCTGTTAAGTCCATACCTCACTTTGTACAGACCTATTTGTGCCTTTTAAGGTATAGAGATGCCATCTGAAATGAATAACTAGTAAAATTAATTTAACTGTCATTTTAAGAAAAATAAAGTAATTATGCCCAGAAAAGTGGAATATAATAATGTATAGACTATGTTGAAAGAATAGACCTGTTAAATAAATGTTGCACTGTATGCATTTCATAGGGTTGTTGATTACGTTATTGTCATTGGTTGATAGAATCACCCTAAAAGTTATGGAGAATGATGTGTGCAAGGAGGCTGTTGGGCCAGAGAGTAGCATGCTGTTCCGTGCAGCGCTCAGGTTCGAGATTAGCTCAGACTGCCTGGAGCCCTGAATTAGTGGAACATCATTGCTTGGAGCCTGGAAGGTATGGTGCAGTGTTCTGTCATATGGTGGCACATTGTGCTGGTCTGAGAGCTCTATCTCACAATCAGTTCACATGCATGTCATGGCCTGATGGTGTTATGCAGTGTGTCAGGAAAGCAGGTTGGCATCAAAAATGAGTTTTGCAACAACTCTCTATTCCATTTTTAATGGATCCTTATGAATGAGGATGCAAGTTCATGGAAATAAAAAAAATATATATATATATACATACACACACACACACTTGTATGTATGTTACAGATTGCATATAAATATATAAGTGATACACAGAGTGGAACCTCATGAGTGGTGTAGAAAGCACATGCAAATATATAAGTGATAGACAGTGGAAACCTCATTAGTGGGATTGATAGCATGCATATAGAAATACCTTATTTATCACATAGATCCTCTGCATATGTCATTTATTTAACAGGCTAGAACCTTAAGGGATAGACATTTGTTTTGCTTTTGGGCATGAAATTATTTTTATACGTCTGTTATTTTTTTGAACTAGTGTTACTGTGCTTTCCACCATCCTGACTGCTATAACCACTGCCATGAACGTGATGCAGTAGGGATGACAAAAGTTACTGTGATGTGGTAGTTTGTTAGTGCCGAGAACTCCGTGAAATTACAAACTATCACAAGAGAAGTTCAGCGGCAAATGGTAGTCTTGCCGCAGAACTTGGTCCCACTGTGCTGCAGAAAAGTAGGGGCCCTGCCTATACCCCACAGTTGCATCCATTTCCCTTGTCTGACAGCTCCATTCAGGCCTCTCCAAGCTCCCTCTCTCCTCACCTTATCACTCTGTTCTAAGCCAGCAGCACTCCTAGAAGCCTGGGATCCCTCCTGGCCACTAGGAGCTCCTGCTTTTATCCCTTCATTGTCCATTTTTCTGCTCTCCCCCACCCTTACCCCCTGCAGGTCCCTTTCCCCTTTGACTCCCTGCTCTCTCCTCTGTCTTCCCTCAACCTCCCTTCCCAGGCGCTCCTGACTCCCAGCTACCCTTCCCATGCTATCCCTGGCTCCTCCTTTGGGCCTGTTTCCCATGCCCCCACCCCTCACTTTCATCCTACTTCTCCCTCAGTCCTCTGCTGACTGCACCCTGCATCTTCTGGGGCCCCTCCCATCCATGTGTCTGCCAGTGGTAGGTACCTGTTTGAGACTGGGATCCTCCTGTAGGTTGCCTACTGGTGTCACCTTCCTGGGAGGTGAGCTTCCTTGCCGAGGACCTGGGGTCCCTTTGCCCATCTACCAATAGCCCCCACTCTCTGCCATCCTTCGCTTTCTCCCTGCCCAATCTCTTTGCTCCCACCTCCCAGTTCTGCCCAGATCTACTATGATATCTAGTGATCCCCTCCTACACCTGCAATAGCAGTCCCACTCCTCCCGACTGTCCGTAGGTATGTGTATCCCATCCCCCGCACTCAAGTCCTTTATCTACCTGTCTGGTTTGTACCTGAGCCTTCGCAACTCAGCCTCTAACCCCATTAACCTGGCACATATAGGACAGTGCCCTAGTCTCCACAGTGTACTCATGGCCATCGCTGCTCCACAGACACTGCAGCTCACTAGCCTGCTTCCCCCCAACCTGTAACCAACATCTTCCCCATCCAGCAGTGACACCATACAGTCCAGCTTATCCTGTCCACCGTTCCTAGCTGTGCCTCCCTCCACTTATACACAATACCTCTAAAACACACCCAATTTGTTGAAGCCATGTGGCCCTGGTCACCAAAGGGTATTTACTAAATACCAGCAACTCCCCTGTTGCGGGTAACAACACAATCCAAGCAGCTCAGATCAACCCAGCAATGCACTACAAAAGTGTCATCTAACTGTTCAATTCAGCCTGCATGCAGATTGCCCTGAATTTGTTCCAGATCCCCTATACAATTAAAGCAGTTCAAGTACACTCTAGGAATAGCAATACAGTTTTAATCGGCCAACCCCGAATGCCCCTAAAGTAGCCCAGAAATGTTTCCTCAGCCCACAGCAGTTCCCTTGATCAACTAGAATTTACCCCTACCCAAAGCCAAGCAAATCCTTCCCCAGCACAGCCAAATAGCATTCAACTGGTACACTAGACTGCTTAGGACAGCTAGCAACAGGCAGTATCAAAAATTATGCCTAGTGATCAAAAACAAAATAATGCAAAATTAGTCTTAGAACATGCAGGTTAAGTTTACGTTTAGCCTCTGAAAGTACAGGGTAACCTCCTCAGAGAGCTCTGTCCAGCTAGTGTACCAAGTGATCAGCCCCTTAGTGGACGGTGCGACGGAGGGTGATCAGCCCCTTAGTGAAGAATTAAAAATTATGCCTACAGATCAAAAACAAAACAATGCAAAATTAGTCTTAGAACATACAATTCAAGTTTAGTCCCTGAAAGTACAGGGTAACCTCCTTGGAAAACTCTGTCCAGCCAGTGTATCAAGTGATCATCCCCTTAGTGGAGGGTGCGATGGAGGGTGATCAGCCCCTTAGTGGAGGGTGCAATGGAGGGTGATCAGCCCCTTAGTGGATAGTACAGTCCAATCCAAGCCTTCTTTGCTGCTGGCTCTGCCTCTCTACCTGTATTTAATAGAGGTCAGGGATGGGGTGAGTGGGCGGGACAAAAAACTCTTCTTCCCGGGTGCCATGGGTGGGCCGGTCCCTTATGCTACAGAAAGCAGCTGAGCAGTCCCCTCTTCTCCCTCTGCTGTGGGCCACTAATGTGACTGCCAGCTATGGCTCTCCTTCCTTCTGATTCTGCTGATGCGGTCACCAGATACCACCGAATGTAACTCCTCTTGCTGCAGCTGCCACCGATGTGGCGAAAATTACTCTAGTTTCTGTGTTGCGACCAGGCCAATGGTGGCTTTTAAAGTCTGGCCGCAAACTTGAATCTGGCACCCCAGGTCCTGAATGGCTGGGCTTGACCTCATCTACTGTCGATGCGGCCAACTAAACTCTTCCTCCTCAAGCCGGCCCTAAAAACTCTTCCTCTTGGGTGCTGTGGGTGGGCAGGTCCCTTATGCTGCTGAAAGCAGCTGAGCAGTCCCCTCTTCTCTCTCCACCGAGGGCTGCCAGTGCAACCACCAGCTATGGCTCCCCTTCCTTCTGATGCCGCCGATGCGGTCACTAGATGCCACTGAATGTGGCTTCTCCTGCTGCAGCTGCCACTGATGTGGCGAAAATCACTCCCCACTCCTACACTCATTGATTACTTTTGGTCAGAAGCTGTATTCCTCTGCTTACCTGTGTTTTGAACACCAAATATTTAAAGCATTTGGTCATTACAGCATAAACAAATGGCCTAACAGATATACCGAAGAAGCAAATTGCATTGTAAAGCACATGAGTACATCACAATCAATCTGAACTGTGGGATTGTTTTTGAGGTTGTGTCTCCTCACTAGCTCCTGAATACTGAACACTGTTTTTAATTTCACTCATTCTCTGTCATTCTGGTGGTGTAGAGGAAGTGTTTCTGCCTGTGAAAGCAAGGGTACTGGGTTCAAACCTAAAGGAAAGAGTTGTTTTTTTAGGAGGCAGTATGGCACAGTGGTTTAAGGCTTTGAGCTGTAAACCTGGTGACCTGGGTTTGAATCCCACAGCACCCACTTGCATACTGTGCGACCCTGAGCAAATCACTTAACTTCCTTCTGCTCCCAGGTCGCACCTGTAAACAAGCTTTCAGCTTAGGGTGTCTCTCCTGGTATAAAAAAATATTCTGTTCCTTTTGGAAGACCTTGACCAATCACAAGGCTGGAAAATGCAAAGTAGTGTTTTATTGTGCAATTCCTAACATCTGCTGAAACCTTGTCTCTGCTTTTACTTTAGCCTCTTTGCTTCTGACCACTGCTTTCAACACACTCTGCAGTGTTCTGAACATACTGAACAGCATTCTTTGCTACTTTACATTTACTGCTCAGCAGCATTTCCTCCTTAAGTTACAACCCCCCCTCGCTATCTGCCATTCCCCTCACCATGTATCACACTTACTGTCTATCCCTTCTTGATCTTTGATTCCCCAACATGCTGCCATGTTCCATATGCACTTGCTACTCTGTAACAATTGCTCTCTTCCCAATCCACAGTCTATGCTCTAACCCCAAAATGCCACCATTCCCCATAATTCTCATTACCTGCTGTTCGCCACTTGCTCTCTCCCTTCCCCTCCACTATCTTCATCCCACAACATCCCCCCATTCCTGCTAAGTCACATTATCTGCTGTTCATTACTTGATCTGTATCCCTTCCCTCTCCGATGTCTGCTCCCCCCATATTGCTGCTATGTTCAGTATACAACAGCTGTTCCGTGGCACTTAATCTCTCCCACCCACCCTCAAATGTCTTGTCACTCCCAATACTTCATATTACCCTTGTGTGCCATTTGCTCTCTGTTTCTCCCCTCCCTGATCTCCCCCTGCCATTCCCCAAATGCATGACATGCTCTCTGACTCTGTGCTTGTTCTACTCAATCTCTGACCCCCAACATACCGCCATTCTCCATATTTGACGCTCTGTGGCACTTGCAGTCTTTCTCCACTACCCCAATCTCTTTCCACCGCAACATGCCCCCATTCCCCATCATTCACATTAGCTGCTCTGCAGCACTTGCTCTCTCTCCCCACCTCCTTGATCTCTGCCCCCAAGAATGCTGCTACTCACTGTCATTCATGTTAGCCACTCTGTGGCACTTGCTTTCTATCTCTCCCCTCTCCAATGTCTGTCTTCCCAAGATGCTGGAATTGTCCCTACACATTAGCCACTCTGCAGCACTTACTCTCTCCCACCCAACCTCAAACATCTCTCGACTCCTGGTACTTCATATTACCTGCTGCGTGCCATTTGTTCTGTATTCGTCCCCTTCCTGATCTCTCCCCCTCACAACATACAGTAACACCATTCTCAATATATATGACGTGCTGTCCTGCTGTGTCCCTGTTCTACCCCATCTCTGATTCCCCCCAACATGCCGCCATTCTCCGTATACATTTGCTGCTCTGTGGCACTTTGCTCCCCCGATCTCTGCCCCCCTAGTTGGCCTCCATTCCCCATCATTTATTGCAGAATTTACTTGGTTCTAGGATTCGAGCATGGGAGTCTGATCTCTGTTAACATTCAGATTGTATCAAGGTTTATTTTCCTGTACATGACATCTTTCACGCCCTTCTGATTTGGATGAGCACGCTATATGCTGTGCCTGTATCAGACACCATTTGGATATTTGCATGACAATCAGATCACAAGTATGTGGATGCTTTATAGGCTATCCTTCTTGGCTGTGTCTGTAATATTTCTTCCAGAACAATTTGAGTCCAGCAGCTCTGAACTGTTCATGAAGCCTGGATTTTTTAACCCTGTTTTCTAAACTGTATGTTGCACTTTCTGGCTTCTTTGCACAATGCATTAAATGTTTATTGGGCACTCTGGATCCTATGCATGAAAAAGCACCTCCGCGGCATTCACAAAAGGGGCGGGCCCCTTCCACACCAGACCCCCTCACTGACCTCACAGCTACACACACTGACTGACTAGGGGAGTGGTGAGGGAACAGCCTCATAAAAACTGCACCGTTTACTAAGGTGTGGTGTGCTGGGAGAGGGGGACACAGGCTATGCTAACAGGAATCCTGCCGCGGCCACAACTGCAGTGTCCCCCCCCCATGAACAGCACTCATTAGTCATGGTGGGGCAGCCAACCACCCTGCCATGCTGCCACAGCCCTCCAGTTAGAAAGAGAGGGCTGGGGGTAGCCAATAGGCACTCCCACTTTTACCTACATTCCTAGATATGCATTGACCCACAATCTCCTGCTCTGTGCAGAGCAGTGGATCCATTTTCATCCAGAATGGGCATTCAATTACATACAAACATATGAAGAAGCCAGCAGAAGAAGGCCATTTGGTTTATCAAGTCTGCTCATATTGCAGGGTTCACAGCTTGAGCTAATATCCCTGCCCCCGCTCCCCACTCCTCCCATCGTCCCTACCCATGATCTTTACCTTCCCACTATGCCTATCCTAGCCTCTCTTAAAGCTGCCCACTGTCTTCAATGAGATGAACTCTTCCGACAGCGCATTCCAATTGTCCACCCACCCTCTCTGTGAAGAAGTGCTTCCTGACATCCCTCCTAAACCTCCCACTCTCCAGCTTAAGACTGTGCCCCCCTCATGTTATGGTTGCCACTCAGCTTAAAGAGACGCTCCTTATCAACCTTATATATCCCTTTCAAGTACTTGAAGGTCCCAATCATGTCCACTCTCTCTGTCCTGTCTTCCAGGGAGTACATGTTCAAGGCCCTCAACCTCTCCTCATATGCGTTACCCTGCTGACCTGCTACCATCTTTGTAGCCCTCCTCTGGGCCTTCTCCAACAGGTTACTGTCCTTTTTGAGGTGTGGGCACCAGTACTGAACTCCATACTCTAGATGCGGCCTTAGCAGTGACCTGTACAAGGGCAGTATAACCTCCTCTCTCCTACTACTGACCCCCCAAGATATGCATCCCAGCATCCTGTTTGCCTTTACTGCTGCTTTCTTGCACTGTATGGAGTGCTTTCAGGTCACTAGTGATCATCACTTTCAGATCCTTCTCCTCTGATGAAGATACTCAGATTCCACCCAGGTAGTACTCTGTCCTGGGATTCTTGGCTCCAATATGCATAACTTTGCATTTCTTGGCATTGAAGCCAAGCTGCCAGATCCTGGACCACCTCCCCAGCTTTACGAGATCTTCCTGTAGGTCCTGTATCCCTTCAGCTGTATCCACTCTCATGCAGAGCTTGGTGCTATCCAAAATAGGAACATTTTGCTCTTAATGCCATCCCCAATGTCATTGGTGAAGATATCAAACAACACCAGCCCCAGCACCAAGTCCTGTGGGACCCCACTGGTTACTTCTCTGGTGCCAGATAACTCTTCCCCCACAACCACCCTCTGGGTTCTGTCCCTCAGCTAGTTTTCCATCCATCTGGCCATCTTTTCCCCAACCCCGAGATCCAACAACGTCCTGATAAACCTTTTGTGGGACACAGAGTTAAAGGCCTTGCTGAACTCAAGATAGAGGATGTCTACCGCTTGGCCCCTGTCTACTGTCTTAGTGACACAGTCAAAGAAGTCAATCAGATTTGTTTGACATGATCTCTCCCCCATAAACCCATGCTGCCTCGCATCCTGGAGATCATGCTCCTCTAGTTATTCCACCAACCTTTCCGTTAGTATGGTCTCCATGAGCTTGCCCACAATGGAGGTCAGACTGACTGGTCTGTAATTCCCTGGGTCATCCTTGGAACCACTTTTGTGGAAGGGCACGACAGTACATGTGCCATCTCCAGTCCTGCGGTACCATGCCTGACTCTAGTGAACTATTAAATAGGTCTTCCAGTGGTCCTGCCAGCTCCTCAGCCAGTTCCTTTAGTACCCTTGGATGTACACTGTTCAAGCCTAGTGATTTGTCCACTTTGAATGCCAGCAGCCCCTCCTTCACTCTATCCTGCTCTATCACTACATCGGTGTTCCCCTCCTCCCTGCTCCTCTTTTCCCTCCTGAAAGTACTGGTCCATCCTTCTCTCTAGTGAAGACTAAACAGAAGTATTCATTTAGTATCTCTGCGTTGCCCCCATTATCCTCCACCCACTCCACCCCTTTCTTAAACCTAACAATCCCTTCCTTCTTGTCCCTTTTCTTACTTACAGTATATAGTGAAAGAAAGCCTTCACCTTCTTAATTGCTTCAGCTATCTGCAGTTCCTTCTGTGGCTTTGCTCGCCGGACTTCCTTACTTGCCTCACTAGCCAACCTTAGATAATTTTTCCTATCCAAATCTCTCTTGGTCTTCCTGAATTTTCTATAGGCCAACCTCTTTTCCCTTACTACCTGGGCAACCCCAGATTTGAACCAGCTGGGCGCTTTGGCCCTTGTGTTCTTCCCCCTGAGCCTAACACACTCATCTGTGGCAACCAGTATTCCTTCCTTATTGATGGACCACCTTTGGTCCACCCCCATATCTATTCTGATGCCTGACAGATGGATCTTTAGTACTTTGCCTATTTTCCTGATCTCCGCCCTCCTGAAATCCAAGCTTTTGGTATTAGTTGGGATGCTTTCCCTGCCCATATCCAACTGGAACCACACATTGGTCACTTCCACCCAGTGGCTCCCTGACCATTATTTCCTCTACATGCTCCCCATTTGTGAGCACCAGATTAAGAATGGTCTCAGCTCTTGTTGGTTCAGTTGGATGCCCACCTGTGACCACCATTCCTCTGATGTACCAACGCACTGTGGGGGTAGGGCCATGGACAGGCAACCTGTGGTGGTCAGCAGTGGCAAATGCCTTGCCCTCCATGCCTGTCCATCGGCCTGGTACATGCCTATCATATGTACCTGACCCACATTGGTGCATAGGCACCTATGTCTTTATATGCTGTTTATAAATGAGCTCTGTCAGAGAGTGACAACATCTCATGATTAAGCTAATGTACATGAGTGAAACAGCGGGTGTCTAGACTCCTGGTGCCTCTGTTGGCTTTATTGTTTTAGTAACTTGAAAAAAGTGAACTATTTTGCACTTTTTCTTCATTGGCCAGCAAGTGACTATATGACACAGAGAGGACACTGATGGCCCAGTTTGCTGTTTTCCTTCCCCCACAACATGCCAATATTTTCCCTATCCAGTAGCTACACTGCCACACTTGTCCTTCCTGTGATCTGTGCCCACAAAATCCTGCACTCCATAGCTATTCACATTAGCCGATCTGCAGTACTTGCTCAATACACCTCCCCTCACTGATATCTTCCCCCCTCAAATGACAGCATTTTTTCTACACATTAGCTGCTGTGCAGCAGTTGCTCTCGCCCATCTACCCATAAAAGTGTCACAACTCCTGGTACTTCATATTACCTGTCGTGAACTATTTGCTCTCAGTTCTTCCCCTCCCCAATCTCTCCCAGCAGCGTACTGTCATTTTCCATATACATGATGCAATCTCCAGTTTTATCCCTGTTCTACCCCATCTCTGCCCCCCCAACATGCAGCTATTCTCCATATGCATTGGTCACTCTGTGGCACATACTTTCTCCCCACCTCCCCAGACTCTGCCCCCTAAACGTGCCCCCATTCCCCATCCTTCACATTACCTGCACTGTAGCACTTGCTTGCCCTCCCCTTCCTCAGTATCTGCCCCCACAAACTACAACCATTCACCATAATTCACATTAGCTGTTCTATGCCACTTGCTCTATATCCAGTCTCTCACCTATCTTGTGCCACTGCAACATGCCAGCATTATCCCAATGTATTAGCCACTCTGCAACACTTACTTTCCCCCTACCTAATCTCTGCCCCCTCCCATAAAATGCTGCCATTCTGTCACTCACATTAACCACTCTACAGTACTTGCTCTCTAATCCTGTCTGCCACATTTTTGCCACTCCCAAATATTTTGGCATGGTCCCTATGCATTAACTGCTCTGTGGTAGTTTCTCTCTCCCACCCACCCTCAAATGTCTCACCACTCCTGGTACTTCGTATTATCCATTGTTAGCCATTTATTCTTTGTTCCTCCCTTCCCCGATTTCTCACCCCCAACGTACCACCATTCTCCATATACACAACATGCTTTCTGGCTCTAACCCTATTCTACCCTATCTCTGACCCCCTGACATGCCACCATTCTCTGTATACATTTGCTGCTCAGTGGCACATGTTCTCGCCACACCTCCCTGATCTCGGCCCCCCAATGTGCCCCCATTCCCCATCATTCACTTTACCTGCTCTGTAGCACTTGCTCGCTCCCCCTCCTCAATATCTACCCTCCAAACTGCCAACATTCACTGTAAATCACATTAGCTACTCTGCACCACTTGCTCTATGTCCATCCTCTCCCTGATCTCTGCCCCCCCAACAACATGCCAACATTTTTCCTACACAGTAACAGTTCTGCAGCACTTGCCCCCACCATTTTTTCCCTCTTCCAAAATGCTGCAATTCACTGCCATTCACATTAGCAGCTCTGTGGCACTTGCCCTCTGTTCCTCTCCTTCCAGGACTTGCCCCTTCTAAAATGTCAGCATTGTCCCTGCACATTAGCTGCTCAGCAGCAGTGTCTCTCTCCCACCCACCCTCAAATGTCTCACCACTTCTGGTACTCCATATTAGCTGCTGTGTGCCATTTGCTCTCTATTTTTCCCTTCCCTGATCTTCCCCCATCATACCACCATGCTTCATATACTTGGCATTGTTTCCAGCTCTGTCCCTGTTTTACCCCATCTTTGACATCCCCCCTCCATATACTTTCTCTGTGGCACTTATTCTCTCCTCCATGATCTCTGCCCCTCCAATGTGCCCCCATTTTTCCTCATTCATATTATCTGCTCAGTAGCACTTGCAATCTCCTCTCCTTGACATCTGCCCCCATGAACTTCTGCCATTCATCGTAATCCACATTAGCAGCTCTGCATCACTTGCTCTATATCCATCCCCTCCCTCATGTAATGAGAAATGGATTATTATTACTGTTATTGTTTGTGCTTATGCAGCTTATTATAACTTTAGAAATATAGCTTATGCATTATTACTATTGCCATTATTAGCCACTGCATATTATTAGTGATACTGCTTGTAAGAAATATTCTGCCTTTTAGTAAGTATCTTCTTACTGAACCAGACCATCAAAATGATGTCATCAATTACATTCCAAATTGTAATGTGCATATTCCTCCACTCTCCGTAGATTGTTACTACACCACAGAAATTAACATTTAATGTACCATGTTCAACAGTTTTTAAAATTATTTCCCTCTTACATTACATGACATCATATTTCTTTTTTTGTTTGTAACAGTGTTTTGCATTTTTAAATACATAGTGTAGGATTCACAAAAAAAAGGAAAAGTGCAGCGCAAACGTTTGCACCATACCCTGCCCTTGCGCAGGGGTCAAAAATTGCTATTCGCAATCGGATAGCGCACCGCTCTATTTGACTGTGAATAGGTGCAGGCGGGGGCAGTGCTAACCCAGGAATAGCACTGGGAACCTCAGTAACACTGCCTCCCACAGTCAGCCAGGTGAATGGACTGCCAGTAATAGCACCACCATGCTAAGCTCCCATTCATGAAAGGAGCCATGCAAATGACCCATTGGGCATGCAAGGTGCTAGTACTCATTAGCATGCCCAGTATGGGCTCATTTGCATGGCATTAGTGTGGGGTTGCACGGCCCCCCACACCAGCCCATGCCCTGCCCCACATAGCCACAGTCCCTGGTAGTCTAGTGGTGCCTTCCCCCTCCCTGAGCTCCCACTTGATATGTTTTAACAAGTTTCCATAGTGTAGTGTTCCAACCCAGTCCCTGATCATTCAACCGACATTAATATAACCCCTTTCCATAGTGTAATCTCCTTCCCCCCTCCCGATTGCTGACCTCATAATGATAAACCACTTTCCGTGGTATAGGTCCCTCCCCTCCCTTATCTTCCACCCATAATGTTCAGAAAAATTTTCCATGGTGTAGGGTCCCTCCCCATTCCCTGATCTCCCAACTGAAATGAACAAACCCTTTTTCTATAGGGTAGGATCACTGCTGGGAACAAGATGGGAAGGTTCCATTGAAATAGACAGGGCCCATCGATCCCTGGCCCTCAAACCTGCCCCAAATGTTAGACCCAGAACAATTCTGGCTTGTTTTCTCAGGTGTACAGACAGAGAGTACATAATGCAAATGGCCAGTGAAAAACAAGGGCTAGTTTTGCAGGGCTGCAGAATCCAGATCTTCACCGATTACTCCCAGGAGCTGTTGGAGCTAAGATGTTCTTTTACTGATGCTAGAAAAAAATGTGCAGAGCTGGGCCTCCCATACTCTTAATGGCACCCAGCTACCCTATGGATCCATGTGAATGAAGTCCCTAAACATTTTGACAATCCAGATGCGGCAGAGGAGTTCCTCAACTCCCTTGGCCCTGCATCCACAAGGTGGAGTACCACACTCCCTGCCCGCAAGACTCCTCAGCATGACATTTCCCAAGCCACAGAAACCGGCCCTGTTCAACCTACACTTCAGGAGAGATCTGACCGGCTCAGCCCTCCTATGGGTCCTGTACTGATTGAACAAGACCCTTGGCTGAATGCTCCTAAGGGTCAGAGACAGGGGAAAAACAAAAGAACACTGAGGAAGGGAACTGAGAGAGCATTCCCCACAGATCCGCTCCTACAGCAGGAGCCCAGACCAGACGGATCAACTTGCTATCTTGAACCCCTTCTCAGGAAGAAATTGCTATGAAATGCTTGCATTTTTACTGGATGAATTTCCCAAGTTGCCTTTAATACCGCATAACCTGGGACACTCAGATGTAGAGCCTCTGTTGGACACTTCCTGGGCAGAGATGGGGGCCTCTGCTGCTCTCTCCACAGCTGATGCAGAATCCACGGGGAGCATGTTGCAGCTTCGAGATCCCTATGTGGAGCCTTCCGAGGTGCTCACTGAAGGATGAGGGCTGAAACTTCAGGCTGGTGTTCAATTTATAAAAAACAAAACAAACAAAACAAACAAAAACGAAAAGACAAGCTGGACATTGGACTGTTTTATTTTTTTCTGAGGAGGGTGCACCACCTCCCCCCACCCGGCTGTGGGTCTTTTCATGCTCACTGAACTCCCCAGGGCCTCATGAAATAATATAAAGGCAGGGGGCTTTCACACTGCATCTGGGCCCTCCATGCAATCCCAGGAGCAGGCCTCCTCTTAAAGGGACCTCTTCTTAATTTCACCCTCCCTTAGCAGGCTAGCACACTGCCAGTCTACTTGCATCTCTCTTTACCCAGTATACACTAGCAGTAGGGCACAGTGGTCCAACACAGGGGTGGAGAATGTGAGCCAACATTCTCTTTACCTGCTCCAGATGTAGAGAGAGGGATAGCAGGGAGCAGCGGGTACATGGCAGCCAGCTTCATAATATTATTAGGGGACTGTGTTATGTGTTCTGTTTTTGGTCTCCACTGTAGCCCTGAGGATTGTTTGCTGGCAGAACTAAGGGCCACCCTTGCACTGAGTGGGCAAGTCGCCCGCTCCTTGGGGCCTGCCTTTCCAGACTTATGCCATCTAATATCCTGCAAGGATTTTAATCTACAGTTTATGTCTCGTGGTCAGTTCTGGACAGGGGAGCATCAGGGAGCACAGTGACTGGACCCACAGCTTGGTATTTTGAGTGAGGGAGAGGTAAGGGCTCCAATGACTCTCGACTGGTCACACGATGAGAACCCCAGCATAGAATTGGGGTATACAGATAGTTCTCACCCTCCCTGGGACTTGAAGACTCTGCTGCCTTGCTATCCTATCCGCTCCATTAAATGGCTGGCTTAAAGCAGAAAGAGGCACTGGGGCAACAGACCAGGGGACTGGCATGCTTCGTGTTTATCATGCAATGCTACCAACTGGGTTATAAAAGGCCCCTCATATCAGTAGACTGGCTCAGAATTACTGAACATGGATTCCGTTCTCACTAATGATCCCACCCTTAAACGTTTAGCTGCACATGTCCTGCCCAAGCAAGCAGATAGGAGCTGAGCCAATCTCAGGGCGACACCTACTGGCAGAGCTGAAGTATGGCAGTTTGATAAGTGCTTTAACAGTTTTGATAGGGTTGTTTTGCTTTCTTTTTACATTCGAAGGTGAGGGATAAATCCCGGTAAGAGGGAAACCTGCAATCCAAATGTACCAGTGCACACCACCCACCCAAAACATGACTTATATTTACACTTTTAAGTGCCAAAATTGGCTAGACTTACTTTTAACTCCATGTAAGGAGAGGGTCCACTTAGTTCCAGATTGGAATTCCAGTGTGAGCAACCCAAACCACCAATCGTCACAGTGGGACCCACGGTTTGGTCCCTCTTCTAGCTTTCCAACTTTCAAATGCCTAAAATGGCCAATGAGTGCATGGCCCAATTGGCTCCCTTTACATAATGTGCTCCCCGCCAAGGAATTTACATAGATGTTCAAAGGGAGCATGCTAAAAGGAGTACCACAGGCTCCCAAAATTTAAACAAATCCAAAAATAGCATGCTCAGACCTTTATTGCTTCACAAAATAGAATTCACATTTCTTTACTAAAGGGTGCTACTGGTTTGTGGCATGTAACAAACAAGCAATCCAAATGTACCAGTGCACCCCCCCCCCAAACATGACTTCTATTTACACTTTTAACTTCCAAAATTGGCTAGACTTACTTTTAACTGCATGTAAGGAGAGGTTCCTCTTAGTTTCAGATTGGAATTCCAATGTGAGCAAACCTCTAGGACCCTCCATAGACAGATGACTCTGACTTTGACAGTGACCAGGCCAAGTCCAAATCTTCTGGTCTAAGATTTCACCCCCAGTGATAGTTGCTAGCAGCTGGACTCAATGACTTTTTCTGCACAGTGCAACAACTGGCCAATCAAGGGTAACCGGGGTTAGGGAGGGGAGGGATATGTATGTAGTTCATAATGTTCTAAACTGCATAAGGTATGCAATGTTGTGTTTCTGGTTTTATGGATTTTATTGCTTACAGCAATTTTCTGATGTATAGGTATACTCCACATATCCCACAGACCAGAACTATTGATTCCAATCTGTGTGGACAGGGTCCGGTATCTATACCCCTTCACCTGCCCGTCTGAGGTTTCCTTGGCCCTATTATATGTATTACTCTCAGCCTATTAAATGGGAACGGCTTTCTTAACATGGAATGTTAGGGGTCTCGACTCTCCCATTAAACAACAAGCATTTGTCAATGCTGAACGTTCGCTTGCAGGTATTTGCAGTGGTGTTTGGCATGTATGGTGCTTTACCCTAATGCCCCGTGCGATTGCTGGTATTTGCACAATAAATTGTCAGCATGACCTTTTTGTTACCCCCATTGTGCGCTACATAGGCGGAAACACGTTTTGGGCAGTATGTGAAAAATGACAGCTGTACTGCTCATAAGGAAGTGTGGTAAAATGCCAATGTTGAAAATCTGGAGTGGAAATATTGAAAATTCGCAAACCTACGAGAGTGCGTGGGAACTGTGCAACGCACGCTCGTAAAACAGTCATTTTTAGGAATTTTTTCACCAAATTTTCAACATTGCCATTTTAAAACCTTGCTAATGAACAGTGTCACTGTGATTTTCATACTGTGTCCCATACATTGATTTCGCACACCGACTGCGCCATTGTACACTACATGGGTGAAAAGGCGTTTTGGGCAGGATGTGAAAAATGACAGCCATACTACTCATAAGGAGGTGTGGTAAAATGGCAATGTTGAAAATCTGGAGTGAAAATATTGGAAATTCGAAACTTACGAGCGTGTGTAGGAACTGCGCAACGTACGCTCGTAAAACAGTTATTTGTAGGAATTTTTTCACCAAATTTTCAACATAGCTATTTTAAGACCTCTGCTCATGAACAGTGTCACTGTGATTTTCTTAATGTGTTCCATACATTGATTTTGCACACCGACTGCGCCATTGTGCGCTACATGGGCGGAAACACATTTTGGGTGAGATGTGAAAAATGACAGCTTTACAACTCATAAGAAGGTGTGATAAAGTGGCAATGTTGAAAATCTGGAGTAAAATATTGAAAATTCGCAAACTTATGAGCCTGCATAGGAACTGCGCAATGGCTCGAAAACAGTCATTTTTGGAATTTTGCCAAATTTTCAACATGGGGTTTTGGGACCCCTTCTCATGAATGATGTCACTATCATGGTGTTATTCGAGGCCGAAGGGTGATTTAGGTGCAGTGACTGCGCAGTGCCTGCGAAATCACCCTTCGGGCCCGAATAATGCCATGACAGTGACATCATTCATGAGAAGGGGTCCCAAAAACCCCATGTTGAAAATTTGGTGCAAAAATTCCAAAAAATGACTGAGATATGCAATAAAGTTGAAACCCCTATCTAGCCCATTATACAGCTTACCGGCATTTCCTCAGTTCGCGGTCGCCTTTGAAGAGTGCAGACGTGTTCCCGGTCCACCGAAGATCGTCGCGCCGAGTCCGGAGGTAAGTATGGGGGGTGTGGGGAGGCTGGGTGCGCAGTGGGTGGGTGCGGGTTGTGGGAGGGGGCTGGGAGGCAGCGCGTGGGACCGCTTTTATTTTACAGGTGTTAAAAAGAAAAGGCGGCGTGGACCGTTTGCCATGCTGGGGTGGGCTCCCAGCATGGCACAAGACTGAGGGGCGAGGAGCTGATGGGGATTGGGCGCCCCAGCCCGGCCAAACTACAGGGGCGAGGCCGACAGAGATTAGGCACCCCGCCCGGCAAAACAAAGACAGCGTTCCCTTACGCTGGGGTGGGCTCCCAGCGTGGCAGCAGGATATAGTTTGGGGAGGCGTGGAGCCCAGCGGGGATTAGGCACCCGTGGCAAACAAAGTTGCAGCACCAAAGCTGTGGGAGGCGGCGTGGCAGCACACGAGAGGCAGTGATGACACGAGGGGGACGTCGTGATAACGGCACTCAGTATGGCAGCGGTGCTTTCCTTTGAAGCAGAAGAACACCGCTGTCACTACTGAGCTCCTGCACCCATTGGTGCAGGACGCCACGCCTGCTCGCGGGAGCAGTGCATTGATGGAGAGGCACACCCCCAAGTGTGCTACTCCTCAAACGCCTTGCGGCGCGTATAACGAAAATGACTAGGTTGAGAAAGCTGAGACTCCAGGGACATTCCTCCAGGAAACAAAGTTATCATCCGTCAAAGCTGAGAAACTTAGGCACAGATGGGTGGGAGGCACATTGCGAGGCAAAGGCCAAAAAGAGAGGGGTCTCTATCTTGATCCACAAGGATCTAGGCTGGACTAAGACTAAATCCCGCAAAGACAAACATGGCAGGTGGGTGCTAGTGAAGGTTTCCACACCAGAACAACCACTCATACTGGCAAACATATATGCCTCCAATGACGATAACCCTGAGTTCTTTCATTCCATCAACCTGGCATTGACAGAATTCAACACAAATAATTACCACATACAGCTGGGGGGAGATTTCAGTCTCACTCTGGACCCTGTAATAGATTGTACCAGGGAGATAAGGAACCATATCCCAGGGCAGTACTAGCAGTACACAGGCTAGTAGCCAAACATTCCCTTCAGGATGTATGGTGGGCTTGTAACCTGGGGACCAGGGACTATACATATTTTTCCACTGTTCACAGTATGTCCAGTCATGTTGACTTGTGGCTCCTGGCCTATGGACTGTATGAGACCTTAGCCACAGCCAATATCCACCCCATTATTCTATCAGACCATGCCCCACTGGAGATAGCTCTCCAGTTGGTTCCAGAACCTAAAATGCATCCTCCTGGTGACTGGATGCCCTGCTTTTAGAGGATGAGTATTTCACTAAATGGGTGCAGGGGGTCTGAGAATTCTGGAATGATAATGACACGGGGACATAACAGACTCCATTTTATGGGAAGCATTCAAGGCCACAATCAGGGGAGAATAATTGGGTATCTGTGGCCAGGAGAAAAACAAGGAAGGCTGAATAGGCTGCCCTGGAAGGGAACTGGTGACACTAGAAACAACATATAAAGTGACCCATAACCAGGTTCCCCCCCCCCCAGCTAAGCTATTGGCTCAATTAAATAGTACCAGGAGCACACTTAATTCACATCTCACCCGAAGGCTGAATTGGTCATGGGTAGACTGGGTCATACCTATTGGGAAGGGGGGGGACTAGTACATTCCTGTGTAACCCCCCCCTACAAATGGGGGTTCCTGAAGCGTCTTCCTTGAGCTTGCCTAAATGCTCACTGCCAGGCTGGTGTCCTGCGTTTTAGCAGTTCAAATGTGATTGCCAGAGAGTGGCTGTATAGCCTCTGTATACTGTCTCTTTAAGAGCTGCCTGTATTGCAGTCATAAGTAATCTGAGACAGAGCTCTGTTGAAAGATGTAACTATTTGTTGTAAATAATTTAGTGTGATAATGTAGTTTGTCTAACCTGCTTTCTTTGCAGCAAGGACTGTTTTGTTTATCTCCACTATCTGACCCGGGACTGCGAATTGGACCAATCAGGTCTGGTGCAACCTAAAAAAGAGCCAGACTACAGGAGCTGTCTGGAGTCAAAATCTGTAGGAATTGAAGTTTTGGGCTTTTGGCACCTTTTTGCACCTTAAGGGGAAGCCTTTGTTATGACTGACAGATAGATCAGCCAACCGAACCTTTTGGATTCTGGGGAAAGTCCCGGGCTTGCTGGCAGTTGAGTCAGATCTAAGTTGGGAGCTGAAGAAGCAACATGCTTGAGACAGTCAAGCAGCCGTCTGAGTAGTTTTGCACAGGAGAACTGTGGAAAGGCCTGAGTTGTGGCCTGCATGTCTGCCTGCTGCCCCTGAGAGGCCGAGAAGAGAATTATTTCTGACTAAATCCAAGTTTGTGAGAACGACGTAAGCCACTGATTTTTTTACCAGGCTCATACCTGAAGAAGACCGGAGAGTTTGTGCAGAGACTTTGCGATCGTGACCGGAGAGTGGTTTGCCTGGTATAGTAGAAATCCTTTACATGTAAATGTGCTGTGTATTGAAAGTGGGTTGTGATTTGGTTCCCCACTGTGTGGACTGTGTTCTGCTTGCTGGTACCGTAGAATCCTTTACATGTAAATATGCTGCATATTGAAAGTGGGTCGTGATTTGGTTCCCCACTGTGTGAACTGTGTTCTGTTTGCTGGAAGCTTTATCCAGCCTAATCGTACTGAATCCGTGTTCATCTCCATTCAGCCTGGGCCATGCTACGCTGGCCCTGCCAGACTACCCTACTGCACAGAGAAAGCCCCCGACGAGAGACCTGCCTGGGGATCAGCCCCCTGTTCCACGCTTGAACAGGAACGACGCCTTGGCAAATCATGTGGGCTCTGCAGCGCCTGGACACCATTGCACGTCCGTACTTCAAGGGGTGTAAAAAGCTGGAGGATAATGGCAGTCGGTTGGGGCAGCTTGATGGCCATGCCTCTATACCTGGGGGCCCCCGACAAGGAATTGCACTCCGGTATTGGATCCCGGCCTGGCAAGAGGGAGTGGGGACACCTCTGCGGGCATGTCACATGCTAGCCAGATGTGAGTGAGCCTGTGGGCTGAATGGAGAGAGAATGGCGGCTGGATGCTAAGGCAGTCTGAGCTGCAGGAGTAGAAATAAGAAATAAAAAAAAAAATGATTCAGGGTCAACAGTGCATGTCCTATGAGGAACATCTTAAGGCGCTGAATATGTTCTCACTGGAGACCACAAGGGAGCTGGAGGATATGATAGAGACCTTCAAGTTCTTAAAAGGAAGTAATAAGGTGAACTGTGGGGAAATATTTAGCTTGAACACTAGTTCATGGTCACGTGGACATGAGTGGAAACTGACAGGAGGGAATCTCAGGGGTACATTAGGAAGTATTATTTTACAGAAAGGGTGGTGCAACCACGGAACAGTCTGCCTGCCAAAGTGGTGGGTGCTAAAATTATTGGTAGGTTCAAGCATGGTTGGGATACAATAAATAGTATAGTGGGTGCTCGGGACAGCAGAACCTGGGAGGGGAATGGGGTGAGGGCTAAGACCCTAGAGGGACAGTAGTTGCCTGGGCTAAATAGGGACTTAGGCAGGCTGGATGGACTGTTGCTCTTTTTCTACCATCATTGTCTATGTTTCTATGTTGGGGGCTGTGCCCCCTAAGTTTAAGGATCTCTGATTTCCCATAGTCAATGATGTACCCAGATAACTCACCATATGACTCATGTAGTTTACAGAGCTCTGGAGTAGATTGCTAACAATAAAATAGAGCATCATCAGCATATAAGGATAGTCAGTGCCCTCTGTCTGGGGTTCTGATGCCCTGTATGGTTGGGCTATGTCTGACCACTATTGCTAGTGGCTCAACACAGGACAAAAAGCAGGGGAGAGGGGGCACCCCTGCCATGTGCCCTGGAACAGGGGAAACCTGCCAGATGTTATCCCGTTGAGCGTTAACACTGCTTCTGGTGTGTTGCAAAACGCTGAGATGCAGTGTATGAATCATTCACCAAAACCCATATTTTTCAGATTGTAGTGCAGGACGGTCCAGTCCACCATGTGAAAGGCCTTCTTGGCATCCATGAAAACGGCCACTGTGAACACCTTCTCTGATTAGTGCTTGGCTAGGATGTTATGTAGCCACCTAATGCTATCACACATGTACCTCCCTCTAATGAAGCCAGTTTGATCAGGGCAGACCAGGCCTCTCACAGATTCCTGTAGCCTAGTGACCAGAATGGCTTTAAATATCTTTTGGTCAACATTTAGGAGAGATATGGGTCTATATGAGCTGCAAAGTCCTAGGTGTTTCCCTTGCTAATAGATCACTGAGATTTGTGCCTGATGTGTCCATGTTGGTGGTGCCCCTACCCCTCCTGCATCTCCCGGCACATGTGAGTCACATAGGGGGTGACCAGCTCCCTAAATGTTTTCTAAAATTTTGCAGTGATGCCATCAGTACCATGTGATTTGCAGGACTTTATGTGTGTGATGGCTGCAGTCACCTCCTCCTTTATAATTAGTTGATCTAGGGTTGCCTTTGCTCCTTTGACAGGCTGGGTAAATCTGAATTATTAAAGAAAGCTTCTTGTTTCTTCTGCCTGTCAGGAACTTCCTGGCTAACATAAAGCTCTCTGTAATATTCAACATGATTTTTGACTATTTTACCAGGGTTAAGCTCATACCGATCAGTATCCTGTTGTATTCCTAAGTTTAAATACTACCCTGCTGACAGCTGTTTTCCTGATCTGCCAGGCCAAGAGGCAGTCTGTCCTGTTACCACCCTCATAAAACTTCTGGGGGAGCATACGAGATTTCTCACTCTATTATGTTGCAGCAGTCTGGTTAGCTTGTCCCTAAACTGGTCTAGTAACTGTTTTCTGTTGTTATTCAATGAAATTTTATGTTCACTCTCTATGTCAGTGATTCCAATAATATTTTATGTTCACGCTCTATGTCAAAGATTTTTCTCTCTAGGTCTAGTCTCGATTTCTTGCTTTAGGGCTGAAGCATAGCTTTTATGTGGCCTGTTAGTGTAGCCTCTAAGCCGTCCCTCCAGGCCTCCAGTGAGGTATCTCCCATTTGATTTTCTGCCATATAGTACATAATGGTTGACTTCACCATATTCTGGAAGTCTGGCCTATTAAGAAGGGATACATTTATTCTTCAGTTCGGGGTTTTAAGGAGCGACCGTTCCCTTGAGGACCATCAAAACCTGCACATGATCAGATGCAGATATGGAAGCAATATTGGCATGAGACCCAGCATGCACCCAGTCCTAGGGGACCAGGAGGAGGTCCAGCCTGGTATAGGTCTTGTATAGAGATGTTGAGAATTTTTAATTCTCCGGCAAAGTTGGTGAAAATCCATGATATTCGCATTCATGAAACTATTAGTGAAATCTGCAACTGAACCACCAACCTTGCTGTCAAAAATCCTCCCCCGCTCACTGTACTGTGGAAGAATCTCCTCCCTGAACCCAAGAACTTGGAAAGAAGACAACAACACTCCCAGCCCCTCTGCTGGCACCCTCCTCCTTCACCCCCAGTGAAAAATCACGCTGCTGCTTTCCTTAAGTTAACAAGATGTAATCCCTTCTCCATGCACACACCAAATTTACTCCCCCCACTGTATTTTTATTTATTTATTTAGTTTTTGTTGACCGGGTAAGTGCACTAGACAAATTCTGCCTATTTTCAGGCACGACCTGGGAAGGGGGATACAGATGAATGCCAACTGACCTTGAACCAGATTAAGCTGTTGGTGGTATTTTTTAGTGAATTAATAGAGTTACTTTCAGTCCCCCACCCAGCCCCACTCTGGTACCCACCACCCTCATCACCCCCCACCAGCATCCACAAAATACAGCATAAGGCTGCAAATAAAGAAAACAATCCCTTGGTGCAGACCATCTGCTCTAGTGCTCTATTCAGTGCTGAGCTCAACTCCCCTTTTGGTAATGGCATGAAAGAATGGTGACATCCTTGCTCCTAGTAAAACCTGACTGGTTGAAATTTCAACCAGTCAGGTTTTACTAGGAGCTAAGACTTCACCATTCATTCATTAAAGCCATTAGGAGATGGGAGTCAGCATTGAACAGATCAGATGCTCTGAAAGGGGGCTCCATTGTCTTTATTTGCAGGTTATATTTAGTGGGTGCTTTAGAGGAAGAGGGTGTTGGGAACTAGAGGGGTTGGCGAAGGACTGAGCGTAACTGTTAAAGACAGTGGGACTCGGGTAGGGGGAAGGAGGGGGAAGTGTATTTGACACACAGATGGGGGGGAAGGGATTTACATTTGTTACAGAAAAGCAGCAGCGTAATGTCCACTGGGGTGGGGGAGGAGGTACCAAGGGGTTTTGGAGGGCATAATCATTTTTAAACCCAGTTCACCATGGATTCACTAGTGAATTGGCCATTTGCCACTCACATTTTGGTAAATCTTCCTGGTGAATAACAACATGAATTGCAGTCTCTAGCTCTGTGAATTTGTCGATATTTGTAGATTTTTTCATGGAGCTCATTTTGACAACTTTGCACATTTCTAGTCTGGTGGGGGTTTGAATAATGTATAATCTTGGGTCATGGGATGTGTATGTCACCATGTATCAACTAGGCCACATTCATGCATTAGTTTTCTGAGGGTTGGGCCTGATCTACCTCTAAATGAAGTGCCAGAGTTCATGCTGTCCGGCTCAGGATACAGTTCAAGTGACCCCCCTACTGTATATATAGTCTACCCTGTTCTCTCACATAATCCATCATGTGTCACTTAAAGAATTCAACATGCTGTGCATCCTGATTGGGCACATATTGATTAAGACTAATACAGGTGGTCCCCCAATATGAGCTCCTATTATCTGGGATGACTTTCTCAACTGTTAGGGGTGCATCCCTCAGGATCAATATGGCCACCCCTTGTCTGTGGGTATGGTCTTTAAATGTAGAATACCTCTCCCACCCAGTTACACATCCATTTAGCATGCTCCCCCTCACCCAGGTGAGTCTCCTGGAGCACCGCAATTGTGGCTGCCATTCTTCTTAATTCTTGTGGCACCATATTTCTTTTAATGGGATGGTTAAAACCTTTAACATTGCAGGTCATTACTTTAAGGTCAGTTATGTCACACCTCCATTTCCCCCATTCCCTCCATACCATGGAGAACAGTAATTAGAGCACCACTATTGACCAAACTGAAACAAGTACTATATACATTAAACTTTGACTTCAAGGTTTTCACCCTTGGTTGGAGGACATGCTTAGCTGTTCCGGGAGCCTCCGTGTTAGGCTGTTCAGCCCAGTAGATCACATTTGTGGTGTAATCTAAGAATAGCAATGATCCCTCTGTCACTCATATGTAGTGTTCATGGTCAATGCACCTTCTGATGAAAAGTAAAAACTAAAATATCCCTTCCCCCCTTTGGCAGATGGCATGGACTGGGCAACTCTACTGTATTTCTAAAATGTTGCCCCTTGCTCAACTGCAGCAATGACTATTCCACATGCTGAAAGTGAATATCTGCATGCAGGTCTACCACTTAAACATTATAATCCCACAGGCCACTGGACCTCCCCTGCTTTAGTATTGCCCCTCTTCATGCAAGCCCCCAACTTTTTTGCTTTTTATTCATAGACTCAGCTCTATATGTCCTGATTCCTGTATCTGATCCAGGATCACGTGGTAGTAGGCAGGATGCTATCTTGCATGGCTTAACCTATTGAGCTCTACCAAAATGTACGAGTATCTCAAGTAGGGAGAGTTACAAAATGACACTTTGCAGCAATCCTTCCTTCTCTGGTTGACCAGTGGGAACTGAGCCATTGACAAAACAGTTATGGTTGACATGCATTGCGTGGAGTTATTTGGTGGTGGAATAAAATACTCATTTTACCCTGGAAATCTCTAGTTGTACCATGGGACTAATGTCCCCATCTGAATTTATATTGTGGCTGAAATAAATGTGGTCACAGTGCAGTCTGTGCCCCACATTTTAAACATTAAAGTAGTAACTCCATCAACTACGCCAGTGAAAGTATGAACTGGCTGACCAATTAGTGAAGACAGTTCTACAGTTTTTGAAGTCTGTGTAGGTGATCCACTGTCAACGACAGTTGCACAGGTGGGTGGCCAAGATCAGCAGAACAATGTGGAGGGGTGGGATTGGCACCAGGGTGCTATGGCTGGAAGGTTTATACTGATGCTGATGCTGATTTTCCAGCATGGTGGGCTTCCTTGTGCTGCAGTGCTGGGTCTGGGTCTTGGCTCCTCCACAGTGTTCCAGATCACTGACAAGCTCTTGCTTGTTGATGGGGAAAATGGGTGTTAGTCTCCCCTCCTGTGCTTCCCCACTGGCTCCCATACTTGTTCCTCCGGTAGCCGCTCCGTCAGATTGGAGGGGGAAGGTGTGGCAAAGACTCTTGCCCATGACTCCCAGGGAAGTGCAGGTCTTTCTGGCTTCAGCTAATGTTCTGAAGAATTTCAGTTTATTGTAAGTATATTTTGTACTTTGTTGGAAAGTGTAGCTGCATCTCAATATCCTTCTGTCTCAGGAAGTGCTGGATTTCAAACAGCTTCCTCCTTTTCCCCATGGTTTGGGGGGCAAAGTTATGGTCTAGAAATAGCTTCACATCCCCCCAAAACACCTCTGACTTGCTCCATGTTTTCACAAGATTCTCATTTTGGTCTGATAAGGAACTTCATAACCACAGACCTGGGTTTCACCTTTGGGTCCATCGGGTAGGGACTCCATGTAGGTCACCATATTGCCTTGTTCAGTGCCCTCTGGAAGGCCATGCAGTCAAAGGTTTTTCCTGTGGGACCTCAGCTCCAAGTCTTTCAGCTTCTCGCTAACCTCCCTGTCCCACTTGAAGGGGTAGCACAGCACAGTGCTGTGGTGGTCTGTCTGGGCTGCCATTTCCATGATTCCCTTCTCAAGCTCCACTGTTCATCTTTTAGCTCCCTCACCATTTGTACTGTGTCTACCACCAAGTTGCTTTCCAGCCTGTTCATTCGCATCCCTGAATTTTTTAGCTTATGGAACAGCTTCCTTAAGTGACAGGAAATTGCTGTTAGTCATTTCTGTACCAAAGGAGTTATGTGCTGAGGAAAAGGAGGTGCCTTGATAAATAAAAGGTTTAAAACACTTGTCAGGAACACAGTCAGCACTTACCACACCTGAAGTCCATACAGCATCAACTTGAAAAATTGCACTGACTGCAAATGAGATAAGTGGGTGCTGGCTCCAGAGATACCCAGACTGAACAAACACAATGCAAGCTTACTTTGAGAAGGGAAAGTCCAAACTGTTCAGGAAATAGCAAAAGGTTTTTGGCAAAGTAATCCAGTTACAGCAGTGTTAGTGTAAACAAGGAAACATGGCACTATATTGATTGTAAAACTGTCTACATATACACTATATCAAATGTAACCTTATTCAAAATGGACACCTTGAGCTGAACAGGAAACTGAATTTGGCAATTGCAGTCAAACAGGAACTGCTCCACTCTGCCACTGTTTGAAATCCACAGCGCTGATCTAAAGAAACACTTTCTTTTATGTGGTTACACTCCCCTAAGTGTAGACACAGCTCTGTGTAGGGCCAGATACATGGACAGGAGGTCATTACTTCAACCACACAGTCACATGCAGGGAACCTCCAATACAGTTATATTAACCAAATAGAAACAAGTGTCAATTCTATTGTTAAGTAGTTCTGTCCCCAACTAAAAAGGTACCATAGCCTCTGTTCAGTAGTTGGGGACCATTACCTACCGGTATGGCAGAAATGTGGGAGACATAGTGACCAACAGTTTGTACAGAAGTCCATTATATGACATTCATCTCAACTGGCTACCGCCACCTCCTAAAGGATGCCATGGGTGTGGCAGATGCAGTGCCTGCAGGAGCTGTACTGTGGGCTACGTGTTCGACTCTCCAACAGAGAACAAAGTGGTACAAATAAATTAATTGTAAACTGCTCCACTTCATATGTCGTCCATGTGATAGTGGAGGAGGCCCATGGAAAGTAACTAGGCAACTGCTGCTTCCTTTAAAACATAGCTTTATTAGCTCAACATTGTCAGGTTCACCAACTTAAACAACAGTTCGTGAAGGATGTTCTTTTCATGAAACATTAGATCTCAAGGCTGAACCCTCATGGGTGTACTAACATGGAAAGCTAATGAGGACAACCAGTTAAACAGGATTCCACAAACATACTCAGGTCTGCAGCCTTACATCAATGGGGACAAAACACATTATTGGGCAGCAGGAAGTAGATAGCACTTCCTACCACTTCAGCTACCTGGAAAGAACCCTCATTGTGCTCTAATGACCCCTTTTATACCCACACAGAGGATAACCTGACTGTTAGACATCTTCCCTATGATATTAATTAGCCCAGAAAGTACCC
The DNA here is from genome assembly GCA_016271365.2 of Neoceratodus forsteri. Classification (NCBI taxonomy): domain Eukaryota; kingdom Metazoa; phylum Chordata; order Ceratodontiformes; family Ceratodontidae; genus Neoceratodus; species Neoceratodus forsteri. The sequence continues at coordinate 1,478,761,995 of CM057455.1, forward strand.
CACAACTGGCCTTTAATAAACCAGCCTAACAAGACAAATCTTTCCCCTGGATGTCCAAAAACAGATAATAATAATAAACCCCACATAAAAACATCAAAATATTGAAGAAAAAGGCAGTGAAAAGTATTTAATTGAATCTGTAGGTTCCAGGCAGTTCTGAGCAAGAATGTAAATAAGTATATAGATTCCTGGCAGATTCCATTCAGGAATACAGGCACTACACTACACATGTGCAGCTCACTTTAAGAATAGATGGGGCTGGCAATGCAGTCCGCTATGAGTCGCAGGAGACCTGGATCTCAGACTGATGTAAGTATATCTCTCTCTGGGTCTTTCAACCCAAGAATCTTTTTTTTTTGAGGGGGGCTGTAATTCAGATAATTCCCCTTATACCTTCTGACCCTTAATCTTTATATTCTATGTGCCTGTTTTTGTTCTTTTCTTATGTTTTGTTTGGGGCTCATTGGTCAGCTCTGTCCATCTTAATGAGCCTTTGCATGGCTCTCCCCATGCCATTCTGGCATTTATTTTTCTCCTGGTCATCAAACTGCCTGCCTACTGGTACCTGGCTAACATATCACACTACTTATGTGGCTGAACAAAAAAGAGCAGTATAGAGTACCCAACAGCAAGGACAAAAGTCATATGAGTAAGGTTTTATCTTACAACCATGTTATTGTTGTTTTCACCACAATGCAGGAACACAGACTACATAGCTAAGAGTGACTGCAAACACCACACCCATCTGTGATTGATAATGTGCAACACTAACATTTTGCTCTGGTGCCCTCAATCTTCATCAGAGTGATACTACATCTGTTATCCACACTTTATATGCACTATGTGGTAACCATGGTGTGACAGGGTTGAACAAGGCCCTGTCCCATTTGTTATGCAGGGAGAGTAAAATGCAAGGATCTGTTCTATCTTCTCCTTTTCTGTCTCTTGTCTGTCTGGTTGTGAAACCAAATGTTCTCATGAAACCTAGGAACTGATCACTCTGACAGTCTTGCAATTCTCTGCCTCTCACTATCTCTCTGCCTCCACTTGCTGTTTCTGTCTTTTTCTTCCTTGCATATCTGCAGTTATAAAAATGTACGTGAATCTTTATGTGAGACTGGGATCCCTTGGTGTGAACATATATATAGTTATATTGTTGAAAAGATTGCAAAAAGCTATTTGGAACTCAGGGGGTTAAACTTGCCATGCAGCACAAACCTTTGCAGAGATGTCAGCAGGAGGCCAACTTGAGACATTGTTCTATTTGTTGCACCTGCAAGGAAACTGACAAGAGCTTTTTGAGAAAAACAGGATGTCTCTTAACAAGTTCCCAGGCAAAGACTTATAAAAAAAGAGCAGCAATGCTTTTGCTAGAGAGAGTGCTAGACAGAGGCTGAGATTTTGAATTAAAAAGAAACCCTCAGATGAAGGATTTCATTTTCTCTGTTTGTACTGCCTTGAAGAATGGCAGTCAAGCTAGAAGCAGAAACAAGCATCCAAACAGACTATACAGCCAGCACCAGTGATGAAAACAGAAGATACAGTAATAGAACCTGAAAGCCTGCCTGCCTTCTTCAAATGGTGGGCTATACAACAAAAGAGATAGAAATAGAGAAGAGAGAGAAGAGAGAGAGAGAAGAGAAGAGAAGAAGAGAGAAGAAGAGAGAAGAGAAGAGAAGAGAGAGAGGAGAGAGGCAGCAGAGAGAAACAGAGATTAAGTGATTAGAGGTGCAGAGAAGAGAAGAGATGCAGCGAGTGGAGCAGTGATGCCTGGATGCCTTGCAAGCTCTCAAAGCTAGAGGATCTGGCACAGGTCCAGCAGAGCAACAAGACACAAACAACTTAAAGGACATTAAACTTACAAAGTTGTGTCCCACAGATGATGTTTAAGCATACCTGACAACTTTTGAAAGGGTTGCCACAGCCTGCCAATGGCTAAAGCGGCAATGGGCAATCAGGTTGGTAGCTTACCTGACAGGTAAAGCCCAACTTGCCTATAGCAATATGGACACTACACCATCAAAAAACTATGACCTGGTGAAAAGAGAAATCCTGAAAAGGTATGACATCTCAGTAGAGACCTACAGGCAATGATTCTGGTCCCTGATGTACCATTCAGTCGACAATCCTCGAGAAGTCTTCACCCGACTCAGAGAACTCCTTATTAAATGGCTCAACCAGATTGCAAAACAGTCCCACAGAACATCGACACATTTGCAGTGGATCAGGTCAACAACATCCTGCCTACAGATGTGCAGCTTTGGGTAAAAGAACACAGACCAGAAAGTGGGGAAAAGGCCCTTTCTTTGGCTGAAGACTACAAGATGGCCAGACAGATGCCACATCGGTGAGGTAACAGCTAAGCACTGGTAAGACCCTCTTTTTCCTGATTTAAGTCCAAGTCTGATAACTCTAGTGGTAACACATCTGCACCCAAAGATTTTATCTGCTATAACTGTAATAAGCCAGGTCATATTGCAAGAAACTGCCATAGTAAGAAAAGTGACACTGGAGCAGATTTGTCCTCAGCAAATTAGGGCAAGTACTTAACAGATGACAAGGTGAGAGATAATTATGTGCAGGGACTTCTTGATTTGGGAAGCAGACAGACTCTAGTGCATACTGAAGTGCTGGGAAAACACTGTGCAAAAGGACCAAGTACTAGTGTCATCTGCATCCACGGGGACACTCGATACTATCCCACCACCCAAGTGACTCTGAATATTAAGGATGTGCTGCACCAAATGAAAGTGGGGTAGTACCTAAGTTACCTGTACCTGTGTTTATTGGAAATGACTTCCCAGGATTTACTGAGTTAATCACAGAAGGAGTAAATCCTGATGTTTCAGCAGCTGTGATGACAAGAGCTCAGGCAAAGAAAATTACAGATAGTGGGGACACTTTTCCTTTCGGTGATTTTGATTCGGACTTGTTTGAGCATAGCTCGAAGATCCAGGAGTCCAGGAAAGAAAGAAGATGCCTGAAGAAACAGTGGCAACAAAATACTGATGGACAAAAAGTGTTAATATATGAAAATTCTGAAACTAAACTGATAAACTGATTGTTATTTTGTTATGGAGCAAGCTAACGATGTTTCTCTATTTTAAGCAGTTGGGAGTGAAACCAAACCAGGCTGAACCAATGTTTAAAATATGTAATGGGTTACTGTACAGAGTTTAGGCTAAACATCAGACACAGGAACAGATAGAACAATTGGTTATACCACAAAAGTATAGATCTGAGTTGTTACAGACAGCGCATAATAGTCCTATGGCTGGTCACTTGGGGAGGGATCATACCCTTGCCAGACTGGTGTACAGATTTTACTGGCCTTAAATTCATGAAGATGTTGCTACATATTACAGTTCTTGTGCTGAATGTCAGAAGGTAGTCACAGTTACTAATAAAGACAATGTGCCCCATGTGCCTTTTTTAGAGAAGTGTAATGGATGTGGTTGACCCCTTAGACAAAAATAAAAAGGGTAATCAATTCATTTTTATTTTATTTTCTTCTTTTCCTGCCTGCAGCCACCAGAGCATCTGCCCGGTCATGGACCCTTGTGCTCCCACTTCCGTATTGGCCCCTACTCCCCGGACACCCTGGCTTACTCCCCAGGGTGGGGTTGTGGCACCAGGCCTATGTCGCACTCGTGGGACTGGATCGGGGAGCCAGCCTGGAAGCTATTTGAAGCCAAGGGCAGGCTTCATTTGTGGTGGCTGCAAGCCTGATTTTTTTTTTCAGATTGCCCCAGGGGTGGGGACATGCAATGACGTCCTGTGTCCACCCCACCCCTCTCTTAGATTGGCACCGGTGCTTGCGATTCCCCCAGCCTCTGCCAGGAGTCATACGTGTGCTGGACAGTCATCCGACCCTCCCCCGGAGAAGGAGAGCAGCCCTGAGGGTGCTGAATCCTTCTCCTCTGGTCGGGCCTCTGGCTCCCTGGGTCTGTTCCTGTACCCGGGTCACCGGCTTCGCAAGTGGAAATCCAACCGCTGTGCTGACAGGCCAGCATTTGTAATCAATTCATTTTGGTAGTATGTGACTATGCTACTCAATACCCAGAGGCAGTTCCTATGCATACCGTCACAGCCCCAAAGGTGGCAGCAGAGCTTGCCAACATTTTCAGCAGAGTGAGCATACCTAAAGAGATTATTACTGATCAGGGTAGTAATTTTGGTGCCGCATTACTGAAGGAGCTGTACCGACTATTAGGTATCACTACCATAAGAACCTCCCCTTATCACCCTCAGACAGATGATCTTGTTGAGCATTTTAATCAAACCCTAAAATGCATGTTAAAAAGTTTTATAAAAGGGGAAGGGCATAGACTGGGACAAATAGTTATCTTACCTGCTTTTTACATACACAGAAGTGCCACAGGCATCAACAGGTTTTCATCATTTGAAATGCTGTATGGTAAACAACCTACAGGGCCACTAGATGTAATACAAGAAACATGGGAAGATAACCCCACTCAGAAAAAATCTATTACATATTATATGTGTGTCCTGAAAAAGAAGCTGGCAAAATATGTTGAAATTGCCCATGGTAATCAGGAAGAGGCCTCAAACCAGTGTAAGACATATTACGACCATGGAGTAGAAGAAAATGTTTTTGAGCCAGGTGAAAAGGTCTTGCTACTGTTACCCACTACAGAAATTAAATTGTTAAAGAAGTGGCAATGGCCTTATAAAGTACTTAGATGTACAGGCACAGTTAACTATGAGACAGAGACCCCTGATAAGAAAAATCCTACCAAGATATACCACGTTAACCTCCTCAAGAAATGGGTGAAATAATTATCAATGGCTGCTTTGCTAGTTTTATCAGAGACTGAATAAGAAGATCTTGATACAGCTTATGGCAGATTGGAACAAACTGTAACTGCATGTTGCTTTAAAGGTGAATGTTTTCTTAACCGCCAAACAAACCGTGGAAATTCGTAACTTGCTAAAGACATTTAGCAGTACTGTACTTTTACCACAGTGCCAAGCCAAGCTAAAGGTGTCAAACATGTAATAGTGACAGGAAATGCTCGCCCTATCAGACAAAAGACATACAGATTACATGAGCGGATAAGAGCAGATGTGGTTAAGAAAATCAAAAAAATGAAAGAATTGGGTATCATAGAAGAGTCGACAAGTGCTTGGTCATCACCAATGGTGACTGTGAATAAAAAAGAAGGGGGCGTAAGAATCTGCCTTGATTTTAGGAAACTTAATCAAGTGTCAGAATTTGACAGGTATCCTATGCCCAGGATAGATGATTTGGTGGACAGATTGGGGAATGCCAAGTACATCAGTACCCTCGATCTCTCCAAGGGTTACTGGCAAATCCCCCTAGCTAAGAAATCAAGAGACAAAACTACATTTGCCACCCCTATTGGATTCTATCAGTTCATCACCATGCTATTTGGTTTACATGGTGCACCTGCTACATTCCAGCGGTACATGAATGTAATTTTGTCCCCTCACACTGGTTATTGTGCTGTGTACCTGGGTGATGTTGTGGTGTATAGTCCAGACTAGAAAAGCCATCTGGAACACCTACAAGCAGTTATCTAGTCTATCAAAAGGGCAGGCCTGAAAATTAATCCTACCAAATGTGCATTGGGCATGCAGGAAATCAGATATTTGGGCTACGTTTTGGGAAATGGAACAGTCAAGCCAGAGATTTCTAAGATAGAAGCTGTAGCTAACAGCCCTTACCCTAAAACAAAGAAATACGTCAGGTCATTTTTAGGGCTGGCTGGTTACTATCAGAGATTTGTCCCCAACTTTGCCCAGTTAGCTAATCCCCTCACTGAACTCATGAAGAAACATTTTCCAAATAATGTGGAATCAACCCCAGAGTGTGATGAGACTTTTCATTCCATTAGGGCTGCATTATGTTCAGCCCCAGTTTTAAGAAGCCTAGACTTTGAGAAAAAATTTTTGTTACAGACAGATGCATCTGAGGTAGACCTAGGAGCAGTCTTGTGTCAGCATATAGATGGGAAGGAACATCCCATTCTATATATCAGTAGGAAGTTGAATGACAGAGAGAAGAGGTACTCCACCATTGAAAAGGATTACCTTGTGGCAAAATGGGCTATGGAGTCCCTTAAGTTTTATTTGCTAGGAGCTGACTTTGTACTTATAACAAATCACAATCCTCTCTGTTGGCTGAACCAAATGAAAGATAAAAGTTCTAGACTCACAAGGTGGTACTTATTGCTACAGCCATTGAAATTTAAAGTGATGCACAAATCTGGAAAAGAGAACATCAGTGCTGCTTTTCTGTTAAGATATGGAACAGGAATTAAAAATTCCTGAGGTTAAAAAAAAGTGAGAGTTTAAACTTCACTGTTTGCTGTACTGGTTGTTTTGGAAAAAGCGATACTGCATATGCGCTGAACAGTAAAAGTTATAAACTAATGTTAGAAAAGAAGTAAAAAAAAAGTTTTGGAAACTTGTTTTTTTTAAAATGGGTTCCCTCTTAAAGAGGGTGGTATGTGACAGGGTTGAATAAGGCCCTGTCCCATTTGTTATGCAGGAAGAGTAAAATGCAAGGATCTGTTCTATCTTCTCCTTTTCTGTCTGGTTGTGCAACCAAGTGTTCTCGTGATATCTAGGAACTGATCACTCTGACAGTCACGCTATTCTCTATCTCTCTCTGTCTCGCTGCCTTCACTTGCTGTTTCTGTCTTTTCTTCCCCCTTGCATATCTGGAGTTATAAAAATGTATGTGAATCTTTATGTGAGATTGGGATCCCTTGGTGTGTAAACGTATATAGTTATATTGCTGAAAAGATTACAAAATGCTATTTGGAACTCAAGGGGTTAAACTTGCCATGCAGCACAAACTTTTGCAGAGCTGTCAGCAGGAGGCCAGCTTGGGACATTGTTCTATTTGTTGCACCTGCAAGGAAACTGACAAGAACATTTTGAGAAAAATAGGATGTCTCTTAACATGTTCTCAGGTAAAGACCTATAAAAAGAGCAGCAATGCTTTTGGTAGACAGATTGAGAGACAGAGACTGAGATTTGGAATTGAAAAGAAACACTCAGATGAATGACTGTTTTCTCTGTACTGCCTTTGTACATAGTTATATTGAACGATTTTAAATTTTTATTTTACTGTTATTGAGAGTAATAAAACATTTCTTGCAAATTTTACAACTGCTCCTGGTCTTCCTATGCTTCCTGACCTATGCCTTAACAACACATATCAATCAACCTCCACATATAAGTTAAAAAGTACTATAGTGCAAACAATAATATAAAACTTGTCCAGACAAACAGGACAGGCATTACACTTGAACAGATGAGAAATACTGCAGACTGGCTAATGTACATGCTGTCAATGTAAAATTATTACAATCACCATAAATTTGAACATGGCATATGAAACACACCCATTTCATAACACCTTATCTAATACTCTTGAAATCTCTGTTTGACACATACAGTATATGCCATAATCAAAAATGTATGGTCTTAAATATTTTGATGGTGCTTTAAGATAAAATTCTTATATTCTGGCCATTTTTCCAACATGATCGTATTTACAATTGCACCGCCATGAGGGAATCACACAGTACTTAAAGGCACAGCATATAATGACCAAATCTTAGCATGCAATAAAAAACATCAAGAAACCACCCACCCCACACCCAGGACAATCACCCATGAAGTCATTCCCCCACACAAACTTCTTCCACTTGCTGGCAAATGATCTTTATTTAACAGAGATGCAAATGACTATAAGTTTAATTGAGTGTTTGATTGGCAACAGAAAGAAAATGTGGTTACTCCTGAGCCAAAGTCAATTCTAAAAAAAACTACATGGTCAGCAACAATAAACAGGCACAGTGTTGGATCATACAAAGCCTCAAATCCTTACTATTCTAGTTTGGATTTGTAGCATCCATATATAGATGGCATTCTGGTCATCTGGCATGGAACAGAAGTATAATTTGTGGATTTTGTGAAATGGTTAGAACATATTAATCCTTGTCTGAAATTCAAATACATTATCAGTTGGTATAGCGTAACATTTCTGGATCTCTGTATAAAGAAGTTGTGGCCGGGCAGGTGGATATGCGCCTTTTTCATAAACCCACTAATGGAAACAGCTTACTTAGATTTAATAGCTGTCATCCACCCCACATTGCTACAGTAAGAATATACCAAAAGGACAGATGATACATGCTTCTAGGAACTGTACGTTATGAGAAGATTTTGAGAAAGAGAAACTGTATCAGGTGAACCACTTTAAACAAAGAGGTCATAGCAATATGCCCATTATTAAAGCTGTTCAGCATGTAGAGAATCCACTTTAGTTCCTAGGAATAGAAATCAATCTGCAGCTACTCCTTCATGACTTTTTTTTTTACCATCTACAGTGTGAGATGTAAAGAAGTTAGACAGACTATTTCTAACAACTGGGGTATTTTAAGTTTGGAGCTAAAAGTTGCAGAAGTTGTGAAAGAAGGGCTGAGGGTAGTTTTTAGACAGCCACCCATGATTAAGGATAGGGTGGTCTGAAGTCTACATGTAGCCCAAAGCAACCCATCAGTAAATTGTCTACCACCTCCCCCAGTTGGCACATACTGGTGAGGGTGATGTCCTTATTGTTGGTACATGAAGCAGGGTATCTGGTTTAGGCTAAAGGGGAGGTTCTGATAATGGGAGACTTCAACATGCCGGATACAGATTGGTCAATACCAGCAGGAACATCTGCCATAACTAGACACATAGTGGATTCCCTGCAGGGAGGGCCTCAAACAACTGGTACAGCAACCCACAAGAGACAGGGCTATCCTAGATCTAGTACTGACTAACAGGAAGGGATCACAGATCTCCAGGTAGAAGGTCACCTGGGGGCCAGTGACCATCACATGGTATGGTTCAATTTGGCTACTACATCTAAATCATCCCATTCCAAGGCAAAAATATGGGACTTCAGAGGAGCTGACTTTGATAAGATGGCCAACAGAGTTAAGCTAGCCCTGGCAAAAAGAAACACAGGTGAGGGGGTACAGGCAAAGTGGGCAAGCATTAAGGATGCAATACTTGAAGCAACATTCCACTGTGTTAGACAGAAAAGGAAGTGCAAAAGAAGAAGGAAACCACTTTGGTTCTCAAATACTGTAGCAGAAAAGGTCAGAGCCAAAAGACTGGCCTTCAGGAAATATAAAGGAACACAGCGGGATGAAGATAGGGAGGCATACCAAATTGCCTAAGGAAGCAGGGAAGGCAGTAAGGCAGGCAAAGTCCCAAACTGAGGAAACACTAGCATGAACAGTAAAGAAGGTGATAAGACTTTCTATAGATACATTAGTGAAAGGAGAAAGTCCAGAGGGGTATTGCTAAGCTTAATGGAGAAAAGGGAGCATGTGAGAGGATGACCCTGTAAAGGCATCTATCCTAAATAGATACTTTTGCTCAGTATTTACTGAAGAGAAGGTAGGGCAGGGCCCACAGCTCAGCATCATGGACACAGGGGGGAGGGAGGTGAGCACTACTCCCTTCACAAAAGAAAGGGTCCTACAAGAGTTTGCTAAGCTCAGGGTGGATAAGGCAATGGGACCTGATGGCATACATCCCAGGGTACTTAAGGAACTAAAGGTGGAACTAGCAGAGCCATTAGCGGAACTGTTTAGTGAGTCTCTGAGCACATGAGAGGTCCCAGAAGACTGGAGAAGGGCTCATGTTATCCCGCTCCACAAGAGTGGTAGCAGGGAGGAGGCGGGGAACTACAGACCAGTCAGTCTTACCTCAGTAGTGGGCAAGATTATGGAGGCACTCCTTAAGGAAAGGATAGTGCAACACCTGGAATCCATAGGGCACAGGATCCAAGACAGCATGGGTTTACAAAAGGAAGGTCCTGTCAAACTAATCTCATAGATTTCTTTGACTGGGTAACGAGAGTGGTGGACCAAGGGGGAGCAGTTGATGTCGCCTACCTTGACTTCAGCAAAGCTTTTGACACTGTTCCACATAGAAGATTGATAAATAAGCTGGGTAGGCTCGGGGTGGGTCAGAAGTTGGTCAACTGGGTGGCAAACTTGTTGATGGGCAGAAAACAGAGAGTGGTGGTAAATGGTATACAGTCAGAAGAGATGCAAGTCACAAGTGGGGTACCTCAGGGATCAGTCCTGGGGCCAGTCCTCTTCAACATCTTCATTAGTGACCTTGCAGATGGACTAGAGGGTAAGGCTTGTCTGTTTGCAGATGACACCAAGATCATCTGTAGATGATCCAGATGGGGTGGGCAGAATGAGAAGAGATCTGGATAAACTAGCAAAATGGTCAGAAGAGTGGCAACTGGGATTTAATGCAAAGAAGTGCAAAATCATACACATAGGAAGAGAATCCTGAAGCCACCTATAGGCTGGGAGGAGTTGCTAGCAGTCACAAAGGAAGAAAGAGACTTGGACATCATCATCACTGATGACCTGAAATCATCAAAGCAGACCTCTAAAGCAGATAAGTAAGGCTGGGGTGTTAGGGTGTATTAGTAGGGATATCACAAATCGTAGAGGAAGGTAATAATCCTCTTTACAAGACACTAGTTAGGCCCCATCTGGAGTACTCGTGCAGTATTGGAGGCCACACCTTCACAAGGACATTAACCAAATTGAGGGCAGTCCAGAGAAGGGCAACCAAAATGGTGCAGGGACTGCATCAGAAGACATATGAGGACAGATTAACAGAGCTCAATATGTATACCCTTGAGCAAAGGAGGAGAGAGGTGATATGATCGAGGCATTCAAACACCTTAAGGGCATTAACAAGGTGAAAGGAGTCTAACATGTTTAAATATAAGAAAGTAGCAGGACAAGAGGACACAGCATGAGATTAGAGGGGGCCAATTAAGGGGAATGTGAGGAAATTCTTTTCACAGAAAGTTGGTGGATGCATGGAATGGCTTACCACAAGAAGTGGTGGCTATGAATACAGTGCAGGGCTTCAAACAGGCATGGGATAGGCATAAGGGAGCAATACAAATGACTATGAATAGATAGGCCACTGACAGAGCAAAGGCCAATGGCACATTTATAAGGTAGAAAAAGAAATGGGCAGACTGGATGGGCCTTGTGATCCTTATCTGCCGTCAACTTCTATGTTTCTATATTTCTATGTTTAGTAATCCCCACAATGGAGAGGAAGAAAATGTGAAGGATTTCATGGATTGTAGTACCTAAGGAGTTGTATATATTTCATTGTGTTCATGTGGGGCTTTTTGTATTGGTGACACACCAGTTCAAATCAAGAACTGGTGAACACATTTGTGCTGTCCAAAGGGGTGATATCTCTTATGCAATAGTTAGACACTTACAAAATTGTATGCAAGGAAAACATGAAGTCAGTTTTATGAGCATTTAAAAAGTGAGTCCTGGTACAAGAGGTAGTAATTGGGAACAAAAGATAGAGCATAAAGACTCATATTGGATCTACACCCTGGGGACGCAGCAAGGATGGGGTTTACACAAGAGCATTGATTTAGCAGCATTTTTGTAAACTTAAGTGGAACTAATGACTAGTTGTATTTCAATACATTATACCAGTCCCTTTAAATAAGGATCATTAGCCAGTTTTATATTTAACTTATTATTTGCATTATAGCACTTTTTAACTTGTAGATGGTGATGGCTGCTATGGTTACCACCCAATGTATATAGACTGTGGATAGCAGATGTAATATCACTCTAATGAAGCTTTGGGACACCTAAGCGAAATGTTAGTGTTGCTTGTTACCATCTCAGACTAGTGTAGTGTTTGCGGCCGCTCATAGCTATGTACTGCAGTCTGTGTTTCTGCTCTATGGTGAAAACAACAATAAATTGGTGGTAAGCTAAAACCTTACTCATTTGCCTTTTGTCCTTGCTGTTGGGTGCTCAGTATTTCTCTTTTTTGTTTGATTGTTTTTATGGAGCACCATGACTTTATCCTGGTGCTTGCCCACTGATTTGCTTCGCTTACATCGCAGAATGCTTTTCTCCCTTTTCTGACCCACTGTGGATCCAAACAACAGGCAGCAGGAAACAACATACTGGCACTCCTTGTACCTCTCCATGCTCCCTGTACTCACCCATACTCCCACTGTAGTTGGGAGAAGGGCCACTCAAACAAATCATTGAGGGGAGCAGACAAAAACTTCTCTCCCCAAGACTATGACCTTACAGGCCTCTACATGCAGTTATCATGGGTTGAACATACATCTTGGCCACCATCTTTTTGGATGGCTGGCACTCACCCCAGGATGGCTGCCTGACCAACCATTCTACCAGTGCAGAAAATCAGAATCCCAAAAGGCATTATAGGATGGTCGCTCGTGATGTGCGCGACCACGATTGAGCGACCGCCTAAGGGGCAAATCAATTGTGGCACATGTCACAGGGGCTACCAGGCAGCTACAGTGACCGGATGGGGTGGGGTGGGTTGGTGACTGTAGTGACAGGAAGTCACTACAGGTATGCGCCGTGGGGGGTGGGAGTGAGCACACCTGGTGAGGGGCAGGAGGGGTCTTGATGGGTGGTGCCATAGCAGGCTGCTGAGCTGGCCCCATGGTATAGCAGGTCAGCTCGTGGCTTTGATGGGTAGGGTGCTGGGTTTGGGCCCGGGCACAGTTTGCTTTTGTTGCGCCTGGCCCAGATTTAATTTTTTTATGTTTTGCCCCCCGACATGCACCCCCCTAGAGTTGAGAATCCTTAAGTAGGGGGGTGCAGGGGGTGCAGCCCCGTGCATAAACATAAAAAATATAAGTCCCAGGCACCATTTTGCTGTGTGCCAGGGAGTCAGAGCACCAAAATAGATTTTTGGCACTCTGACTTTGCCGTAACAACAATCGCCCTTCGGTGGTCGCCGTTATCCCATAGAACCCATAGGACCATGGACCTCTACCCTAGCCAGGACATCCCAAGCACCAACCTGCAAGATGAATATTTTCTGTATTTCTTTTATCATTTTACAGTACCCTGGGGTAAGGGAGGGGCTTGCCAGGGCAGTCTAACAGCAATGCTCCCCCAATCTCCCATCCTCAAAAGAAAAAGAAACAGCAATCTAGGGAGATAATAATAATAATAATAATAAAATTTATTTAATTGAGCGCCTTTCAAAATTTCAAAGGCATTGCACAGCAAGTACAAACACAAAAACATATTCAAATACATTCAATATAAAATCAAATACAAACACATAATCAAATACATTTAATATAAAATCAGATTAAAATAGGAAACGCCTTTTCCCATAAAAAAGTCTTTAGTGCCTGCTTAAAACTCCCCACTGTCCTGCACTCCTGGAGCTGATGGGGTAGAGAATTCCAGAGGGTAGGTGTAGCAAAACCAAATGCAAGAGCACCAGATGACTTCAAATTTACCCTCGGAATCTCCAGCAACCCCTCGTCAGCAGGCGGAGCTGTCACAGAGGGTGTAGGCACAGGAGCTCTTTCAAGTAGTCGGGACCCAAACCGTGTAGGGCTTTGTAGGTCAAAAGACCCACTTTAAAGGTGATCTACCACTGTATTGGCAGCCAGTGCAGAGCACGCAGCACAGGGGTGATGTGAGATCTTCTAGACGCCCCAGTCAACAAACGTGCTGCTGCATTCTGCACTAGCTGCAAGCGGCAGATATCAACCCCAGGAAGCCCTAGGTAAAGGGAGTTACAGTAATCAAGGAGCGATGTCACAAAGGCATGGACCAAAACCGGCAGGTCACTGGGTGGAACAAGGTGCCTAATCCTGGCAATGTTCCTAAGATGGAAGAAGGCCAGCTTGATGACTGCAGACACCTGATGTGAAGGTCAAACCAACGTCAAGCTCCACTCCCAGGTTACGCACCCATTCAGAGGTGAGGATCTGGTCCTCCCCCATGATTAAACCGGGGGGAAGCCCAGTCCTCAGTCCCTCTACCCTATGACCCAGGTCCACAACCATAACCTCAGTCTTTCCTGGGTTCAACCTTAGACCGCTGGAATTCGTCCAGTCTTGGATTTCTGCGAGGCAGTTGTTCAGTACCGAGATAGCACCAACCTGGTCAGGTGTGAAAGACAGGTAGAGCTGGGTATCATCAGCATAGCAGTGAAACCTCAGCTGATACCTTCTTACAATGTCTCTGAGGGGTAGCATATATACTGCGAATAACATGAGGGACAGCACTGAGCCCTGAGGCACCCCACATGGCAGAGAGAAGGCCCCAGACAAAAACAAACCCGAGACCACTCTCTGCATTCTCCCTGCGAGGAAAGATGAAAACCATCCGAGGACTGTACCCGACAGCCCACAAATGGACCTCAGGCATTCGAGCAGAACCCCATGATCCACAGTATCAAAAGCTGATGATAGATCAAGGAGAACCAAGATAGAACGGTGTCTCCGGTCTCTCACCATCAGGAGATCATTGAGCACCCGAACCAGAGCAGTCTCAGTACTATGCCTCTTACGAAAACCAGACTGGAGAGGTTCATATAAACTATGGATAGTCAAATGGTTATCCAGTTGAGCAGCCACAACTTTCTCAATAACCTTCCCCACAAAAGGGAGGTTAGAGATTGGCCTGTAGTTTGCTAGGTTATCCGGGTCTAGAGAAGCTTTCTTTAGAAGGGGGATCACCACCTTCTCTTTCAGGGAGCTAGGAAACACTCCCATATCTAAAGAGCACTGGGTAATCTGAGCTAAGACCGGGCCGATGATCTCACTACAACCCAAAATCAGGGAAGTAGGGCCATGGTCTAAACTACAGCACGTGGGACGCATCTCCTGGACAATCCTTATAGTGTCTATGAGATCCGGCAGGTCAAAGGCACTCAAGGAAACTCCAGGCTCTGTGACAGGGCACCGATCAAGAGCAACACCCTTAGAATAAAGTTGGAGGCACTCCCTCCTGATGTCTTCAACCTTATTCGCAAAGAATTGAGCGATCTCCTCACAGTCAGTTTGAATAAAAACTCGATGGATCTGCTGACAGGTTAGGTTGCACAGTCTGTCAACAGTTCTGAAGAGCTGGGCTAGTCGATTCTGTGTGACAGAAATTTCCCTGGACAGGAATTCTGCCTTCTTATGGGAAATTTCTGTTTGGTAGAGTTTATAAGACTCTAACAAAATAAGGTGGTCGGCATCAGTGGTCGTCTTCCTCCAACGACGCTCTAACTCGCCCGTCCTCTGCAACCCTCTCAGAGCTCCATCAAACCATGGAGCGCCGGGACGACGTGGAAGGGGGAGAACACGGACAGGTGCAATCTGATCGAGGGTTACCGATATGGCCCTATTATAGGCCACTACCAACTGCTCAGGATCAGTGCAGAACTCGTCCAACAACGAGAGGTCAATAACCGCCATCAGGTCTTCAGGGACCACGTCCTGCGATGGGCGGTATCTGACCAACTCCACAGGGGCCAACCTACCCAGGGGGGCCTAAAAATTGAACCCAACTGAGTAGTGATCGGACCAACTGACTGGTTCCACCACCAAATCGGAGGCTTGATCCCAGGAGGAAGACCAGGTCAAGAGAGTGACCTCCTTTGTGTGTAGCTGAGAAACAACCTGTGTAAAGCCCAGAGATGTCATCTCCTGGAGAAATGTTGACCAAAAGTGAAGATTCGCCGATCGAGCCAAGCATTGAAATCGCCCAGAACCATCAGTCTGGGCGACTCCAAAGGCTCATGTTGGCGTGAAAGCTGCTATTTCCTGCAGAAAGAGCTTCTCATCACCTGGTGGATGATAGATGAGGGCAATCCTGCACCCTACACCAGCTACCACAGTACACTCAAATAACCTGGCCTCTTCAACTGGTACACCGGTTAGGCCTAATTCTGTCTTGATTGGCTTAAGGGGTCCTCTCACAGTGATCACATGCACAAATCTCAGTCTCTGTGTTGAGAGAATGATTCATCCTTTTCACTGCAGTAGTCAAGAGAATTTTTGCTGTGTATCACATGCTGTGGCTTTCACCCCACTGAGTTAGGACTTTGCCCATATTTGTGGCAGAAATCTGTCTGAATTTAGTTTAATAGAACTTGAACACATTATTGTTTGTCCAAGGGGAACACATTATTGTTTGTTTCAGTGGGGGGATCGCATACAGACCCTGTTACAAAAAGAATCCAAGAGAATATACATTAAAGGTATTACACCCAACTGGTCTGACTGACCATGGTGACAGTAGACCCTTCTTGTAGGCTGCTTCCATGTATTGAGAGACACGGTTGGAGTTTATTTAATTGTCCCAAATTTTTGCCTGTACTTATCTCCCTGCTAGGATTTAATTCCTTGTATTTAATTTCTTATGTTTACCTTCCTTTCCCTTTCCACCTTTCCACTCTCCTACTGTCCCCCCGTTCCCCTTACCCCCTTTCCTTACCCCATCCCTTTCTTTATTTTACTTTTCTATATAGCTTTCTTACATCCTTTTTTATTTTTGCATGTACCAAATTTAGATATATTTTTAAAATTTATTATAGTGTATATGGAGACAATTTTACACATATCAGTTTAGTGTCATTTTTCAGTTTATTAAAATTTAGTTGAGTACATAATTATTGTGGATATCATGCACCCTGTATCTGTCCGTGCCACATGTGTAGGCATTGTATTGTGATTGCACCATGAGGATGACATGTCGACGTCCTGGCATAGTCGTCGAGCAGTTCAGGAAGTGGGAGTTTTGAAAAATTCTAGAAAAATGTTAGCGATATTTAGTGAAGGAGAAGTTGAGAGTGTGGCACATTTAACTGAAGCGTGAAAAAGGTGTAAGTGTATGGCAGGGTTGCTCTTTCCTGTCTTTTGGGAGTAGGACAACCTTGGAGGAATGCAACGTGTTTTTGGAGAGGGCGGATGGCAGATTTGTTGAATGCAATGGTGACAGGAGTTAGCTGGAACAAGATGGAAGGTCATTCAAGTCCTGGCAGAGGAGCATTTTATTGGTGTAGAGAAGCAGTTTTATTAATTTAAACGATGTGTGTAGAAAGCGGGTCATCAGTCTAGTGTAATAGTTACTGCTGAATGGGTATTCTGCGAGCTGTAGCAGAAATTAAAAAGAGGAAATGGAGCTGCAGTGATTTATATACAGGTAGGGAGAGTGCTGGGAGAAATACGAGGCGCAGCAATGTGTGGAAAAGTGAAAGTGGAAGTAGTGCTGATGGGGAGGGGACTGATGATGAACCTACTATGTGTATAAATCTTGATGAGGTAGCTAATATGTGCATAAATTTCATTTATATATATAATTGCTCAGATATCAGATTTACCATGTCTTCTTTGTCCATGCCTATTACATAAATAAATTTATAATTATATACAGTATATATCAAATTCATTGCAAAATATGGAGTTAATGCACCGGTTAGGGTTACATTTAAAAGTTGGGAAATGTGATATGATTTCTAGCCCTAACTCCCCAACCTCCCAAGCAGCAAAAGAACAAGACATACAAGCAACTGCAGATAGCCATCATCAGGTAAGACAAACAACATACAACTGTTTCCAGATTACACAAATGCAATATCACCGATTTGCTATCTTATAAAATGGGAACTAAGAATCATGCATCCTGGCTGAAACCTGCTCCTACTCACTGGATTGAGACAGCACAACCAATTGGTATGAAAAGTCCTGGTACCAATGTTGCTCAATTACTAAAAATAACAGTATGGTGCTCCTACAGTAAATGCTGCATTGTACAGTGGGGTCCAAAAATGGGGCACTGTGATTGACTGCCAGGCACTTTTTAGCCATGGCAAATCATAGCATAACCACTGCCAAATATGCCAGTCAGCCACTTTACCCAAACAAAAGTAAAACTAAATCAGTGTTCTTACTCTGGTGTCTGAAATCAAAAGAAAAAGCCACCAAATTAGCTTCTCTCTAAGTGTAGATGATAAAATGGCAACTGCAATTTTGTTTCTGTGCTCTCAAGCATGCCGATACCAGAACTTCCTATATCCCATTAGAAAATGGGCATGAAAAATAAAGCATCCTGACTGGCTGAAATCAATGGTCAGGCATGCATTTATTTTTCAATAGATGCTCAGAAAATAAAAAGTACCAGCCCCAGTGCTCCTTTACTCACTCAGGTACCCTTGTGCCCACTCTGCTCCCTCATTGGCCAAACGCACCCCAGTGAATTTGAAATCCCTGTCATTTTTAGTTTCTCACTTAGCGAGAGATAGAGCTCCCCACCCGATACAAAACACTTTTGTACCATTTATAGACAAACACACAGCCTTGCCACCTTCCCCCACCCTGCCTGTCTCTCACATTAAAAAAGTGAATCCTAATATAAGCACAGTGGCAGCGAAGCAGCTTGACACCGTACTTCCCCGTATTGCAAAAAAAATTACTCTTTCACACAGATTGGAAACGCACCTTACCAATTGAGTCAGCACCCATACCATTTCTAAATTCTACACTTTATCAAAAAAACACTTCAAATGGGAGAGAACGGGCCATCGCAAAATCAGTTTTCTTTTTTTTAAAGTCAGCGGTCAGTCTGCAAAAAGTCTGCTGCTGCTATGCCATCATCAGCCCTGCTGTAACACTGAAGCACCAGCTGAACCCTGCTATCCCTCTCGAGTAAATACCTTCAATACGTAAGCATTAGTCCTAGTGCTGCCGCTCTCCACAGACTTCATGCTGGTGATGTAAAATAAAGCCCACCAGTAGGATCGGATTCAAGGCAGCCTCTCACTCTTTCTCCCGGTGTCCTCACAGTCACTACTGACAGCGCTTCACACTGATCGACCCATCAACATTCTCTCCCTTGAATCCCCAGCTTTAACCGTTTCTCAAAAGTCTACCCCAAAACATAGGCATGATAGTGAGAAGGAGGAGGTGCCACCATGCCACAAGAACGACTGCGCTGGGGTGAGGGTGGGGGGACTTGCACTTTGCACAGCAGCAGCAGCATGGACAGGGAAAGAAACAAATACAGAAACCCCAAAATTAAACCCAAGCAGGAACAAAAAAAAAGGGGTTTACAGTTAACTGAGTGACAGTGTGTGTATGTGTGTATGTGTGTTTGTGTGTGTGTGTGTGTGTGGGGGGGGGTCTTTCAACCATGCCAACCAGCTCAAAAAGTTAAAACTATGAAAGCTTCATTAGGACAACCCTAGGTTAAAAAAATAGCAATCAAATGCAGGTGGAGGAACTATTTCACTACAAAATAAATCAAGCAACTAACTGTTTTAACATTTAAACATAAAAATATTTTTTACAAACATATAAAATACAGTTGTCCATTTTACAAGTGCAATAATACCCTCCAGGGTGGGTGGTATTTGGCAATACCGGACCTTCCAGGGCTATAAGGCCCTCTGCCTGCGGTGTCGGGCCTCATTATGCCCAATACAGCCCACCCTGGAGGGTATTAGTGCTTATCTAACAAATCCCCCGTTATTCCACTGGATTTCTATGCCCTGTCCCATCTATCTGTACTACAACACTCTTTCTGTCTCTCTCTCTTTCTCTCTCTGGGTAATGACCCTCACTCCTGGACCCTCTACCACACTCAGTAAACCAGTCCCTGGATCAATCTCTCTCTCTCTGCAGCCTCCACATCTAACTTTAAAGATTGCTTGATCACACATCAAGAACATCCTTCATAGCCCTCCTGGGCCAGAAAATGAAGGAATTTCGTAGTAAAAACATTTATTTATACAGGAGTTTGGAGAAACACACACTGTTAGGACCATAAATATCCTATTTACAAGCTGTTCCTGTTTTATGTTACTCACTAGTTACAGATTACACATAGAAACTAAACTTTTACAAACATTAGAGACCATCGGTTTAAAAGCAAAACAATATACTCATTAACAAATTATTAAATATTACATATTGCTACAAAATTCATGTTTGACTTTAAATACAGCTCCATCTGTTACGTACACATCTAAAATACAATTCTTGTTTCATTGCAGTTTTGAACGCAGTTGCAGATATTTCAGGATCTCACAATTGTGGAGGCAACTAACTAATTGTATGTTAGAAGCCTTGCATTGAAATGACATTTTCCCATAATCGTTCCTTACTTTTGGCACAACCAGTACTCTTGCCCCTTCATTTCTTAACTGAAAGGCGTGGTTTGGCTTTACCAATTTGTCCAATAATCTGGTTGGTCTATTGTTTTTGAAAATTCTATGCATGGAAGTTGCCCAGACCCTTTATCTTTTTAACTCCAGCGATATCCCGTCTAATCTTTGGTACATCAAACAGTGATGTGTGTTATAATCACATTTAAGAATTAATCTGGCCAATCTGTTATAACTAATATTTAGTTTGTGTAATACATTTTTGTTTGTGCAACTGTAGATATACCTCCCATAGTCCATTATAAATATAATTAGTAGGTTGGCCACAGTCAGTCGAGCTTTCCTAGTAATACAAGTTGACACTCATCTTAGAGCTCCTATTCTGTTATTTATTTTTCTTGTTAATTCCTTAATATGTTGTTCAAAAGGCAGGTGTTGGTCAATATTAACATCCACATATTTTCAAGTAGAAACTTGGGTTAAGGTTGACCCATTCAGAGTTTTTATTTCTAATTTATTTGCTTTTCTCATGTTTCTGGATGAAACTGGACTAAAACACATTGATTGTGGGTTTTTTTTGTATTCATTATAGTTTCAAGGAAGTAAACCAGTTCTGCATGATAGTAAAGTCTAACTGTAATTTATGTTCTACCTGCTTTATATCTTTCCCCTCGGACACCAGCACTGTGTTGTCAGCATATACTCTTATACTTGTTAGGTTCATACTGCTTGTTAAATAATTCAGGTAGATAAGAAACAGTAAGGGGCTTACTATAGATCCCTGAGGCACACCCTGTGTTACTGGGGATATACTTGAATATTTCCTACCTACAGTGACCAGCTGAGACTGGCCTTATAAATAGAATTGAAACCATCTGCGTGATTCTTCTGCTATTCCTATATTGATATTTTTAGAATGGTGAATGCCATCTCCTACAATACTAGTCTACCTAGCAATAGGGTACTGTTTACCACACAGAGGAAGGATATTACACAAAAATAATATAAAAAAGTTTGCAACACTTCTGTCTGCAGAAACACAGGACTCTGTGATCCACAACTTCTGCAGCCAAAGGTACTCATGCACACTGTAAGACATACACACACTTTTGACTGCAGAAGCCAAAGAAAGAGTCCATCCATCCACCTGTGGAATTGCAGGACCCTTTGAACCCTGCAGTTTTGTGTATCTGCAGATGCAAAGAATTCATGTGGCTGTCTGAGAACTGCAGAAGTGCAGGGCCTTCTGGGCCCAGCACATCCATGTGACTTCGTCATGCTTCATAACTGCAGTGCCTATGGGACTGTATGCTTCCATGCAGCTACAGTTACAGATGTGCAGGGCCCTCTGGGCCCTATGCAAAGATAAGCCTTCACTGTATGGTTACTTGTTGCCTTTGTGACCAATACTGCACCATCCCACCACAGGTTAGGGGTGGTGCTGCATGGCAGTGCTGTTCCCTGCATTGGCACATCCAGCTGGCTTATTGAGCTTGTCCCCAATCTAAGCTCACTGGCACGGGATCACAACACACTACCAGCTGAACCAAATATCAGCCTTGCCCACAATGCTTCTTCATAACTTTTTTTTACTTTCTGACCCCATGTCATGCACATGGTTGCTAGAATGTGTTAAATCCCACACAAAAGAGCAACTGCAAAATCACCTTGCAACCTGTATTTCAAAAGTGCAACCATCATTGTTCATGAGGTAGGATCATGTAAACAGTATATTAAAAATCCAGGACTAAAATATTGTAAAATGGCCACGTTATTAGTAAAAGCATGCGAGACAAAAAAAAATCACACTTTCATGTTGAAAGCCGGTATTGCACTATTGTACTTAATGTACAACCTAAACATTCTTATATCACATATAAAAATCTTCTACCATTCAAAAGCAAGAATTTTAGGTTTGTACAAAAACAAAAGTCTCAAGTAGCACTTAATCTATGACCAAAGAGTTCCTTGTCTTCATATAAAAATCTCTGTCTGGCCTAAATACTTTTTTATTTGATTTTACATGGAAAAATATTGGGTTGCAGTTAATGTGCGATCAAAGAATTCTTCAACTACATATAAATATCTCTGCCTGTTCCACAAAATAGTGTGTTTTTTTAGTCCCCCCCCAAATTCTTTGTTCTCACTTAAATATGCAACCTAAGAATTAATCTGGCAGAAAAACGAGCATTTTTGGTGTGCACAAAACATTCTTCAGACGCACTTAAATGTGCAACCCAGGAATTCCATTTTTGGTACACATAAAAAAATTCATCAGTTGCACTTAAATGTGTGATTCTAAAGTTTGTGACTTGCAGCTCAAAAATTTACCATCTCACTAAGCTGACAGCCAAAGGACTTTATTTTTACATTTTGACCACATATCATGAACTTGATTGCAAGAATGTGTTATATGCTGAAAGCAACTGCAAAATAGAGGATAATGTATAGTCTGCAATCCATAACAAGTGTATTCTTTGTCAAGAGGTTGCTGTGGTGACAGTTTGAACCTCAAGAGTGCAGCTCGAGAGGTTTGTTGCAATGGCAACCTCGAGACAAAGATATATGTTTGGCATGGATTGTAGACCATACATTATCTTTTATAGTGTATGGTCCACTATCCGAGGGTTCAAGATTAACAAAATAGCCCTTACTTTTACTTTTTTCCCCCTCAGACTCACTCTCCTCATTCCCACTCTCACCGCTGCAGCCACTACAGACAGACACTCCACGTGCAATGTACGTTATGTGTTGTTATGCTGCAGTAGCTATGTATCTAGTTCAGCATAACAGCTACAATGGTGTAGCTACTACAGCATAACAACACTATTGGAGTTATGGATTTTTATCCATAACAACGTTCCACCATACACTATATCACCTTTTGATCTGTATTTGAAAATTCCCACCATCCTCATTCATGAGGGGGACATGAGGTAGAGTCATGTTAACTGTATATTCAAAATTTGGCACTAAAATATTGTATAACAGCCAAGTTATCAGTAAATGTATATGAGACAAAAAGTTTTCATGGGCCCCAAAAGTGGGATTCTTGTCTTACACATTTAAGTGCAACATAAGAATTTTTTGTGTGCCCCAAACATGTAACTCTTGGGTTGCACATTTAAGTGAGAACCAAGAATTCCATTTTTGGTGTGCACTGTGCCCTAAACATTCTTAAATGTGTGACACAAGAAATTGTGGCTTGCAACACAATAATTGGCCATCTTAGTAAGCTAACAGGCAAATAACTTAAAGTCCAAAGAGGTATTTAAGTCCCATTTCTTAAACAAACACCAGACACAAGGTGAACGGGTCCTGTTTAACAAGATTCATATTTTTTTTTAAAGAAATGTTTTTTTTTTTTGCTGTTTTTTTTGTCATCACCTAGCAGCCAGACAGTTTGAATTTTGTCTGAACTTTGCAGGGTAGAAAGGGCTTGCCTTAGAATGATGCCTTTGGTTGGTTTGGTGAAAAAAATATTAATCTATTCCAGAGTTATAAGGATTTGAAATTTTAGTTCCGAACATGCTCAGTGGGGTCTTTTGGATAGCTGTTTGATATGAAAGAAGAATTTGGCCATACAAAGGAAGATTTATCTTTCATGAGGGGGTAATCCTCTTTCATGAGAGAAAATTCTTCTTTTGTAGGGCAGCCATCTTGTTTCTTTTTTTCCAAAACAATATTATTTCAAACCCCATAAAAATGATATGCTGCAGAGACACCAACATGTGTGTCTTGCTAAATGGGACCCCATCAGCTAGATTCTGGAGTTTCTTTTTGGAAAAAGGACCCAGACTTGTGTTTTTAAAACATTTATAAAATCCTCTTTTGTGAAATGATTTTCTTATTTCATTTATGGCTCACAAAGGAGGAATAGAGTCACTTGAAAGATGATTAGGTTTATATGAAAGAAGAAGTTGGACTTAGTTTGTTTTTCACATTCTTCTTTTGTATGAACCAATCCTTTTTTATGAGCTCATGAAAATCTCACGAAAGAGAATTGGTTTATACGAAAGCAAAAGTTGGACTTAGTATTTTTTCACATTCTTCTTCTGTCACAATTGTGCCAAACATTATAAAATTGGACTCATTTTTGGCAGATACATTCGGTGAAATTGTGCCACCCATTGGGGTTGATGCAGGGCTTGACAAAAGCCCTGTATCGCCCTTTTAAAATCAGGCCCCATGTCTTTGGCTAAAACTGTATCCATAGAAAAGTCTCAATGAGTACTATAAGACAATAAGGCTAACACTTAATACCCACTCACAAATTCATGGGCTGTGTCCAGCACTGTAAAATTACCTCCCAAGTGCCCATAGCATGACACTGCAAGTTTAGCAAGCCATGAGTCCATCACTTTTTGGAGTTAAGAGACAGTCTATACTGTATATCAAAAGAAAGGTCTTAATGGGTACTACAAGACTAACACTTAATACCCACCTACAAATTCATGAGTTGTACACAACACCCCAAAATTACCTCCCATGTGCCCTTAGGATAACATTGCAAGTTTAGCAAGCCATAAGTTCATCACTCATTGGAGCTGAGGGACAATCTGTATATCAAATAAAGGTCTTAATGAGTAGTACAAGAGTAATACTTAATACCCACCCACAAATTCATGGGTTGTGAACAACACCCCAAAATTACCTCCCAAGTGCTCATAGGATAACATTGCAAGTTTAGTAAGCCATAACTCTGTCATCTTTTGGAGTAAATGAATAATCTATATATCAAAAAAGTTCTAAATGAGTACTACCAGAGTAACATATAATACGCCCTCACAAATTCACAGGGTATGCACAGCAGTCCAAAATTACCTCCCAAGTTGTTTTTTTTTCACATTCTGCTTTCATATGAAGCAATCCTCTTCCGTTAGGTCACCAAATGCTTCATACAAAAGAAGATGTTGGACCTATTTTCTTTTCACATTCTTCTTTCATATGAACCAATCATCTTTTGTGAGATCGTGAAAATCTCATAAAAGAGGATTGGTTCATATGAAAGAAGAAGTTGGACTTAATGTTTTTTCACATTCTTCTTTTATATGAACTAATCCATTTTGTGAGATTTTCACGAACATTTCATGAAAGAGGGTTGGTTCATATGAAAGAAGAAGAAGTTGGAGTTAATGTTTTTTCACATTCTTTTTTTCATATGAATAAATCCTCTTTTAGTGAGCTCATGAAAATCTCATGAAAGAGTATTGGTTGATATGAAAGCAGAAATTAGACTTAGTATTTTTCACATTTTCTTTCATATGAACCAATCCTGTTTTCAGAGGTCATGAAAATCACACAAAAGTGGATTGATTCATATTAAAGAAGAAGTTGGATTTAGTGTTTTTTCACATTCATAGGTTCATAGGTTTGTACGAGTACAGTGGGTAAAATAACCCTTAGTGTACTCGCCACCATCATCGGTGGAATTCAAATTTAATTTCACCCATATGTAGATCTAAATTTGTCTTAAAGGGGCCCAGTGTGATACTTTGTACTACGTTCACAGGTTGGTTGACAATTCCAAATATTAACCACTCTTTGTGTGTACCAATTGTTTCTTTTTCGAGTATTGTTTTGGGTTCCTTTTAGTTTTAATGAATGTGATCAAGTGTTAAATAAAGATTGATTACTAATTAGGCCTATTGTTTCAAGGATGACATCGTTATTCATAACTTTGTATGTAAGGCATAAATCTCCACAAATTCTTCTGTATTCCATGGAGTAAAGTCCCAACTTTTTCAATCTAATTATATAATCATTTCCTTTTAATGCATAAACCCTTTTAGTAGCCTTACGTTGTACTTTTTCTATGAGTTTTTTGTTTCTTATCAAACAAGGTGAGACTACAGAAGAAGAACAATATTCAACAATATCCATTCATCTTTCATATTTTAAAATTCCCCTAGAATAACATTGCAACTTTAACAATCCATAACTCCATCAGTGTTTGCAGTTAAGGGACAATCTAAGACTAAAAAAGTCTCAATGACTACTGCCAGATAACACTGGAACTTTAACAAGCTGTAGATCCATCAGTCTTTGGCAGTTAAGGGACAGTCTATATATCACAATAAAGGTCTCAGTGAGTACTATATGACTAAGTCACTACAAAATACATGTATAAAAACATAAAAATTAAAAAAAGTGCACATTTTCATAGGATAACATGCAACTTTAACAAGCCATAAGTGTTGTCAATATTTGGAGTTAACAGACAATCTCTATATAAAAAAGATCTCAATGAGTACTACAACACTAGCACATAATCTGGACTGGACAGTGTCAGTGGCTCAGTAGGTAGCACACTCGCCTATGAGGCTGGGAGATCAGAGGGCTGTGGGTTCAGTTCCCACATCTGGCACTTGGGTTACTATCCCAGTACTGACACTGTAATGTAGCATGAGAGGGGTGCTGCACTTCTGAGGTGCCATCTTTCGGATGAGACGTTAAACCGAGGTCCCATCTGCCTAGATTGGTGGTAGTTCAGGTGGATGTTAAAAATCCCATGGCACTTATCAAAAAGAGTAGGGGAAAGTTTTATTGAGACAGAAAATCATGTGACACATACCAGTACAGCACAAAATCTGTAAACAACAGGGGGAAAAAATACAAAGGTAATACAGCAGGTAGCAAATTTCAAACCGAAAAGAAAAACAATACAAAAGTATAACAAAGGAATAACCATCAAGTCACAGCAGAATCTGAATCAGTTATCCAAGGAAGTGCAATCCATAAAGCAAGCAGTCATGACTCTGTGTGCATGTTCTGTTCAAATTCGTAGATGGTTTTCAAATCTTTCACAATTTTATGTTCTAGTTCCAAATATGTGCAGTCTTTCTGCTGTAGGGCAAACTGACATCTAGCCATCCAAATGTTCCATTTAATCAAAATGAGAACAAGATTTAAAGTATCCGTATGTCAGAAGGACCATTGAGGGGAAAAAACACCATACATAAGCATCTGAAAAGTTACAGACTGGAATATCGGAGTAGCCCACTTCCGTGCCAAAAAGGCCCACCAATTCCGAATAAAGGTACATTCAAAAAATAGATGAGAGATCGTCTCCAGTGCAGCATTGCATAATGGCCTAGAACACAATCTATCCTGAAGCTGTTTATGTTTGTGGTTGGCTTTAACATTTATCCGTTCATGGCAAGATAGCCAATGAAAATCCCACATGTGTGCAGGTATTCTTTTACAGCACAACAAGGATAAAAGGGAAGAAAGATGCTGGACTGGACATTTATTGAAAGGGGATTGTGGCATACAGACAGAGGAGAGAAGAGTCTTATACAGGGTCTTGTGCGAATGAGCAATAAGCATCTGAGGCAATACTTTCCATTGCTTCAAGCGTAAAAACATATGTTTCACATACAACGGTGTGCCTTCAGAGTGTCGTAACACACGTAAGGAGTTATGTTCCCACTGGTGGAACCAAACTCCACAAGAATCATAAAACCACATTTCCCATCCCCTCTGAAAGTTCATCAGAAGTGGCCGCAAATTGGCCATGAAAAAAATGCTAGAAAAAAACAACAAAGGATTTATCATACTGACACCACCCTCCATAACGGACAAATAAGTGACATTCCTCTTTATTGGGTTCAGCCTGCTCCCCCACAACACCTGAAAGAACAGGCTGAAAACCGTAGTTTCCAATTGCTTCAGAATAGGAAAGACATAACTTAAATATAGAAACAATGGAATCAAAAAGGTCTTTATCAAATAAACTCTCTTTTTTTTCCCAATCGACCCTCTATTCCAAGAGGCGACTTTCAGTTTACCCTGTCATAATTTATAATCCCAATTAAAAAAATCAGACTCTCTGGTTCCAAAATAAACCCCTAGGATACGAATGGGGCCCTCCACCAGATGTAGCGGGCCACTATGGGACATCAGGGCCACGACAGAACCTAACCCAATACCCACACTTTTGTCAAAGTTCAGACGGGCTCCCGAATAAGTTCCAAACAAGGAATATACTTGTAGAGAGGCTGCCACCGAGGACGCATCAGCTACTAAGAAACAAATATCATCTGCATATGCAATAGCTTTAAAAGGTGCAAGCATAGCAGAGCAGGAGATGGCATGGATCTGAGGGTGAACATTCAGGCGTCTGAGCAGGACATCTAAAAACAGGACATACAGCAGAGGACTAACAGGACAGCCTTGATGGACTCCTCTTTTAACAGGAATCATAGGTCCCACCCACCCATTTACCACAGGAACCACCGTGGCCGTCCTGTAGAATTTTTGTAGCCATCCTATCATGTCTTCTGGTATATGCAGAAAATGTAATGCCGTCCACGAAAAATCATGGTTAACCGAATCAAATGCTGCCTTCTGATCCACTGATACAATAATACCAGAGGTCAGGCCCACAAAGCCATGGGCAAACAGTTCCCGTAGGAGAATCAGGTGATCCGAGATTCGCCTGGTGGGTATAGAGCAAGACTGGGCAGGATGCAAGACCTCGGCCGCAATGCCAGTTAGACGTTTCACGATAATTTTCATTAATATTTTGAAATCAGTATTTAACATGCAAAGAGGGCGTCAATTCTCAAGAAGGTGAATGTCGCCCTTCTGTTTGTAAACATACATCAATGCACCTTTCGTAAAGTCTAATGGAATATTCTCGCTACGTAACAAGGCATTAAATACTGAGGTCAGTTCAGTGGCCAAGTGAACATTTAACACTTTATACAAATCAGCTGGAAGACCATCCGGGCCAGGAGATTTCAGCAAGGGCAATGAAGAAATTGCCAAAGACAGCTCCTGCATCATCAAGGCAGCACAAGCCACAGCCACACTCTGTTTCGAAGGGAGTGGGATCTCAAGATCCGTGTACAGGGTGGCAATGTCATCCATTGCAGCTGGAAGGGGGGAGAATAAAGCAGTTGTGTGATCTGTCACAATCTGCAGAATTTCAGAACCTGTAGAGCACAACGTACCTACAGAATTTGCTAGGCTCAGCATGGATTTCTGGGAAACGAGACGTGAATTAGACTCAAAAGGGCAAACTACGTCCCGTGGTCCAGACATGTGGAATTTATGTTGATGGTACAATTGTAGGGATTGTCTGGACTGAAAACATAGCATATCCCTCCGTATTGCGTGTAGTTGAAGAGATAGGTCCTGGCCAGTCATATGTGCTATAGAAAGCAACAACTGGAGACGAGCTCTCTTCTGTAAATATTCCAAATAATCCCTCCTACATTTATGTCGACTGTAACTTTTCAGACAAACAATCAAGGCATGTTTCGTATCCAACCACCAACGTATTGGATCATCATAGCAAATAAACACAGATTTATGAGCAGAAAGAAAAGACAGAAGAAATCTTTGAAACATCAGGTCTTGTAACAAGGAAGTGTTAAATTTCCAAAATCCCGGCCCTTTGCTAAAAGGGGCGACTGAACCTATACTGACTGATAGTAGTTTGTGATCAGAGTAGGCTACCGCCTGTACCTGAGCGAAGCCTATTGGCAACGTATGGGACAAAAAGACAAAATTAATCCTTGTTGCCAACGTGCCCTTTTGAAATGTGAGGGTATGATTGGTCGTGAAAGAGAGGTAAGCATCGGTCAAGTGCGCCGTACGAATTAGTTTATCCAATTCATGGGAGTCACAAAAAATTTTCTTGTGGTGGTAAATGAACCTTTGTCCTGAAGGCTCAGGCCACAGTTAAAATCTCAGAAAAATTCCTTGGAATGGCGTGTGTAAATAGGGGAGAATCAAAGAAAACAAGGCTATGCGGGCCGACTTAACTTGAGGGGCATAAATGTTTATGACTCGCTACGGGCAGTTACCTAAAACAAAATCCAAAATGAGGACCCTACCAGGAGCTAAATCAAACAATTTAAGTAACCGAAAGTCTGGAACATTAAGTAATATGCCTAGACCCGAACAGGGGTCCAGGCCTATAGACCAAAACGACGGGCCCAAAAGCCAGTCTTGTTTAACTTGCCTAATCTCCTGCACCATGTGGAGTCTTGTATCCTGCAACAAAAAGATACCCAATGGCAAAAGTCTTAAGAAGGAGAACACTAACCTATGTTTCTCCATACGTTTCATACTGTTTACATTGATAGTATGGCAAACGAAGTGCGCCATGTCACAAAAAGTAGGGTGTCAAGAAACATCAAGACTTTCTCTTCCCAGCCACATTCTTTCCTTTAAGCTTAACTCTAGCCTTACGCTTTTGTGAGATGCCGGTGCCCAGCTGGAGCTCCGAATCTGTAGTGCCATCAGGGAGAGAAGACGCAATGGAGGAAGTGTCAGACTCACCACCCGCATCATCAGTAGAAGGCTGAAGCACCTCGAAGGTGTTAGACAGGGCTATGGGTTGGGTCAGCAATGTCTTCATAGGAGGTGGCGAAGTATGAGGACCAGTCCTCAGAGACCTCCAAAGCATGACAGTAAAGGGTTCACAGGGGGGGTGGCATAGTACTAGGACCCGGGATTTGATCTAAGTCAGCTTTTTGTGCCTGTGTAATCACAAAGCGTTGATCAACGCCACCATCATGATTCGCCTGAGCGTGGGCAGACCAGTGGCAAGTTTGAAACGTATGGCCTAGCTCTTCACAAAGGTTACATCTGCTAACATTCTGGCAATGAATCCCAACATGGCCTAACTCACCACAATTGTTACATTTTATCTTATCACATACATTACTCAGGTGTGAGGGATCCCCACATCTGTAACAGGCTTTGGGCTGACCCGGGTAAAACAGGACCCCCCTATCATGACCTAAGAAAAAGGAATTAGGTAAATGGACAGGGCCAGAGTCATTGGTATCTAACAGAACTTTAAACTTCCACCCTCCCGTCCAAATATTTTCCGTGTCCAGGATAGCTTCAGGTTGGCCCTGTACCTTACAGCATTGTTTCAACCAGTAAACAATATCAGACACATCCACACCTTCATTCCGAAACATCACCATAATGGTCTTAAAGGCAGGTTTTGAGAGGGGGACGGCCTGAAAAGAAGTCCACAAAGCAGTATTCCTCAAGGTGTGGTATCTAGCTCAAAAACGGTCTATGCCACGAGATGTCTGAAAACTCACATCAAATGTGGATTCGCCTGTTACATGGATCAGAGCATAGATCTCATGGGCAAAACATTTCAACAAGTCCTTTAACAGAGTTCTGGCCACATACATGTGGTCAGGAGGGTCTGGAAGTCCACCTCTATAAACAAGTCTAACAGCGTTATGTCTTTTCGCAGCGAGGACAGGATGTTGAAATAAAGAGGAAAAAGAATGAGACTGTCCCACCTGTATAGAAGGCGTCTTACCCGCAGCAACAGAATTCAAGATATTTACTGCCTTGCCATCAGAGGGAGGAAAGACAGCCGAAGTGGACTCTTGCACGAGGGCCAAAACAGGATTCTGAGTGAGTTGAAGTTCCATCGGCATGCTCAAGGGGTCAGGAGAACTTGGTGAATCTGGCTTCCCCAGTTGCACATCCAGGAAGTCCTCAGGATGGGGGGACTGAATAGGGGACGGACCAGAGACCCACTGTCCAAGTCTGGGTTCCTGAATCCACCCAGCACCACGCAACGCTGTTTCTACCGACCAGGTAGGCTCTACACCAGTATTAACAGTCCGTGCAGGGATTTGCAAAGGAGGTCTCACATCAGGGGGCGGCTTAGGGAGCTTAGCATGTTTTCCAGTAGAACGGTCCGTCGGCATCTGCAAAGCTGGCCTAGTCTCAGTAACAGTGTATAACAGCATCAAACTCTCTGATGCAGGTGGCAGCACAGAGGGCATCCCTGATAGCCCTGCGAGTCCACCAGAAAGAGCGGAGGAGCAATCGCCGCCTGTAGCAGCACTCCGTACACTTGTTAGCTCATAGTGCAAAGTCGGAGTATGTAGCGCCGAATGGCAGTCCGACTCAGCCAAGCGCTCTCCAACATCATGGTTCTGCATATCCATATCAACAAGTGCCAAAAACGTTTCATTCACCATAGGAACAGCAAGTGAGGTATTACTGTCCATTTCCGTGAGGTCAGGGAGAGATACAGTTCCAACAGTAGATGCAGCCAGGGATGTACTTTCTGACAAAACAGTCTCCTTCTCAAGCAGAAAAGTGTCAGTCGAGGTCTCCAAACAGCCAGAGACAGGAGCTGACCAAGTCTCCTGCCTCTCCATCCACCTCAGCAGCAAGCAAAGGAGGTTCTGCCATCTTGGACAGAGTATTCCCCTCTGTCGAGTAGGGGAATTTCCCTGGTGTCCCGGCCAAATTTCCCTCATTCACTAAAAATGCCACCAACAGCTTAATCTGGTTCAAGGTCAGTTGGCATTCATCTGTATCCCCCTCCCCCGGGTCATGCCTGAAAATAGGCAGAATTTGTCTAGTGCACTTACCCGGTCAACAAAAACTAAATAATAATAATGCCCATAAAAAAATCATGGGGCATGCGCTGTACCCCACAATTACCTCCAAACTTCACCATGGTGTCAGATCCACAATTACAGTCTGATCATCATCACAAATGCACCAAAAATGTATCTTGTCTTGAAACACAATTACCTCCAAACTTCACTGTGTTGTCAAATCCACAATTACAGTCTGATCAGCATAATCACAAATTCACTAAAGGTGTATCGTGTCTTGAACTATAAGCATAGCAACTTTCAGACCAAACCAACAAAAATTTACTGACTTAAGTCTAAAAAACAAAAACAAAAATTTTGCCCCTATACAGTCAACTGCCAGGAGTTAACAGGCACACGTCATGTAATTTTTCTTTGACATGAGTTCCACAAAAAACAATTACAATGAAGCACATAAATTGCTTTCCTAGAGGCATGGAAGTACAGGGCCCTCTGGACCCTGTGATTCTGCATGCAGATGGATGTATGCATCTATGAAGGTATAGAAACACAGGTCCTAGAGGGCCCTGTGCTTCCATAGCCACATGGATGTGTTCATGCAGGTCCAAATGGTACCTGCATAAATGAGTATATAATTCTACTTCTAAAAAAGAAACTTCCTAATTCCTTGCAAAATAAATTGCATTAATGCACCAGTTAGGTTCATATTAAAGCAACAAAAGTGAAAAAATGTGGTACTAGGGTTTCCAATCCTAACTCCTGCACCCCCCCAAGCAGAAAAAGGGGGAAAATAAATTATGGTTTTGGCTGTCCTGAGTCTTGGCAATTCATGGGTGGGGTCTTCCTTAGGTTCTCAACCCTAATCACTCCATTCTGACATACTCTTCAGATAAACAGAAGTGTGTCTCACCACATGTTCACAACAACCTGTGGATCTGGCCTAAAGAAAACAGATCACATCTATACTTACTTGTTTTCAAAATGGAGGAAGAATTAGGTTAAGAAACTCCAAGGAAGACCTCATCCCTGACTGGTTAAGTCTCAGGATAGCTAAAGCCATAATGTTTTTTCCTTTTGCTGCTTGGGGGGTGGGGTGGGAGGCTTAGGGCTGTAAACCCTAATGCCATATTTTCCTAATTTTGTTGCTTTGATATGAACCCTAACTAGTAGTATTAACACCGTTTTTGCATATATATATATATATATATATATATATATATTATTATATGCAAAAAAAAATGCATTAGTGCACCAGTTGGGTTCAACAATGCCACAAAAGTATGGAAATGTGGTGTTAGGATCTCCAACCCTAACTCTTCATCCCCACCCCAAAGCAGAAAAATGAAAAATCATTATGGTTTTGGGTCTCCGGAATCTTGGCAAATCAGTGATAGGATCTTTCTTGGGGCTGCCAACCTTAATACTCACCCCTTCCACCAGCTCATAGCCTTCTGTCCAAAGCAGAAGGTACAGCTCCAAGCCAGTGCCTTATAGTGATACACTCTTCAAAGGTACAGTATAGAAGTATGTCTCACCTTATGTTGCCAACAGAATCTGTTGTAGCTTTATTCATGCAGGGCCCTGCGTGAAGAAAATAAATTATGTCTGATCTTGTTTGCTCAGGGGAATGGATAGGAATTAGGGTTGATAACCTCAAGGGAGACCTCAGCAGTAATTTGCCAAGATTCCAGAGACACAGAATTATAAGGTTATTTTTCATTTCTCTGTTTGGGGGGTTAGGATTGTGAAGTTAGGGTTGAAAACCCTAATGACACATGTTCCTAATTTTGTGGCATTTAACTCATGCATTAACACAGTTTTTTTCAAGGAATGTCCTTTCTGTTTGAGATAATGGAATTGTATCCTCATTTATACAAGTTCCTTCGGGACCTGCATGAACAGATGCAAAGGTTCAGGGCCCTCTGGGCCCTGAGCTGAGGGAAGACTCTATCCACCTAGAGAAGTCAAGAAGTTATGGGGTTCTGTAGTGGACTGCAGAAGCGCAGGGCCACCTCGGTCCTGTGATTCCGAGTGGCCACAGCCATAGATGCACAGGCAAGGAATCCATCTCTTAGATGAAGCACAAGGCCCTCTGGCATCCATGGGTGCAAAGGTGGCAGACCCTATGTCAAGAGAAAGGGTTCTCATCATTAAATGTTACTTGGGTCATATGGGCAACACTGCATCTACCCTTCCCAGGCTGGGAAAAGAGTCACATAACAGCACCGTCCCCCAGCCTTGGCCCATCCAGCAGGGTCAGTGAACTCACCCCTGAATTCAGGTCACTGGCATAAGATCACAAAACACTACGCACTGGGGTAAAGCTAGTACTACACACAACCTTTCTTTAATATATATATTTTTTAATTTTACCCCACATTTACAAGATAGTAATTGTATGACTCACCCTCATAAACATGACATGTGGCATTTATAGAACATTGGCCAAAATTTTATTTTATACCACATGTGCAAAAACATGTCTTATCCAGGATTTGAAAAACAAAACCTGTCAAGTTTATGAGATGGTGTGAACAAATGGATATACTGAAAGTTTGTAGTCAAAATATTGAAAATTATCCAAGTTATGTGTGAATGTTGAAATATTTCAAGGTTCACTCATAACTTGGTCACTTTACACTATTTTGACACCAAATTTTCAACATAGTCTTTTTATGACTCCACCCCATGAAGCGGGTTAGTGAAAATTTGTATCAGTGTCAGTGGCTCAGTAGGTAGCACACTCGCCTCTGAGGCCAGGAGATCAGAGGGCTGTGGGTTCAGTTCCCACAACTGGCACTTGGGTTAATATCCCAGTACTGACATTGTAGTGCAGCATGAGAGGGGTGCTGCACTTCTGAGGTGCCGTCTTTCGGATGAGACGTTAAACCGAGGTCCCATCTGCCTGGATTGGTGGTAGTTAATGAGGAGGTTAAAGATCCCATGGCACTTATCGAAAAGAGTAGGGGAATTTTTTATTATAATAACATCAAAAACAAAATAATTATAAACAGTGTTAAGTCACACAAAATAAAATACAAATCAGATGGCAAACAAAATCAAATAAGTATTACAGTCATACAGTATCAGATCAGTATGTAAAAAGAACTATGTATCAGCCTCCCCCCTCCACTAAAAGAGTAGGGGAATATTTTATTATAAAAACATTAAAACAAATGAAGTCCAAAACAGTATTAAATCACACAAACAAGTAGAAACCACCTAAAATCATAAAGGAAAAAAAGGAACCAAAACAATAATAAAAAAAACACAATTAAATCTGCATGTGTTAGTCACACACAGCCTAGTAATCACTAATACCTTAAGTTATCCCTTCCCCCCTAGCTGAAACAAAACCTAGTATGCATTCTAATAAACCCTCAAATTTGTCCCATGATATACAGTAATGCAAAAATGATTCCAAAACTGTCAATCTGAAATCAAAGGAATATGAAAGAACAAACAACAGTACATATTGCAACATACATACAGTATTTGGAAAAACTTGCAATAACCTAGACTATTTTTCCCCAATACCCAGTGACCCTTGTATAACAGTCATTTATATTTAATAAAGTAAGTCATCCCTTTCCACCAATTATCAACTTGCCTGGTAGATGCAAAGGTAACATCTGCCAAATACACCCTTTTTAAGGCCCTACATATCAGGCAACAGACTACTTCAACAGGCATCAGTTTCTGATACAGTACCCATTGGCACCTAGCCTGCCAGAGGTAATATATCAGTGCACAGCACAATATATTCAGAGTCCCACTATCATATCTTGACTGCAAATGAGCACAATTACCCAACACCAAAATATTATAATCCAGTGTACCTAACCACTTCATGTTCCACTGGACCATGAGAAATTTCCAGAGAGACTGAGCATAAGAACAGTCAAATAAGAAATGTTCCATCGTTTCTTCCAGATTAACACACTGCAAATAAGGACAATTACGTTCAGAATGAGCCTTATATTTAGCATTTCCTCTAACCCCAATTCGACCATATACCGATAACCATTTAAGTTCCCACATGTAATGAGGTAATCGTGAATTATTTAACCTCTGAAGCACTACTTTAATACTTTGTGATGGACAATTCTTAAAAGCAGGTTCACTGGGGTATAATAGTAACATCACCTTAATATATAACAATTTCCCCGAACAGCCCCGTAGACAATCCACTGTTAATTTCCATTTAAATAATTTTTTAACAATAGGTAAAAAGAGCGAGGAATACATAAAGTGGGAATAGGTTTAGGGGAATCATGTGACCAAGCATGAAAGTACTTATACAGTATAGCAGAGAGTAGTGTCACCTCATTCCTGGGGTGCAAATCCCATACCTCCCTAAAATTTGAGGAGATAAATAAGGTGGAAAAGAAAATAATCGGATCGATCATACCCAAACCCCCACTTTGTTTTGATAAATAGGTATAATGACGCTTAATTGGATTGAGCCTATTGCCCCATACCATTTGAAAAAATAAACTGTAAAGTTTAGTTTCCAATAAAAGTGGAATTGGAAAGACCTGAGCAATATACAACAATAGTGGTACAAGAATTTTTTTTAGAACTACCACCCTCTGTAATTTTGGCAGTCTCCAATGTTTCCATATATTAACCTTATATTCAACAGCCTGCAATCCCTTTTCCCAATTCAGGGAAGGTAAATTCTGAGGCCCATACCACAGCCCAAGTATCCTTATAGGGTCAGGAGAGATATAAATACCTTGAACAAATGATGACTCAGGAATTTGCACCTATAAACAATCCTCTACTTTTAGAGGGGTTCAGTTGTGAATTAGAAACAGCAGAATACTGCAGCATTAAATCTAAAAAAATCATTATTTGATCATAACGCTGAAAAAATAAACACAGATCATCAGCATAAGCCAGAACCCTCACATTCTGATGTAACGGAGGTGCCAAAATCCCCTCCCACAATGCCGATTGTGAAACATACTGAATCAAGATATCTATGACATAGACATATAACAATGGGCTCAGAGGGCATCCCTGCCGCACTCCAGTAGTAATATGAAATCCAGTCCCTATCATGGTGTGCAACATAGGGTGAGTCATATTGGTGTCATATATCACCTTAAGCCAATGCACAAATTGCCAAGGAACCCCATAATGGGACAAAACTAAAAATAAAAATGGGTGATATACCCTGTCAAAAGCCTTCCTCTGATCCACAGATACAACACAACCAGTTAATTTACACATGTTAACATATTCTGTCCAATCTCTAATGTATCGATGTGCTTGAAAGATAGATTTTTTTGGCATACCACAAAATTGATTAGGGATATAACATGGAGTGCCGCTTTCTTTAATCTGGTGTTTAATATACTCATCAATATCTTATAATCCGAGTTCAATAAAGTGATAGGTCTCCAATTGTCTAGTGAATGTCTATCCCAGTTTAAATAAAAAATTAAGAGACCCTCAGAAAACCATAGCGAAATCTAGCAGAAACAAGAAAAAAATTATACACTAATTCCAAACCTATAGCAAAGGAATCAGGGAAAGCCTTATATTATTCCATCGTCAAGCCATCTATCCCTGGTGACGTTCCAGATTTCAACTGCTTAAATGCTGTAACAATTTCCTGCTTTGAAATAGGCAACACTAAAGCCCCCATATCCATGGAACATCCTGGCTTCTCTAATTCTGCCAAGAATTGTTCCATCAGTGAAATGCTAGGTGGAGTCTCAGGTTTATGAGCATCAAAAAATGTTTCAATCACTTGTTGCAGCACACGTTGTTCTGTAACAATCTTACCATCAACATCTTTAAGGGCATCAATGGTAGTATTCAATTTATATTTTTTAAAGGCCTCATAAGGGTCCCCTACCGGACATTTTTTCCTCCCATATTTAAACAAAGCTTGCAGAGTTTCCACCCTATCATACTGCCATTCCTTAAGCTGTTGTTTAAGAAGTGCAATTCGGCCAGAATTATCAATTCTAGAAGTATTTGCCAAAGAAATCTGATCATACAGATGTTGCCTCAATTTTAGATAATGCAAAAACTTCACATTACCCCTAGTCTTACCAATATTTTTGAGTAACGATGCAAAATCCTTTTTTGAATCCACCCACCATTCCCCCAAGTCATCATACAAAAAAGCCACTGATAATCTGGCCTGTAGTAATAATTCAAATTTATTCCTAATGTCCGGGCACTGCAATAATGTAGCATTCAGTTTCCATCTACCCTCGACCGTGCGGCAACCGCACAGGTCCAATTTTACAAAGCAGAAGCATATGATCCGAAAAAGAAACGGGTACCATAAAAAAATCAAACGATAAAGAATCTGAAAGAAACATATAATCAATAGTGGAAGTAAATGTATTATTTTTATAAGTAAAATCTACTCCCCCCCGTTGCCTACTTCTACCATCTACAAGGCCAGATCCCTTTATCAATTGTTCCAACGCCTTGGAATCACAATATACCTTTTTTTTGGTCAGTTTTTCCTTATCCTGATCCCCAAGCTTAATTACCTCGGCCTGCCGCTTGAGCTCACAATTAAAGTCACCACACAAAAAATATTTATGTGAGGTAAACAAGTATGGCTTAATCAAATGAAACAAAGCTATCCTTTCAGACTTTATTTGAGAACAGTAAACATTAATGAATCTGCAAGTCAAAGACCTCCACACCCATCTAGAATCAGTAAGTGGCCTGGCACTATATCCATTAACTTAATTAAAGAAAAATGAAAGGAATTAAACACAAACCCTATACCATCTGCTGAGTCCTGTCCAAATGACCAGTAGGAAGGCCCCCAGCACCATTCACGCTGAAAAAGCCTACTTTGATCCGGAGAATACATCCAAGTTTCTTGCAATAGGCAAATCTGTAAAACTTGGGAATGAATATACTCAAACACTGTCCTCCTTCTTTTATAATTCAAAAGGCTATGAACATTCATCGATCCCATGGTCACAGCCATTCAACAAGAAAAGGGAAAAAAAAAAAAAAAAAAGAACCCATCAGCCATCCTTTTTTTTCCTCTTTTTCTTTTTACCTTTGTATCCTTCAGAAACTCTCAAGGGAGAAGGCGGGCTATCCTGCAGTGGTTGGGAATCTAACTCCTGACTATTCAATTCTAAATCACCCCAAGAGGAAGCTAACACAGAAAAGGGATTGTTCGATTCCACTTCTACAGGGCAAGGCTCTAAAATAGTCTTAGTATTCCTAGAGAGGATGGGTATACTGGAACCAACACCAAAGGGCGCTAAAACCACCTTTTCCTCCGCTCCTTCTGTAACACCATAACTCCCTGATTCTCCACTGAGGGTAACTGCGGCTGCTCCTCTACCACCACATTTTGACCTTTTTCCCTGACACTTGCAGCATTTGGATTAACCTAGGACCTTGTCCCATCCCCCACCAGTGGAATGACCTTATCCTGTGCTTCCTGAATCAATAATTCAGGACAACCAAGTGATGTTTTATTCCTTGCAGCCCACTCACGCTCAGCGAAAACATGCCCAACCCCTTCACATAAGTCACACTTCATTGAATTCTCACACTGAAAAACCCCATGTCCAATCTCTCCACAATTTTCACAGCGGGTTTGTCACAAGAACTTGACAAATGGGTATGAGCACCACACCTGTAACAAGCTCTGGGCTGTCCTGCATAGAAGCACACACCCATCTCATCCCAAAAGAAACGAGTTAGGGATGTGTTCAATGCCTTTGTCCGTTTGCGGTTTCACTTTGAATTCCATCCCCCATCCAAAACTGCTCAGAGTCAAGAATGGCCTCTGGGAACTTAAGACTTCACATTTCTGACCCAACCAATAGGAAATATCATCCACGTGCACACCTCATTCCTAAACATAATGGTGACAAACTTAATTAATGGTTTTGTCAGGGAATCACAAAAAGGGTGTCCACAGGGTGAGAACTTCACCTAGCCATATCTCTCCCAAAACAGGTCCAATGCCTGGGCAGATCTAAAACTAACATCAAAATTATCCTCACCAGATATGTTTATGAATGCAAACACTTCCTAGGTGAAAAATGCAGGAGTCTTTTAATAAACATTTCCCACATATACCCGATCCGCCTAATCTCCAAACCACCCTTATACCTAATCCACACTGCATTCTCTGTGGGGCTGCCTCCTGCTTGGACCTAGAGAATA
Source organism: Neoceratodus forsteri (assembly GCA_016271365.2). Taxonomy (NCBI): domain Eukaryota; kingdom Metazoa; phylum Chordata; order Ceratodontiformes; family Ceratodontidae; genus Neoceratodus; species Neoceratodus forsteri. The sequence goes on from CM057455.1 coordinate 1,478,802,527, forward strand.
ACTCAGACATTAAAGGTTTCTTAACAGGTAATACCTGTTCTAAATCAGACCCTTGGTGTAAATCAGTCACTAATGGTGCAGAGCTAACATTAGGTAAAACTAACTCCTTTGGAACAGGCTGTACCCCATCACCCCCCATGTGCAGGAACCACAGGTAAAAGTACATTAGGTTTCCAAACAGGTGTAGTTTGAGAAAAATTCAGAGTAGGATCCCAGTCAGGTGTTGGGTGCCAAGACCCCTTGTTCAACGTCCAACCTGCCTCCTGTAATGCCCGTTCAGGGGACCAAACATCCACCTGTGGGGCCTGTGCCACAGACCCCTGTCCCAGTGAAAGTGCATCTTTAGATTTTACCTTCTGTAGCAACTGATCCATCTCAGGTCCTCAAGCCTCAATCGGAACTTCCAGATGCTGTTTTGCAAATAAAACCGTCATTCTTTTACCTTTCCCGTCCTCACCAACTCTGTCCGTGCCAGACTCAAGACGTTGGTTGGAAAAAAATTCCGAAACCCCATCCTGCTGGAATGGATCCTTCTGATAAACACAGGATCGATCACTCTGCACAACAAAATCTCCCCCTTGAAACACAGAACCAGCCACCTTCAGACTCGCCACTGTAGACTCCCGCAGCACATCCGGGTCACTGACTGCTACCCTAGCAACCGCTGAAACGCTCTCAGTCAGTTCAGAGACATGTAAATTCTCCTCACCAGTTCGATACTCATTTTCCAGCTCCCCATGACCCAAAACCTTGGTCTCCACAATACTGTCTGATGCACCCTCGATCACATCGTTACACGAATCACTCTCTTTTTGCTCCACCATATCCAACGTCAGACCCTCCGGTGTTTCTGCCACAACTCCACTTGGGTCCACTCGTTCCTCCTGTTCCAACTCCGGAGAAGTCGCGAAGTCAGTAGTCAGCTCTACTGCTTTGACTTTTCGCCCCTCCTGCATCATAACCTGTACTGGCGGTGAATCTCCATATCGCCAGACTCAACAGAAACTCCGGCTCCTGTGAAAACTGATCCCGAAGTTCGAACTTCAGTGTCTCCAGTTAAACACACCCATGCCGACTGCACCGTCTTCATCCATCCGTCCGAACAATCCTCTCTCAGAGGACTGCCACCAGCCACCTCCATTGTAGCGGCCATCTGCTCCCAAGCCCAGCCTCAACTGATTGGACTCACTGTTTCGCCGCTAGCCCCCTACTGCCAGGACTGCAGTAGGGGAATTTCCACGGTGTCCTGGCCAAATTTCCCTCATTCACTAAAAAAATACCACTAACAGCTTAATCTGGTTCAAGGTCAAGGTCAGTTGGCATTTATCTGTATCCCCCTCCCCTGGGTCGTGCCTGAAAATAGGCAGGATATGTCTAGTGCACTTACCCGGTCAACAAAAACTAAATAAATAAATAAAAGAAATAAATCCTCAAATCCTGTCTGCAATATGATTTCATGGAGCCAGTGTAAAATCAGCTTTTGGGATGAATTTTAAGTGTTACCTGCCTTGTTCATGAGGTGGGGTCCCAAAAAGACCATGTTGAAAGTCTGTGGAAAAATGTAAAAAATTAGCAAAGTTATGAGTGAACACTGAAATATTTCAATGTTCACTCATAACTTAGTCATTTTAATATATTTTTACACCAAATTTTCAACATAGCCTTTTTATGACCTCACCTCAGGGACCTAGTAGGTGAAAATTTTAAAATCCTGCCTGATAGCAGATGTGACTACAAAATCACCTTTCAGGACAGATTTGAAAAATTCCACTATCTTGTTCATGAGGTGGTGTCCCAGATAGGCCATGTTCAAAATTTGGGTAAAACTATTAAAAAATGACAAAGTTATGAGTAAGAGCTCAAAATCCTTTGCAATACATTCTTCTAAGCTTACCTTTTCTCTCATGTCACAGTCACTGGTTCCAGCAGCAAGATGTGTTTTTGATCGGAGAGTGGATCTATGTTGTGGGACATGTTCAGGTGAGTGAGGGTGTGTGGGAAGTGAGGGATGGTGGGTGCTGAGTTGGGGGGTCAAGGTGGGGGTGTCAGATCAGTGAAAGACCATGTTCGTATTTACGGGTTCAGTCAAAAAAATAAAAGTGGATCAATGAGGAATTTTTTTTATTTTTCCACAGGGGGACCTACCTGATACTGGGGATTGGGTATCCAGTGTTGGAATGCTCCTCAGTGGCACCAGGGGTGGGAACTCTGGTATGCCACCTATATTTTGGGGAGGGGTGGGAAACCAGGAGGGGAGTGTGTAAAAAAGAAGCAGTACTTGGTGTGGGTAGCCCAGTCTGCTTTATATATAAATAAGTGTTACAGTTATATTTCGGGGAGGGAGTGGTCGACCTGGAGGAGTAGAAGAAGTAAGATGCACTACCAGGGGTGGGCACCCTGGTCCACGTTAGATAAATAGATAGACAGAAAGACAAATAGATAGATAGATAGATAGATAGATAGATAGATAGATAGATAGATAGATAGATAGATATGGACAGAAAAAGAGAGAGAGAGAGAGAGAGAGAGAGATAGATTGACATTGAACAATCACCAGTTCACTGGTGGCACACAAACCAACAGCATGCCCCCATCTGTAGCTGCAGATGTCAAGAAATTCCTGCAGCTCCCATGCTCAGAGCAAGGGAGTATGGCTCCTGTTGCTGAGCTGGGCACCCTGGATTTTGGAGTGCCCAGAAAAGGAATTTCTGGAGTTTTTTTTTTTAAAGACATAGGGTGGGATATTCAAAGGGACTGCGCATGGTGCAACAGTGTTGTGCCATGCACAACCCACTGATGCACCCCGGCATGATATTCAAAGGGGATGTTGCACTGCGCAATTCCTGATGTGCCGGGGCACACCAGTAATGTATGTAGCTCAAGTGTGGGGGGTGTGCCCATGCATATGCGGCACATCCCGATATTCAGCCTGGGATGTGCAGTGCATATGCAGGTACAAACCTGCCTAGTGCCGCACAAGGGGGCACAAAGATGTGCCCCAAAAAAAGGAACAAGTCAGGGGACACCCACAGGTCAGCCGGCATATTGCTGGGCGCAACATGGCAGCTGCCTGCTGTGGGTGGTCACCCGACCTCCCAAGACACAGTATGGGCATCTTCCCCCCCTCACCCAATTGCGGGCGTAATATAATTATATCCCTGGTGGTCCAGTGGACCCCACCTCATTGCCCGATCGTGGACTTTAGTTATAAACACATTCCCTGGTGGTCCAGTGGACCTGCTCCCCTGCCCGATCACGGGAAAATTATGAAATTAAATTCCCTGGTGGTCCAGTAGACCCGCTCCCCTGCCTGATCAAGGGCAAATGAATAATCGAATTCCCTGGTGGTCCAGTGGACCCGATCCCCAGCCAGATCGTGGGCCTTCAGTGTAATTATATTCCCTGGTGGTCCAGTGGTACCCCAGTCCCCACCCGCCCACTCAGACCCGCAACCTCTCCCGGTCCAGCGGTGGGCGGCAGCTCCCCACCCGCAAGCTGCCTGGCCGCCTGCCAACTGACAGCGTACAATGCGGCTGTATGCTTTATTGGTCCACTGTGTGGGCAATGAGATGCAGAACTGTACTCATACTACACAGTCCCGATATGTGAACGCATTCCATTTTGGAACAATATGTGGCATCTGATCTGCGCCAATTGATACCCGAGTGGACCAATAAACAGTGTACTGCGCCGCTGTCAGCTGGTGGCCGAAAGTGGCTGCACGTGGTGAGCTGCTGCCTGCCGCTGAATCGGGGTATGGTGGTGGGTCTGAGTGGGTGGGTGAGGAGGGGGGTACCGCTGGACCACCAGGGAATATAATTACACTGAAGGCCTGTGTTTGGGCTGGGAATTGGGTCCACTGGACCACCAGAGAATTTAATTTCATAATATGCCCACGATCAGGCAGGGGAGCAGGTTCACTGGACCACCAGGGTTTTAATTATGTTATGCCCGTGATCCGGCACTGAGGTAGGGTCCACTGGACCACCAGGGATTTATTTATTATATGTCCATGATCGGACATTGGGGCGCGTTGCCCACTGAGAGGCAGGGGGTGTCGGTCCCCGACGGCTGCAGCCTGGCAGGGCGCCAGGCATAAGTCACCAGGGATTGGCACACCTGCTTGCAAATGGGGCCATAATGACATGCAAATGGTCCCATTTGCACCTTGCATGCATAATGGCCTCATTTGCATGCCCAGCACTGAATATTGCGGTTCATGCGCCTAGTGCACCCATACTTGCACTGGCACATCCCCCTGCTCCTCACTTGCCACTTGCACTGGCGCTATGCCACTGTGCTGTGTGCAGTGCAGGTGGCTCCAGTGCCATATTCAACCATGCTGAGCCATGGTGCAGCACCATTGAATTTCGCCGGTCAATGCCCTGGCTCATCCCGGTTGTGCGGCGCCCAGGCTTGCGCCCCTGCCTGGCGCAGTCTGAATATCCGGCCTCTAGTTTTTATGTGGTTTCAGTGTGTTTTTAGCTGTGAACCAAGATGGTGGCTGTCACAATTGATATTTTTCTCACTATGGATAAATCCCAAATGATAAACTATTACAATTGACATTTTTATCATTCATATCAGAGGGTTATCCAAAACCCCTACTGAAAATGCTCAGAAAAAAGAATCAAAATCCTTAACTCTGGAACCATTTAATATTTTCACAAAACCATTGAAAGGCACTGCCTTTGCACAGGCCACTTCTACTCTGAAAGTTTCAGAAAAATTCTGTACTGTCTAGGGTGTACATGAGAACAACAACAAAAACAAAACAAAAAATGCATGTTAAGTATAGGGGAAAAAAATGAACTTTTCCAATAAAAGACATTCCAGGTCTCAGAAACTGCACAAAATGCCATCACAGAACTTTTCACATCTTGAGAGTCTGCCCACTAGACCAATTTATTCCAAATTTTGAGCTTTTTCATTGAACACCACCAAAGTTATTAAGGTGCAAAATTGGGTTTAATGTTGAACACCTTACTCAACCCTAACTATACAAGTAGCATAATATATTGTGTGATTTTGTTTCAGCATTTTGACTGATGCCTAAACTCTGCACTGTCATAAATTAACAGTAGTTATGAAGTTTCTATCTTTTACTGAACATAAATAACATGTATGCAACAATCCACAACAGGCCATGGGTATCTAGAGTATTAAAGCATGCCGTTGGTGAACTGGAGTGTACAACACCAATGACTGAGTGACTTTCAAAGCATGCAGGAAGTGAATTAATTCTCAAGAAACTCATGCCCTGGAGAGGATTATTGTGCTTGTAAAATGGAAAAGGTTTTTTTAATTCAAATATTATTGGTATTTGAAGTTCGGGCAACACATGAAGTGTGTACCAGAGCAATTCTTAACAATAATAACAATCATTCATCCTGGCTGGGTATTTAACCCATGGATTACAGACTATGATAATAGTAAATGAACAGAGGCCTGTACATAGACCAGCAACTATATTAGGATACAGAAACCAACATATTCTACAATTTTAAACATGCAATTAACTATTACAATAAATGCACCCTTCTCTATTCAGTGGAATATATATTAGTCAGGAGGGTTCAAGTAAGTCTTTGTGTTGTCAGTATCCAGGAGGGTTCATTGTTGTGGTTAGCTAAATCAACTGCCCCTGGTTGTAACTGTGTAAGGCCTCATCTGGTGAGTTTGATGCTCGTTATAAAACTGTGTGAGTCAGGTAGTCTATTTGATGGTAAATGTCACAGGGGGATTTTACAGTATTCTGATTGAAGATACTGGTCCCAGATATCTTTGAATGCCCAGAGCTTGCCTTGGCTAGTATAGAGAATCCTTTAAAAACTGTCTACTTTGCTCAACTCTGTACACCATTCTTGAAGGGATGGAGGGTTAGGGTTTCTCCAGTGTCTCAGAAGGACTCTTTTTGCATCAATTAGAGCACCTTGCAGCCAGATGCAACTGTTGCAGTTGAGGGCAAGCCCTGGTTCTTGGGTCATGTGAAGCCCCAACATCACAGCAGTCCCAGTGAGGAAAACCTCCTGTTACAAAATATTACTCCATTATCTCTTGAACTGCGTCCCAATAGTTCTTTAAGGATTGGCAGGTCCAAAGAATAAGGGTGATGGAACCTGCTGGCATGTTACACCTCCAGCAGTTCCCACTGGGGTGTATTCCCCGTTCATGGAGCTTTAGGGGGGTCCTATGCCAGCTTCGTAGGATTTTCAACTGTGTGAACCTACGTCGCATATCTTCAGCTGCCCTTTGAGCTGCAGACCAGCACGTCCACAATGTTTCTACACTGAGCTCACATTCCAACTCCTCCGACCATTTCTGTTAGGTCTTGTGAGTGGGGTCAGGTAGCAGGTCCAGAAGGTGCTGATAGACATCTCTACTTAGGGGTAGTTTCCCCAGTCCAGACCATAGGATCTTGTCCGCTTGGTTACACTTGGGGGCTGCAAACTCTGAACCTAGGATTGCCCCCAAGGCATGTCTCAACTGGAGACAGCACCAGTGATGCTGCTGAGGGATGTCACATTTTTGTCTGATTTGTGCAAAGGTTATGAGAGTATGCAGAGTGGGGTGCATAATATTCTCCACTGTGAGAATACCCACATCCTCCCAGTCTTTAAACCTCGCTGGTTTCCCCAGTTCATAGGAAATTATTTGCCCAGAGGGGGAAGAACTTGGCTTGTGTTGGTGACCAGTCATACAACCTGTGGTACTTCGACCACATTGCATTGGCCCGTGTGAGCATTAGATGTGAGAGGGACAACTTAGGGAGCTTCCTGAACTGCAAGATGTGGACCAGGGGTCCCCCAGTGGCCTCAGACTCACAACCTGCCCATTGGGGCAGAAGACCTTTTGGAATCCATGGAGCCATTTGAGCTATCTGAATTAGGGCATGTGCCATAATTCAGAGCTGAAGATCAGTAGTTTGAAGCCTCTGTGCCTAAAATATAACCTAACTTTAGGCCAGCTGAGGCTATAGAGTCTCCCAAAATGATTTCATCATTTGGTGCGATCCTTTCAGTAACTTAGAGTCTAGTCTCAGTGGGAGATTGTCCAGTATATATTGAATTTTGGAAGCAGCCATTAGTTTAAAGGCTTGAGCTCTCCCCAGTGCGATAAGTGTAGCGGCCCCATCTGCTAAGGTCGGCGTCCATATCCTCCAGTAGGGGTAGGTTTACTTTCCCCAGCTGTGCAGTATTCCAATGGAACTTTATCCTAGGTACTCTACCCATGTTGTGGTGTGCTGTAGTCCCCAGGGTATGCGGATGCTGGGATATCAGTGGGGAGGATGCTAGGAATTATGACTTGGCCACATTCAATTTGTATCTGGACAATTGACTGTATTGAGAAATCAGGGATAATAGCTCAAGCACTGAGCGATGTGGGTCCGTGAGGTTAGCAGAATGCCATCAGCATAAGCTAACAACTTGTTCTCCCCACCACACTGCACTCCTTTGATGCCGTCCACTTGTCTGATGGCTTGTAGGAGTGGTTCCAGGGCCAAAATGAAGAGCAGAAGTGATAGATGGCAGCCCTTCCTACTGCCCCTGCCCAGGCAAAAGGATGTGGATTTTGTTCCGTTAGTGACCACTTGTGCTGCAGATTCCTTATAGAGGACAGAGACCCAGTGTCTGAAGTTGGGGTCTATTTTAAATTTTTCCAAGGCCTGAAAGAGGTAATCCCATTCCACTCTATCAAACACCTTCTCAGCATCCAAAGAGAGTAGAATAATATAAGGGAGTTGGGGCTTCATGTGCTCTATCAGATTCAGTAGGCATCTGGTGCTGTCTGCACCTTTGTGGCCAGGCACAAAGCCTGCCTGCTCCTAGTATATCAGGTCTGGAATGGTTTTCCACAATCTATTCCCCAAAAGCTTGGCAAATACTTTAGAGTCCATGATAATTAATGAAATAGACCTGTAACTTTCGCATAGGGTGGGGTCTTTGCCAGGTTACGTGCGCAGTGAGCCTAGCTTGGGGTAATACTCCAGTGTCACAGGCCTCAGAGTAGGCTGCAAGGAGAGGGTTTTGAAGTACATCAATGAAGGCCTTAAGGAAGTCCACTGAAAGCCCATCCTCTCCAGGTGCTTTTCCTGTGGGCATGCTCCTTATTGCCCCCTCGACCTCTTCCCACTCCATGGGATGGTCCAGTGTGGCCTGGTCCTTAGAATCAAGTGATGGCAAGTGCAGCAGAGCCAGGAAACTGTCCTTCTGTTGTACATTTCGGGTTATTTTGGCAGACTAGAAGGAGGAGGAGTAGAACCTTGTGAAAGCACTTTTAATGTGGGCCTCATTGCAGGTTAAATCACCTGTCTCAGTCTTGATGGTAGTGATTCTTTATCTTTCTTGCCTCTTTTTGAGCATGTATGCCCAAAGTTGACTGGGCTTCTCACCAGACTTCCAAAAGGTCTGACACAGATGGAATAGGGCATACTCTGCCTTGAGGTGAAGGTGCTTATTCTCTTAGTACCTAAGGCCAATGATTTCTGCTAGTCATTTGTTGGATTTAGTAGGGTTTGCTCTGAGCTATGTTTCAAGGTCTTTAAGCCTTAGCAATTGCGTCTCCAATTCTCGGGCTCAGGTCTTTTCTAGGTGAGAGGTGTCACTGATGCATCTTCCTCTAATGAATGCTTTGAGGGCATCCCAGCAGGCAGCTGTAGATGTGTCCTGACTTGTTTATTTCAAGGCAAAGCTTAATATCATCCCGGAGTCTTGTGCAAAAGTTTGTATCTCTGAGTGTAGATGCGTTGAAGCGCTGTGTGCCCTCGGGTCAAGTGCTTCCCCAGTGGGAGCCATGTAAAGGCTACTGGGGCATGATCAGATATGATCACCATGCCAATTGAGGTTTCTGCAATGTCAGAGACCCAGACAGAGGGACTAGCCACATATCTATGCAATAGAAGGAGAGTGCAGAGTGGAGAGGAGTGGTTTCTCCTGTGGGATGCACTAGTCTCCCAATGTCACTAAGGTCAAATTATTGGATCAAATCTCCCAGTGCTGTTGAAGAGGGAGGCCTGCAACCCACAGATTCTATGCTCCTATCTAGGAAATTGTCTAGTACCATTTTTATATCCCCTCCCATAATCAGTGGGCCTGTAGGTTTCTCAAAAAGAAACTGTACCAGGCCCTGAAAGAAAGAGGCATCCCCAGAACTGGGGGCATATATGTTACACATAGTCACAGTTTGGCTTCCCAGAACCCCCTTGCTCTATGATGTACTTCCCCTCCTGGGTCTGGAATAATGGAGCGGGCTTGAAATGTTACATTCTTATAAATCAGAATAGCCATTCCTCTGCTCTTGGAGTTAAAAGTGGCCCTGAACATTTGTGAGACCCAACCCATTTTGAGCTTTGCCACCTCAGCCGCTGGCAGGTAGGTCTCCTGCAGGAATGCAATCCCAGCCCCTTCCCTCCTGAGATGGTCAATAATGTTATTTCTTTTAATTGGGGTTTGGACTCCCTTTACATTCCACGAGATCCATTTAAGTGGTTGATAGGCCATTGTTATATGTATGGGATGGCTAAGAAATAATCCACAGCTGAGGGTAGAACCCTTGTTTGCACATCTAGGGGCTGTGAATTAAACTGAAGGCACCTCTTGGCCTCAGTGAAGCACATAAAGGGTAACAGTCCCTGTCCTTGTCATATTCCATAAAGAGGTAGGAGGTATACTCAGGATCAGCAGGTGCACTGCAATTTGAGGGGTCACCTTTCTGAAAGAAACAAGGATAACAGCTGTACAGAGAAAGGAGTTCTCAGAAATAAATGACCTGCTGTTCTTAACCTTATAATTATTATAGTAACCAATAGCAGGAAGTATAACGGCAGACCCACGAGTCCCATCCCTAGAGGGTGAACATATATAATACCTGGAAGGGAGGCTTAGTTTGATGAGGATAGGGCATGCTTTATTTAGTAAGAATCCCCTTTGCTAAAAAGTGTTGACATTGGAAACCCCAGCTCAACTAGCCTGGGATCCTGGGTCAGTGAGTAATGACAGGGTGGATATAACAAACATTAACCATGTAACCAGTATAAGTAGTACAGGAAAAGCCACTGCAAAAAAACTTAGCAACAATACTAAGAAACCATAGCTTGGGAGCTGGGAGTGTGAGGCACATGATGAGGATGCCCCTCAAGACCTTAAAATCCCAGCTCCCTGGTAAGCGTCAAGCTGCATTAACAAGTTTAGCTGCATGCAGCAGTAGCTTAGTTTACACTGATTAAACTGAGCTAGCTCGGTGGAGACCTGGGAGCTATGAGGGAGACAGATCTAGGATTCAGATTGTCCCCCTGAGAGGCAACCTCATATGTGTCAAATACTAAACCGCCCATATTTGGGTTGGGGTGTTCAGGTGGGGGGATTATTACCTGGGGGATGCATCTAATCATTAATTTGTGACACCTTGGGTACAACTGCCTCTCCACTGAATAGATATGCAGCCAGTAACAGGTGCATGTTGAAGAAGGAAGGGGAGGGGAAAGGGTGTACAAAAAGGGAGGAACTGTCTGCCAGATTGTTGGCAGCTGCGGAGTTCCAGCAGAGGGAAAGTCAAGCAGCTGGTTATGTCAAGGGGCCACTGTTGAAGGCTGTGGGAGGAGAAATGAAACATAAATCTGATTCCTGCTAAAATGGTAGCTTGATTCGTGGATAAGTAGTTTTGGGAGTGGCCTGGCAATCGTGTTACCCTGGCTGTGTGTGTTTCCCTTTCAAGCAGCTATCCCAGGGACCAGGCTGGTGCCTTGGTGCTCAGCCATTAGTCAAGTTCCACCCTGTACGTTGCATCCTGGAGGCCAGCATACTATGTACCTATTTTTGAATGCTCATGCAGGAGCATTCCAAACCATTGACCGCTGCTGTGAGAAACTTGCTTCCACTACTGAAGTGGCCAGGCCATGGTACATGAAACTCAAGGCTGTTCTCGGGGTATTAAATATTAAATTCCCATCTGCTCCACAGAGAGATTCCCCACCATTTCCACCCCCACCCCAGATGCTAGGTAGCAGGCCATCTACATGTCACCCTGGGGCAACCCATAGATGGATGGGTCTCACTGAGCATAACTGCACTCATCTGCCTGCCCGCTCTCCCTCCCCCCTCTGCTCCATGTAGTAATTGCGGCTCTTGTACATGTGATAGCCATGGGAGGATGGCATCAGGAAACCTGCCATATTAATCACTTGAGAAACAAACAAATTTATCATACTGTCAAAATATTCAGTGAGTTTAAGGATACAGGGGCAGCCTGTCTGCTGTCTGAGGTGACATGATGTGGAATCCTGTTTCATAGATACAGTTCTAGATTTCAGTGAGGCTGTACTGGACCATACTCTTGTAGGGATGTCTGTTTGGCAGAGTCACATTCTCCTGGGCAATCAGAGCTAACAGTCTTGATCCAAATTTGATCTTTGCCACCATCTGAGTGTGGAGAGGTGGTCCCCTTTTTTTCTTCTACACCCTGTCTGGGCGATGACTTTGCAGTGGCTGGCTGACCTGGAGAGTCCGATGTGTCCATCTTTTATGATGCAGTTTCTCCTCATGAGTGGCTCCCAGTGGATTTCCCCTGAGTCTTGCTGTCAGCTCATCATCCCCCCTTCTCTTCTCATCTATCGGTACTTGTCTCTACCTTTCCATTTTGAATGTGTGATCTGCTATTCTATATCTTGCTGATCATCCAGGGGGTGTTGAGTTTCTCAATGAGAAGCTGCAAGTGTAAGGTGGGTGCTGACTCCTGCCCTTGGCTGAACCTGCCTGTTGAGCAGTGTGTACTGCTGCCAACCAGTGCCTGCTGGCAAAGTCCCAGGCTTTGTCTGGGGTGTTAAAGGTGTGAGACGCTAAGTTGGAGCTTGGCAGGGTACAGTACTCTATATACCACATGGTGCTCTTGAAAAATCTTCTTGACTGCATTGTACTCCTGCCTTCTTTGAGCCAGCTCTGTAGAAAAATCCTGGAAGTTGTAGATACAGTGCCCCCTCCAGTTCAGGGAGCCCCTGTCTCTAGCCAAGGACAGGATCAGTTCTTTATCTGTGAATCACAAAAAGTAGGCTATAATGGGGCGTGGGCACTCACCTTCACTCAACTTAAGGTGCAGTGCCCAGTGGGCTCTTTCAGTCTCTAGCAGCACCTTCCATTGATGCTATAATAAATCTGGCAGCACATGGCAAAGAAAGTCAGAGGCACTGTGTCCCTCAGCCACCTCCAGGAAACTGACAAACCACAGATTATTCCTTCATCTGCGGTTTTCGGCATCTTCCTGCAGGAAGTGGTGGATCTTGTCCTTGGGGAGATGTTGGAGTCCCCCAGGTGTCTGGTTCTGGGGGATTTTGATGCCTGGGCCAATGATGAGTCCTCCAGGCTTGGTTCCAATCTCCTACAGATGATGTCATCTCTGGGCCTGACAGAAGAGGTTACTTCTGTGACTCACCATGGCAGCCACATGCTGGACCTGGTGTTCTCACTGGGGCTTGAGGCATGCAACCTCAAGATTGATCAAGTCACTTGGTCTGATCACTGCACGGTGAGGTTCTCATTCTGGCCCCCCACCCAAGAGCCCTCCCCCTGTTGAGATGGTCAGCTACCGCCCTTTGAGAGGACTGTCCCTGGAGGGATTTCTGATGGTGGTTGATCTATCTAGTGTAGACGCCGCCATGTGCGAGTGGCATGGGAGCGGCTGCTGCCACCTATAATAAGGATGTCCGTGGCACTCGATGCACTCACACCAGTCCATGTATGACCCAAATCTTCTCACTTGAGGTCCCCTTGATTTGATGTTGAGCTCAAGGCGATAAAGATTAGGGGTTGGATGTTGGAGCATTGATGGCTGAGGACCAGGCTGGAGGAGGACAAGCTGGTCCTACATACCCACTATGGTGAGTACCAGAGGGCAATCAGCTGTAAGAAGACAGAGTTCCTGTCCAGGGAGATTGCTGCAGGGAGGAACTGACCAGCAGTACTTTTTTGGACTGTGGACAGGCTTTTACACTTAGCCTGTCAGCAGCTCAAAAAAATGTTTTCTGTTACTTTGTGTGACGAATTTGCTCAGTTCTTCTCAGACAGAGTATTCTAAATCCAGCAAGGAATCCCACCAGTGAATCATTCTACAATTCACACTGATCACTGTGGAGGTAGCAGAGGCACTTCGCCTGTATGGGGGGGGAGTTTAAACTGGTGAAGGTGGCCGAGATCATCCAGGTTGCTTCAAAACTGAAGCACACATACTGTGAACTGGACCTGGCACCAACGGTGTTTGCCTTGATTGTCTGGTGTTCGTTGTTGGAGGGAGTCTTCCCAGATTCCTTGAAAGAAGCTCTGGTGAGGACCCTCCTGAAGAAACCATCTCTCAACTTAGACAACTTGGTGAATTACTGACCTACCTCCAACCTTCCATTTTTGGGTAAGAAGGTCCAGAGATGCGGTGCACTCAACAGTATGTGCCGGTACTGTGCTGGGGATTACGAGCCCCAATAAACACCTAGATCAGTCAAGAGAGGCAAGCACTCACCACCTTAGAAGACCTGTGGTCGACGTGATAGGGGTTGTGTGGCTAGAGCTGCATGCTGGAAACTTGGAATGCTGTATTGAACTGTAAATTACCAGTGAATAAACTAATCTTGGAGGATTAAACTGCCTCTTGTCTGCTGCTTGCTAGGTGAGTGCCTGCCTCTCTTGACCGATCTACATTTTTGGGTAAGGTTGTTGAGAAGTTTGTGGCACTTTAGCTTGAAGAACACCTTGTGACCTTTGATGTCTGCAAGCCATTCCAGTCGGGTTTCTTTGCTAGGCACAGCATGGAAACAGCACTAGTTTGGGTGCACAGTGGCCTTCTTAGGGCAAGGGACAGAGGAGACAGGTCAGTTCATAATCTCCTCGATCTCTCTTCAGCATTTGACACTGTTAATCACTTCATGCTACTTGACTGTCTCAGAGAGTACTGTGGACTTGCCAGCACTGTCATCCACTGATTTGAGTCCTATCTCACTGACAGGAAGCAACAGGTGGAGAGGAATTTTCCTCCTCCCTGAAGCTCCTGCTGTGTGGTGATGGGAATTTCTCCTGCTCCCTGAAGTTCCTGTCATGTAGAGTACCTCAGGGCTTGATCTTGTCACCGATATTGTTTGCAGTGTACATGCTGCCCTAGGTAAGTTCATTAGGAAGTACAACGGGTTTTCACTGCTATGCAGATGATACCGAGCTGTATCTATCCTTTGCCCCTGGAACACCTGATGCTGTGAATGTGCTTAACTCCTGCCTGGCTGAGATCAACAATTGGATGTCCTCCAGCTGGTTATGACTGAACCCCAACAAGACAGAGATTCTGGTAGTGGGAGAGAGCTGAAGGCATGATAGGAATGCCTCTGGTGTGGCAACTGGACATGTCCGGGGTCAACACCATTGATGTCCTCCTCTAGGGTGCGTGACCTTGTGTGTTCCTGGATGATGGTCTGACATTTAAATCTCAGGTGTCATCTGTTGTCCAAAGTGGTTTTACTACTTGAGGAACATTGCCAAGATCAAGCCCTTAGTTCTGTCTGAGGACCTGCCCACTCCAGTTCATTCTTTTGTAACTTCCGGCTTGATTACTGTAACACTCTATACTTTGAGGTCTCTCGGAGGTACCTCTGCTGCCTGCAGCTAGTGCAAAATGCAGCTGCCAGGTTGCTGACAGGCATTTGGGGTTCTGTCATGCAACTCTGGTGCTGCATGAATTGCACTGGCTGCCAGTCAGGTGGAGGGTTATCTTTAAGGTGGATCTACTCACCTTTAAGGCCCTACATGGACTAGGCCCTGGCTATCTGTCGAATCTCCTAACACTTGTTTCTCCAGTCTGCTCCCTTTGATCCCCCCATCTCTAGGGGCCTCCTAGCGATTCCCAGGATGAGGCTTAAAACCGCCAGCAACAGGGCTTTCAGCAACGCCAGCCCCATCTTGTGTAATTCGCTTCCTTTAGCCACCAGGGAGGCCCCTTCAGTCGAGGTGTTCAAGGACCGCCTTAAGACCCACCTTTTTGCATTGGCTTATCCAGATGTAACCCTTTAAATATGTGGGAAAGACAGCTGATCTGTTTCCAACTATTATATTTGTAGTTGTATTAATGTTTTTGCTATTTTTATGTGTAACTGTTGTTTGCTGTATTTTTTATGATTTTTATGTAAGGTGCCCAGAGCCTTTGGGAATGGGCGCTGAAAAAATAAAATTTGCCTTGCCTTCTGTGTGTTCCCAAAGCACTTTGACCAGTCTTTCCAGTTCTTGTATGAAGGTCTCATGCCTGCTCTCCTTATCATCAATATATTGAAGAAAGGTCTCTGTATCTCTTGCTTTGTTTTGTAAATCTTCTACCTTGTCCTCCAATGAGGCAACAGAGGAATTGAAGGTTTTGATCTCTTTTAGGACCTGATGAAGCAGGGCTTTAATTTCCCCATTTTTGGTTGCTGGAGCCATGTCCACCATCCCCAGCTTGCTATCCACTGTCAGATGCCACAAGGTAGGTCTGCTTGACAAACTTGCAGCTGAGGAAAAACAATGTTACCACCTGGCACAAAAGTAAAACTGTTAAGTTCATTCATCAGGGACCTTACCAAATGAATGAATATGAAAGGCATTGAAAATTACCACTGAACACTGTAAGAAATATTATAATGAATCACAGTGGCATGGAGCTCTATTCCTAAGCGCCCATTCTCCTTGTCGGCTTACGCATGTGACAAAAAAGGTTTTTTTAATTAAAAAAAGTTTTATTTCCCTTTTTTTAGGTTGTTGCTAGGTAGAATATATGAGTTTGGTAACAAAGGTCAAGTGCCTTTGAATAACCCAGACAGTGAATTTAGCTTGAAGAAACCTATGCCCTCCTTTTGTGGGCTTTTTTGTTTAAACAATAAAAAATTATTTTAACAAGAAAAGGTTTTATTTTCATTTTACAGTAGTAAGGGTGTTGCCAGGTATGTTCCACTCACTACAGCACCGCAGCCAATCATCCACATGGCCATTACTAGCCCTTAAAAGGCAGTTACTACTAGGGGCCCTTCATGCTGCAGCCCTCCCCATGAAGGAGAAGCACAAGGACATCACAGGAGTCTGCTAGAGAGTCAGCCAGAGACAGCAAGCAGCCAGAATTCTGCTAGTTGCATTCAAGGTAAACTGTATATGTACTTGTGGGAGTATTGTGGGGTCCTGGCTGTAATATATTGAGGAGTGTACTACAGGTTATTGTAAAGTTTGTTTATAGAATAGTGTTTGTGCTCTAGCTAGTGAGCATTTCATTGTCAGGGTTGTATGTGGATATAGTTACTGCATATCATATAGCTACACCCTACCTGGATAAGCACTATATGATAGTTTAACTCCAGTTTTCTGTGCTATAGTTAAGCCTACAGCCACAGCCTACCTGGGTGAGCACTATGAGTTAGTTTTAACTCCTGTTATTTTGTGCTATAATCAAGCCTATCTGGGTGAGCACTACAAGGTAGTTTTGTTTTATCCCTGTTTTTTGTGCTATAGCTGCGCCTTACAGCTAGACCCCATCTCAGCAAGCTCTACAACTTAAATTAGACATCTGCTCAGTGAAGGTCTTTATGAGGATGGGGTTTAGAGATGAGGTAGTCACTTGGTCCAGCTGTGGGGTGATCCTCTCTTGGGATATGCTCTGGAAGAGGGGGCACTGCTGTATTTGTAGGATGTTGGCAGAGCTCCAGGCTCAGTTGGTGGCAGCAGGGGTAGAAATATCTCAGCTGTATCATCAGCTCAGCAGGAGCCCACTTCCACTCCCTGAGAGAACCACTGGTACTGGAGGTTGGAGAGTGGTGGGGATGGGGATAGGGAGGGGAAGCAGGATTAGCCACAAGGAGGTTGCCCAGCCTATCACCATCCAGATGGCAAATAACCTCACACACCTAAAAGAGGTTCAGGCACCTGACTCTGCTGGGGGAGTCATCAAGACAGTCAATGGTAAAGGGCAAGGCAATGTGTTGGCACTCAAGGGGAGCAAGTCTGCTAAGAGAGTCTTAGTGGTGGGGACGCAATGATTGGGGTAGAGAAAGAGGTGGAGGGGATGGATGGCAGGAGGAGGTCTGGTGCCTTCTTGGGGCATCTGTCTCCCGGTATTTATAAAGGACAGGGAGGATGATGGAGAGGGAGCAGGGGGAGCAGGGGATGCTGGTACACTGGGGCACAGATTCCTGGCAGGGAGGTCATGTCAGACTAACCTGATAATTTTTTTGACTGGGTGATGAGGCGATTGGATAGGGTCCTTGCTGTGGATTTGCTTGACTTTGACTTCAGCAAGGCTTTCGATTCGGTACCCCACAGATGCTTGCTGAAGAAGATGGAGGATTGTGGCACAGCTAAGGTCATGCTAAACTGGATAGATAACTGGCTAAAGGGGAGGCAGCAGAGGGTAGTGGTCAATGGGGTTAAATCAGAAGAGAGGGAGGTCACAAGTGGGGTTCCACAAGGATCCATCCTGGGTCAGGTCCTTTTCAATATGTTCATCCGCAGATTTGGTGAAGGGATCCAGGGCAGGTTGTGTCTCTTCACAGATGACACTAAGCTCTGTGAGAGAGTGGATAGAGACAAGCAAATAAAGGAAATGCAGACAGACTTGCAAAAGCTGGAGGGGTAGTCAAGGGTTTGGCAGTTGAAATTAATTGCCAAACAGTGCAAGGTGATGCACCTAGGGAAGAAGAACCCCAGGATGGTGTACTGGATGGGAGGGGTAAGACTCAGTACCACAGCTGAGGAAGGAGACCTTTGAGTTATTATTAGCAACTCCCTAAAGCAGCTGAGTCAGTGCAACAAGGCTTAGAGCAAGGCAAATAGGATGCTTGGCTGTATCAAAAGGGTTACTGATAACAGAAAAAGGGAGGTAATACTTCCCCTGTATAGTTCCTTGGTGAGGCCACACCTGGAGTACTGCACCCAGTTCTGGAGTCCTCACCTCAGGAAGGATAGGGATAGGCTCAAGACAGTGCAACGCAGGGTAACAAACATGATTCAGGGCCAGCAGGGCATGTTCTGTGAGGAGCGCCCCAAGGCATTGGACCTGTACTCGCTGGAGACCAGAAGGGAGAGGGGAGATATGATAAAGACCTTCAAAGTCATAATAGGAATAAACAGGGTGAACTGCGTGGAATTATTTACCTTGAAAACTAGCTTGCAGTCACATGGTTATGAGTGGAAGCTAACAGAAGGGAGGCTCTGGAGGGATATGAGGAATTACTCTTTTACCAAAAGGGTTATGGAGCCATGGAACAGGCTGCCAGCTGGGTGCTGAGTGCAAAACCAATTACAGTAGTGGTTTTAATCATGGATGGGACAGAATGAAGGGTATAGAGATTGCTCAGGACATCAGAGTCGTAGAGCAGCATAGGGTGGGGGGGCTAGGACCCTAGAGGAACAGTAGGGCCAGGGCTAAATAGGGAACTCAGGCAGACTGGATGGACCTTAGGTCTTTTTCTGCTGTCATCTTTGCTTTGATGTTTCTATTAGGGCAGGTTAGTTATGAACTGTTGGTATACTAGAGATTAATGAACGATCAGGTGACATGTTTACACCAAAGAATTTGCTAGGATTCTGAAGGATTCAGAAGCCCATTTTGTAAGTTCTGTTATATAGAGTTTTCCTCTTGCAAATGCAACTATACCTAAATGTGCTCTGCTTGCTTTGAATTTTTCATGGTTTCATACCATTGCGACTGTCTACTCTCTGTTTTGGAGCTCCATATTTTTCAGCATCAGTGTATTGGTATAGTTTCTCTAGCTAATGCTCATAGCCCTTTACTGTTGTTTTTTTTTCATATCTACAGCCTATTTTAGCATTTCCATTTATAAATAAGCACATTTTCTGCTTTTGATCTTGTGACCGAAATCACACTCATCTTTAGTTTAATTTTCTTTTCCCAGTTTTTTTATTACTTTGGATTATTTTTTTCGAGTTACCAACACTTTTTTCTTAATGTCCATATATAATGTAGAACTCCAGCTCTTGAGCACAAAAGAAATGTTATGACCTATTTTCTGACACTTCAGGGTATGCTGTATAAATCTACCGGTGTGTGTTCAGAGTTCTGCCTGCTGATGAAGAGTCACAATAGGACTTGCAACGTTAGGGTAAAAGTGCTCTACTTTCACTAGCTAGATTACTTTGATTACATTTCTTTGTAGGTATAGCAAGGACGTTTTGCTATTTCCTGAGCTGTTTGAACTTTCCTTTTTTGGAGTGTAGCTCACTTTGTCTTTGTTTAGTGTATATTGCTTCCTGCTGCTGAGATGACTCAAGTTGAACTAGGGGTATCACCACCTGCTCCTCCACTACCATCCTTGCTGTCGTTCTTGCCATCACCATCAATTCTGCCTTGGTCACCACAACCACTAGTTTATTTTGTCTGATGCTGAAGATCAAAAATAAAGGCATGTGTGACTTTTAAGTTGACTCCACTACGGGAATGAAGATGGTATGGGTTACTAATTCGGCACTAAAATCATTACTGGCCTGTTCACATGGCCCCAGACGTAGAATAAGCTTTTGCAGGATACACCACTGTACCCATAACAGATGTCCCCCACAGACAATATCATCACATTCCATAGCTCAGAACACAGGTTTCTGGTCCATGAAACATAGAAACACAGAATTTGATGGCAGATAAGGGCCACTTGGCCCACCTAGTCTGCCCATTTCCCTACCTAATGGATAAGCTGCAGATTCTAGCTAACCAACGCCTACTTCCTCCTACCCCCACTAGAATTGCCTTGTCTGTCAATGCATTCTTGAATTCCCCACTGCTTTTGACTCTCGACCTCCTCAGGAAGGCTGTTCCATGCATCTACAACCCTCTATGTGAAGAAATACTTCCTCACATTACCTCTGAGCCGTCCCCTCTATCTTCAAATTGTGCCCCTTGTTCTTGCATATCTCTTTCTGAAAGATGCCACCCTCTTGGATTTTGTTGATTCCCTTGAAGTATTTGAAAGTTTCTAGCATGTCCCCTCTCTCCCTCCTTTCCATCAAGGCTATACATCTTAAGCTCCTTCAGTCTTTCTTCAAATGAGTCTCTACCATATAGAAGACAGAGCTCCACCTCATGCAAACATGTTTAATTAAGCACTAATGAGGAACATTGTGCTTCTGCTAGTAATGGCAGAAGAGCTCACCAGGTTTAGAGGCGCTTTCAGAATATGCAGTGATGTCCCATACAGTGTCACGTGTTTCTTTTAACTGTGCATGTTTGTCAAGTATGTTACTCACCACCAGATTAATGTGTGAATGAATCAAGGTGCATGGAGGAAACTCCCATAATTCATCACCTTTAGCATTGTACTGACACAGTCCATCATAATGATTCCCACCTTCATATCATAAGGGTACATACAGATGTCTAACAGTGGCTGGATGAACTGCAGAATGTTTTCCTCATTGTGTTACCCCTCCATGACTGACACATTGAGAAAGGCAGTTACTCTGTTGGTGTGTCTCAGTGAGGATACCTGCCTTAATATAACTCCTGAAGGGTCTGCTGGTGGTGGAGGCAGAAGGAAATGATGGTGGAGCTTGATCTGAGTACAATCCACAGTGAGATAGGAAGTGTTGGTTTTCACTATTGCTACAGATATCACTAGTGAAATGCACATGACATCCCCTCTGTCTCCTTCAGAAGTATCAACATCTACATGCATACTGCCTCATACATACTGGGGAGTACATTCCAAATGTAAAGCATAATAAATTGTATTTGGGTTTCACTGCATGGAACAGTCTTTGAAAGCCAGTGACTTGTATTATCAGAGCCAGTGCCTTGTATTGTCAGAGAGCAATTTTGCTATCCCTGATCTGCAGCCAGTCCTGGGCACTGCCTAGGAACCAGGAAGTGGGCAGGGGCTTTCTTAAGAACTAGGCCAACAACGGCCCCCCTCCCACACTGCAGTTCCCCGCATGAAGGACCAACGTGCAAAGGCCATCAGAGTCTGCTCACTGGAGTCAGCCCAATGAGGCAGTCAGCCACTCTGCTCCCCTACTGACACAAAGGGACCCCTACCCAGGTAAGCCTGTTGGGGCTGCATTATAGGGTGGCTGTACTTGGGAGGCCAGCTAAGCATGTCAGTGGGTTTAGGGGCTTGCTGTTGTTTTTCCTTGTCTTTAGTATGGTGTTGTTTGTTCTTAACTGATACAAGGTTTTAGTGTGTTTCTGGGTAGTAGGGATTGTAGGTAAACTGTTGCTAGGTGCTAGTGTGATTCAGATATCAGTGGCCTACTGTTAAATAGTTGTTAGATATAGTAGGGTGTAGGGACTTGCGTAAAAGCCTGCTAGGCATTAATGAGCTTCAGGGTTTTAGGACATATAGTTACTGGGTGGTAGTAGGATAGCCTGATTTGGTCTGGGTCAAAAAAAAGGCGGAAAGACTAGAAGAACAGGGAAAAGGGAATGTGGGGAGTGGTGCAATGCAGTGGTTGTGGGTCGGCAGTCTACAGGGACACCTTGTGGAGGATGTGGTGCTGTCCCATCTGTGTACACCTCTCTGGGTGGCGGGAACAGATGTCAAGGCTCCAGGCAGCACTGGCAGAGAATCAAGAGAATGTCGCAAGACTCAGTCTCATTGGCAAGGAGTTGAGGAACCACCTTTCCCTCCCAGGGACCACCTAGCCAGACACTGCTGCCTCAAAGGTTGTCAGAAAGAAGGAATGGTTGGACAAAGGTGGGCTCAAGGAGGGTAGGGGTAGTAGGATCAGGAAGGCTGGGGGGAGCAGGTAACTGGCATACTCCTTATCCAGTGTCACTAAGAAACTCCTATGCCTTTCTGGTGGAGTGGGACTGTCATGAAGGGCACCCGAGGTGCTGGATGAAGACGATGTGGGGGAATGCCCAAATGGGGTTTCCAGGAGGGGGAAGGAGACCCCCAGAGAAGGAGGAAGCAACTTCTAGTGGGGGACTCTACAGTCAGGGGGCTAGAACTGGGGAAGGAAAGGGGTAGAGAGGGAGATTAAGTGCCTACCTGGTGCATTGGCTCAGAGGGATGGAAACCATAACCAGCAGATCACGAAGACTATAGGGAGGAAGGGGGAGCGGACATCATTCTGCACCTAGGGATGAATGACCTAACTCTGGAAGGGAGAGGGGCAGTACAGGAGCAATTTAGAGAGCTGGGAAAGGGTCATAGTCCGGTAACACACACTGCAGCCTTTACGGAAGTGCTGCCTGTCTACAACAGGGGGAAGGAGAGGGAGCTCTGCACCAAGATCTTCAACTCATGGTTGAAGCAATGGTGCAGAGAGGAGGGGTATGGCTACATTGGAGACCAGGGCTGTACCTGGAATGATCAGAGTTTGTACCAGGGGGATGATCTGCATTCATCCAGGAAGGGAGTGGCAGCCCTCAGCAGATTGTTTAATTGTTACTTCAACTGGCATTTAAACTAGCCAAGGGGGAGGGTGGCGGAAGGTAAAGGGGTGGCAGTAACTGCCCCCCCCCAGGCTGTGATGGAGTGTAGAGAATTTATGGGGGAAATGATTCCCACCAAAATGAAGGACAACCAAGGGTTCACAGAATCAGCATGGGAGGAAAGAGGAAAAAGTAGCAGGCAATATGCAAATGAGAATAAGGGTGAACAACTAGACAACATGAGAAGGGACAAGAGTAGGACTAACAAAATCTGGACATCCATGAGTGCCAATGCTAGAAGTCTGGGAAATAAAATACCAGACCTGCAGGCCACCATGGCTGAGGCAGATGATACTGTGGCCATCACTGAGACATGGTGCACAAAAAGCCATGACTGGGAAATGGTCATACCTGGCTACACAATGTTTAGAAGGGACAAGATAGGAAGAAAAAGTGGGGGAGTGGTAGGTACTTTATCTTAAGGATAACATCAAAGTGACAGGTATAGGAAGGACAGAGAGGTCAAGGTGTTGTCTGTCAACCTTCAGTCTGAAAATGGAGCCAACATTCACATGGGAGTGGTATACAGGCTTCCAACACAGGAGAGACATAGACAAAGAGATGTTAGAAGACATGGGGTAAAATGGCTAAGAAGTGAGTGGTGGTGCTGGTGGGGACTTTAATCTGCCAGGTGTAGAGTGGACCCTACCAGCTGCAGCATCAGCTAGAGCAGAGAAATCTTGGACTCCTGCAGGGGGCATTCCTCAGGTAGCGGAACATTCAAATGTACTGTGTGCTTACTAGAGTTCTTCGGAGCTGCTGTACAAATGGCAGGTATATCACAAAAGCAAAATGTTCATCTAAATATTACTTGTTTTATTGAAAAATAACAAACATCCAGAGAGCAAACCCTGGTGCTTCAAGGGTACAATCCCTCTTCATCATGAAGAGGGACTGTACCCCATTCATCATGAAGAGGGACTGTACCCTCGAAGCACCGGGGTTTGCTCCATGGATGTTTATTTTTCAATAAAATTGGCAGTATTTAGTTTCTTCATGGATTGCTGAACTTTTTCCTTCTGTGGCATTTCTCAGGCAGCTGACAGTGAACCCACCTGGGTGCATAATACTGGACCTGGTACTTACGAACAGTGACAGTGTGGCAGATGTCAGAGTGGGAGTCATCTGGGACTAGTGACCATTGCACAGTATGGTTTAATATAAGAACAACAGCAGAATCCTGCCGCACAATGGCTAGTGTCCTGGATATCAGAAGGGCTGATTTTATAAAGATGGGGGAGTGCATCCGAGAAGATCTGGTGGGGAGATATCGGGGAGTGGAGGAAAATAGGCCAGAATTAAAGGGGCGCAGTAAACCTACTTGACAAAAACTACTTCTAAATGCAAAAAGACAAAAGCCATGTTCTTTGCCACAAAGAGTTGCTCTACCCATACCCTAGCATCCACCACCTACACATTTATCCACCTTACTTGGAGAGAAACTTGAATTTGTTGATAATTTCAAATATCTTGGAGTCTGGATAGATAACAGGCTTGACTATTCAGCCCATATTGAAGAGCTACTTAAAAAGCTAAGACAGAGGCTTGGACTATTCTTTAGAATAAAGCATTACCTAAACAGTGACTCCAAAAAAAGGTTAATTCAGGCCTCATTCCCATCCCTCATTGATTATGCTGATTTTCTCTACTGCCATTGTCCAGGTCATCTCTTACAAAACTGGACACCCTGTATCACAGGGCCATAAGATTTATTACTGACCTTCCCCAGCACCCATCATTGCTCCCTTTATATGGCAGTCAATTGGACATCATTACAGCACAGAAGGACTAGGAATGCTGTTATCTGGACATTCAAGCGTTAACAGGCAAACTACCTACCTATATCACTGATTACTTTACCCAAATTACAACTAGGCCATACACTTTAAGGATCAGTAAACTCATCATGTTACAGGTCCCCATTGCCTGCACCGGTATGGGAGGGCTGCTTTCAGCTATACTTTAGCAGTTGCATGGAACTCTCTCCAAAATCCATGAAGCTAGATAGCCTTCTACCTCTGACATCCTTCAAAAGACTGTTCTCCGCCCTTTTCCAGAGCTCTGCAATTGCTTTTATAAACCATAATCCCCACCCTACCTGACCCACCTTTCTTTCCTCGTCCATTATATTGTTTCATATTCTATCTTCCCACTCACCTATCTATTCTCACAAAAGCTAGTTAGACCCTATAATTTTATACTTTATTCCTGCTATACCTTTGCCCACATTTTTCTTGCAGGCAAAATGGTTCTACTGCTCTTGTATATATATAAATTGTTGTATACATTCATTTCTTGCCATTATATTGTTATTTATGCTATTCTTGTCTATGTAATAATATTTGTATCCTCATTTGTATGACCACTCAGGTCCATCTTGTAAATGAGCTTTGCTCAATGATGTTCGCTGAATAAATAAAGATTTTGATTGATTGATTGATTGATTGTGATTGTAAAGGCTACAAACTTGTAGGCCAGGCAAATAAGCAAAGGCAGAAGGAGGAGGAGGAGGAGAACATTATGGTTCTCAGCTTAAGTGGCAGAAAAGGTAAGGGGAAAAACAGTGGCATTCAGAAGGTATGAGACCCAGAGAGAGGAGAACAGAGAAGTGTATCTGGGGAAACGGAGGGAGACAGGAAAGGCAATAAGGCGGGCAAAAGCGCAAGCTGAGGAAAGCTTAGCCCAGACAGTATCAAAGGATGACAAGACATGTTTCAGGTATATCAGCAAGAAAAGGAAGAGCAAGTTAGGGATTGCACAGTTAATAAAGGAGGCAGGGGGCTATACTGAGGAGGACCAAGAAAAGGCAAATATCTTAAACAGCAGCTGACACCTTCAGGAGAACTTTAACAAAACATAATATTCAGACACAGTTCGGCTTGTATTTCACATTAGTTCTGTATTCCTTCTCCCCATTACTTGTTACTGAGGTAAATCTGCATGAAAGCAGGATCTCTGCTCCTGAAGAGTTCATCTGTTCATGTTGCTTTCTCCTACTTGAGGTCATAATGCACTGCTTTTTAACATCACAGTTACCCCATAGCAACAGATTATGATGTCACAATTGAGAATTATGACTTACAGTAGGGAGTAAACTATAGAGGCAGATGAACTGACAGACAGGGTGGAGAAGGTTCAAAGGAGGGCAACAAAGATGGCACAGGGATTGCATCACAAGTCCTATGAGGACAGGCTGAAGGACTTGAATACCGTATTTCACTGTTTAGAAGCTGTGGCTTCTATTACACTTTTTTGTTTTTGGCTGCAGCTTCTAAACGGGGGTGGCTTTAATTATTAAAATGCAAAATGCCGTCCATGGACTGTGCTCCCTTCAGTATTTGCAGATTGGGGGACAAGTGGGGAGCAAGTTGGGGAGCAAGTCAAGCCTTCCTTTACTACTTCTAAAGCCCGGTTTCTTTCTGTAAAAGTCCCTAAAGTGCAGTGAGGAGCTCTTTTTGTTGAAACGGAGTATGTAGGGTTTCAGTGGTGAGCATAAAAGGCTTCACAATGCTTTGCCCAATTACAGGATTGCCATGTGGCTGCTGTAATTCACTGAAAGAAAAAAAAAAAAAGTAACAGCTTTCCTTTTGATGAAATATACATAAAGCAAAATACAGGCACTTTTTTAAAGAACAATAATGAAACTGGTGGATGCATCTGTGGCAATTCGGTAGGTATCTGAGGAGGAGGAAAGCATAGGAGTCAATTACCATCTACCATACAGCACACACAAATGATTTCACTGTTCTGCTTGCTGCCCTTTAGAAGCTGCAGCTACATTTGGGGAGGCTTCATTAATAAACTTTATTTTTGATATGGCTTTTATTCGAGTCAGCTTCTAAATGGGGGAGGCTTCAAAACAGTGAAATACGGTATGTACTTCCTGGAGAAGGGAGAGAGAGGATATGATAGAGACATACAAGTACCTTATAGGGGTGAACAGGGTGCAGGAAAACACTTTTCTCTCCAGGTCACTTGTCCTGACCGGGCATCAAGCTGTCCCTCAGCTTCCTGCTTAGGCTCTGCCTGGCCTGCTGCAGCTCTGCTCCAGATCCACCCAAAGAAACCACAACCACAGGTTACTTGCCCTGACCGGGCATTAAGCCATCCCTTGGCTTGCGGCTTAGGCTCTGCCTGGCCTGCCACAGCTCTGCTCCAGACCTGCCCAAGACACTGCAACCACAGGTATGATCCCAGGGAATCAAAGCGCCAATACTACTGGCTGCCTCTTCACATCTCCTCCACGGCTATTGGTGAGCCTCCCTATAGTTGGCCCATGATTGGGTACTAGCCCGACTGCCTGAAACCATTGGAGAACACAGTTTTTGGCTTCCCATACTGCTTTCCATGGGGTAAATTCTGGACATCACTCTGGGGGAATCAGGGTAGGGAAACCGCAGTGTAGCCAAGGAATTGCGTCTCCCACCCAGCTCCCCACAGTAGTGCTATGGCCCCTGCTTCTCAGTATAGGGACTACCTAACAGTACTGAAGCAGCGAGGTGGCATTTCAGGGAGGCGGGCACTAGCTTAAATTTCCTGCTCCTCCTTCTAAACTGAAATTCTTGAGTTTTTTGAAAGGAATTATTTTATACCTCTGCTTTTTTCTGTATAGAACTGCTGAACCCTATATTTTATGATTTAAAGTAATGGTTATGCAGTGAGGTGGCACTAGCTTAAATTTCTCACTCCTCATTCTAAGCTGAAATCCTTGAGTTTTCTAAAGAAACTATTTTGTACCACTGCTTTTTTCTGTATAGAACTGCTCAAACCTGTATTTTATGATTTAAAGTAATGGTTATGCTCATTAGACTTTGTATGAAACTGCTAGGAGTTTTAGTGATAGGTGATTCACAGGTCCTTTGGGAAATTGTGTGTTAAGCTACCCGATTAACACTTTACTCCTCACCCCCTCCCACAGCTCTTTGTATCGCTCTCTATCTCTGGCACCTAAAGGCAGACACCTCCAACAACTTCCTATGTCTCTTTAACCTCCCCACCCATTCTGCCTTTTAAGATGCTTAACCTGCACTGTGAATAGGAAACCTACCCCCCAGCTTGCTACGTCAGCAAAAAGCAGGTATTTTACTGCTGTTAATTTGTCCCTTTCCCCTCTCTCCAGGTCACTTGTCCTGACCGAGCATCAGGCCTCCCTTGGCTTGTGGTTTAGGTTTTGGCTGGCCTGCCACAGCTCCACTCCAGACCCACCCAAAGACACCACAGCCACAGGTATGATCCCAGGGAATTGAAGAGCGCCAATACTACTGGCTGCCTCTTCACATCTCCTTCACAGTTATTGGATGAGCCTCCCTACAGTCAGCCCATGATTGGGTACTAACCCTGACTGTCTGAAACCTTTGGGGAATGCTGTTTTTTGGCTCCCCTTACTGCTTTCCACAGGGTAAACTCTGGACATCACTCTAGGGGAATCAGTGTAGGAAAACTGTGGCACTGCAGCCAAGGAATCATGGCTCCCACCCAACTCTCCTCAGTAGTGCTACAGCCCCACTTCTCAGTACAGGGACTACCTAACAGTACTGAAGCAGCAAGGCAGCATTTCAGCAAGTTAGCACTAGCTTAAACTTCCCGCCTCCTCCTTCTAAGCTGAAATTTTGGAGTTTTTGGCCCTCCCACCGCCCCACCCCACATCTTATTCAATATGTCTAAGCTCCTCCTACATCTCGATTACCCTGCCACTACTGGATGTAGGATTTTATTCTTTATTTTCTCTCACTACCATTTCTTGACACACTAATATGCTCCCATATCAACTGCTGCCCTGTATTGGTACTGCAATCTTGATTTGTAGGAAAAGGCCTCTATGTGTTACGACTCTAAAAATGTTGACACCTCTTAGAATGGGGATACTAATCCTCCTTATCACCTACCTTGTGCTGGAGGTAGGCTGGAAAACTGCTGGACCCAAGATTAACCCTGTTTCCAGTCCTGGTTACACTTTCCCCATCAGGCTTAAGTCAAGAGGTACCTGGACTGAGTCATGCCTAAAACATGACTTCACAATTCAATCTAAAATCTACAAACCCCCAGTACCACATAAAATCCCTATAGCTGCCTTGTTACGCTGCCATACTGCCGTGGCTGCTACTAATACTCTAAAAGTCTCACAGAGTAAAAGCAAATGGCTAAGCTGGGCACACTGGGCACACATACTAAGAAAGTTGCTACTACTACTGCTATTAATCCCTGGAAATGTCCACCCAAATCCAGGGCCACCTAGAGCTAGACCACACATGAGACTGTGTCATCTCAAGATAGTCTCACTAAACATACATAGTCTCCTTAGCAAACTACCGCAGTTCCAGGCCTGGGTGGAGCTGCTTCAACCAGATGTAATAGCTTTTACCAAAACCTGGCTCTCACCAAAGGATAGTGATGCTACCATCATCCTAGATGGGCTACACAGTGTTCCGTCAGAACAGATTGACCAAGTGGGGTGGAGGCTGCTTAGTATACCTGAAAAGTGATATCAAAGCCCAACTACTGCTTAGTAGTTTTCATATCAAGGAGGCACAAACCTTAAGCCTAAAACTCACTCTGGGCCAGTAACATAAAATTTTATTACTATCCACAGTGTACATACTCTCCAGCACCCATAAAATGGGCATCCAGCAAGTACTAAACAACCCGAAACAGCTAAAGCACAACTGGGAGCATATTATTGTTGGTGTATTAGTTAGTTTATTTTATTGTTTGACAAAACCAATTGTCATTACAACCATTTACAGAAACAAAACATCATAATCACTTGCAGTAAAAAACAATAAATAAATATCAACATAGACATATCAGTACCTAAAAATCTATATACATTCATTTACCATTGTGCATATTACAACAAGCACCATAATTAAACATCCTTATAGACATCTTAAACACTATAGTACAATAAAGAATACTCAATTTCAGACTTCCATATTAGTTAATAGCCCAGATAATAGAACCAAAGTATTTCATATCACACGTTTACATCTTTCCAAAAGTGACTCAAATCCCACCCAAACTAATGTATTTAGAGGGAAAGATATTTATATCACATTAGCCCAGTATTTCCTCTATTATAGAGAGTTTATTCTAGTGGAATATGTTGCTAAATACATTTCTTTCTGATACTGGTAATTTTTGTCAGGAATATTGCTAGGTTAATTAAAACATCAATATTTTCTGAATTAAAGATCAGAGCCAGTACATGCCTATTTGGGAAGTTCATCCCTTTTAGGTATCGTCTGAGGTATTTATCCCTAGCATCCTTATACCATGGACATCTGAGGATCACATGTCTCTGATCCTCCTCCTCCTCTCTCAGATACTTGCTTTATTATATATTCTCTCAAGTACATTGCTTTGAAATACCTCAAATCTGTATTTTGTCAGAATTGTTCTATACTCTGACTGATGAATAGCATTAAAATAAAAATTTTGCCTATGCTCCCTTGTATTCTTGGTTAACCAACTTGCAACCCTCAAATCTTTAATCTGTTCTATATCTTTCTGTTGTGAACATTTATATATTTGTTTTTTTATTTTCTTACAGTAACTTAAATTCAGTTGTATATCTTGACTTACTTATTCCTTTAGATAATTTAACCCATGTATCTCTAACCGATTGCACACAAAGAATAACCATCCTTTATTATAAATAAATAACTGCTTTTCCTTTTCACTTATAATCTTACCAATTATTGTATTATCTTTTTCCCTTGTTAATTTAACCCAGACATTTATCATTCTCACATTTATTATATGCTCAAATTTAATCTGCCCAATCTCAGCTCTCACTAATGCATTTGGAGTCCTTACAGGGAGTCTCAGTATTTGTTTATAAGCTTTATTTACTTTTGCTTCCAATTTAATCAAACTTTCCAAACCCCATATTTCAGCCAAATAAATGTCCTGACTTATTACCTTACCATTAATGGCCTTCATCATTGGTGTTAGTGTCAGGCCACCATAAACATTATTAAATCTCTTAAGGGCTTTTATTGCTTGTTCTGCTTTTTTTCCAGTCCCCCCCCATGTGTTACCCCATCTACAATTACTAGATATTAATATTCCTAGATATGGATATTCTGATACAAAATCTAATTTATGTTGTGCTAAAGTTAATTTCCTATAACCTTTATTGGAACCCAACACCATCACTTTTGTTTTATTAGTATTAGGTTTTAGATTATGTTTTTTAATATAATATCCAAACTATCTAATGCTCTTTGTAATCCCAATGTAGATGTTGACAAAATTGCCAAATAATCAGCATATGCTAAGACAGGTATCCTTTTTGCCACATGTGTACAGTGATATATTGGGTTATCTAACTCTTGCAAATGTCATTAATATATATATATATATATATATATATATATATATATATATATAATATATATATATATATATATTTTAAAAGGAGTTGTTGCAAGAACACATCCCTGTCTTACCCCTACCTCAGTTACAATTTTTTAGGTCAAAGCACCCTTTTGTGAATATTTAACTTTGGTTCATGTTTTAGTGTACAGTCTTTTAATAAGAGTTATCAGATTGTTATCTATTCCCATTCATCCCATCTTTACCCATAACAATGTTCTATCTAAGGTATCAAATGCTGATGAATAATCAACAAAGGCAATAAATAACCCTTGTTTTTTTTAATTTTGCAATATTTTCAATTATATGCAAGAGGATGAAAACCTGATTCCTTGTTCCTATTCCCTTTTAAAACCTGCCTGAAATTCTGAGATTTTTCATTAATCTATTCTACAATATTTTTGCATACATTTTCACCATCACATCTAAAAGGCTAACTGGCCTATAATTTACTGGATCTGACCTCAAACCCCTTTTAAAAATGGGTATTATAAAACTTCCTGGCCATGAATCAGGGACAAATGCATGCATTGCTGCTTTATTGTAAAAGTAAGCAAGTAAACTTGACCACCATTTTATATTAAATTTATAAAAATCTATAGAAATCCTATCTGGGCCCGGCGCTTTGTTATTTTTGAAGGATTCTATACTTTCTTTAACCTCTACTACTGTAAACCATCTAAAACCCTCATCCAATTCCCCAACATCTTCTTCTTGCACCTGACTCGGGACCACTAAAGATATCCGAGAAGTATTTTTCCCCGTATAGCAGGCTCAATATAAGCATCAATCTGGGATTTATAATTGCATGCTCCTTTTGCTACCAATGACCAAAATTTCCTATCATCTCCATCCTCTATTGCCTTGTTCATGATATCCCAGAGTTCACTCTGATGTTCCATTCTACATAAATTTTATTGTTGGTGATTTCAACATCACCTGGCTGTCCCATGACACCCTAGCAGTTTGCGATCAGGTATCTGGCCTCTATCTCACTCAACTGGTCTCACAAGACACCAGATTTAATTATAAAACAGGGATGAGTACTCTGATTGGCTCTTTTCAAGCTGCCCAAAGCACATCTCTGAGGTCACTGTCCTTCCTAACATCCTCAATGATCATTCCCCAGTAATGGTCAAATAAGGCCACCATTAGTGCTCTCCAGGTCTCACAAAACTACTCTGAGAACTGGGCAACTGGATTCCTTTAGGCAATATTTGAAGCTTGTGGATTGGTCGCCACTCAACAGAGCCAAGGATGCCAATCAAGCCCTTAACTTCTTCATCACATTTTTTACTAAAGCCTGTGACATCTTTGCCCCCTATAAAACCAAAAAAACAAGAGGGGCTACTAACCCATGGCTCACAGGCTCCCTCCTTGAACTCATGCAGAAAAGGGATAATCTGTGGTGTAAGGCCAAAGCAATTTGCAAAGAAGTAGATCTCATTGCATATAAGACTGCCAGAAACAAATGTACCAAACTTATCCATCTGGCTAAGGCAACCTACTACAATGATCTACAAAGAAGGAGCTGGGGACACGGAAAGGAGTTCTGAGAGTCTATGAAATCACTCATAGATAAAGCCTCCAAAGCTCAACCAGGTCTAACAGTCACTGCAACCGGGACACTCCAGGAGCCAGGAGGCATTGCAAATACTTTCAACCTGGCCTTCACAGATCTAAGCTCGGTACTTCCCAGTGACTACCTGACCCACTCAACTCTAAATCTAGATCTCACCTCACCTTTGCCTCCCTCTGCCAAGGGCGATGCCCCTCCATTTTATTTCAAGCAGCTTACTAGAAATGACACCATCAGATATGTTAAACGTGTATTAGGGAAGACAAGGATGGGAGTGACCTTGTAGACATGAAGCTGGTGGCACTTACAGTAAACGAGCTGGCAGATCCTGTCATTAAAGTTTTAAATGCCTCACTTGGGTCAAGAATGTTCCCTGACAAGTGGAAGAAGGCACTTGTCACCTCCATCTTCAAAGCAGGTGATGCTATCAATCTGTCTAACTACAGGCTTATCTCCATTCTCCCTCCCCGTCTAAAGCCCTCAAATGAATTGTCTCTGACCAGCTCTTGGAATACATATTGAAGTACAACCTACTTTGTGCCCAGCAACATGGGATCTGGAAAGACTATTCCACAGTCACCTCCTTGGTTGATTACACCACCCAAATATAAGGTGCCTTTGATGATGGTCTGGCAGTGGGGTCTATTTTATAGACCTCACAAAGGCATTTGATACCATCAACCATCAACTCCTCCTGAGATACCTACTCTCAATAGGTCTTTCCACAGACACGTTACCTGGTTCAAGAGCTACCGCTCATGCAGAACTCACTACATCAAAATCATAGGCATTCTTTCTGAGCCAAGAGAGGTGAGTCTTGGAGTCCCACAAGGTTCAATATTGGGCTGCTCCTTTCAGCTCTTCATAAATTCCCACCCTCAGTTTGCCTGGTGCACACTGTGCTATATGCTGATGATGCAGTTGTCTCCATAAGTGGAAAAATCTATCCTCTGTCACCTTTGAACTGGAAGCAAATTTCACAGGCTTAAAGTGTGGTTCTCAATAATAAACTGCTGCTCAACTATAAAAAACTAAGAGCATTTTTTCTGTTCCACAGAACAGAAAGAAATTCAGGAAACTGCAGGTACAGAGTTGCAAAGGAGATATACTGGAGCAGGTCGACACCTTTAAATATCTCAGGGTACACATGCATAATGCCCGCTCATTCACAACACATGTAAACCATGTAATCAAAACTGCCAATGCAAAACTGATGTTCTCTATCAACACTGTCACAACATGCCCTCTGATGCTTTAAAGTTTTCACAAGCTGCTCAGTTCTATCTACCATAGACTACATCCTTATAATCTATGGCACAGGAACTGACACAGCCTTTAAAAGGGTAAAAACCCTTCTCAATAAATCGCGTTGGCTGGTTCTGGGAGTAGATCACTGGACACACACATGTGACCTCTATAAAGCAACTGGATGGCTCCCCCTTCACCTCAAGACCCAATATCAGGCCTGCCTACTAGCAAAGAAAGCCATGCTTGGGCTAGCTCTTGAATCCATCTCTTATCTATTCAAATTAGATCAACCAACTATCAGTAAATGAAGTTCATCAAAGGGTGGGCTACTGGTGTCTTCTAAGTGTATTTCAGTAGCCCAGAGATCTCTCTCCTTTAGAGGACCCAAGTGGGCAAAAGACCTCCCCTCTGACCTTATTGAATGTAATAAGGTCAACAAATTCAAAGCTGGTCTCCGCACACACCTAGCTCTCACTTGTGTTTGTGAGTGCCTCAACATAACCTAATCCTAATACAGACACTTGAGTGTCTCTGAATGTTCTAATACAAACACTTGGAGAGTCTCAGAATGCCCTCTCCAACCCCCACTGTCACATTAATATAGGTTTATCACCCTCCCACCCTTTCCTCCTCCCTCCTCCCCTGCCCCCTTGTTGCCATCCTCTGCTATCTCCTCACCCTCTCCGACCCCCCATACTGCCCTCTCCTTATTCCACTCCCAAGCCTGTACTACCCCCACCCCTTCACTCTCTCCTAATTCCACTCCCCACCTGTACTACTTCCTCCCTCCATTCACTGCCAACCCCACGACCACCCCCCCATACTTCCCATCCCCTATCTCTCACCACTGACCCTCCACCACCCAGGACAAAGCCTTCTCAGGCTGCCACACATGCACATCTTGAAGAAAGCCTTCCTTCTGGCTGTCTTACACTACCCAAGCACGTGATCCTGAAATCCTTCTGCTGACCTATGCACTCAGCACAGGGCAGCTTACTCCTTAGAACGGTCTGGTACAACTTGTCTATATGTTTAACTGATGGTGAAATTTCATTGCTAATTTCTAGACAAATTGTAACAAAATTAATACTAGCCAAATAAGCACAATAGTTTGTTTTAATGTGACCAATGTAACCATGAAACCAAAGTAATCTTTTGTATGCTAATGTATTTTCTTCATATATGTTGTTGTTGGTTTACCTATTCTGTACTATGTCTGACTTGGAACCTTTGTAAACAAGTCATTGGCTCAAATGTATCAATCCCAAACTGAAATAAATAAAAAAATAAATAAATAACATTTTTCAGTGAAAAAGATGTTCCAGGACTAGAGGGCATGAGATGAAGTTGGAGAGAGGGCAATTCAGAGAAAACATGAGGAAGAATTTCTTCACAGAAAGGGCGGTGGACAAGTGGAACACCCTACCTGAGGAAGTGGTGGAGGCTGAAACAATCACAGGATTTAAGAATGCATGGGATAGACATAAGGAATCCTGGAAGTCAGAGTAAGGGCAACAGACTTCTAGAAAAGTTAAAGGATCTTACAAGCTCAAATGGGAACTGGTGGGCTATAGGCCCTTATCTGCCTTTGTGAAGCAAATAAACAAATCAAAATGAAAGAAAACTACTATGGTTCTCAAAAGAAGTGGTGGGGAAGGTAAGGAGAAAATTATGGCATTCCGAAGTATAAGGAAACACAGAAGGAGCAGGACAGAGAACTGTACCGTTAAAGCAGAAGGAAGCAGGAAGGCAGTCAGAATAGCAAAGGCCTAAACTGAGGAAAAGATAGCCAACTCGGTTAAGAAGGGATAAAACCTTTTATAGGTACATTAGGAGCAAAGAAAGACTAAGGCAGGATACTGAGGCTGAATAAGGAGGAAGGTGGTTGGGCAGAGAGCAACAATGAAAAAGCAGAGATACTGAACGAATACTTCTGCTCAGTATTCACAATGGAAAAGCAGGGGGAGATACCTATTCCAGTCAATAGAAGCACTCTAGATAGGGGGGTTGATATTAGTCCTTTCACAGAAGAAAGGGTTCTGAAAGAACTCCTAAAACTGAAGGTGGATAAAGCAATGGGGCCTGATGGGATTAACCCCAGAATTCTAAAAGAACTAAGGGAAGAACTAGTAACACCACTGACTACCCTTTTTAATAAATCATGGGAGGAAGGTGTGGTACCTAAGGACTGGAGGAGGAGGATGTGATTCCCCTTCACAAAAGTGGGAGCAAGATAGAGGCAGGAAACTACAGACCTGTCAGTTTGACCTCAGTGATAGGGAAAATGATGGAATCACTTCTGAAGGAAAGAATTGTTACAGAAGAGGCCAGTGGGCACAGGAACCAAGACAGCATGGATTCACAGCAGGAAGGTCATGTCAGACAAATCTAATTGATTTCTTTGACTGGTGACCAAAGTAGTAGACCATTGAGGGGCTGTGGACATGGCCTACCTAGACTTTAGCAAGGCATTTGACACTGTCCTGCATAAAAGATTAATAAACAAATTAGCCAGCCTGGGAGTGGGTCCCAGGGTGGTAGCCTGGGTAAAACACTGGCTGGACAACAAGACACAGTGGGTAATAGTAAATGAAGTCCACAGGAAGAAAGGAGAATACTAGTGGTGTACTGCAAGGTTCAGTACTGGGTCGGTCCTTTTAATGTCTTTATAAGGACATTGCAAAGGGACTGAAGGGAAAGTATGTCTCTTGCAGATGACACAAAGTTCTGCAACAGGGTTGATATGCAAGGTGGGGTGGAAATGATGAAAAGGGACTTGGCAAGGTTGGAGGAATGGCCAAATGTATGGCAGCTTAGATTCACCACAAAGAAGTGCAAAGTAATGCACCTGGGAAGCAAAAACCCAGGGGAAGAGTACACAATGGGAGGGGTGAGATACTGACAACAACAAAAATGGAAAGGGACCTGGGGGTAGTCATAGCTAGGGATGTAAGTTTGTCATGGCAGTCATACACGTCATTGATTCCATGACGTTTGATCTTTATTCAGGACTTCCATGACTTTCATTAGTGTCATCAGAATGTAGCAATGATGCCAGTGCCACAACATTTATTACTGTTTACTAATAATTTAATGAACAAACAATGAGTCATTAAAACCTCATCCATGACAAACTTACATCTGTAGTCATAGCAGATGACCTAAAGGTGGGCCAGCAATGTGAAAAGGCAGTAAGGAGGGCTGGGGGATACTGGCATGCATTTGGAGAAGCATCACCAGTTGAAAACTAGAAGTTGTTGGCCCTCTGTACAGACAGTTGGTAAGACGACATCTGGAGTACTGTACAGTTCTGAAGACTTCATCTCTGCAAAGACATAGACAGGGTGGAGGCTGTCCAGAGGAGGGCAACCAAAATGGTGCAGGGTCTGCACCAGAAGACATATGAAGAAAGACTAAAGGAGCTTAAGATGTATAGCCTCGAGGAAAGAAGGGAGATGGGGGACATGATAGAACTTTCAAATACCTCAAGGGAATCAACAAAGTCCAAGAAGGTAGCATCTTTTAGAAAAAGATATGTGCAAGAACAAGGGGGCACAATTTGAAGATGGGGGGATGGCTCAGAGGTAATGTGAAGAAGTATTTCTTCACAGAGAGGGTTGAAGATGCATGGAATGGCCTTCCTGAGGAGGTTATTGAGTCAAAAACAGTGGGGGAATTCAAGAGTGCATGGGACAGACATAAGGTAATTCTAGTGGGGGGTAGAAGGAAGTAGGCTGTTGGTTAACTAGGATCTGCAGCTTATCCATTAGTTAGGGAAATGGGCAGACTAGGTGGGCCAAGTGGTCCTTATCTGCCATCATATTCTATGTTTCTATGTTTATCTGCTGACAGTATCTATGTATCTATGTAACTCTGAGGTATGAAGATCATGTATTCATGCATATTGCATCAATAATAAATAATGAGGAGGAGAAATCTATAGAATATATATATGGAATGCAAGCTGAATTGTACCTAAATATTATGTTTGTCAAAGTTTTCTCTGAGGCATCAGCAGCTCTTGAAACATATATTTCTGTTCAGTATTCACAGTTGAGAGGGGAGGGACCACAAATAAGCACCAACAGATTGGGGGATGGACACTAGTTCCTTTTATGAGGAAAGGGTAGGAAAGCACTCCCTAATCTGAGGGTGGACAAAACCATAAGGCCAGACAGGGTGCATCCAAGAGTGTTAAAGGAACTCAGGTAGGTGTTAGCTGCACCCCTGACAGATTTGATTAACAGTTCACTGGAGACCAGCATAGTCTCAGAGGACTGGAGAAGGGCAGACATAGTCCCACTTCACAAAAGTGGTAGCAAGGAGGAAGTGAGAAATTCCAGGCCTGTCAGCCTGTCATATGTAGTAGGAAAACTGATGGAAATGCTATTAAAGGAAAGAATCATGGAACTCCTGGAATCCAATGGACTGTGGGACCTGAGGCAGCGTGGCTTTAAGGAGGGGAGGTCATGCCAGACAAATCTGAAAGATATTTCTGGCTAGGTAACCAGGGTGTTGGATTGGGGGGGGGTGCAGTGGACATGGCCTACTTGGACTTTAGCAAGGCCTTTGACACTGTTCCACAAAGGAGGCTGATAAACAAGTTGGGTAGCATGGGGATGGGCAATAAGGTGCTAACCTGGGTAAGAAACTGGTTCGGGGTCAGGAGGCAGAGGGCAGTGGTAAATGGAGTTCACTCTGAGGAGGGGAGAGTGACCAGTGGGGTACCACAGGAGTCAGTACTGGAGCCAGTTCTCTTTAATGTCTTCATTAGTGACATGGCAGATGAACTGTAAGGGAAGGTCTGCCTCTTTGCAGACAACACCAAGATCTGCAATAGGGTGGCCACTACGGAGAAGGTGCAAAGGATGGAAAGGGACTTGAAATGACTGGAGGAGTGGTCAAATGTTTGGCAGCTAAGATTTAATGCAAAAAAGTGCCAAATAATGCCCTTGGGTCGAGAAACCCAGGGTGCAGTACACAATTGGGGAGAAATACTAGCAGCAACCAAGCAGGAGGAGACCTGGGGATAATCATATCGGATGACCTGAAGGTGGCCAGACAATGTGACAAAGTGATTAGGAGAACTAGTGGGATGCTGGGATGTATAGGTAGAGGTATTACCAGCAGGAAGATGGAAATGATGTTGCCACTATATAGGTATTTCAATCAATCAAGAATTTTATTGTATGGTTACAAACCTTCACAATCAAAGTATCAAATACAGTACATACATAAATACACAAATATAATAAAAGAGGAATAAAATTTCCCAGTAGCCATATGACCTGTTACTGAATTCCTTTATACAGAATTACATGTGCAAACTTCAATCCTATACAATGTATCCAGGATAGCAGCAATTCAAAATTCTCATAAAGTGCATAACATAAAAGGAATGAGATTTCCCCATATCCATAAGACCTGTTACAAAATCCTTTATACTTGATTTCATGTGCAAACTTCAACCTATACAGTGTATCCAGAATAGCAGCAATTCAAGACTCTCATAGAGTGCATAACATAAATGTCCTTCTATATAATTTTAATTATACTTCTAATTTTCATAATGGAAAAATAGTTTGCTAATCTATCTACTGTCCAACTATCTTCCGTATGAAGCAATATACCAGTAAGTTCCATTTTATCCACATTGTACCTGTTATTTAAATAAGGACCCAGCCAAAACATTCATTGTCTTTATACCATCTACAAACCCATAAAACATGATAAAGATCATCCTTATCTCCACTACCACAATCACATTCCTCTAAAAGTATGCCTTTTTTTATACCTGTAATCCAAAACTTTACTAGGAAACTGCTTGAACTTGTAAATCATAAAATTAGACCATACTTGGGGTTAGTCAGAGTATCCAGATATTTTTTATATCCATGCTTATAATTGTTTGCAGCAAACAATTTTGAATACCAAGATTTCTTAATTTCTTCTAGATCTTTTAAATTCCAAACATTACTAATTTTCCTATATATATACATTTTTTATACTTGGAACTTATATGAATACCCTGTTCCACAGAATTTTTCAGATGTACTAAATTATATTTCCCCAGAATGGAATAAACTATGTTCAACCAAAAACCAGAATTAAACCCCCATTCATGCCAGTCCTCTTTTTCATGTAGACATTTCTTAGCAATTATATTCTCATTAAATCTAGTAAGCTTTACCCAATAGTTAACCCTTCTAGATTCAATAACTGCATTAATATTGATTATACCCAGTTCTGAGCGAATATAAGAGGAAGGACAAGAATGTTCGAGCCTAAGAGTATATCTTAGATTTATATAAGGGAATCATCAGTTTATTAATTGTATTAGATTCCCAGATTTCACTACCATATAATGATTGGGGTTCTACCTTGGTTTTCAACACTCTTAGCATGGGTCTTATGGTTAGTCCCCCAAATTTACAATTAAACCTACAAAGCCCAGCCATGATTTTCTTCAACTTTTTTTAGCCAGTTCCAAATGGGAGGTCCACTTAAAATTTTGCTGGATCGCTATTCCAAGAAATACATGACTAGATAATACTTCCACCTTGTCCAACCCAATATACCAAGTACCATCAATTTTTTTTCCCCAGAATCATAACCTTTGTTTTGCCCATATTGATTTTTAGCTTTAATTTTTCTGATTCCTTAACTATAAAATTCAGCTTTTTTTGTAAACCAAATTTTGTTAAGGACAAAACCAAAATATCAATGGCATAAGCCAAAAGGGGGACAGGAAAATTCCTAGTTTTTGGAGAATCATTGTCTATTGCCACGCTGTGTTTCAGCATATTGTCCAAGTATAATGTAAACAACAGGAGCAAGAATGCAGCCCTGCCTCATACCACGATTGCATTCAAAACATCGGATTATTGGCTCTTAGGACCAAATCTAATTTTAGCTCAAGTTTTAGCTTCAGAATCAAAATAAGTTCCTTTAAAATAGGCTACCCAACTTTCCTCAGAGATGAAAGTGTCAATATTGGCCTTGTATTGATCAAAACCTTTAGCCACTAAAGACCAGAATGCTCTATTATCTCTACTTTGAATAGCTACAAACATTTTCTTCCATCTAGATTCATAAGAATTCTTCTTTTTTATCAATTATAAGTTCCTCATAAGCTTTCTTCTTATAGTTCAACAGCTTAAGATTAGCCCGTTTCCTATTTTTATTGAATAATCTACAGAATTTCCTAACGTTAGCCTTGGCCTTTCTACAGTCCCTATCAAATCAAATATCTATAGCTGCATTCCTACCTATTTTGACTGGGACTTCCAGTGCTGATTTAATTTTAACCAAGAGAGCTCCTCGGCAAAGTAACTAAATTCATATTTACTAATATCTTCATAGGAATGGACTAATACTGACTTATAGATAATTGGTAATATATCATTATATGAATTCTGCCTCCAAATAACCTTTCGAGCAGCTCTGATTTCTGTAAATTGAAATGGTTCTTGAGCCAGCCTGTTCATCCATTCTAACTGGTCTTGCATAACCAAATATATAGGTATATAGTGAGACCCCACCTGGAGTATCACATCTAGTTTTCGAGGCCATATCTCAGGAAGGACATAGACAGGATTGAGGCCATCCAAAGGAGGACAACCAAGATGGTACAGGGTTTACATCAAATGTTCTATGAGGAGAGGCTAAAGGAATTAAACATGTACACCCTGGAGGAGAGGAGGGAGAGGGTGGATATGATCAAGATCTTCAAATACCTCACAGGGGTGCATAAGGTACAAGTGGGACTTATTTTTTCAGATAAAAGGATGTTCCAGAATGAGGGACCATGCTATGAAGCTGGAGGGGGGTAGGTTTAGGAGAGACATGAGGAAATACTTCTTCATAGAAAGGGTGGTGGATGCCTGGAACAATCTATCAGCACAGGTTGTTGGGGAAAAAAACAGTGGCAGGATTCAAAAAAGCCTGGGATAAGCACAAGGGAGTCATAAAGTATAGGTAAGAGGGTGGCAGTGAAAGCAATGCAATACAAAAGGGCAGACTGATGGGCCATGGGGCCCTTATCTGCCATCAGCTTCCATGTTTCTATGCA
This sequence comes from Neoceratodus forsteri, assembly GCA_016271365.2. Classification (NCBI taxonomy): domain Eukaryota; kingdom Metazoa; phylum Chordata; order Ceratodontiformes; family Ceratodontidae; genus Neoceratodus; species Neoceratodus forsteri. The sequence continues at coordinate 1,478,844,226 of CM057455.1, forward strand.
TGATATAGAATATGGGTAAAGATCAAGGGTCGCATCTCAGTAAGTTGTGTAATTTGGCCAGAACGCGGCAAAGAGGAGGCATGTGATGACTTGGGAAGTGTAGTTTGCTTTGTTGGGATGACTGGAGTGCCACTTTGAAGCGATACACCAGTACCTGGGAGTCATCTAGATGTTTGGCAGCCATGGTGGCTGCATTACTTGAACAAAATCTCAACTCCTACCACTTCCCATACACAACTGTTGTTGCTGCTGCCACTGCTGCTTCTCTTGGTCTGTCTGGCCAGAGTGGCACTGGAAATAGATGTGGCTTTTAGGAAGATGCCATATTTATATTTTTAATGATCAACCAAGAAACTGGTTCCTAACTTTTGAGTACACAGAACTGACTGATATTTCTACTAGGGATGATCACATAGTGCAGAATCCAATCTGACAACCATATTTCAGATTTCAGCCGGTCCCTGTGGCACTGAAGGTTAAGGCACTGGACACCATACCTTGTACCATGTCAGTGACTCAGGTTCGGATGTGGGCTCAAGTCACTGGGGTCAGCTGGAGAGGGTGAGGATTAAGCATTCAGAGGACTGCTCTCCTCTCCTAGGGAGGGGGAGAGGGTTCAGTGTCCAGCACACACCTGGTCCCTAGCATCAGCTAGAGGTGAGGCAGATGGGGGCTGATTACATGGAGGGAATGCAGCAGCTGCCAATGCACCATGCACAGAAGTGTGCCTGGGACACGTGGGTAGCACTGCACGCCACCTCTCTGGGGAGGAAAAACACTGGACAATGATGGAAGTCAGAGCTGCCACTGACCCCAGGCACCTGGCAGGCCTGCATCCTATCATATACCAAGCCATGCGGCACTCTGCATGGAGGTATATCCTGGAGGAAAATGGGGGACTTGGGCTGGGGTGGCCAGTATCTAGAGAGCAGCTTAGGCTCAGGAGAAGGAGGACTAACTGCAAGAAAAACAGATTTCAGATTTCAGGCAATACTTACTCAATCATCCTAGTTGAAAATCTGATTGTGGATATAACAAAACATAAAATGTACTCCCTATGACAAAAAGACCCATCTCTCCCACCCTGCAATTAGGTGACCCCCACCATACCCATACTCTAACACCCAACCTCCGTCCTCCCCTAAATACCTATGAACAGTTTTTTTTATTATAATAAGCCTTCCTTATTGATAAATCCCATTCCCTTACCTGTGCCAAATCATGTGCCACTTACAGTAGCTCCCCCTACCCTGTTACCAAATCCTATCCCCCATGTTTAAATGAGAACCTCCCATGCTGCACACCCTGTAGCTCACAACCTCCCTCCTGCCCCCCAGAGCCACCAGAATAATAATTACACAGTCTGGGCAGTAACTGTCAAGGGTTCTGCAGTAGAACAATTGTTCTGCTTGTCTTCCATGTCCCAACTAATGAATAAAATGTTGATGTTGTCCTATAGCCACACCTAATTAGCAACCAGTCAGATTTTTTTTATATACAGATGTTTATCCTCCTGAGCCCTGGCAGGGGCTTTGTTCCTCTGAGGGAGGAACTCTCTCATAGGTCCCACCACACTGTACTTGCTGACCCCAGTATTTCTCCCATGGCCCCCCACAGCAGGGCCAAGAAGGTGGTGCCCCCTCCCTGGAGACCCAATCCAGAAGCTGGGGTCAGACCTTGGTGCAGAGGACTGTCATGGAGCCCTGCCAGGCTCATTTTTCTGTTTTCTCCCGTCCCCCCCACAACGACGAGATTACGTCAGAGCATGCCTCCTAACCTGTATTGCCCTACTGTCACCACCAGAGGGCAATCAACGAGTGGGACAACATGGAATCCTCCTATGAGAGAGGACAGCAGTCCTCCAGAAGCTCAATCCTCTCTCCCCCTGCCAACCCCCGGCGACCCAGGCTCATTCCCGAACCTGGGTCACCGGTGTGCCGTGAGGTGTAGTGACCAGCACCTCAACCTCCAGTGCCACTGGGTAAGCTTCCACCAGTCAGATTCTAAAAAGTATAATTGGGTAGTCCCCCTGGAGTAAAGCAGTAGGGATGGAGGGGGCTAGAGGAGCTGGGCCTGACTTGGGAGAAAAGACTTTTAGCTACCATCCCTCTTAAAAGAGAACTACAGTCAAATTTTGCAAGAGCATATGTTGTGTAGAGAGAATGTTTTGATTTATCTGTGTAGTCCTAGTGTATCCTAGTGTAGTGTAATTGAGGATGTAGTATAGCGCAGTGGGTTAAGGCTCTGAGATGCAGATCTGGAGACCTGGGTTTGAATCCCACAGCCATTTAGGTGCATACTGTGTGACCCTGAGCAAGTCACTTAACTTCCTTGTGCTCCCAGGTCACATCTGGAAACAAGCTTTGGCTTAGTGTGCTATTCCTGGTTAAACAATGTTCCCTTTCCCTTATTCTTTCCTTTGTTGTGCAGAGAGAATGTTTTGATTTATCTGTGTAGTCCTAGTGTATTCTTTGTTTACCATTATGAGTTTTTTTTCTAAATTTGCCTGCTAGTTGTGTGGCCCCTAGGAATCTCAATGTTTGAGTATTTTATTGCTCTTCTTTTTTCTGCAATACATCCAGGGCCACTGATTTAGTGCAGCAGCAATCTACCATTTGGAGCCTGATATTCTGGCTGCAACTGAATAACTCTTTCAAAGCCAAACTTTTGTTTTCTATAGTAGGTATATGTCTAGGTCTAGGTCTAGACAGCAGGAATAAATGTTTTGTCTTTATAGAGTTTCATTTCATTAACTACACACAGGCATTGAAACACACACAAATCACTCAAGGTGACTAATGCTATAATTAGTGAAGAATCTAGCTATTTTCTTATAGAATAGCCCAATAAATTACCCTCAGGTGTTTGCCATCTGTAAATGTAACCATCATTAGTGCCTACTGTATAAGGAGAGTTACTTAAAACCACACCTCTGCTGCTGTAAACTTAACGCAAAACAGATCTTGCTGAATTAATGGTCATGAGTGCATCACTGTCACACGGGACAACAGGGTGCATTATGGGAAAAAGAAGACCAACTGAAAATGCAAATGTGGATCCCCCGGGGCCATAAAACTAGCAGGCAAATTTAGAAAAAACTCCTTACAGCAAACAAAAGGAAAGACACACTAGGACTACTGCTACAAATCAAAACACTCTTCACATCATATTTTCTCAGTTTTGAAAAAAATTGCTGGCTAGAAAACCCCTGAACAAGGATCACTATAAAGACCCAGTCTGACCTTATTGCTGAACATGACAACCTGAAGATTAGTAAAGCTATTGTCCCTATTACAGCATGTCCTAATCTTCCTTTGGTCAAACATTGATCCCAACTTTAAAGGTGGCATTGTCAAGGTGTTGACATACTTGAGTCAATTTTCTTCTGGCGGGAGCTCGAACAATCAGTCACATTGCAAGCATGTCTCTAGTTACCCAAGACATGCCACTTTATTGTATACCACTGCTACAGTGACATCAGCACACTGAAACCCCCATAGTAAATCCCCCGCCATGCCTATATCAGCAGTGACGGGGGTTTTACTTCGAGTGACTGTTCAGTGATGGGGGGTAAATATCTAACTCCACTGTCTGTGCAACATGGAGTTAGATATCTATAGTAGGGGGATGCGTGGGGCGCTGTAGTGCCAGTCATTAGGGGGGACATATTGGGGTCAGGGGTGTCGACAGGTTCCCGGAAGGGTCAAGGACGTTGGAGAATTTGTTGTTGCACTGGCGTCATGGACCCCTGTTTATTTTAGATATCTCCAGCTTAGAGGTCACACCTGTAAACATCCTCTGAAGTCTGAGTTTCTCTTCCCTCTAGATTTCATGATGAGCTATCTTTTAGAAAGGCCTTTTCACCACAGGGAAAATGGCACATTTCAGACCCGGTGAAAGGCAATAGCATCATTTTACCAGATTCATTGGGGTTGCAAAGTCCCATTTCAGCAGAATAATAGGGGTTGCAAAGATCCTCCACTCCCACATTTTTACCAGCAAATGCTTGGAAAACCATGTTTAAGGGTTTGTAGGGGTTGCAATGGACATCATAAGGGTTGCAAATAAATCATGGAGTCTAAATTGAACCCTTGGCTGCCCCTAAATGGTGCCCCTGGTCAGGGTATAGATGACCTAATAGCTTAGTTGAACTGGAACATATACAGTCATGTTGGCATGTGGAGACAGGATTCATGCTCACAGAAACATGATGTGGGTCATTTTGATAATCGCCACACCACAACCAGTATGGTCTGAATTCAGGTGAAAGATGGTGAGTAGGAATTTTTTGAACATCAGAAATTACCAAACTTTTAACTCAATCTACACAGACCTCTGCTGGACACATTGTGATATCAGGGCCACACATGCACAAATTGCACATATTCTGGACCTGTCCAGTAATTGTACACTACGAAGTCAGGGTTCCTGAGGAAATTAAAACAATATTGAATGTTCTCTTGCCCTTACTGTATATGTAAAAAATGCAATTCTGGAACAGTCTCCCAGAAGTCTGAACTCCTCAGGCAGCAAATACCTGTTCTGCATTGTGACAGTGGCATACAAAAAGGCTATTACATGATCAGCCTCCTTCCCTTCAGGGCTGGGATAAACAAGGTAAGAGAATCTGAGAAGTGGAAAGACTCATAATGAAACTGCATTCCCAAGAAGACCATTTTTAGCAAGAGATGGCACCCATACTTCTATCTATAGGGAGGAGGCTGACGGCATCACACTAATAGCCAACCATCTTGTCTCCACTACAAGACTCACATGGGAGGTTGGTGGTCCTCTGGGAATCCACTCCTCCCTCTCACATCCAGGACTGTATGGTATAAGTGTGTAATTTCCTGCTATTCCTGTAAGAATCAGAGGTGTCATACAACGGAACCCAAGTGTGAAGGAAAAATGAAAGTCAAAAAGGCAAATACATCATTTTTTCCTTGTTAAAAAGAAAATAATCTGACTTTTCAAAAATGACACACAGTAGCTGTACCTTTGCATATGGTTTAATAAGGTACCATAGGCTCTTACCCTATCATTCACTTTGCAGTTACTTTTCCTGCTTTTAGATAAAGAAAGTACCATCCAATAAAGAATAAGAGAGGGCAACTGCCTGTCTTAAACTGGAGGAGAATCTCACAACTCCTAGCAAAAGGTGTGCATGCCGTGTAATAAGAACCTGCATGCTGCATGTCATAAGGGTGGTAATGTGCACTCCCTATAGTAATATGCATTTTTTTATTTATGTTTATTCATTTTCTTCTGAACATACATTTTAATACTTGATTCAAGGTATGGGATGCAGTACAAAGGAAATATTATGATAGGTAACACTTATGCAGTCTTTCAGTGTCACAACGCTGTGGGAGGTTATGAAAATGTCCCAGGAAATGTCCCAAATAAGGTAGCAAAGAGCCACTGCAGCAGGACCATGGACAACCAAATGAAATGTGCATACAGTAAGTTCAAGAGAATCCTTCTAGGTAGAAGGGCCGTGTCAAGAACTTAGCCCTGGAGTACATGTAAAATGAACAAACCCAAGAATAAACCACTTTCATAGGTTATAAACACAACCTGAACTGCTCCTATGTATCCCAGTCAAGCAAAAGACAAACTTGTATTATGCAAAACTGTAATAAAACTAGCATTAAGCAAAAGGAAACTGTAAAACACTGACGTGGAACCTTTGTAAATGAGCCTTGTGTTCAAAGGTATTGTAGTCTGAGATTGAATAAACAAAACTAACATAGAATTTGTCGGTAGATAAGGACCGCTTGGCCCACTGAGTCTGCCCATTACCCTACCTAATGGATAAGCTGCAGATCCTAGTTAACCAGCAGCCTACTTCTTTCTACCCCCACCCCCTAGAATTGCCTCATGGTTGTCCCATGCATGCTTGAATTCAACCACTGTTTTTGACCCCACAACCTCCTCCGGAAGGCCGTTCCATGCATCCACAACCCTCTCTGTGAAAAAATACTTCCTTACATTACCTCTGAGCCGCCCCCCCATCTTCAAACGTAGAAACATAGAATTTGACGGCAAATAAGGACCGTTTGGCCCACCCAGTCTTCCCATTACCCTATCTAATGGATAAGCTGCAGATCCTAGTTAACCAGCAGCCTACTTCTTTCTACCCCCACCCCCAGAATTGCCTCATGGTTGTCCCATGCATGCTTGAATTCAACCACTGTTTTGACCCCACAACCTCCTGGAAGGCTGTTCCATACATCCACAACCCTCTCTGTGAAAAATACTTCTTACATTACCTCTGAGCCACCCCTCTATCTTCAAATTGTGCCCCCTTGTTCTTGCACACCTCTTTTTTTGAAAGATACTACCCTCTTGGACTTTGTTGATTCCCTTGAGGTACTTGAAAGTTTCTATCATGTCGCCCCTCTCCCTCCTTTCCTCGAGGCTATACATATTAAGCTCCTTTAGTCTTTCTTCATATGTCTTCCGGTGCAGACCCTGCACCATTTTAGTTGCCCTCCTCTGGACAGCTTCCATCTTGTCTATGTCCTTGCGGAGATTGGGTCTCCAGAACTGCACACAGTACTCCAGATGGGGTCTCACCAGCTGTCTGTACAGAGAGATAACAACTTCCTGTTTTCTACTGGTGATGTCTCTCTCTATGCATACAAGTATCCCCCAGCCCTCCTTACTGCCCTCTCACATTGTTTGCCCACCTTTAAGTCATCTGATATGACTACCCCCAGGTCCCTTTCCATTTTTGTTGTTGTTAGTATCTCACCCCCCATTGTGTACTCTTCCCCTGGGTTTTTGTTTCCCAGGTGCATTACCTTGCACTTCTTAGCATTAAATCTAAGCTGCCATACATTTGACCATTCCTCTAACCTTGCCAAGTCCCTTCTCATCCTTTACACCCCACCTTGTGCATCAACTCTGTTGCAGATCTTTGTGTCATCTGCAAAGAGACATACTTTTCCATCCAGTCCTCTGCAATGTCACTTACAAAGACATTGAAGAGGACCGATCCTAGTGCTGAACCCTGTGGCACCCACTAGTAACCCCTTTCTAAAAGAACAATTGAGGCTGAAACAGTGTAATGCATCATGACTCTTCGCAGCAGCTTAACAGTGTGGACAGTAAACAACAGTGACTGCCCTTAAATGCTATACAATTCAAGTTACCCTACAGTGAACACAGTGAACATTTAAGAGAAAGTCAGTATGTGTTCAATGAGCAAAACATCTTCAAAACACAGAGATAAGTGGAGTAAAGAGTCACACAATGCAGAGCTCAGGTCTCAGAAGTTCTCTCCTCTGGGTCGTAATCAGGAGGGTTGGAAACAAAATCAGTGCAAATGGCCTCCAGCTTATGACCCACATCTGCAGGATCATTGTAGAGAAACACTTTTCCTGCTTAAACAATCTTGAGATGACCTGGGAGCTGCAGGGCTTGATTAATGCAGAGTTCATGGAGACCAGCACGGATAGCATCAAATCCATGATGTTGCATCCGTGTTACATATCTAAGATCCGAGAAAGAGTGTAAGTTGTCCCAACTGCCAAAGACAATGGAGCAGCCTGTTTTACCTTTTGGAGAAACATGTCACAGACATGAACCCCCGAGGTGGAGACCAAGAAGAAACAGGAGAGTTCTGGATTGGCAGTCTTGCTGCGTGTCATAATTCTGTAGCCCCAATAAATCAGGGACCCCACCGACAAGTGAAACAAAGACGAAAGTAAAGTTCGCATATACTGCAGTGGCTCTATTCCTTCCAGGCCCTCCGGGATCCTCAAGAAATGGAGTTTAGATGCCCATGTCCCATTTTCTAAATAGTCCAGTTTTGTTTGAAGCAATCTATTTTCTTTTACTACTCCATCAACCACTGTGGCAGATTTCTGAACTGTGTCAGTAATGTCTTTATGAGTTGTCTCCAGTGCAATAACTTTAGTTTCTACCTGGGTCAGGCGGCTATTAAAAGTGTTCACTTTAGTATCAAGCTTTTGTACTGCTTCAAGATTGGCACAGGCAGTGGCTTCTAATCTCCTGACTGTTCAGTCATCTCCACACTGCTCTTAGCTCCAGTTGAGGTGGTTGCAGGACCTTTGCCCTTCCTCAAATCTTTTAGGGGCTTGTGCTTCATTCTGCCCATGTTGGAAACCACTAAAAAAGAGGTCCGTATCAGCCAGACAGTCTCAGCTACCGAATCAAAGAAATAGTAAATAGACCCAAAAATACAGTTTTAAGCAGTTTTATCGAGTGTTAGCAGGAAGTGGTACAAGGAACATCTTTTCCTGTTGGCTGCATGCCACGTCCCCATATGCATGTTTAAATGCATGTGGACTGCATGCTATTCAAGTTAATTTGGTGCGATGGGAGGGATATCGTGGAGTGAAAGTAATGCATGACTCACACAAACAAACCCATACATGATATTTTCTTTGGTGAGTAACTGAGTCAATTGGTGAACAAGAAATGTAAAAATTGAACAAACCATTGTTTCACACGAATGACATACAGTAGTATATGCAGGGTGCTGAACATGAATGTTAAGTAAACCCAGATGTTGATATATCAATATATGTGTCACAACCCCACTCAGCAGGTCAAGCCCTCTGCTCCCACAGTGCCAACCTCCGAGCACAGTATTGTGAACAGGATAACAGAATGGGGTAACCCTCCTGTCTGTTTTGTGGGTCCGAATCACCTTTGGTCTCAAGTTCTGAGGGATTCAAACTGTGAACCTTATGCTAGCGACATCTAAATGTACAGGCTCAGATAATTCTGCTCTTTGGGGAATGCCAGATATCTTTCACCTATGGGCACCTAACCAGGTATACAAAATGAACCCTTAAAAACTCTATGAAAGACCTTATATAAATTCTTACCTTTTCCCAGTTTGGCATACCATTAAACTTATGAACAGTGTTGTCAAAATCTTAACTATCCATGCATCACAGACAAAAAGAAAGGACTTGGAAGACACAGGCAGTCTCTTTAAAATAAGAGGTTTTACTTAAAATCAATAAAATATGTAAAATGTAACCACAGAACAATATATCACAAAACATACAATCACTTAAAAGAACAAGGTAAAATACAAAGATAAACTCCTACCACAATACACTTAGACTTGTCTATCTAATGCATACCTTCTTACAGTGCTTTAGTTAGCTGTTGTTTCAAGAGAGTCCAAACAGGAAAGTGTTTAAGTGGAAATACAGAATACAGTTAAACTGTCTCTAAACCTGCCCTTCCATGATATCACCTAGCTTCTCCCTGTAAATATAAAAATTAATACACACAGGATGTCCCATCACCAGGGTATATTAAATAAGGTGACATCAGCAAAACTCATTTCTCCATATGACCCTTTGAGCTTGAGTCTTCCTTTGATTTAGTGTGTTTTCCTGCCTTTTCACAGACATCACAGAACTTTTATAACTTTGCAGTTTTCTCCCTAGCTGCAACATAGTTTTCAGCACCAGTTGAAATAAACTGCCCTTCCTGAGGATGTCATAAAATGGATATTTTAGTTCCTGGCTTCAAGCAACACAGATCCTAAACAAGGCTATAAAATGTGAGTTCTTGAAGTTAATCACATGCAGAGATCTGCTGTTTAACATATCCTGTCCTTTGAACTGAAACCTGGGGTGGGGGCTCATCCAGGAGCACAGGATGTCTCATGAGAGACACTCTATAACTGATTTATATATTACAAAATCATCGAGCAATCAGAACCAGCTGTCCAAGTGTCACAATATATAGTATTTGGCCTCATATTGAAATGGCAATAAAATAAAAAGTTGAAAATAAAGCAGTTGCTGGCAGTTGATGGCCTTTAGTGTCCTTCCTCCATGAGCAGTGGAGGCTGTGTTTTTGTAATAATGAAAATGCTGTTAGGAACTGAGAGATGGCAGGTTCAAATGCTGCTAGAGCCAGACACACTATGTGACCCTGAACAACTCACTTAACTTCACAACACTCCAATCTTCACAGTTTTGGAAATGAGTAGGAGGGATCTACTGAAATTGTGATCTTGCTTCTCAGTTGAACTGTTTTTGTTTATTTGTTTTTGTTCACCAGGTAATCGCACTGGGCATAAAGATGCCTATTTTCAGGTATGGCCTGGACAAATACATTGTGAAAATGTGTTAAAGCAGGTCCCCGGTTGGGCCAAAATGTTGTCTCTCAGCTGGGCTATCCTAGGTAAATATAGTATAAAAAGGCAACAAAGACAATTTCTGGCAGCTGGTGCCCTTTCCTAGTCCTCCATCTGCCCAGGCTGTGTGGTCTGCTGGTTAGAGCACTGTTGGTAACTGAGGGACGGCAGGTTCAGACCTTGTCCTGAGCAAGTCACTTAGCTTCACTGTGCTGCAGTTCATACAGCTGTGGCAATAGGTACAAGTTGGACCCCAGTGGAAATAAGATGTTGCATCTAGACCCAGACCCGCTGTTGATCATTGGAATCATGGGCTGCAATTCAGGAAGTTGCAATTAGTTGGAACTGCCTGAGTTGCAGCCGAAACTGAGTGTAGTCACATTTATTTACAGTTCATGACTCCGTGCAGATTGCTGTAGTTTGCAGCTGCTGCTGCTTGCCCTATCCAATCCCCCCGAAGCCAGAGACTGAGGTGAGGCCCACATAATTTGTGAACCACTGCTGGCCACAGCCCTTACATCCCTCTCCTGAGTCCCAACCAATGCCAAGTGCTGCTGCCACTCAGTCAGTCCTCCTCCAATAGAATGTAAGAGAGAGGGAGGAGCCAGAATTTGCGCGGTGCACTGCACATGAGATCGATCATCAGTGATGGGCTGGAGCTTGGGACACCGAACTGAAGCCAACAGAGGAGTGAGTCTGGGAGGAGTAGGGAGGGATGGGTGGGTTGTTGTGCAATGTGCGGGTCCCTCCTTCCTGACACAAACAGCAGGAGTCCAGACAGACTGAGTGAAAGTCGGGGCAGCCTATAGCAGAGATGTTGAGGTGAGTGGGACAGCAGGGCCTAAGGAGAAAAAGTGCCTGCCAGCTTCTGGAGTGCTGCGGTACATCTACTGAAAGCCACCATGCCACAGACAGGCCTGCCCTGCACTGAGGTGAGTGACTGACACTGTTAGGATGGTGGCACTGCAGGCAGATCTGGGCTGCCGGATTAGGATTTCAGAGGCAGCTGTAGCACTTTCCTTGAACTTTACTCTGGCCCGCCGCCTAACAAAATTGTAATCAATCAGAGGTGCATGCCATGCAGCTCGCACAATATTGATAATAACAACTGATGCTTGGCCAGCTCAGCCCTGGCACCACTTACCCACCATGGCACTGAGTTACAGTTTAAACTTTTGGTCCACTGACAGATCACTGCAGTGCAAGAGGAGATCACAAAGCACCATTTGTAAAGCTCACTTGCTGTGACCTGTGCCTGTTTGCCACTGCGGGGAGGTGATTTGTATGCCTTGTCTACATATATTCAAATGCATTGAGAAAGTCAAGCTGCAGACTGCACTGGTTGGATTTTTTAACAATATAGGTGTTTGGGTAACAAGCATAATACTGTACTACTGTTTCATACTCATACTTGTCTCAGATATAATGTTTTAATGTACAGATTGTAGGTACAAGAATATGATCATACATTAAAACTTTATATCAGAGACAAGTATGAGTATGAAACAGTAGTTTGATAAATGATTGGGAGAGAAGTAAAGAAGAACAGTTAAGGTATGAGCCATTTCCAAAGCATTAATAAACAGCTGGCAGTTGAGAAGGGCTGGGGGCTGAAGCCAGTCATTAATCCTTAATGAAATGCCCTGTGCCAAGGTTGTTTTGTGTTACAAATCTATAGGATGAAGAACTTGTAAAACATGATTTTAACTTTGCTGCTTTATTTTGTTTTTACTTTTTTTGTTCTTGTTTGTACTGCTGTTCTCTTGCTGTCTTTTCTGAGCCAGTCCTTTCTAAGAGAGCAATGGATGATTGAGGTGCCAAACAGGTTACAGCTTTTGAGAGTGGCACTCTGACTGATGCACTTAAATTTATGGGCACTGATCATGTGGGAGCCAGCCCCAGGGGGTGAAATCAATGCAGAATGTTACTTACTCCAGTAAGAGTTAGGTGCCCTCTAGCCCTCTGATTTAAAATGATGCATGCCATGAAATATATTCTCCCTTTCCTGTAATTGTTTGCATACTTGCCCCCCTCTTTGGCTATGCTCTGCTGCTCTTTAAAATGTGCCAGAGGCTTTATTCTGAGTTGACTTTTGAATTGGCTTAGGGGAAAATATTGACTGTTGCTTCATGATTTTCATGGCTTTTTCTTTTAATTTTCACACCAGGAATTGGATAGAAGGTGGAGTTGACCTAGTTGTAGGTTTCCCTTAAATGGTGTCAGCAACTTTCTAAGGCATACTATTTCCTGAGAATTATTTATGCTTGTAAAGTTCCAAGAACAAGTTGGGAGTACGTATGTGTGTGGTGGGGGGGCAGGAGGGTCATCGGTGCCCACTAAGGGTACAGACTCTCTAGCAGACTCGATAGACCGTGTGGCCTACTCTGCTGGCATTCTATTATGTTAGTATGTTAATTATTTTCAGAAAATATCTAGTTTTAAACAGTTGCTCCTTTTTCCTTCAATGAATGAACAGACTTCCATGATATCTAAATAGAAAGTTAGTATCAAATCCATGGACATTTCTTGGCCAGTGTCTATTGAACAGTATTTATTAGAATTGCGGAGTTCCCCTCCATGGGCAGCTCTTTTAATAACCTGAACTGGACTATCTAGTCAGGCCTGTTGCAAAAGAAAAATAAAAGAGCATTCTATAGAGAGACTTGATGAGAAACCGTTAAATAATTATTAAATTACTCATAATTACAGTGTGGGGGATGTGCCCTGCCTAGTTATGTTTGCTATAATCTTTTTTAGGATAATGAGCTTTCATAACAATGATTGTACCTTTGAGACTGCAGATGGATGTTATACAGAGATTAATGCCTGTGCAGGTGTGTGTTATGGGGATTTTCCACACACCTAAGGTGTGTGAAAAACCCTCATAAGACAAACTTTGCATAGGTACAGTTGATATACAGTTATTCTTAGAGTGCTGATGTGTGGTTGAAACTAAAATCTCTTTTTAATATTTCATATGTTTAAATGGCATAATGGGAAGGACATTGACGGGGGGGTGCAGGGTAAAGGCTTGGTTGGGGCAGGCATATATTGCCTTTCATTGATTGGATTGGCCATTATCCTTGCAGACCACATTGGTCAAGATGGCACTACATACACCTCCAGGTACTTGTCAGTCAGTCCACTCCACCTCACCCCAGAAAGCAGTTGGCAGCTTTCCCACCATAGCAGACACAGTGCAGTTGACTTGGCTGTGCTAAATGTAAATATTCAGTAAGGCCTAGCAGCAGCAACCACAGCAGGACCAGGTCAAGCATCAACTGTAGTCGGTCGCCGATGTCATAATTGCCAGGGCGCAGCGCGGGTCTGTGTCATCGACGTGGTGGTAATGGTGTGGCCTGCCTTGCCCTTGCGTGGTGGGAGACCAGATGGAGTATGAAGGAGCCATCCTAGGCTGTGGCACAGCATGCATCTCAGTTATTGTGGAGAGAGTGAGTTCACTTTATTCTGTCTGGTAGAAGGAAGTTCAGAGGGAGAATCGGTCTGGATAAGGATTCTGAACTGGAAAACTAAGTAAACTATAAAAGTGCTGCAGTGCATTTTTTTTAACAGGTTAGAATCGCAGGCAGAGAAGAAGGAAAAACAATGTTTGTACTATACTGTGTAGTGCATGAGAGGGAGCTCAGGCACCTCATCTGTGGCTGTGGCAAAAATATTAAAACATCAGTCTACCCCATCCCCTATTTAGTCAAGACAGTGCATGAGCATCCCACTTTGAGTCTCCTAGTCCTCTCCCTGACAGTCTCCCCTTGGCATATTTTTTCAGATTCCATAGAAATGAAATAAAATGAGAGCTCCTTTACTGCTGACCCAGGTTTACATCAGTGGTAGAAACAGAACAGAACTGTTGTTATTGTGAATTGATTTTGAACACTCTTCTTGTAGTAAAAGTGCTTAAGGCATGGCACAAGTGTTGTTTTTCTTTTCTGTTGGTGTCCGGATCTCCCATCGGCTCATCCTGGTCTACTTCTCTTCAGTCATGTTGTGTACCACGCTGCTGAAAAAAAAAAGACATATACCTGGGTGGCAAAACTACAGATTTTTTCCCTTTAGCACACACAGTCAGTCTGTTCATATCCTGGATGGACTCTCACGGGGAGGTCGATCTTAACATAGTTTTACTAGCCCAAACCCTAGTGCAAATTAAGCAGGGCTAGTGCAGTTACATAGAAACTGTTTGCAGATAGGGACCACTAGCCGCTAGGCCCATCTCAACTGCCTGTAGGCCCTATACGTTGTATGTGGCCACTGACCCTATGTGATTAATGTCTTCATCACTCCCTCCCTTTCAAGATTCCCTTGTGCCTGTCCCAGGCATGCTTAAACCCCTCCACTGTGCTTGCCCCATGACCTTCTCTGGCAGACTATTCCAAGTATCAACTACACTTTCTGTGTAGAAAACTTTCTCATGTTACCTCTTAATCTACCCCCTCCAGTTTTATATTGTGCCCTCTTCTTCTAGTACTTTTCCTACATTAGAAAAGGTCTCCCACCTGTACCTTGTTAATGCCCTTGAGGTACTGGAAAGTTTCAGTCATGTCCCATTGCTGTCTCCTGTCCTCCAGTGAATACATATTGAGGTCCCTTAGTCTCTCCTCATATGTTTCATGGTGCAAGCCCTGAACCACCTTTGTTGCCTTTCTCTGGATAGTCTCCACCTTGTTTATATCCTTGCACAGGTGTTGCCTCCAAAACTTCACGCAGTACTCCAGGTGAGGCCTTACCAATGTTTTATACAATGGCATCACCACCTCCCACCTCCTGCTATTGATACCACTGCCTATGCAACCTAGCATGCCACTGGCCCTCCCCGCTTCCTTTGTGCACTGCTTTGATACCTTAAGGTTATCAGAGATGATAACCCTTAGGTCCCTTTCCTCCTTGGTGACAGTCAGCTCCCCCCCCAACCTGTAGCTCTCCCCAGGGTTCCCTCTATCCAAGTGCATTATTTTGCACTTTTTTTCATTGAACCTCAGTTGCTAACTTCAGTTAACTCTACTTGTCTGGCTTGACTACTGCATGTTTTCATGGCTGTTAATGAAGTTAAAAAAAGTCTCTGTTTAGCAGGTTTTTGTCCCCATGCATGTCTGTCTGACAATTTGTCCCATATTAAGACCAGTGCCCCTCATTTCTCACATTTTGGTGCTTGTATCCAACATTTCAGGGACTAAATGCTAAGTGGTGTACAGGGTCTGCCCTGCAGGTGGTGGGTTTTATCGCAGCCTCACCATAACTTTCCTTTCTCATCCAAATCTCTTAGCTCTGTTCTTTCCCCGGACACCACAGCAGGCCAGACTCTGAAATGACCATCCACAGATCCATAGCTGCCATTGCTTGAAAGTGTACAGGGTCCCCAGCTCTTCTAAATGGACCAAGCCAACCAACACTGGTAGCTGTGGATACTGTGGAGAGGCTGGGACAGGTATAGGTGGAGGGTGCATCTAAATGGAGTCAACATTGGGGGGGCCACCAAGTCAGGGGAAGGGGGAGTGGGACCTCGGGAGAAAGGGCAGAAAACAGTGCCCTAAACAGGCACTGATCCCTGAGCAGACTCGATAGCCCATAGGGCCGACTCTGCTGGTTTTCTTAGTATGTTAATACCATCCATACAGTTCCACCCTACATTCCTACCCTTATCCCACTCAGCTAAATAAAGCTTTAGATCATGTCTGGTCCCCCCCAAAAAACCTTAATAAAATGCATAGTTTTAAAGGTTAAAATAGACATTCCTGGGGTGCATAGATCATCCTATATAGAAACAGAGGTAGTATAGTGTCATGCCTATGCACTGTATGTGATGGCACTGCAGCTTTTTGTTTAGCAGATGAGGCAGGAAGGAATAGGGAAACATGGTAAATGTGCAATAATCAGAGTATTTATTGGCTTGAATTGTTTCCTGTATAAGTGATCAAAATTTGTCGTTATAATTGTGGGCTACTGCAATTTTGAATCACCTTGTCCTGCTTGCAAGTGCAAAAAAAGTTTAAGGTTGACCCCTGTGAGTGGTTGTGATGTGTGTACAAAATCGGATGTAAACCAAAGTGTGACTTATTAAGCAATGAGGCATGAGTACGGATTAACTGTCTGTTAATTACCCACTAGTGGTGTAATGTGGCACGAGATATGAAGTTAAAAAAGTGACAAACTACTACATAATAAAATGCAACGATGGTGAAAGTTGAAAAAAATCAGTTGGATTTTCTTTAGTTAGTTGAAGTCACAAATTTCAAACTAGTTGAACAAAATTTGTCATAATGTGTGGTAAGTCAGTCATAATTGGGTTTTCAACTGACTCCGGGGTCTAGTTGCAGCTCAGCTGGACTGTCATGGTTAAATGCATTTTGTAGCATGGGGATGAGAAAGGGCTGTGCAGGAGTGGTCAACTTAGATTAGCAGACCCACATTAGATCCTCAACTAATGTATGGTTGTATGCCAACATTGTCTTCCGCCTCTCAGAAGAACCTCTTACAGATGCAATAGTACCGTTCTTGTTTGACAGCCATCTGTTGGCTGGCCGTGAATTACAGGCTAAGACTGTTTTAACCACTATACATTCTTGTTTGGCAGCCATCTGCTGGCCGGCTGTGGTGCAGGCTAAGGACTGTTAGCATATAGTGGTTAAAACAGTCTTAGCCTGCAATTCACTCCCGGCCAACAGATGGCTGTCAAACAAGACTAGATATGCTTAAGTGAGATTTCTGATAGTTTCTACAATTGGTTTTGAGTCTTTAGAAACAGGGTGCTATGGCATATAGGTACTTTTTAAGCAGCTTGGTGAGCGTGTATTAATTGCTTTTAGAAAACTGACTTTTTATTTCCTGGCATCTGATTGGCTAGTAACCTTGCCGGGGGGTACGTTAACTTTCAATAGATGCCCAGGAAATAAAAAGTACCAGTCCCAGCACCCCTCCACCCACTAAAATATCCAAGTGCCCACCCTAATTTCCAATTGGCTAAAACCCCCTCATTTGAATTTGAAATAGCCACCAATGTTTTTTGTCTCGCTTAGCGAGATATACTGTCCCTCCCCTTCCCCAAAGCGCCATAGTTTGATTCCTGCTGTGTTTATGTAAAAAAATAAAGAACACAATTAACTATTAATTTTTATACTCTGGAGAAGAGAGACGATTCTTCATTCCTCACAGCCAACCATTTCAAAAGCAAGCACTTTCATGACCCCACTCTCACGCTGTCTCAATCTCTGCCCTTGTAAAACCATTCATCCAGCTGTCCCCAGCCATTCTGGCAGATAGATTTTCTACTTTCCATCCTAACTACAGGCTGGTAATGCTTTAATGGGACAAACCTACTTTCATCCCTCACTTCTCAAAAGCCGACATGTAGTAAAATGTAAGCCAGCAGCACATCTGTAGCAACTCAGACTCCTAAACACAGATTGGCTTTGTGGAAGCAGTTAAACCCATAGCACTGCAAGCATTTTGTTTATTCTCCCTATGAAATGTGTCTCAAAACATCCATCCTCCCATGTTATGGCAGCCACACAGTGTCAACAGTCACTTGAAAGAGCAGAGAGGTACACAAGGAAATGGTTCCCATCACTTCAGGTTTGTTTTGTCTGCCTACTGATGCCTTTCAGTTTTAATGCCTGGAAAAAAGACTCAAGAGGATTCCCTGTCTCATCATGCTGCTGCCTGATGGGGACGAGATGTGCACATGTAAATGGCTACCCTCACTTCCATTTTTTTTTTTGGCGAGGAGCTTGCCTCTTCTCTCGGGATGTCTCTCTCTCTCTCACTCAGACATGAGGGCTCAGAACTGTGCAGCCTGCACTTTATGAGAGACTGCAGTTTCTAAATCCCAGCAAATGTTATGCCGCTCATACTGGTACTATAACCAGCTACAATATGTGTGTGTGTGTGTGTGTGTCTGTATATGTGGTGGGGGTGGGGTTACCATGACAGTGAGCTCCCTAGTCCTCAGAACTCCCTAGTAAAAAAAGCTGCATTCTAATACTGGCAGAGGAACTATTTTGTTACTAAATAAACAACTTTTAGCATTTAAAGAATCATGTTGTATTTTTTTTTAAGCATACACAGATGCCCATTTTCTAAGTGCAATAATACCCTCAGGGTGGGCGGTGTAGGCAATACCTGTCCTTCCAGGGGCTATAAGGCCTTCTGCCTGCAGCGGCGGGCCTCATTACACCCTGGGCAGTCCAGTATTGCCCAATACTGCCCACTGTGGGTATTATTGCTTACTCAGGAGGTACCAGAAGTTTCACATAAACATATGCATTCCCCATAATGCACAGCAGGCAAATTCCCAAACATCAAACATAGCAGAAAAAGGCGATGATTCCACAGTTTATAAAACTAAGTCAGCCAAAATGAGCACATATTCTGAAATGTTGATCACATCTGCATGTAATCAGTAATTGTTCACCATTGCACTCCCAATATAAACTAGCATTTGTCAATGCTGAATGTTTTCTTGCTGGTATTAGCATTGGAAATGCAGAAGTTAGACAGATGCAGAATAGGAATGGCAGTGAAACATTGAACTTCACGCCAAGTTCACCTCCACTCTGTAGAGACAGACAGGCATTGGGGGGTATGCATTTGGGTTGTCACCCATGACGTTCATGCCATTTCACCTCACCCTATCCTGCAGATACTGGCACATGTTGAGATGTGCCTTGGAGTGTTTGGCTTTACAGTCACCACATTCCAGAAGGACATATGCTGAAATGGGTGCAGTACAGGAGAATGGTGTGAACTCTGTGGCCGAAGATTCCAAGGCACACCTAGATATCTGTCACTGGCTGGGGGGGTGGGATGGCATGAGCATTACAGTCAGCAATCCAAAGACACATCCCTGATGCCTGTCAGTCTGTACAGGGTGGGACGTTATGGTTAGAAACCCTAACGCCCTGGGCATTTGTTGGTATTTGCACTACAAATTTTCAACATGGCCTTTTTGTGACTCCACCTCATGAAAGCATTTGGAACCTCTTCTCATGAACAGCGGCAATGTGATTTTGTTAATGTGTCCTGAACTTTGAGTTCCCATAGCGACCTTGCCATTCTGTGCTAGATGTACGAAAACACAGATCGGGCAGGATGTGAAGAATGACAGCTGTACCATTCATAGGGAGGTGTGAAGAGATGGCAATGTTGAAAATCTGTAGTGAAAATATTAAAAACGCTCACACTTCAGAGCATACATGGAAACTGCGCAGCACATACGTGCAACACAGTCATTTAGTGGAATTATTTCACCAAATTTTCAACATAGGTATTTTGTGACCTCTGCTCATGAACACTGTCACTGTAATTTTCTTACTGTGTCCTGAACATTGATTTCCCACAGCAACCACTCTATTCTCGCCAGATGTATAAAAAGCATATTTCGGCCAGGATGTGAAAAATGACAGCTGTACTGTTCAAAAGGAGGTCTGAAAAAATGCTGACGTTGAACATCTGAAGTGAAAATACTACAAATTTGCAAAGTTATGAGGATGCGTGGAAACTGCACAATGCATGCTTGTAACACAATCATTTTATGGACGTTTGCCACCAAATTTTCAACATTGGCATTTTAAGACCTCTGCTCACGAACAGTGTCACTGTGATTTTCCTAATCTGTCCCAAACACTGATTTCCCACAGTAACCACGCTATTCTGCGCTGGAAATGTGAAAACACATTTCTGCCAGGATGTGAAAAATGACAGCTGTACTGTTTATAAGGAAGTGTGGAAAAATGGCAATACTGAAAATCTGGAGTGAAAATATTATCAATTCATGAAGTTACCAGTGTGCATGCAAACTGTGCAATGCACGCTCATGAAACAGTCATTTTTCAGATTTATTTCACCAAATTTGCAACATAGGCTTTTTGAGAGCCCACTTCATGAACAGTGGCACTGTCATTTTGTTAATCGGTCCCGAAAGGTGATTCCGCGCAGTGACCGCAAAATCACCTTCCGGGACTGAATAATGCCATGACAGTGACTAAATTCATGAGGATCAGTCCCAACAACACCATGTTGAAAATTTGGTGCCAAAAGTCCAAAAAATGGCTGAGATATCCACATAAGTTGGAAAAACCCTATTTATGCCATTATACAGCTTACTGGCATTTCTTCAGTTTGCGGTCAGGTTTGAAGAGTGCAGACGTGTTCCTGGTCCACCAGAGATCATCACGCCGGGCTCTGGAGGCAAGAATGAGGTGAGGAAGGTGTGGGGAGGTGGGGTGCACAGAGAATGTGTGCGAGTTGGGGAAGGGTGCACGAGAGACCGCGAGGGATCGTTTTCTTTGTTTCAGGGACACAGCATAAATAAAAGCCATCACAGGAAGGTTTTATTTTTTGCAGGCTTGCAACGTGCACACTGGGGGTGGGCTCCCAGTGTAGCACCTGCATTTTGGGGTGGGGTGGACTGAGGCTGATGGGGATTGGGCACCCCTTTGGCACACAACAAATGGAGGGGGCATTATGCAGTCGGGAATGGGCTCTCTGTCGGCAAATGACTAGGCCGGGGGCATGCCAACAGGGGGATTGGGCACCCTAGTCAGTTGGCTTTCATGGGGCTCTGAGCCATGTTTAGGGAAATGTTACACCAGGCAAGATACCGCCCTGCAATGATGGGTCGCTCCCTTATTGCAGTGGAATGGCTGATGCTGCAATGACGAGGCAGCCCCTAATTGCAGCGGCCAAATTGTTTCAAGTTGGTGGCACTTCTGCAGGCCCAGTGTCATCAGGACTCTGGGCCTACATTGGGTGAACAGTGCCAAGCCCACAAATGCAGTGCTGGCGTTGGCTGACAGTGCTGCACCTCCACAACCTGCTTCTCTCCTAAGCTGCCACATAATGTTCCTTGCGCATGCACGCAAGCAAACATAAAAATGTCAGCTTGTTCAGCATATAGTTTCTCCAGTCAGGTGCAACCCCTTTCTTCCCCTTGTAGGAACCTTAATATCTTCCCAGAACCTTTGTCATTTTGCACTTTTAAATTAGCTTTACACAAATGTAACATGGGGAAGAGAAACATATAAAAAGAGTGCTGAACCATTTCTCTTCCCCAGTTACAAGTGAATTAATCCACTCCAGAGCGTGGGTCTACTGGGGATTAATGTATGGCTGGGTGGTTGGAACCACTTGGCCTTCAGCTTTGTGGTCCAACCTCCCTCAGCCATACATTAATCTCCAGTAGACCGACACTCTGTCATGGGTTAATCCTTACATAAAATGTGTAAATTCAAGACTCCACTGACAAGGAATTGTTACATCTCACCTGGGCTGTCACGGGTAAACCAATCGTAAAAACAAAAAATGGATTAGCAGGAGGAGGAGCCAGAATTTTCCACTCATACTAATCTACCACATGCTTCATCAGAGGCAAAGTATTTTTGTAAATTGGGTACAACAATTTCACTAATGAAACTTGTTTATACACATACCTGCATTAATTCAGGACCCTGCCATAGATCACTCCCTTGGTTTAATAAGTAAACTGCTTTTTATTCTATTTATGCTATGCCCCTTCTAGCTCTAGCTCCTAGGATCCCCCATTGCCACTTACCTTGGTGTGTCCTAGGGCTGTCATAGTGCCATGGATAGTGCCCCTCCAGATGGGTTTGAGGTAGTGGCACCCTCAACAGGATTCCTTGTGCTGGTCAGGGGGCTGATATACTGGGGCTGCTACCTTCTGATTTGCCTGAGGTGTCAGGGTGTATATGTGTCTGCACATTGACATTCACCTCCTCCTCCTCCTTCCTGTCTGTCCCTCCAGCTGCAGTACCACTTGTGGTCACCCAGGTGGCAGTGTTGTAGCAGAGGAGACAACCCTCCTCCCCACAGGAGGAGGGTGTCCACTGGGATGACCAATCCTTCTTCTCCGGTCAGCCCCTGACTACCCTAGATCACTCCCTTCTCAGGTTGCGGTGTTGCAAGTGGTAGCAGTACTGCTGCACAGGTTGACCAGCAACTGATTCATTTCTAAATGACTGTTTTGTAGTTTTCCACAACAACCATTTGCTACCATTCATCTGTCACTCAGAGTGTTGAGTTACAACTACCCTTGGTCATTATTGTAGATCTATCCTAAGTAAGTAACCTGTAGAATAAATAAAAATAGAACAAGGAACCACGAATGTCACTGCCTTTTTACTATGTAAATATGCAGTACTCTCCAGAACTGACACTGCTGTTTATTCTGATACAGTATATGCTGTCAATTTTCTCATCTTCCTATTATGCATGGAATTCACCAGAAGATAGATGTAGTCATACACTTCCTTGAGAACAAAGGGCAGACCGGTTTATTATGTGTAGTCACATTTACTAATATATTTATGCCTCTGTGATATGGTGGCCTCCGATCCATCAACTGTGTGGCAACAAAATAAAACCAATCTCACTTTGAAGTCTGCTAATCAACAGCAGCTTCTTGCATGTAGCTGACTGCAATACCATTTTTTCTGTCCTCCTCGCCAGCAAGTGGCCATAGCAATAATCACCCCTGATCATATGTGACAGTTGTACATCACATTCTGACATTAGCTTTTAGCAATCTGATTTTTTATAGCTACCAGCACATTCAGTGAAATACCAGGCTGTCACCGCAGTCAGACAGCCCTTAATATCTTTCTAGTTTTGAAAAGGGCTTCAGCCTCTGAGCAATACTTTATTACAGTCCCAGCAAAGCATTTCATCACGCCTTCTTCTCCCTCCCTGTCCTCCATCATGGAAATCTTCCGAGCTGGCAGCTTTACTGTACACTGTCATTAATCTTCACTAGGCTATAAGAGCCCGTGATGGATGATTTATCGCAATTACCATTTCTGTGGGACCCAGGCTAATAGTGTTCAGCTGTATTTACTAGCTAGGTTCCATTCTTGAGCAGCCTTGTAGTGTAAACACTTCTGTTCAGTTTGTTGCATTCTGTTTAGGTGCTTAGTTATTTGGCTAAATGTCATTTAAAAAGGATTGTATTAATAGCCATACTGTCACCTGTGTGGCATTTCTGCATGGTTAATAGTTGGCCAATCTGGAGTTAGCCTAATAATATCATAAACCTCCATTCCAAACTCATTTTAATATGCAGTATGTATAAAGCATGTGTGTCTTATTATTTTTATAGTGCTTTTTGTTTAATTTATTGTTTATCCTCCAGCAGAGGTGTGATCCCATCTCCTGGGTTGGGCCCATTCCCATCCCTCTGTGTCTCTGGCACTTGCCCCTCTCCTTTCAGCTCTGCCATGCTACAGTCTCCTACCTTTGGGGTGAGGAGGAACAGAAGCTCGATAACCCTGGGTGGAAAAGGCAGACAAAGTCAGAAACAGAGCATGTCCAGAATCATCCTTCCCAGTAAAAAGCTATTTTCTGTGTTTAGTCCCACTCCCTCAGGGCATTGGCTAGTTAGGGGCTCCAATCATGAGCACATTAGTGTGTTACATTGACACCAGCCAGCATCCCCCTTCCCCCCACATACCTCTCCACCTCTTACCTTACAAAGCAGGGACAAGGCTTAAACAAAATAAGGGGCAAATGACCAAAATCAGAGACACATCTGAAAAAAACTGATAACGTCAGCTCAACAAGTTTACTACAATGTGTGGCCTAATATAGAAAGCATTTTCTGATAGAAATCCAGACTCTAACCCTAATGTTTGCCATAATTTTGTGCTTCAGACCCCTACTTTTTTTGTGACAGAAACTACAGTTTTAAGAGGGACAGAGGACATTTCTGAGGCGAAATCAGGGACAGTTGAGAGGTATGCCCCCCCATCTCTTGTTGCACTAATACATGTGACCACTCAAGTGGCAGTGTTGGAGCAGGGATCGTGTCCAACCCCCCACCCAAGGAGAAGAGCATCCTATAGGATTCTCAATCATTCTTCATCTGGCTGACCCCTGATGACTTGAGCTCATTCCTGAATTCAAAATGCTAGTGTCACAAATGGTAGCCCTACCGTTGCACAGACAAGCTAGCTGCTACTGCTTTATCCCCATTTGTTATAAACTAGGGCCTGTACTATAAAACAAAATAATATAGATCTATGTAATGCCATAGACTGTTTTGGGTTTGCTATGTTCAGAATTACTAACAACCAGACTTCATTTTAACAATGATTAATGAGACACTCTTCCCTCTTTTTCTTGGGTCAGAGACAGTTGGAAATTAGTGATACATTCTGTCTAATTTAAAGCCCGACTATGCAGGCCCACTACCAGCAGGGTTCTTCGGGTGCAAATGAATTGTCCTTTATGGGCCAAAACATAGCTCTGCCCTCCAATGTGCCCCCATTTTTCCTCATTCATATTATCTGCTCAGTAGCACTTGCAATCTCCTCTCCTTGACATCTGCCCCCATGAACTTCTGCCATTCATCGTAATCCACATTAGCAGCTCTGCATCACTTGCTCTATATCCATCCCCTCCCTCATGTAATGAGAAATGGATTATTATTACTGTTATTGTTTGTGCTTATGCAGCTTATTATAACTTTAGAAATATAGCTTATGCATTATTACTATTGCCATTATTAGCCACTGCATATTATTAGTGATACTGCTTGTAAGAAATATTCTGCCTTTTAGTAAGTATCTTCTTACTGAACCAGACCATCAAAATGATGTCATCAATTACATTCCAAATTGTAATGTGCATATTCCTCCACTCTCCGTAGATTGTTACTACACCACAGAAATTAACATTTAATGTACCATGTTCAACAGTTTTTAAAATTATTTCCCTCTTACATTACATGACATCATATTTCTTTTTTTGTTTGTAACAGTGTTTTGCATTTTTAAATACATAGTGTAGGATTCACAAAAAAAAGGAAAAGTGCAGCGCAA
This sequence comes from Neoceratodus forsteri, assembly GCA_016271365.2. Lineage (NCBI taxonomy): Eukaryota > Metazoa > Chordata > Ceratodontiformes > Ceratodontidae > Neoceratodus > Neoceratodus forsteri. The sequence goes on from CM057455.1 coordinate 1,478,869,204, forward strand.
ACGTTTGCACCATACCCTGCCCTTGCGCAGGGGTCAAAAATTGCTATTCGCAATCGGATAGCGCACCGCTCTATTTGACTGTGAATAGGTGCAGGCGGGGGCAGTGCTAACCCAGGAATAGCACTGGGAACCTCAGTAACACTGCCTCCCACAGTCAGCCAGGTGAATGGACTGCCAGTAATAGCACCACCATGCTAAGCTCCCATTCATGAAAGGAGCCATGCAAATGACCCATTGGGCATGCAAGGTGCTAGTACTCATTAGCATGCCCAGTATGGGCTCATTTGCATGGCATTAGTGTGGGGTTGCACGGCCCCCCACACCAGCCCATGCCCTGCCCCACATAGCCACAGTCCCTGGTAGTCTAGTGGTGCCTTCCCCCTCCCTGAGCTCCCACTTGATATGTTTTAACAAGTTTCCATAGTGTAGTGTTCCAACCCAGTCCCTGATCATTCAACCGACATTAATATAACCCCTTTCCATAGTGTAATCTCCTCCCCTCCCGATTGCTGACCTCATAATGATAAACCACTTTCCGTGGTATAGGTCCCTCCCCTCCCTTATCTTCCACCCATAATGTTCAGAAAAATTTTCCATGGTGTAGGGTCCCTCCCCATTCCCTGATCTCCCAACTGAAATGAACAAACCCTTTTTCTATAGGGTAGGATCACTGCTGGGAACAAGATGGGAAGGTTCCATTGAAATAGACAGGGCCCATCGATCCCTGGCCCTCAAACCTGCCCCAAATGTTAGACCCAGAACAATTCTGGCTTGTTTTCTCAGGTGTACAGACAGAGAGTACATAATGCAAATGGCCAGTGAAAAACAAGGGCTAGTTTTGCAGGGCTGCAGAATCCAGATCTTCACCGATTACTCCCAGGAGCTGTTGGAGCTAAGATGTTCTTTTACTGATGCTAGAAAAAAATGTGCAGAGCTGGGCCTCCCATACTCTTAATGGCACCCAGCTACCCTATGGATCCATGTGAATGAAGTCCCTAAACATTTTGACAATCCAGATGCGGCAGAGGAGTTCCTCAACTCCCTTGGCCCTGCATCCACAAGGTGGAGTACCACACTCCCTGCCCGCAAGACTCCTCAGCATGACATTTCCCAAGCCACAGAAACCGGCCCTGTTCAACCTACACTTCAGGAGAGATCTGACCGGCTCAGCCCTCCTATGGGTCCTGTACTGATTGAACAAGACCCTTGGCTGAATGCTCCTAAGGGTCAGAGACAGGGGAAAAACAAAAGAACACTGAGGAAGGGAACTGAGAGAGCATTCCCCACAGATCCGCTCCTACAGCAGGAGCCCAGACCAGACGGATCAACTTGCTATCTTGAACCCCTTCTCAGGAAGAAATTGCTATGAAATGCTTGCATTTTTACTGGATGAATTTCCCAAGTTGCCTTTAATACCGCATAACCTGGGACACTCAGATGTAGAGCCTCTGTTGGACACTTCCTGGGCAGAGATGGGGGCCTCTGCTGCTCTCTCCACAGCTGATGCAGAATCCACGGGGAGCATGTTGCAGCTTCGAGATCCCTATGTGGAGCCTTCCGAGGTGCTCACTGAAGGATGAGGGCTGAAACTTCAGGCTGGTGTTCAATTTATAAAAAACCAAAAACAAACAAAAACAAACAAAAAACGAAAAGACAAGCTGGACATTGGACTGTTTTATTTTTTTCTGAGGAGGGTGCACCACCTCCCCCCACCCGGCTGTGGGTCTTTTCATGCTCACTGAACTCCCCAGGGCCTCATGAAATAATATAAAGGCAGGGGGCTTTCACACTGCATCTGGGCCCTCCATGCAATCCCAGGAGCAGGCCTCCTCTTAAAGGGACCTCTTCTTAATTTCACCCTCCCTTAGCAGGCTAGCACACTGCCAGTCTACTTGCATCTCTCTTTACCCAGTATACACTAGCAGTAGGGCACAGTGGTCCAACACAGGGGTGGAGAATGTGAGCCAACATTCTCTTTACCTGCTCCAGATGTAGAGAGAGGGATAGCAGGGAGCAGCGGGTACATGGCAGCCAGCTTCATAATATTATTAGGGGACTGTGTTATGTGTTCTGTTTTTGGTCTCCACTGTAGCCCTGAGGATTGTTTGCTGGCAGAACTAAGGGCCACCCTTGCACTGAGTGGGCAAGTCGCCCGCTCCTTGGGGCCTGCCTTTCCAGACTTATGCCATCTAATATCCTGCAAGGATTTTAATCTACAGTTTATGTCTCGTGGTCAGTTCTGGACAGGGGAGCATCAGGGAGCACAGTGACTGGACCCACAGCTTGGTATTTTGAGTGAGGGAGAGGTAAGGGCTCCAATGACTCTCGACTGGTCACACGATGAGAACCCCAGCATAGAATTGGGGTATACAGATAGTTCTCACCCTCCCTGGGACTTGAAGACTCTGCTGCCTTGCTATCCTATCCGCTCCATTAAATGGCTGGCTTAAAGCAGAAAGAGGCACTGGGGCAACAGACCAGGGGACTGGCATGCTTCGTGTTTATCATGCAATGCTACCAACTGGGTTATAAAAGGCCCCTCATATCAGTAGACTGGCTCAGAATTACTGAACATGGATTCCGTTCTCACTAATGATCCCACCCTTAAACGTTTAGCTGCACATGTCCTGCCCAAGCAAGCAGATAGGAGCTGAGCCAATCTCAGGGCGACACCTACTGGCAGAGCTGAAGTATGGCAGTTTGATAAGTGCTTTAACAGTTTTGATAGGGTTGTTTTGCTTTCTTTTTACATTCGAAGGTGAGGGATAAATCCCGGTAAGAGGGAAACCTGCAATCCAAATGTACCAGTGCACACCACCCACCCAAAACATGACTTATATTTACACTTTTAAGTGCCAAAATTGGCTAGACTTACTTTTAACTCCATGTAAGGAGAGGGTCCACTTAGTTCCAGATTGGAATTCCAGTGTGAGCAACCCAAACCACCAATCGTCACAGTGGGACCCACGGTTTGGTCCCTCTTCTAGCTTTCCAACTTTCAAATGCCTAAAATGGCCAATGAGTGCATGGCCCAATTGGCTCCCTTTACATAATGTGCTCCCCGCCAAGGAATTTACATAGATGTTCAAAGGGAGCATGCTAAAAGGAGTACCACAGGCTCCCAAAATTTAAACAAATCCAAAAATAGCATGCTCAGACCTTTATTGCTTCACAAAATAGAATTCACATTTCTTTACTAAAGGGTGCTACTGGTTTGTGGCATGTAACAAACAAGCAATCCAAATGTACCAGTGCACCCCCCCCCCAAACATGACTTCTATTTACACTTTTAACTTCCAAAATTGGCTAGACTTACTTTTAACTGCATGTAAGGAGAGGTTCCTCTTAGTTTCAGATTGGAATTCCAATGTGAGCAAACCTCTAGGACCCTCCATAGACAGATGACTCTGACTTTGACAGTGACCAGGCCAAGTCCAAATCTTCTGGTCTAAGATTTCACCCCCAGTGATAGTTGCTAGCAGCTGGACTCAATGACTTTTTCTGCACAGTGCAACAACTGGCCAATCAAGGGTAACCGGGGTTAGGGAGGGGAGGGATATGTATGTAGTTCATAATGTTCTAAACTGCATAAGGTATGCAATGTTGTGTTTCTGGTTTTATGGATTTTATTGCTTACAGCAATTTTCTGATGTATAGGTATACTCCACATATCCCACAGACCAGAACTATTGATTCCAATCTGTGTGGACAGGGTCCGGTATCTATACCCCTTCACCTGCCCGTCTGAGGTTTCCTTGGCCCTATTATATGTATTACTCTCAGCCTATTAAATGGGAACGGCTTTCTTAACATGGAATGTTAGGGGTCTCGACTCTCCCATTAAACAACAAGCATTTGTCAATGCTGAACGTTCGCTTGCAGGTATTTGCAGTGGTGTTTGGCATGTATGGTGCTTTACCCTAATGCCCCGTGCGATTGCTGGTATTTGCACAATAAATTGTCAGCATGACCTTTTTGTTACCCCCATTGTGCGCTACATAGGCGGAAACACGTTTTGGGCAGTATGTGAAAAATGACAGCTGTACTGCTCATAAGGAAGTGTGGTAAAATGCCAATGTTGAAAATCTGAGTGGAAATATTGAAAATTCGCAAACCACGAGAGTGCGTGGAATGTGCAACCACGTCAGAAAACAGTCATTTTTAGGAATTTTTCACCAAATTTTCAACATTGCCATTTTAAAACCTTGCTAATGAACAGTGTCACTGTGATTTTCATACTGTGTCCCATACATTGATTTACTTTACACCGACTCGCCATTGTACACTACATGGGTGAAAAGGCGTTTTGGGCAGGATGTGAAAATGACAGCCATACTACTCATAAGGAGGTGTGGTAAAATGGCAATGTTGAAAATCTGGAGTGAAAATATTGGAAATTCGAAACTACTGGCGTGTGCAGGAACTCGCAACGTCACGCTCGTAAAACAGTTATTTGTAGGAATTTTTTCACCAAATTTTCAACATAGCTATTTTAAGACCTCTGCTCATGAACAGTGTCACTGTGATTTTCTTAATGTGTTCCATACATTGATTTTGCACACCGACTGCGCCATTGTGCGCTACATGGGCGGAAACACATTTTGGGTGAGATGTGAAAAATGACAGCTTTACAACTCATAAGAAGGTGTGATAAAGTGGCAATGTTGAAAATCTGGAGTGAAAATATTGAAAATTCGCAAACTTATGAGCCTGCATAGGAACTGCGCAATGCACGCTCGAAAACAGTCATTTTTTGGAATTTTGGCACCAAATTTTCAACATGGGGTTTTGGGACCCCTTCTCATGAATGATGTCACTATCATGGTGTTATTCGAGGCGAAGGGTGATTTAGGTGCAGTGACTCCGCAGTGCCTGCGAAATCACCCTTCGGGCCCGAATAATGCCATGACAGTGACATCATTCATGAGAAGGGGTCCCAAAAACCCCATGTTGAAAATTTGGTGCAAAAATTCCAAAAAATGACTGAGATATGCAATAAAGTTGAAACCCCTATCTAGCCCATTATACAGCTTACCGGCATTTCCTCAGTTCGCGGTCGGCTTTGAAGAGTGCAGACGTGTTCCCGGTCCATCGAAGATCGTCGCGCCGAGTCCGGAGGTAAGTATGGGGGGTGTGGGGAGGCTGGGTGCCCAGTGGGTGGGTGCGGGTTGTGGGAGGGGGCTGGGAGGCAGCGCGTGGGACCGCTTTTATTTTACAGGTGTTAAAAAGAAAAGGCGGCGTGGACCGTTTGCCATGCTGGGGTGGGCTCCCAGCATGGCACAAGACTGAGGGGCGAGGAGCTGATGGGGATTGGGCGCCCCAGCCCGGCCAAACTACAGGGGCGAGGCCGACAGAGATTAGGCACCCCGCCCGGCAAAACAAAGACAGCGTTCCCTTACGCTGGGGTGGGCTCCCAGCGTGGCAGCAGGATATAGTTTGGGGAGGCGTGGAGCCCAGCGGGGATTAGGCACCCGTGGCAAACAAAGTTGCAGCACCAAAGCTGTGGGAGGCGGCGTGGCAGCACACGAGAGGCAGTGATGACACGAGGGGGACGTCGTGATAACGGCACTCAGTATGGCAGCGGTGCTTTCCTTTGAAGCAGAAGAACACCGCTGTCACTACTGAGCTCCTGCACCCATTGGTGCAGGACGCCACGCCTGCTCGCGGGAGCAGTGCATTGATGGAGAGGCACACCCCCAAGTGTGCTACTCCTCAAACGCCTTGCGGCGCGTATAACGAAAATGACTAGGTTGAAAGCTGAGACTCCAGGGACATTCCTCCAGGAAACAAAGTTATCATCCGTCAAAGCTGAGAAACTTAGGCACAGATGGGTGGGAGGCACATTGCGAGGCAAAGGCCAAAAAGAGAGGGGTCTCTATCTTGATCCACAAGGATCTAGGCTGGACTAAGACTAAATCCCGCAAAGACAAACATGGCAGGTGGGTGCTAGTGAAGGTTTCCACACCAGAACAACCACTCATACTGGCAAACATATATGCCTCCAATGACGATAACCCTGAGTTCTTTCATTCCATCAACCTGGCATTGACAGAATTCAACACAAATAATTACCACATACAGCTGGGGGGAGATTTCAGTCTCACTCTGGACCCTGTAATAGATTGTACCAGGGAGATAAGGAACCATATCCCAGGGCAGTACTAGCAGTACACAGGCTAGTAGCCAAACATTCCCTTCAGGATGTATGGTGGGCTTGTAACCTGGGGACCAGGGACTATACATATTTTTCCACTGTTCACAGTATGTCCAGTCATGTTGACTTGTGGCTCCTGGCCTATGGACTGTATGAGACCTTAGCCACAGCCAATATCCACCCCATTATTCTATCAGACCATGCCCCACTGGAGATAGCTCTCCAGTTGGTTCCAGAACCTAAAAATGCATCCTCCTGGTGACTGGATGCCCTGCTTTTAGAGGATGAGTATTTCACTAAATGGGTGCAGGGGGTCTGAGAATTCTGGAATGATAATGACACGGGGACATAACAGACTCCATTTTATGGGAAGCATTCAAGGCCACAATCAGGGGAGAATAATTGGGTATCTGTGGCCAGGAGAAAAACAAGGAAGGCTGAATAGGCTGCCCTGGAAAGGGAACTGGTGACACTAGAAACAACATATAAAGTGACCCATAACCAGGTTCCCCCCCCCCAGCTAAGCTATTGGCTCAATTAAATAGTACCAGGAGCACACTTAATTCACATCTCACCCGAAGGCTGAATTGGTCATGGGTAGACTGGGTCATACCTATTGGGAAGGGGGGGGACTAGTACATTCCTGTGTAACCCCCCCCTACAAATGGGGGTTCCTGAAGCGTCTTCCTTGAGCTTGCCTAAATGCTCACTGCCAGGCTGGTGTCCTGCGTTTTAGCAGTTCAAATGTGATTGCCAGAGAGTGGCTGTATAGCCTCTGTATACTGTCTCTTTAAGAGCTGCCTGTATTGCAGTCATAAGTAATCTGAGACAGAGCTCTGTTGAAAGATGTAACTATTTGTTGTAAATAATTTAGTGTGATAATGTAGTTTGTCTAACCTGCTTTCTTTGCAGCAAGGACTGTTTTGTTTATCTCCACTATCTGACCCGGGACTGCGAATTGGACCAATCAGGTCTGGTGCAACCTAAAAAAGAGCCAGACTACAGGAGCTGTCTGGAGTCAAAATCTGTAGGAATTGAAGTTTTGGGCTTTTGGCACCTTTTTGCACCTTAAGGGGAAGCCTTTGTTATGACTGACAGATAGATCAGCCAACCGAACCTTTTGGATTCTGGGGAAAGTCCCGGGCTTGCTGGCAGTTGAGTCAGATCTAAGTTGGGAGCTGAAGAAGCAACATGCTTGAGACAGTCAAGCAGCCGTCTGAGTAGTTTTGCACAGGAGAACTGTGGAAAGGCCTGAGTTGTGGCCTGCATGTCTGCCTGCTGCCCCTGAGAGGCCGAGAAGAGAATTATTTCTGACTAAATCCAAGTTTGTGAGAACGACGTAAGCCACTGATTTTTTTACCAGGCTCATACCTGAAGAAGACCGGAGAGTTTGTGCAGAGACTTTGCGATCGTGACCGGAGAGTGGTTTGCCTGGTATAGTAGAAATCCTTTACATGTAAATGTGCTGTGTATTGAAAGTGGGTTGTGATTTGGTTCCCCACTGTGTGGACTGTGTTCTGCTTGCTGGTACCGTAGAATCCTTTACATGTAAATATGCTGCATATTGAAAGTGGGTCGTGATTTGGTTCCCCACTGTGTGAACTGTGTTCTGTTTGCTGGAAGCTTTATCCAGCCTAATCGTACTGAATCCGTGTTCATCTCCATTCAGCCTGGGCCATGCTACGCTGGCCCTGCCAGACTACCCTACTGCACAGAGAAAGCCCCCGACGAGAGACCTGCCTGGGGATCAGCCCCCTGTTCCACGCTTGAACAGGAACGACGCCTTGGCAAATCATGTGGGCTCTGCAGTGCCTGGACACCATTGCACGTCCGTACTTCAAGGGGTGTAAAAAGCTGGAGGATAATGGCAGTCGGTTGGGGCAGCTTGATGGCCATGCCTCTATACCTGGGGGCCCCCGACAAGGAATTGCACTCCGGTATTGGATCCCGGCCTGGCAAGAGGGAGTGGGGACACCTCTGCGGGCATGTCACATGCTAGCCAGATGTGAGTGAGCCTGTGGGCTGAATGGAGAGAGAATGGCGGCTGGATGCTAAGGCAGTCTGAGCTGCAGGAGTAGAAATAAGAAATAAAAAAAAAAATGATTCAGGGTCAACAGTGCATGTCCTATGAGGAACATCTTAAGGCGCTGAATATGTTCTCACTGGAGACCACAAGGGAGCTGGAGGATATGATAGAGACCTTCAAGTTCTTAAAAGGAAGTAATAAGGTGAACTGTGGGGAAATATTTAGCTTGAACACTAGTTCATGGTCACGTGGACATGAGTGGAAACTGACAGGAGGGAATCTCAGGGGTACATTAGGAAGTATTATTTTACAGAAAGGGTGGTGCAACCACGGAACAGTCTGCCTGCCAAAGTGGTGGGTGCTAAAATTATTGGTAGGTTCAAGCATGGTTGGGATACAATAAATAGTATAGTGGGTGCTCGGGACAGCAGAACCTGGGAGGGGAATGGGGTGAGGGCTAAGACCCTAGAGGGACAGTAGTTGCCTGGGCTAAATAGGGACTTAGGCAGGCTGGATGGACTGTTGCTCTTTTTCTACCATCATTGTCTATGTTTCTATGTTGGGGGCTGTGCCCCCTAAGTTTAAGGATCTCTGATTTCCCATAGTCAATGATGTACCCAGATAACTCACCATATGACTCATGTAGTTTACAGAGCTCTGGAGTAGATTGCTAACAATAAAATAGAGCATCATCAGCATATAAGGATAGTCAGTGCCCTCTGTCTGGGGTTCTGATGCCCTGTATGGTTGGGCTATGTCTGACCACTATTGCTAGTGGCTCAACACAGGACAAAAAGCAGGGGAGAGGGGGCACCCCTGCCATGTGCCCTGGAACAGGGGAAACCTGCCAGATGTTATCCCGTTGAGCGTTAACACTGCTTCTGGTGTGTTGCAAAACGCTGAGATGCAGTGTATGAATCATTCACCAAAACCCATATTTTTCAGATTGTAGTGCAGGACGGTCCAGTCCACCATGTGAAAGGCCTTCTTGGCATCCATGAAAACGGCCACTGTGAACACCTTCTCTGATTAGTGCTTGGCTAGGATGTTATGTAGCCACCTAATGCTATCACACATGTACCTCCCTCTAATGAAGCCAGTTTGATCAGGGCAGACCAGGCCTCTCACAGATTCCTGTAGCCTAGTGACCAGAATGGCTTTAAATATCTTTTGGTCAACATTTAGGAGAGATATGGGTCTATATGAGCTGCAAAGTCCTAGGTGTTTCCCTTGCTAATAGATCACTGAGATTTGTGCCTGATGTGTCCATGTTGGTGGTGCCCCTACCCCTCCTGCATCTCCCGGCACATGTGAGTCACATAGGGGGTGACCAGCTCCCTAAATGTTTTCTAAAATTTTGCAGTGATGCCATCAGTACCATGTGATTTGCAGGACTTTATGTGTGTGATGGCTGCAGTCACCTCCTCCTTTATAATTAGTTGATCTAGGGTTGCCTTTGCTCCTTTGACAGGCTGGGTAAATCTGAATTATTAAAGAAAGCTTCTTGTTTCTTCTGCCTGTCAGGAACTTCCTGGCTAACATAAAGCTCTCTGTAATATTCAACATGATTTTTGACTATTTTACCAGGGTTAAGCTCATACCGATCAGTATCCTGTTGTATTCCTAAGTTTAAATACTACCCTGCTGACAGCTGTTTTCCTGATCTGCCAGGCCAAGAGGCAGTCTGTCCTGTTACCACCCTCATAAAACTTCTGGGGGAGCATACGAGATTTCTCACTCTATTATGTTGCAGCAGTCTGGTTAGCTTGTCCCTAAACTGGTCTAGTAACTGTTTTCTGTTGTTATTCAATGAAATTTTATGTTCACTCTCTATGTCAGTGATTCCAATAATATTTTATGTTCACGCTCTATGTCAAAGATTTTTCTCTCTAGGTCTAGTCTCGATTTCTTGCTTTAGGGCTGAAGCATAGCTTTTATGTGGCCTGTTAGTGTAGCCTCTAAGCCGTCCCTCCAGGCCTCCAGTGAGGTATCTCCCATTTGATTTTCTGCCATATAGTACATAATGGTTGACTTCACCATATTCTGGAAGTCTGGCCTATTAAGAAGGGATACATTTATTCTTCAGTTCGGGGTTTTAAGGAGCGACCGTTCCCTTGAGGACCATCAAAACCTGCACATGATCAGATGCAGATATGGAAGCAATATTGGCATGAGACCCAGCATGCACCCAGTCCTAGGGGACCAGGAGGAGGTCCAGCCTGGTATAGGTCTTGTATAGAGATGTTGAGAATTTTTAATTCTCCGGCAAAGTTGGTGAAAATCCATGATATTCGCATTCATGAAACTATTAGTGAAATCTGCAACTGAACCACCAACCTTGCTGTCAAAAATCCTCCCCCGCTCACTGTACTGTGGAAGAATCTCCTCCCTGAACCCAAGAACTTGGAAAGAAGACAACAACACTCCCAGCCCCTCTGCTGGCACCCTCCTCCTTCACCCCCAGTGAAAAATCACGCTGCTGCTTTCCTTAAGTTAACAAGATGTAATCCCTTCTCCATGCACACACCAAATTTACTCCCCCCACTGTATTTTTATTTATTTATTTAGTTTTTGTTGACCGGGTAAGTGCACTAGACAAATTCTGCCTATTTTCAGGCACGACCTGGGAAGGGGGATACAGATGAATGCCAACTGACCTTGAACCAGATTAAGCTGTTGGTGGTATTTTTTAGTGAATTAATAGAGTTACTTTCAGTCCCCCACCCAGCCCCACTCTGGTACCCACCACCCTCATCACCCCCCACCAGCATCCACAAAATACAGCATAAGGCTGCAAATAAAGAAAACAATCCCTTGGTGCAGACCATCTGCTCTAGTGCTCTATTCAGTGCTGAGCTCAACTCCCCTTTTGGTAATGGCATGAAAGAATGGTGACATCCTTGCTCCTAGTAAAACCTGACTGGTTGAAATTTCAACCAGTCAGGTTTTACTAGGAGCTAAGACTTCACCATTCATTCATTAAAGCCATTAGGAGATGGGAGTCAGCATTGAACAGATCAGATGCTCTGAAAGGGGGCTCCATTGTCTTTATTTGCAGGTTATATTTAGTGGGTGCTTTAGAGGGAAGAGGGTGTTGGGAACTAGAGGGGGGTTGGCGAAGGACTGAGCGTAACTGTTAAAGACAGTGGGACTCGGGTAGGGGAAGGGGAAGTGTATTTGATACACAGATGGGGGGGAAGGGATTTACATTTGTTACAGAAAAGCAGCAGCGTAATGTCCACTGGGGTGGGGGAGGAGGTACCAAGGGGTTTTGGAGGGCATAATCATTTTTAAACCCAGTTCACCATGGGATTCACTAGTGAATTGGCCATTTGCCACTCACATTTTGGTAAATCTTCCTGGTGAATAACAACATGAATTGCAGTCTCTAGCTCTGTGAATTTGTCGATATTTGTAGATTTTTTCATGGAGCTCATTTTGACAACTTTGCACATTTCTAGTCTGGTGGGGGTTTGAATAATGTATAATCTTGGGTCATGGGATGTGTATGTCACCATGTATCAACTAGGCCACATTCATGCATTAGTTTTCTGAGGGTTGGGCCTGATCTACCTCTAAATGAAGTGCCAGAGTTCATGCTGTCCGGCTCAGGATACAGTTCAAGTGACCCCCCTACTGTATATATAGTCTACCCTGTTCTCTCACATAATCCATCATGTGTCACTTAAAGAATTCAACATGCTGTGCATCCTGATTGGGCACATATTGATTAAGACTAATACAGGTGGTCCCCCAATATGAGCTCCTATTATCTGGGATGACTTTCTCAACTGTTAGGGGTGCATCCCTCAGGATCAATATGGCCACCCCTTGTCTGTGGGTATGGTCTTTAAATGTAGAATACCTCTCCCACCCAGTTACACATCCATTTAGCATGCTCCCCCTCACCCAGGTGAGTCTCCTGGAGCACCGCAATTGTGGCTGCCATTCTTCTTAATTCTTGTGGCACCATATTTCTTTTAATGGGATGGTTAAAACCTTTAACATTGCAGGTCATTACTTTAAGGTCAGTTATGTCACACCTCCATTTCCCCCATTCCCTCCATACCATGGAGAACAGTAATTAGAGCACCACTATTGACCAAACTGAAACAAGTACTATATACATTAAACTTTGACTTCAAGGTTTTCACCCTTGGTTGGAGGACATGCTTAGCTGTTCCGGGAGCCTCCGTGTTAGGCTGTTCAGCCCAGTAGATCACATTTGTGGTGTAATCTAAGAATAGCAATGATCCCTCTGTCACTCATATGTAGTGTTCATGGTCAATGCACCTTCTGATGAAAAGTAAAAACTAAAATATCCCTTCCCCCCTTTGGCAGATGGCATGGACTGGGCAACTCTACTGTATTTCTAAAATGTTGCCCCTTGCTCAACTGCAGCAATGACTATTCCACATGCTGAAAGTGAATATCTGCATGCAGGTCTACCACTTAAACATTATAATCCCACAGGCCACTGGACCTCCCCTGCTTTAGTATTGCCCCTCTTCATGCAAGCCCCCAACTTTTTTTGCTTTTTATTCATAGACTCAGCTCTATATGTCCTGATTCCCTGTATCTGATCCAGGATCACGTGGTAGTAGGCAGGATGCTATCTTGCATGGCTTAACCTATTGAGCTCTACCAAAATGTACGAGTATCTCAAGTAGGGAGAGTTACAAAATGACACTTTGCAGCAATCCTTCCTTCTCTGGTTGACCAGTGGGAACTGAGCCATTGACAAAACAGTTATGGTTGACATGCATTGCGTGGAGTTATTTGGTGGTGGAATAAAATACTCATTTTACCCTGGAAATCTCTAGTTGTACCATGGGACTAATGTCCCCATCTGAATTTATATTGTGGCTGAAATAAATGTGGTCACAGTGCAGTCTGTGCCCCACATTTTAAACATTAAAGTAGTAACTCCATCAACTACGCCAGTGAAAGTATGAACTGGCTGACCAATTAGTGAAGACAGTTCTACAGTTTTTGAAGTCTGTGTAGGTGATCCACTGTCAACGACAGTTGCACAGGTGGGTGGCCAAGATCAGCAGAACAATGTGGAGGGGTGGGATTGGCACCAGGGTGCTATGGCTGGAAGGTTTATACTGATGCTGATGCTGATTTTCCAGCATGGTGGGCTTCCTTGTGCTGCAGTGCTGGGTCTGGGTCTTGGCTCCTCCACAGTGTTCCAGATCACTGACAAGCTCTTGCTTGTTGATGGGGAAAATGGGTGTTAGTCTCCCCTCCTGTGCTTCCCCACTGGCTCCCATACTTGTTCCTCCGGTAGCCGCTCCGTCAGATTGGAGGGGGAAGGTGTGGCAAAGACTCTTGCCCATGACTCCCAGGGAAGTGCAGGTCTTTCTGGCTTCAGCTAATGTTCTGAAGAATTTCAGTTTATTGTAAGTATATTTTGTACTTTGTTGGAAAGTGTAGCTGCATCTCAATATCCTTCTGTCTCAGGAAGTGCTGGATTTCAAACAGCTTCCTCCTTTTCCCCATGGTTTGGGGGGCAAAGTTATGGTCTAGAAATAGCTTCACATCCCCCCAAAACACCTCTGACTTGCTCCATGTTTTCACAAGATTCTCATTTTGGTCTGATAAGGAACTTCATAACCACAGACCTGGGTTTCACCTTTGGGTCCATCGGGTAGGGACTCCATGTAGGTCACCATATTGCCTTGTTCAGTGCCCTCTGGAAGGCCATGCAGTCAAAGGTTTTTCCTGTGGGACCTCAGCTCCAAGTCTTTCAGCTTCTCGCTAACCTCCCTGTCCCACTTGAAGGGGTAGCACAGCACAGTGCTGTGGTGGTCTGTCTGGGCTGCCATTTCCATGATTCCCTTCTCAAGCTCCACTGTTCATCTTTTAGCTCCCTCACCATTTGTACTGTGTCTACCACCAAGTTGCTTTCCAGCCTGTTCATTCGCATCCCTGAATTTTTTAGCTTATGGAACAGCTTCCTTAAGTGACAGGAAATTGCTGTTAGTCATTTCTGTACCAAAGGAGTTATGTGCTGAGGAAAAGGAGGTGCCTTGATAAATAAAAGGTTTAAAACACTTGTCAGGAACACAGTCAGCACTTACCACACCTGAAGTCCATACAGCATCAACTTGAAAAATTGCACTGACTGCAAATGAGATAAGTGGGTGCTGGCTCCAGAGATACCCAGACTGAACAAACACAATGCAAGCTTACTTTGAGAAGGGAAAGTCCAAACTGTTCAGGAAATAGCAAAAGGTTTTTGGCAAAGTAATCCAGTTACAGCAGTGTTAGTGTAAACAAGGAAACATGGCACTATATTGATTGTAAAACTGTCTACATATACACTATATCAAATGTAACCTTATTCAAAATGGACACCTTGAGCTGAACAGGAAACTGAATTTGGCAATTGCAGTCAAACAGGAACTGCTCCACTCTGCCACTGTTTGAAATCCACAGCGCTGATCTAAAGAAACACTTTCTTTTATGTGGTTACACTCCCCTAAGTGTAGACACAGCTCTGTGTAGGGCCAGATACATGGACAGGAGGTCATTACTTCAACCACACAGTCACATGCAGGGAACCTCCAATACAGTTATATTAACCAAATAGAAACAAGTGTCAATTCTATTGTTAAGTAGTTCTGTCCCCAACTAAAAAGGTACCATAGCCTCTGTTCAGTAGTTGGGGACCATTACCTACCGGTATGGCAGAAATGTGGGAGACATAGTGACCAACAGTTTGTACAGAAGTCCATTATATGACATTCATCTCAACTGGCTACCGCCACCTCCTAAAGGATGCCATGGGTGTGGCAGATGCAGTGCCTGCAGGAGCTGTACTGTGGGCTACGTGTTCGACTCTCCAACAGAGAACAAAGTGGTACAAATAAATTAATTGTAAACTGCTCCACTTCATATGTCGTCCATGTGATAGTGGAGGAGGCCCATGGAAAGTAACTAGGCAACTGCTGCTTCCTTTAAAACATAGCTTTATTAGCTCAACATTGTCAGGTTCACCAACTTAAACAACAGTTCGTGAAGGATGTTCTTTTCATGAAACATTAGATCTCAAGGCTGAACCCTCATGGGTGTACTAACATGGAAAGCTAATGAGGACAACCAGTTAAACAGGATTCCACAAACATACTCAGGTCTGCAGCCTTACATCAATGGGGACAAAACACATTATTGGGCAGCAGGAAGTAGATAGCACTTCCTACCACTTCAGCTACCTGGAAAGAACCCTCATTGTGCTCTAATGACCCCTTTTATACCCACACAGAGGATAACCTGACTGTTAGACATCTTCCCTATGATATTAATTAGCCCAGAAAGTACCCCACAACTGGCCTTTAATAAACCAGCCTAACAAGACAAATCTTTCCCCTGGATGTCCAAAAACAGATAATAATAATAAACCCCACATAAAAACATCAAAATATTGAAGAAAAAGGCAGTGAAAAGTATTTAATTGAATCTGTAGGTTCCAGGCAGTTCTGAGCAAGAATGTAAATAAGTATATAGATTCCTGGCAGATTCCATTCAGGAATACAGGCACTACACTACACATGTGCAGCTCACTTTAAGAATAGATGGGGCTGGCAATGCAGTCCGCTATGAGTCGCAGGAGACCTGGATCTCAGACTGATGTAAGTATATCTCTCTCTGGGTCTTTCAACCCAAGAATCTTTTTTTTTTGAGGGGGGCTGTAATTCAGATAATTCCCCTTATACCTTCTGACCCTTAATCTTTATATTCTATGTGCCTGTTTTTGTTCTTTTCTTATGTTTTGTTTGGGGCTCATTGGTCAGCTCTGTCCATCTTAATGAGCCTTTGCATGGCTCTCCCCATGCCATTCTGGCATTTATTTTTCTCCTGGTCATCAAACTGCCTGCCTACTGGTACCTGGCTAACATATCACACTACTTATGTGGCTGAACAAAAAAGAGCAGTATAGAGTACCCAACAGCAAGGACAAAAGTCATATGAGTAAGGTTTTATCTTACAACCATGTTATTGTTGTTTTCACCACAATGCAGGAACACAGACTACATAGCTAAGAGTGACTGCAAACACCACACCCATCTGTGATTGATAATGTGCAACACTAACATTTTGCTCTGGTGCCCTCAATCTTCATCAGAGTGATACTACATCTGTTATCCACACTTTATATGCACTATGTGGTAACCATGGTGTGACAGGGTTGAACAAGGCCCTGTCCCATTTGTTATGCAGGGAGAGTAAAATGCAAGGATCTGTTCTATCTTCTCCTTTTCTGTCTCTTGTCTGTCTGGTTGTGAAACCAAATGTTCTCATGAAACCTAGGAACTGATCACTCTGACAGTCTTGCAATTCTCTGCCTCTCACTATCTCTCTGCCTCCACTTGCTGTTTCTGTCTTTTTCTTCCTTGCATATCTGCAGTTATAAAAATGTACGTGAATCTTTATGTGAGACTGGGATCCCTTGGTGTGAACATATATATAGTTATATTGTTGAAAAGATTGCAAAAAGCTATTTGGAACTCAGGGGGTTAAACTTGCCATGCAGCACAAACCTTTGCAGAGATGTCAGCAGGAGGCCAACTTGAGACATTGTTCTATTTGTTGCACCTGCAAGGAAACTGACAAGAGCTTTTTGAGAAAAACAGGATGTCTCTTAACAAGTTCCCAGGCAAAGACTTATAAAAAAAGAGCAGCAATGCTTTTGCTAGAGAGAGTGCTAGACAGAGGCTGAGATTTTGAATTAAAAAGAAACCCTCAGATGAAGGATTTCATTTTCTCTGTTTGTACTGCCTTGAAGAATGGCAGTCAAGCTAGAAGCAGAAACAAGCATCCAAACAGACTATACAGCCAGCACCAGTGATGAAAACAGAAGATACAGTAATAGAACCTGAAAGCCTGCCTGCCTTCTTCAAATGGTGGGCTATACAACAAAAAGAGATAGAAATAGAGAAGAGAGAGAAGAGAGAGAGAGAAGAGAAGAGAAGAGAAGAGAAGAGAAGAGAAGAGAAGAGAAGAGAGAGAGGAGAGAGGCAGCAGAGAGAAACAGAGATTAAGTGATTAGAGGTGCAGAGAAGAGAAGAGATGCAGCGAGTGGAGCAGTGATGCCTGGATGCCTTGCAAGCTCTCAAAGCTAGAGGATCTGGCACAGGTCCAGCAGAGCAACAAGACACAAACAACTTAAAGGACATTAAACTTACAAAGTTGTGTCCCACAGATGATGTTTAAGCATACCTGACAACTTTTGAAAGGGTTGCCACAGCCTGCCAATGGCTAAAGCGGCAATGGGCAATCAGGTTGGTAGCTTACCTGACAGGTAAAGCCCAACTTGCCTATAGCAATATGGACACTACACCATCAAAAAACTATGACCTGGTGAAAAGAGAAATCCTGAAAAGGTATGACATCTCAGTAGAGACCTACAGGCAATGATTCTGGTCCCTGATGTACCATTCAGTCGACAATCCTCGAGAAGTCTTCACCCGACTCAGAGAACTCCTTATTAAATGGCTCAACCAGATTGCAAAACAGTCCCACAGAACATCGACACATTTGCAGTGGATCAGGTCAACAACATCCTGCCTACAGATGTGCAGCTTTGGGTAAAAGAACACAGACCAGAAAGTGGGGAAAAGGCCCTTTCTTTGGCTGAAGACTACAAGATGGCCAGACAGATGCCACATCGGTGAGGTAACAGCTAAGCACTGGTAAGACCCTCTTTTTCCTGATTTAAGTCCAAGTCTGATAACTCTAGTGGTAACACATCTGCACCCAAAGATTTTATCTGCTATAACTGTAATAAGCCAGGTCATATTGCAAGAAACTGCCATAGTAAGAAAAGTGACACTGGAGCAGATTTGTCCTCAGCAAATTAGGGCAAGTACTTAACAGATGACAAGGTGAGAGATAATTATGTGCAGGGACTTCTTGATTTGGGAAGCAGACAGACTCTAGTGCATACTGAAGTGCTGGGAAAACACTGTGCAAAAGGACCAAGTACTAGTGTCATCTGCATCCACGGGGACACTCGATACTATCCCACCACCCAAGTGACTCTGAATATTAAGGATGTGCTGCACCAAATGAAAGTGGGGTAGTACCTAAGTTACCTGTACCTGTGTTTATTGGAAATGACTTCCCAGGATTTACTGAGTTAATCACAGAAGGAGTAAATCCTGATGTTTCAGCAGCTGTGATGACAAGAGCTCAGGCAAAGAAAATTACAGATAGTGGGGACACTTTTCCTTTCGGTGATTTTGATTCGGACTTGTTTGAGCATAGCTCGAAGATCCAGGAGTCCAGGAAAGAAAGAAGATGCCTGAAGAAACAGTGGCAACAAAATACTGATGGACAAAAAGTGTTAATATATGAAAATTCTGAAACTAAACTGATAAACTGATTGTTATTTTGTTATGGAGCAAGCTAACGATGTTTCTCTATTTTAAGCAGTTGGGAGTGAAACCAAACCAGGCTGAACCAATGTTTAAAATATGTAATGGGTTACTGTACAGAGTTTAGGCTAAACATCAGACACAGGAACAGATAGAACAATTGGTTATACCACAAAAGTATAGATCTGAGTTGTTACAGACAGCGCATAATAGTCCTATGGCTGGTCACTTGGGGAGGGATCATACCCTTGCCAGACTGGTGTACAGATTTTACTGGCCTTAAATTCATGAAGATGTTGCTACATATTACAGTTCTTGTGCTGAATGTCAGAAGGTAGTCACAGTTACTAATAAAGACAATGTGCCCCATGTGCCTTTTTTAGAGAAGTGTAATGGATGTGGTTGACCCCTTAGACAAAAATAAAAAGGGTAATCAATTCATTTTTAATTTTCTTCTTTTCCTGCCTGCAGCCACCAGAGCATCTGCCCGGTCATGGACCCTTGTGCTCCCACTTCCGTATTGGCCCCTACTCCCCGGACACCCTGGCTTACTCCCCAGGGTGGGGTTGTGGCACCAGGCCTATGTCGCACTCGTGGGACTGGATCGGGGAGCCAGCCTGGAAGCTATTTGAAGCCAAGGGCAGGCTTCATTTGTGGTGGCTGCAAGCCTGATTTTTTTTTTCAGATTGCCCCAGGGGTGGGGACATGCAATGACGTCCTGTGTCCACCCCACCCCTCTCTTAGATTGGCACCGGTGCTTGCGATTCCCCCAGCCTCTGCCAGGAGTCATACGTGTGCTGGACAGTCATCCGACCCTCCCCCGGAGAAGGAGAGCAGCCCTGAGGGTGCTGAATCCTTCTCCTCTGGTCGGGCCTCTGGCTCCCTGGGTCTGTTCCTGTACCCGGGTCACCGGCTTCGCAAGTGGAAATCTAACCGCTGTGCTGACAGGCCAGCATTTGTAATCAATTCATTTTGGTAGTATGTGACTATGCTACTCAATACCCAGAGGCAGTTCCTATGCATACCGTCACAGCCCCAAAGGTGGCAGCAGAGCTTGCCAACATTTTCAGCAGAGTGAGCATACCTAAAGAGATTATTACTGATCAGGGTAGTAATTTTGGTGCCGCATTACTGAAGGAGCTGTACCGACTATTAGGTATCACTACCATAAGAACCTCCCCTTATCACCCTCAGACAGATGATCTTGTTGAGCATTTTAATCAAACCCTAAAATGCATGTTAAAAAGTTTTATAAAAGGGGAAGGGCATAGACTGGGACAAATAGTTATCTTACCTGCTTTTTACATACACAGAAGTGCCACAGGCATCAACAGGTTTTCATCATTTGAAATGCTGTATGGTAAACAACCTACAGGGCCACTAGATGTAATACAAGAAACATGGGAAGATAACCCCACTCAGAAAAAATCTATTACATATTATATGTGTGTCCTGAAAAAGAAGCTGGCAAAATATGTTGAAATTGCCCATGGTAATCAGGAAGAGGCCTCAAACCAGTGTAAGACATATTACGACCATGGAGTAGAAGAAAATGTTTTTGAGCCAGGTGAAAAGGTCTTGCTACTGTTACCCACTACAGAAATTAAATTGTTAAAGAAGTGGCAATGGCCTTATAAAGTACTTAGATGTACAGGCACAGTTAACTATGAGACAGAGACCCCTGATAAGAAAAATCCTACCAAGATATACCACGTTAACCTCCTCAAGAAATGGGTGAAATAATTATCAATGGCTGCTTTGCTAGTTTTATCAGAGACTGAATAAGAAGATCTTGATACAGCTTATGGCAGATTGGAACAAACTGTAACTGCATGTTGCTTTAAAGGTGAATGTTTTCTTAACCGCCAAACAAACCGTGGAAATTCGTAACTTGCTAAAGACATTTAGCAGTACTGTACTTTTACCACAGTGCCAAGCCAAGCTAAAGGTGTCAAACATGTAATAGTGACAGGAAATGCTCGCCCTATCAGACAAAAGACATACAGATTACATGAGCGGATAAGAGCAGATGTGGTTAAGAAAATCAAAAAAATGAAAGAATTGGGTATCATAGAAGAGTCGACAAGTGCTTGGTCATCACCAATGGTGACTGTGAATAAAAAAGAAGGGGGCGTAAGAATCTGCCTTGATTTTAGGAAACTTAATCAAGTGTCAGAATTTGACAGGTATCCTATGCCCAGGATAGATGATTTGGTGGACAGATTGGGGAATGCCAAGTACATCAGTACCCTCGATCTCTCCAAGGGTTACTGGCAAATCCCCCTAGCTAAGAAATCAAGAGACAAAACTACATTTGCCA
Source organism: Neoceratodus forsteri (assembly GCA_016271365.2). Lineage (NCBI taxonomy): Eukaryota > Metazoa > Chordata > Ceratodontiformes > Ceratodontidae > Neoceratodus > Neoceratodus forsteri. The sequence continues at coordinate 1,478,890,086 of CM057455.1, forward strand.
CCCCTATTGGATTCTATCAGTTCATCACCATGCTATTTGGTTTACATGGTGCACCTGCTACATTCCAGCGGTACATGAATGTAATTTTGTCCCCTCACACTGGTTATTGTGCTGTGTACCTGGGTGATGTTGTGGTGTATAGTCCAGACTAGAAAAGCCATCTGGAACACCTACAAGCAGTTATCTAGTCTATCAAAAGGGCAGGCCTGAAAATTAATCCTACCAAATGTGCATTGGGCATGCAGGAAATCAGATATTTGGGCTACGTTTTGGGAAATGGAACAGTCAAGCCAGAGATTTCTAAGATAGAAGCTGTAGCTAACAGCCCTTACCCTAAAACAAAGAAATACGTCAGGTCATTTTTAGGGCTGGCTGGTTACTATCAGAGATTTGTCCCCAACTTTGCCCAGTTAGCTAATCCCCTCACTGAACTCATGAAGAAACATTTTCCAAATAATGTGGAATCAACCCCAGAGTGTGATGAGACTTTTCATTCCATTAGGGCTGCATTATGTTCAGCCCCAGTTTTAAGAAGCCTAGACTTTGAGAAAAAATTTTTGTTACAGACAGATGCATCTGAGGTAGACCTAGGAGCAGTCTTGTGTCAGCATATAGATGGGAAGGAACATCCCATTCTATATATCAGTAGGAAGTTGAATGACAGAGAGAAGAGGTACTCCACCATTGAAAAGGATTACCTTGTGGCAAAATGGGCTATGGAGTCCCTTAAGTTTTATTTGCTAGGAGCTGACTTTGTACTTATAACAAATCACAATCCTCTCTGTTGGCTGAACCAAATGAAAGATAAAAGTTCTAGACTCACAAGGTGGTACTTATTGCTACAGCCATTGAAATTTAAAGTGATGCACAAATCTGGAAAAGAGAACATCAGTGCTGCTTTTCTGTTAAGATATGGAACAGGAATTAAAAATTCCTGAGGTTAAAAAAAAGTGAGAGTTTAAACTTCACTGTTTGCTGTACTGGTTGTTTTGGAAAAAGCGATACTGCATATGCGCTGAACAGTAAAAGTTATAAACTAATGTTAGAAAAGAAGTAAAAAAAAAGTTTTGGAAACTTGTTTTTTTTAAAATGGGTTCCCTCTTAAAGAGGGTGGTATGTGACAGGGTTGAATAAGGCCCTGTCCCATTTGTTATGCAGGAAGAGTAAAATGCAAGGATCTGTTCTATCTTCTCCTTTTCTGTCTGGTTGTGCAACCAAGTGTTCTCGTGATATCTAGGAACTGATCACTCTGACAGTCACGCTATTCTCTATCTCTCTCTGTCTCGCTGCCTTCACTTGCTGTTTCTGTCTTTTCTTCCCCCTTGCATATCTGGAGTTATAAAAATGTATGTGAATCTTTATGTGAGATTGGGATCCCTTGGTGTGTAAACGTATATAGTTATATTGCTGAAAAGATTACAAAATGCTATTTGGAACTCAAGGGGTTAAACTTGCCATGCAGCACAAACTTTTGCAGAGCTGTCAGCAGGAGGCCAGCTTGGGACATTGTTCTATTTGTTGCACCTGCAAGGAAACTGACAAGAACATTTTGAGAAAAATAGGATGTCTCTTAACATGTTCTCAGGTAAAGACCTATAAAAAGAGCAGCAATGCTTTTGGTAGACAGATTGAGAGACAGAGACTGAGATTTGGAATTGAAAAGAAACACTCAGATGAATGACTGTTTTCTCTGTACTGCCTTTGTACATAGTTATATTGAACGATTTTAAATTTTTATTTTACTGTTATTGAGAGTAATAAAACATTTCTTGCAAATTTTACAACTGCTCCTGGTCTTCCTATGCTTCCTGACCTATGCCTTAACAACACATATCAATCAACCTCCACATATAAGTTAAAAAGTACTATAGTGCAAACAATAATATAAAACTTGTCCAGACAAACAGGACAGGCATTACACTTGAACAGATGAGAAATACTGCAGACTGGCTAATGTACATGCTGTCAATGTAAAATTATTACAATCACCATAAATTTGAACATGGCATATGAAACACACCCATTTCATAACACCTTATCTAATACTCTTGAAATCTCTGTTTGACACATACAGTATATGCCATAATCAAAAATGTATGGTCTTAAATATTTTGATGGTGCTTTAAGATAAAATTCTTATATTCTGGCCATTTTTCCAACATGATCGTATTTACAATTGCACCGCCATGAGGGAATCACACAGTACTTAAAGGCACAGCATATAATGACCAAATCTTAGCATGCAATAAAAAACATCAAGAAACCACCCACCCCACACCCAGGACAATCACCCATGAAGTCATTCCCCCACACAAACTTCTTCCACTTGCTGGCAAATGATCTTTATTTAACAGAGATGCAAATGACTATAAGTTTAATTGAGTGTTTGATTGGCAACAGAAAGAAAATGTGGTTACTCCTGAGCCAAAGTCAATTCTAAAAAAAACTACATGGTCAGCAACAATAAACAGGCACAGTGTTGGATCATACAAAGCCTCAAATCCTTACTATTCTAGTTTGGATTTGTAGCATCCATATATAGATGGCATTCTGGTCATCTGGCATGGAACAGAAGTATAATTTGTGGATTTTGTGAAATGGTTAGAACATATTAATCCTTGTCTGAAATTCAAATACATTATCAGTTGGTATAGCGTAACATTTCTGGATCTCTGTATAAAGAAGTTGTGGCCGGGCAGGTGGATATGCGCCTTTTTCATAAACCCACTAATGGAAACAGCTTACTTAGATTTAATAGCTGTCATCCACCCCACATTGCTACAGTAAGAATATACCAAAAGGACAGATGATACATGCTTCTAGGAACTGTACGTTATGAGAAGATTTTGAGAAAGAGAAACTGTATCAGGTGAACCACTTTAAACAAAGAGGTCATAGCAATATGCCCATTATTAAAGCTGTTCAGCATGTAGAGAATCCACTTTAGTTCCTAGGAATAGAAATCAATCTGCAGCTACTCCTTCATGACTTTTTTTTTTACCATCTACAGTGTGAGATGTAAAGAAGTTAGACAGACTATTTCTAACAACTGGGGTATTTTAAGTTTGGAGCTAAAAGTTGCAGAAGTTGTGAAAGAAGGGCTGAGGGTAGTTTTTAGACAGCCACCCATGATTAAGGATAGGGTGGTCTGAAGTCTACATGTAGCCCAAAGCAACCCATCAGTAAATTGTCTACCACCTCCCCCAGTTGGCACATACTGGTGAGGGTGATGTCCTTATTGTTGGTACATGAAGCAGGGTATCTGGTTTAGGCTAAAGGGGAGGTTCTGATAATGGGAGACTTCAACATGCCGGATACAGATTGGTCAATACCAGCAGGAACATCTGCCATAACTAGACACATAGTGGATTCCCTGCAGGGAGGGCCTCAAACAACTGGTACAGCAACCCACAAGAGACAGGGCTATCCTAGATCTAGTACTGACTAACAGGAAGGGATCACAGATCTCAGGTAGAAGGTCACCTGGGGGCCAGTGACCATCACATGGTATGGTTCAATTTGGCTACTACATCTAAATCATCCCATTCCAAGGCAAAAATATGGGACTTCAGAGGAGCTGACTTTGATAAGATGGCCAACAGAGTTAAGCTAGCCCTGGCAAAAAGAAACACAGGTGAGGGGGTACAGGCAAAGTGGGCAAGCATTAAGGATGCAATACTTGAAGCAACATTCCACTGTGTTAGACAGAAAAGGAAGTGCAAAAGAAGAAGGAAACCACTTTGGTTCTCAAATACTGTAGCAGAAAAGGTCAGAGCCAAAAGACTGGCCTTCAGGAAATATAAAGGAACACAGCGGGATGAAGATAGGGAGGCATACCAAATTGCCTAAGGAAGCAGGGAAGGCAGTAAGGCAGGCAAAGTCCCAAACTGAGGAAACACTAGCATGAACAGTAAAGAAGGTGATAAGACTTTCTATAGATACATTAGTGAAAGGAGAAAGTCCAGAGGGGTATTGCTAAGCTTAATGGAGAAAAGGGAGCATGTGAGAGGATGACCCTGTAAAGGCATCTATCCTAAATAGATACTTTTGCTCAGTATTTACTGAAGAGAAGGTAGGGCAGGGCCCACAGCTCAGCATCATGGACACAGGGGGGAGGGAGGTGAGCACTACTCCCTTCACAAAAGAAAGGGTCCTACAAGAGTTTGCTAAGCTCAGGGTGGATAAGGCAATGGGACCTGATGGCATACATCCCAGGGTACTTAAGGAACTAAAGGTGGAACTAGCAGAGCCATTAGCGGAACTGTTTAGTGAGTCTCTGAGCACAGGAGAGGTCCCAGAAGACTGGAGAAGGGCTCATGTTATCCCGCTCCCACAAGAGTGGTAGCAGGGAGGAGGCGGGGAACTACAGACCAGTCAGTCTTACCTCAGTAGTGGGCAAGATTATGGAGGCACTCCTTAAGGAAAGGATAGTGCAACACCTGGAATCCATAGGGCACAGGATCCAAGACAGCATGGGTTTACAAAAGGAAGGTCCTGTCAAACTAATCTCATAGATTTCTTTGACTGGGTAACGAGAGTGGTGGACCAAGGGGGAGCAGTTGATGTCGCCTACCTTGACTTCAGCAAAGCTTTTGACACTGTTCCACATAGAAGATTGATAAATAAGCTGGGTAGGCTCGGGGTGGGTCAGAAGTTGGTCAACTGGGTGGCAAACTTGTTGATGGGCAGAAAACAGAGAGTGGTGGTAAATGGTATACAGTCAGAAGAGATGCAAGTCACAAGTGGGGTACCTCAGGGATCAGTCCTGGGGCCAGTCCTCTTCAACATCTTCATTAGTGACCTTGCAGATGGACTAGAGGGTAAGGCTTGTCTGTTTGCAGATGACACCAAGATCATCTGTAGATGATCCAGATGGGGTGGGCAGAATGAGAAGAGATCTGGATAAACTAGCAAAATGGTCAGAAGAGTGGCAACTGGGATTTAATGCAAAGAAGTGCAAAATCATGCACATAGGGAAGAGAAATCCTGAAGCCACCTATAGGCTGGGAGGGGAGTTGCTAGCAGTCACAAAGGAAGAAAGAGACTTGGACATCATCATCACTGATGACCTGAAATCATCAAAGCAGACCTCTAAAGCAGATAAGTAAGGCTGGGGTGTTAGGGTGTATTAGTAGGGATATCACAAATCGTAGAGGAAGGTAATAATCCTCTTTACAAGACACTAGTTAGGCCCCATCTGGAGTACTCGTGCAGTATTGGAGGCCACACCTTCACAAGGACATTAACCAAATTGAGGGCAGTCCAGAGAAGGGCAACCAAAATGGTGCAGGGACTGCATCAGAAGACATATGAGGACAGATTAACAGAGCTCAATATGTATACCCTTGAGCAAAGGAGGAGAGAGGTGATATGATCGAGGCATTCAAACACCTTAAGGGCATTAACAAGGTGAAAGGAGTCTAACATGTTTAAATATAAGAAAGTAGCAGGACAAGAGGACACAGCATGAGATTAGAGGGGGCCAATTAAGGGGAATGTGAGGAAATTCTTTTCACAGAAAGTTGGTGGATGCATGGAATGGCTTACCACAAGAAGTGGTGGCTATGAATACAGTGCAGGGCTTCAAACAGGCATGGGATAGGCATAAGGGAGCAATACAAATGACTATGAATAGATAGGCCACTGACAGAGCAAAGGCCAATGGCACATTTATAAGGTAGAAAAAAGAAATGGGCAGACTGGATGGGCCTTGTGATCCTTATCTGCCGTCAACTTCTATGTTTCTATATTTCTATGTTTAGTAATCCCCACAATGGAGAGGAAGAAAATGTGAAGGATTTCATGGATTGTAGTACCTAAGGAGTTGTATATATTTCATTGTGTTCATGTGGGGCTTTTTGTATTGGTGACACACCAGTTCAAATCAAGAACTGGTGAACACATTTGTGCTGTCCAAAGGGGTGATATCTCTTATGCAATAGTTAGACACTTACAAAATTGTATGCAAGGAAAACATGAAGTCAGTTTTATGAGCATTTAAAAAGTGAGTCCTGGTACAAGAGGTAGTAATTGGGAACAAAAGATAGAGCATAAAGACTCATATTGGATCTACACCCTGGGGACGCAGCAAGGATGGGGTTTACACAAGAGCATTGATTTAGCAGCATTTTTGTAAACTTAAGTGGAACTAATGACTAGTTGTATTTCAATACATTATACCAGTCCCCTTTAAATAAGGATCATTAGCCAGTTTTATATTTAACTTATTATTTGCATTATAGCACTTTTTAACTTGTAGATGGTGATGGCTGCTATGGTTACCACCCAATGTATATAGACTGTGGATAGCAGATGTAATATCACTCTAATGAAGCTTTGGGACACCTAAGCGAAATGTTAGTGTTGCTTGTTACCATCTCAGACTAGTGTAGTGTTTGCGGCCGCTCATAGCTATGTACTGCAGTCTGTGTTTCTGCTCTATGGTGAAAACAACAATAAATTGGTGGTAAGCTAAAACCTTACTCATTTGCCTTTTGTCCTTGCTGTTGGGTGCTCAGTATTTCTCTTTTTTGTTTGATTGTTTTTATGGAGCACCATGACTTTATCCTGGTGCTTGCCCACTGATTTGCTTCGCTTACATCGCAGAATGCTTTTCTCCCTTTTCTGACCCACTGTGGATCCAAACAACAGGCAGCAGGAAACAACATACTGGCACTCCTTGTACCTCTCCATGCTCCCTGTACTCACCCATACTCCCACTGTAGTTGGGAGAAGGGCCACTCAAACAAATCATTGAGGGGAGCAGACAAAAACTTCTCTCCCCAAGACTACGACCTTACAGGCCTCTACATGCAGTTATCATGGGTTGAACATACATCTTGGCCACCATCTTTTTGGATGGCTGGCACTCACCCCAGGATGGCTGCCTGACCAACCATTCTACCAGTGCAGAAAATCAGAATCCCAAAAGGCATTATAGGATGGTCGCTCGTGATGTGCGCGACCACGATTGAGCGACCGCCTAAGGGGCAAATCAATTGTGGCACATGTCACAGGGGCTACCAGGCAGCTACAGTGACCGGATGGGGTGGGGTGGGTTGGTGACTGTAGTGACAGGAAGTCACTACAGGTATGCGGACGTGGGGGGTGGGAGTGAGCACACCTGGTGAGGGGCAGGAGGGGTCTTGATGGGTGGTGCCATAGCAGGCTGCTGAGCTGGCCCCATGGTATAGCAGGTCAGCTCGTGGCTTTGATGGGTAGGGTGCTGGGTTTGGGCCCGGGCACAGTTTGCTTTTGTTGCGCCTGGCCCAGATTTGAATTTTTATGTTTTGCTCCCGACATGCACCCCTAGAGTTGAGAATCCTTAAGTAGGGGGGTGCAGGGGGTGCAGCCCCGTGCATAAACATAAAAAATATAAGTCCCAGGCACCATTTTGCTGTGTGCCAGGGAGTCAGAGCACCAAAATAGATTTTTGGCACTCTGACTTTGCCGTAACAACAATCGCCCTTCGGTGGTCGCCGTTATCCCATAGAACCCATAGGACCATGGACCTCTACCCTAGCCAGGACATCCCAAGCACCAACCTGCAAGATGAATATTTTCTGTATTTCTTTTTATCATTTTACAGTACCCTGGGGTAAGGGAGGGGCTTGCCAGGGCAGTCTAACAGCAATGCTCCCCCAATCTCCCATCCTCAAAAGAAAAAGAAACAGCAATCTAGGGAGATAATAATAATAATAATAATAAAATTTATTTAATTGAGCGCCTTTCAAAATTTCAAGGCATTGCACAGCAAGTACAAACACAAAAACATATTCAAATACATTCAATATAAAATCAAATACAAACACATAATCAAATACATTTAATATAAAATCAGATTAAAATAGGAAACGCCTTTTCCCATAAAAAAGTCTTTAGTGCCTGCTTAAAACTCCCCACTGTCCTGCACTCCTGGAGCTGATGGGGTAGAGAATTCCAGAGGGTAGGTGTAGCAAAACCAAATGCAAGAGCACCAGATGACTTCAAATTTACCCTCGGAATCTCCAGCAACCCCTCGTCAGCCGAGCGGAGCTGTCACAGAGGGGTGTAGGGCACCAGGAGCTCTTTCAAGTAGTCGGGACCCAAACCGTGTAGGGCTTTGTAGGTCAAAAGACCCACTTTAAAGGTGATCTACCACTGTATTGGCAGCCAGTGCAGAGCACGCAGCACAGGGGTGATGTGAGATCTTCTAGACGCCCCAGTCAACAAACGTGCTGCTGCATTCTGCACTAGCTGCAAGCGGCAGATATCAACCCCAGGAAGCCCTAGGTAAAGGGAGTTACAGTAATCAAGGCGCGATGTCACAAAGGCATGGACCAAAACCGGCAGGTCACTGGGTGGAACAAGGTGCCTAATCCTGGCAATGTTCCTAAGATGGAAGAAGGCCAGCTTGATGACTGCAGACACCTGATGTCCGAAGGGTCAAACCAACGTCAAGCTCCACTCCCAGGTTACGCACCCATTCAGAGGTGAGGATCTGGTCCTCCCCCATGATTAAACCGGGGGGAAGCCCAGTCCTCAGTCCCTCTACCCTATGACCCAGGTCCACAACCATAACCTCAGTCTTTCCTGGGTTCAACCTTAGACCGCTGGAATTCGTCCAGTCTTGGATTTCTGCGAGGCAGTTGTTCAGTACCGAGATAGCACCAACCTGGTCAGGTGTGAAAGACAGGTAGAGCTGGGTATCATCAGCATAGCAGTGAAACCTCAGCTGATACCTTCTTACAATGTCTCTGAGGGGTAGCATATATACTGCGAATAACATGAGGGACAGCACTGAGCCCTGAGGCACCCCACATGGCAGAGAGAAGGCCCCAGACAAAAACAAACCCGAGACCACTCTCTGCATTCTCCCTGCGAGGAAAGATGAAAACCATCCGAGGACTGTACCCGACAGCCCACAAATGGACCTCAGGCATTCGAGCAGAACCCCATGATCCACAGTATCAAAAGCTGATGATAGATCAAGGAGAACCAAGATAGAACGGTGTCTCCGGTCTCTCACCATCAGGAGATCATTGAGCACCCGAACCAGAGCAGTCTCAGTACTATGCCTCTTACGAAAACCAGACTGGAGAGGTTCATATAAACTATGGATAGTCAAATGGTTATCCAGTTGAGCAGCCACAACTTTCTCAATAACCTTCCCCACAAAAGGGAGGTTAGAGATTGGCCTGTAGTTTGCTAGGTTATCCGGGTCTAGAGAAGCTTTCTTTAGAAGGGGGATCACCACCTTCTCTTTCAGGGAGCTAGGAAACACTCCCATATCTAAAGAGCACTGGGTAATCTGAGCTAAGACCGGGCCGATGATCTCACTACAACCCAAAATCAGGGAAGTAGGGCCATGGTCTAAACTACAGCACGTGGGACGCATCTCCTGGACAATCCTTATAGTGTCTATGAGATCCGGCAGGTCAAAGGCACTCAAGGAAACTCCAGGCTCTGTGACAGGGCACCGATCAAGAGCAACACCCTTAGAATAAAGTTGGAGGCACTCCCTCCTGATGTCTTCAACCTTATTCGCAAAGAATTGAGCGATCTCCTCACAGTCAGTTTGAATAAAAACTCGATGGATCTGCTGACAGGTTAGGTTGCACAGTCTGTCAACAGTTCTGAAGAGCTGGGCTAGTCGATTCTGTGTGACAGAAATTTCCCTGGACAGGAATTCTGCCTTCTTATGGGAAATTTCTGTTTGGTAGAGTTTATAAGACTCTAACAAAATAAGGTGGTCGGCATCAGTGGTCGTCTTCCTCCAACGACGCTCTAACTTACGCCCCGTCCTCTGCAACCCTCTCAGAGCTCCATCAAACCATGGAGCGCCGGGACGACGTGGAAGGGGGAGAACACGGACAGGTGCAATCTGATCGAGGGTTACCGATATGGCCCTATTATAGGCCACTACCAACTGCTCAGGATCAGTGCAGAACTCGTCCAACAACGAGAGGTCAATAACCGCCATCAGGTCTTCAGGGACCCGCCTGCGATGGGCGGTATCTGACCAACTCCACAGGGGCCAACCTACCCAGGGGGCCTAAAATTGAACCCAACTGAGTAGTGATCGGACCAACTGACTGGTTCCACCACCAAATCGGAGGCTTGATCCCAGGAGGAAGACCAGGTCAAGAGAGTGACCTCCTTTGTGTGTAGCTGAGAAACAACCTGTGTAAAGCCCAGAGATGTCATCTCCTGGAGAAATGTTGACCAAAAGTGAAGATTCGCCGATCGAGCCAAGCATTGAAATCGCCCAGAACCATCAGTCTGGGCGACTCCAAGGCCATGTTGGCGGTGAAAGCTGCTATTTCCTGCAGAAAGAGCTTCTCATCACCTGGTGGATGATAGATGAGGGCAATCCTGCACCCTACACCAGCTACCACAGTACACTCAAATAACCTGGCCTCTTCAACTGGTACACCGGTTAGGCCTAATTCTGTCTTGATTGGCTTAAGGGGTCCTCTCACAGTGATCACATGCACAAATCTCAGTCTCTGTGTTGAGAGAATGATTCATCCTTTTCACTGCAGTAGTCAAGAGAATTTTTGCTGTGTATCACATGCTGTGGCTTTCACCCCACTGAGTTAGGACTTTGCCCATATTTGTGGCAGAAATCTGTCTGAATTTAGTTTAATAGAACTTGAACACATTATTGTTTGTCCAAGGGGAACACATTATTGTTTGTTTCAGTGGGGGGATCGCATACAGACCCTGTTACAAAAAGAATCCAAGAGAATATACATTAAAGGTATTACACCCAACTGGTCTGACTGACCATGGTGACAGTAGACCCTTCTTGTAGGCTGCTTCCATGTATTGAGAGACACGGTTGGAGTTTATTTAATTGTCCCAAATTTTTGCCTGTACTTATCTCCCTGCTAGGATTTAATTCCTTGTATTTAATTTCTTATGTTTACCTTCCTTTCCCTTTCCACCTTTCCACTCTCCTACTGTCCCCCCGTTCCCCTTACCCCCTTTCCTTACCCCATCCCTTTCTTTATTTTACTTTTCTATATAGCTTTCTTACATCCTTTTTTATTTTTGCATGTACCAAATTTAGATATATTTTTAAAATTTATTATAGTGTATATGGAGACAATTTTACACATATCAGTTTAGTGTCATTTTTCAGTTTATTAAAATTTAGTTGAGTACATAATTATTGTGGATATCATGCACCCTGTATCTGTCCGTGCCACATGTGTAGGCATTGTATTGTGATTGCACCATGAGGATGACATGTCGACGTCCTGGCATAGTCGTCGAGCAGTTCAGGAAGTGGGAGTTTTGAAAAATTCTAGAAAAATGTTAGCGATATTTAGTGAAGGAGAAGTTGAGAGTGTGGCACATTTAACTGAAGCGTGAAAAAGGTGTAAGTGTATGGCAGGGTTGCTCTTTCCTGTCTTTTGGGAGTAGGACAACCTTGGAGGAATGCAACGTGTTTTTGGAGAGGGCGGATGGCAGATTTGTTGAATGCAATGGTGACAGGAGTTAGCTGGAACAAGATGGAAGGTCATTCAAGTCCTGGCAGAGGAGCATTTTATTGGTGTAGAGAAGCAGTTTTATTAATTTAAACGATGTGTGTAGAAAGCGGGTCATCAGTCTAGTGTAATAGTTACTGCTGAATGGGTATTCTGCGAGCTGTAGCAGAAATTAAAAAGAGGAAATGGAGCTGCAGTGATTTATATACAGGTAGGGAGAGTGCTGGGAGAAATACGAGGCGCAGCAATGTGTGGAAAAGTGAAAGTGGAAGTAGTGCTGATGGGGAGGGGACTGATGATGAACCTACTATGTGTATAAATCTTGATGAGGTAGCTAATATGTGCATAAATTTCATTTATATATATAATTGCTCAGATATCAGATTTACCATGTCTTCTTTGTCCATGCCTATTACATAAATAAATTTATAATTATATACAGTATATATCAAATTCATTGCAAAATATGGAGTTAATGCACCGGTTAGGGTTACATTTAAAAGTTGGGAAATGTGATATGATTTCTAGCCCTAACTCCCCAACCTCCCAAGCAGCAAAAGAACAAGACATACAAGCAACTGCAGATAGCCATCATCAGGTAAGACAAACAACATACAACTGTTTCCAGATTACACAAATGCAATATCACCGATTTGCTATCTTATAAAATGGGAACTAAGAATCATGCATCCTGGCTGAAACCTGCTCCTACTCACTGGATTGAGACAGCACAACCAATTGGTATGAAAAGTCCTGGTACCAATGTTGCTCAATTACTAAAAATAACAGTATGGTGCTCCTACAGTAAATGCTGCATTGTACAGTGGGGTCCAAAAATGGGGCACTGTGATTGACTGCCAGGCACTTTTTAGCCATGGCAAATCATAGCATAACCACTGCCAAATATGCCAGTCAGCCACTTTACCCAAACAAAAGTAAAACTAAATCAGTGTTCTTACTCTGGTGTCTGAAATCAAAAGAAAAAGCCACCAAATTAGCTTCTCTCTAAGTGTAGATGATAAAATGGCAACTGCAATTTTGTTTCTGTGCTCTCAAGCATGCCGATACCAGAACTTCCTATATCCCATTAGAAAATGGGCATGAAAAATAAAGCATCCTGACTGGCTGAAATCAATGGTCAGGCATGCATTTATTTTTCAATAGATGCTCAGAAAATAAAAAGTACCAGCCCCAGTGCTCCTTTACTCACTCAGGTACCCTTGTGCCCACTCTGCTCCCTCATTGGCCAAACGCACCCCAGTGAATTTGAAATCCCTGTCATTTTTAGTTTCTCACTTAGCGAGAGATAGAGCTCCCCACCCGATACAAAACACTTTTGTACCATTTATAGACAAACACACAGCCTTGCCACCTTCCCCCACCCTGCCTGTCTCTCACATTAAAAAAGTGAATCCTAATATAAGCACAGTGGCAGCGAAGCAGCTTGACACCGTACTTCCCCGTATTGCAAAAAAAATTACTCTTTCACACAGATTGGAAACACACCTTACCAATTGAGTCAGCACCCATACCATTTCTAAATTCTACACTTTATCAAAAAAACACTTCAAATGGGAGAGAACGGGCCATCGCAAAATCAGTTTTCTTTTTTTTAAAGTCAGCGGTCAGTCTGCAAAAAGTCTGCTGCTGCTATGCCATCATCAGCCCTGCTGTAACACTGAAGCACCAGCTGAACCCTGCTATCCCTCTCGAGTAAATACCTTCAATACGTAAGCATTAGTCCTAGTGCTGCCGCTCTCCACAGACTTCATGCTGGTGATGTAAAATAAAGCCCACCAGTAGGATCGGATTCAAGGCAGCCTCTCACTCTTTCTCCCGGTGTCCTCACAGTCACTACTGACAGCGCTTCACACTGATCGACCCATCAACATTCTCTCCCTTGAATCCCCAGCTTTAACCGTTTCTCAAAAAGTCTACCCCAAAACATAGGCATGATAGTGAGAAGGAGGAGGTGCCACCATGCCACAAGAACGACTGCGCTGGGGTGAGGGTGGGGGGACTTGCACTTTGCACAGCAGCAGCAGCATGGACAGGGAAAGAAACAAATACAGAAACCCCAAAATTAAAACCCAAGCAGGAACAAAAAAAAAGGGGTTTACAGTTAACTGAGTGACAGTGTGTGTATGTGTGTATGTGTGTTTGTGTGTGTGTGTGTGTGTGGGGGGGGGTCTTTCAACCATGCCAACCAGCTCAAAAAGTTAAAACTATGAAAGCTTCATTAGGACAACCCTAGGTTAAAAAAATAGCAATCAAATGCAGGTGGAGGAACTATTTCACTACAAAATAAATCAAGCAACTAACTGTTTTAACATTTAAACATAAAAATATTTTTTTTACAAACATATAAAATACAGTTGTCCATTTTACAAGTGCAATAATACCCTCCAGGGTGGGTGGTATTTGGCAATACCGGACCTTCCAGGGGCTATAAGGCCCTCTGCCTGCGGTGTCGGGCCTCATTATGCCCAATACAGCCCACCCTGGAGGGTATTAGTGCTTATCTAACAAATCCCCCGTTATTCCACTGGATTTCTATGCCCTGTCCCATCTATCTGTACTACAACACTCTTTCTGTCTCTCTCTCTTTCTCTCTCTGGGTAATGACCCTCACTCCTGGACCCTCTACCACACTCAGTAAACCAGTCCCTGGATCAATCTCTCTCTCTCTGCAGCCTCCACATCTAACTTTAAAGATTGCTTGATCACACATCAAGAACATCCTTCATAGCCCTCCTGGGCCAGAAAATGAAGGAATTTCGTAGTAAAAACATTTATTTATACAGGAGTTTGGAGAAACACACACTGTTAGGACCATAAATATCCTATTTACAAGCTGTTCCTGTTTTATGTTACTCACTAGTTACAGATTACACATAGAAACTAAACTTTTACAAACATTAGAGACCATCGGTTTAAAAGCAAAACAATATACTCATTAACAAATTATTAAATATTACATATTGCTACAAAATTCATGTTTGACTTTAAATACAGCTCCATCTGTTACGTACACATCTAAAATACAATTCTTGTTTCATTGCAGTTTTGAACGCAGTTGCAGATATTTCAGGATCTCACAATTGTGGAGGCAACTAACTAATTGTATGTTAGAAGCCTTGCATTGAAATGACATTTTCCCATAATCGTTCCTTACTTTTGGCACAACCAGTACTCTTGCCCCTTCATTTCTTAACTGAAAGGCGTGGTTTGGCTTTACCAATTTGTCCAATAATCTGGTTGGTCTATTGTTTTTGAAAATTCTATGCATGGAAGTTGCCCAGACCCTTTATCTTTTTAACTCCAGCGATATCCCGTCTAATCTTTGGTACATCAAACAGTGATGTGTGTTATAATCACATTTAAGAATTAATCTGGCCAATCTGTTATAACTAATATTTAGTTTGTGTAATACATTTTTGTTTGTGCAACTGTAGATATACCTCCCATAGTCCATTATAAATATAATTAGTAGGTTGGCCACAGTCAGTCGAGCTTTCCTAGTAATACAAGTTGACACTCATCTTAGAGCTCCTATTCTGTTATTTATTTTTCTTGTTAATTCCTTAATATGTTGTTCAAAAGGCAGGTGTTGGTCAATATTAACATCCACATATTTTCAAGTAGAAACTTGGGTTAAGGTTGACCCATTCAGAGTTTTTATTTCTAATTTATTTGCTTTTCTCATGTTTCTGGATGAAACTGGACTAAAACACATTGATTGTGGGTTTTTTTTGTATTCATTATAGTTTCAAGGAAGTAAACCAGTTCTGCATGATAGTAAAGTCTAACTGTAATTTATGTTCTACCTGCTTTATATCTTTCCCCTCGGACACCAGCACTGTGTTGTCAGCATATACTCTTATACTTGTTAGGTTCATACTGCTTGTTAAATAATTCAGGTAGATAAGAAACAGTAAGGGGCTTACTATAGATCCCTGAGGCACACCCTGTGTTACTGGGGATATACTTGAATATTTCCTACCTACAGTGACCAGCTGAGACTGGCCTTATAAATAGAATTGAAACCATCTGCGTGATTCTTCTGCTATTCCTATATTGATATTTTTAGAATGGTGAATGCCATCTCCTACAATACTAGTCTACCTAGCAATAGGGTACTGTTTACCACACAGAGGAAGGATATTACACAAAAATAATATAAAAAAGTTTGCAACACTTCTGTCTGCAGAAACACAGGACTCTGTGATCCACAACTTCTGCAGCCAAAGGTACTCATGCACACTGTAAGACATACACACACTTTTGACTGCAGAAGCCAAAGAAAGAGTCCATCCATCCACCTGTGGAATTGCAGGACCCTTTGAACCCTGCAGTTTTGTGTATCTGCAGATGCAAAGAATTCATGTGGCTGTCTGAGAACTGCAGAAGTGCAGGGCCTTCTGGGCCCAGCACATCCATGTGACTTCGTCATGCTTCATAACTGCAGTGCCTATGGGACTGTATGCTTCCATGCAGCTACAGTTACAGATGTGCAGGGCCCTCTGGGCCCTATGCAAAGATAAGCCTTCACTGTATGGTTACTTGTTGCCTTTGTGACCAATACTGCACCATCCCACCACAGGTTAGGGGTGGTGCTGCATGGCAGTGCTGTTCCCTGCATTGGCACATCCAGCTGGCTTATTGAGCTTGTCCCCAATCTAAGCTCACTGGCACGGGATCACAACACACTACCAGCTGAACCAAATATCAGCCTTGCCCACAATGCTTCTTCATAACTTTTTTTTACTTTCTGACCCCATGTCATGCACATGGTTGCTAGAATGTGTTAAATCCCACACAAAAGAGCAACTGCAAAATCACCTTGCAACCTGTATTTCAAAAGTGCAACCATCATTGTTCATGAGGTAGGATCATGTAAACAGTATATTAAAAATCCAGGACTAAAATATTGTAAAATGGCCACGTTATTAGTAAAAGCATGCGAGACAAAAAAAAATCACACTTTCATGTTGAAAGCCGGTATTGCACTATTGTACTTAATGTACAACCTAAACATTCTTATATCACATATAAAAATCTTCTACCATTCAAAAGCAAGAATTTTAGGTTTGTACAAAAACAAAAGTCTCAAGTAGCACTTAATCTATGACCAAAGAGTTCCTTGTCTTCATATAAAAATCTCTGTCTGGCCTAAATACTTTTTTATTTGATTTTACATGGAAAAATATTGGGTTGCAGTTAATGTGCGATCAAAGAATTCTTCAACTACATATAAATATCTCTGCCTGTTCCACAAAATAGTGTGTTTTTTTAGTCCCCCCCCAAATTCTTTGTTCTCACTTAAATATGCAACCTAAGAATTAATCTGGCAGAAAAACGAGCATTTTTGGTGTGCACAAAACATTCTTCAGACGCACTTAAATGTGCAACCCAGGAATTCCATTTTTGGTACACATAAAAAAATTCATCAGTTGCACTTAAATGTGTGATTCTAAAGTTTGTGACTTGCAGCTCAAAAATTTACCATCTCACTAAGCTGACAGCCAAAGGACTTTATTTTTACATTTTGACCACATATCATGAACTTGATTGCAAGAATGTGTTATATGCTGAAAGCAACTGCAAAATAGAGGATAATGTATAGTCTGCAATCCATAACAAGTGTATTCTTTGTCAAGAGGTTGCTGTGGTGACAGTTTGAACCTCAAGAGTGCAGCTCGAGAGGTTTGTTGCAATGGCAACCTCGAGACAAAGATATATGTTTGGCATGGATTGTAGACCATACATTATCTTTTATAGTGTATGGTCCACTATCCGAGGGTTCAAGATTAACAAAATAGCCCTTACTTTTACTTTTTTCCCCCTCAGACTCACTCTCCTCATTCCCACTCTCACCGCTGCAGCCACTACAGACAGACACTCCACGTGCAATGTACGTTATGTGTTGTTATGCTGCAGTAGCTATGTATCTAGTTCAGCATAACAGCTACAATGGTGTAGCTACTACAGCATAACAACACTATTGGAGTTATGGATTTTTATCCATAACAACGTTCCACCATACACTATATCACCTTTTGATCTGTATTTGAAAATTCCCACCATCCTCATTCATGAGGGGGACATGAGGTAGAGTCATGTTAACTGTATATTCAAAATTTGGCACTAAAATATTGTATAACAGCCAAGTTATCAGTAAATGTATATGAGACAAAAAGTTTTCATGGGCCCCAAAAGTGGGATTCTTGTCTTACACATTTAAGTGCAACATAAGAATTTTTTGTGTGCCCCAAACATGTAACTCTTGGGTTGCACATTTAAGTGAGAACCAAGAATTCCATTTTTGGTGTGCACTGTGCCCTAAACATTCTTAAATGTGTGACACAAGAAATTGTGGCTTGCAACACAATAATTGGCCATCTTAGTAAGCTAACAGGCAAATAACTTAAAGTCCAAAGAGGTATTTAAGTCCCATTTCTTAAACAAACACCAGACACAAGGTGAACGGGTCCTGTTTAACAAGATTCATATTTTTTTTTAAAGAAATGTTTTTTTTTTTTGCTGTTTTTTTTGTCATCACCTAGCAGCCAGACAGTTTGAATTTTGTCTGAACTTTGCAGGGTAGAAAGGGCTTGCCTTAGAATGATGCCTTTGGTTGGTTTGGTGAAAAAAATATTAATCTATTCCAGAGTTATAAGGATTTGAAATTTTAGTTCCGAACATGCTCAGTGGGGTCTTTTGGATAGCTGTTTGATATGAAAGAAGAATTTTGCCATACAAAGGAAGATTTATCTTTCATGAGGGGGTAATCCTCTTTCATGAGAGAAAATTCTTCTTTTGTAGAGCAGCCATCTTGTTTCTTTTTTTCAAACAATATTATTTCAAACCCCATAAAAATGATATGCTGCAGAGACACCAACATGTGTGTCTTGCTAAATGGGACCCCATCAGCTAGATTCTGGAGTTTCTTTTTGGAAAAAGGACCCAGACTTGTGTTTTTAAAACATTTATAAAATCCTCTTTTGTGAAATGATTTTCTTATTTCATTTATGGCTCACAAAGGAGGAATAGAGTCACTTGAAAGATGATTAGGTTTATATGAAAGAAGAAGTTGGACTTAGTTTGTTTTTCACATTCTTCTTTTGTATGAACCAATCCTTTTTTATGAGCTCATGAAAATCTCACGAAAGAGAATTGGTTTATACGAAAGCAAAAGTTGGACTTAGTATTTTTTCACATTCTTCTTCTGTCACAATTGTGCCAAACATTATAAAATTGGACTCATTTTTGGCAGATACATTCGGTGAAATTGTGCCACCCATTGGGGTTGATGCAGGGCTTGACAAAAGCCCTGTATCGCCCTTTTAAAATCAGGCCCCATGTCTTTGGCTAAAACTGTATCCATAGAAAAGTCTCAATGAGTACTATAAGACAATAAGGCTAACACTTAATACCCACTCACAAATTCATGGGCTGTGTCCAGCACTGTAAAATTACCTCCCAAGTGCCCATAGCATGACACTGCAAGTTTAGCAAGCCATGAGTCCATCACTTTTTGGAGTTAAGAGACAGTCTATACTGTATATCAAAAGAAAGGTCTTAATGGGTACTACAAGACTAACACTTAATACCCACCTACAAATTCATGAGTTGTACACAACACCCCAAAATTACCTCCCATGTGCCCTTAGGATAACATTGCAAGTTTAGCAAGCCATAAGTTCATCACTCATTGGAGCTGAGGGACAATCTGTATATCAAATAAAGGTCTTAATGAGTAGTACAAGAGTAATACTTAATACCCACCCACAAATTCATGGGTTGTGAACAACACCCCAAAATTACCTCCCAAGTGCTCATAGGATAACATTGCAAGTTTAGTAAGCCATAACTCTGTCATCTTTTGGAGTAAATGAATAATCTATATATCAAAAAAGTTCTAAATGAGTACTACCAGAGTAACATATAATACGCCCTCACAAATTCACAGGGTATGCACAGCAGTCCAAAATTACCTCCCAAGTTGTTTTTTTTTCACATTCTGCTTTCATATGAAGCAATCCTCTTCCGTTAGGTCACCAAATGCTTCATACAAAAGAAGATGTTGGACCTATTTTCTTTTCACATTCTTCTTTCATATGAACCAATCATCTTTTGTGAGATCGTGAAAATCTCATAAAAGAGGATTGGTTCATATGAAAGAAGAAGTTGGACTTAATGTTTTTTCACATTCTTCTTTTATATGAACTAATCCATTTTGTGAGATTTTCACGAACATTTCATGAAAGAGGGTTGGTTCATATGAAAGAAGAAGAAGTTGGAGTTAATGTTTTTTCACATTCTTTTTTTCATATGAATAAATCCTCTTTTAGTGAGCTCATGAAAATCTCATGAAAGAGTATTGGTTGATATGAAAGCAGAAATTAGACTTAGTATTTTTCACATTTTCTTTCATATGAACCAATCCTGTTTTCAGAGGTCATGAAAATCACACAAAAGTGGATTGATTCATATTAAAGAAGAAGTTGGATTTAGTGTTTTTTCACATTCATAGGTTCATAGGTTTGTACGAGTACAGTGGGTAAAATAACCCTTAGTGTACTCGCCACCATCATCGGTGGAATTCAAATTTAATTTCACCCATATGTAGATCTAAATTTGTCTTAAAGGGGCCCAGTGTGATACTTTGTACTACGTTCACAGGTTGGTTGACAATTCCAAATATTAACCACTCTTTGTGTGTACCAATTGTTTCTTTTTCGAGTATTGTTTTGGGTTCCTTTTAGTTTTAATGAATGTGATCAAGTGTTAAATAAAGATTGATTACTAATTAGGCCTATTGTTTCAAGGATGACATCGTTATTCATAACTTTGTATGTAAGGCATAAATCTCCACAAATTCTTCTGTATTCCATGGAGTAAAGTCCCAACTTTTTCAATCTAATTATATAATCATTTCCTTTTAATGCATAAACCCTTTTAGTAGCCTTACGTTGTACTTTTTCTATGAGTTTTTTGTTTCTTATCAAACAAGGTGAGACTACAGAAGAAGAACAATATTCAACAATATCCATTCATCTTTCATATTTTAAAATTCCCCTAGAATAACATTGCAACTTTAACAATCCATAACTCCATCAGTGTTTGCAGTTAAGGGACAATCTAAGACTAAAAAAGTCTCAATGACTACTGCCAGATAACACTGGAACTTTAACAAGCTGTAGATCCATCAGTCTTTGGCAGTTAAGGGACAGTCTATATATCACAATAAAGGTCTCAGTGAGTACTATATGACTAAGTCACTACAAAATACATGTATAAAAACATAAAAATTAAAAAAAGTGCACATTTTCATAGGATAACATGCAACTTTAACAAGCCATAAGTGTTGTCAATATTTGGAGTTAACAGACAATCTCTATATAAAAAAGATCTCAATGAGTACTACAACACTAGCACATAATCTGGACTGGACAGTGTCAGTGGCTCAGTAGGTAGCACACTCGCCTATGAGGCTGGGAGATCAGAGGGCTGTGGGTTCAGTTCCCACATCTGGCACTTGGGTTACTATCCCAGTACTGACACTGTAATGTAGCATGAGAGGGGTGCTGCACTTCTGAGGTGCCATCTTTCGGATGAGACGTTAAACCGAGGTCCCATCTGCCTAGATTGGTGGTAGTTCAGGTGGATGTTAAAAATCCCATGGCACTTATCAAAAAGAGTAGGGGAAAGTTTTATTGAGACAGAAAATCATGTGACACATACCAGTACAGCACAAAATCTGTAAACAACAGGGGGAAAAAATACAAAGGTAATACAGCAGGTAGCAAATTTCAAACCGAAAAGAAAAACAATACAAAAGTATAACAAAGGAATAACCATCAAGTCACAGCAGAATCTGAATCAGTTATCCAAGGAAGTGCAATCCATAAAGCAAGCAGTCATGACTCTGTGTGCATGTTCTGTTCAAATTCGTAGATGGTTTTCAAATCTTTCACAATTTTATGTTCTAGTTCCAAATATGTGCAGTCTTTCTGCTGTAGGGCAAACTGACATCTAGCCATCCAAATGTTCCATTTAATCAAAATGAGAACAAGATTTAAAGTATCCGTATGTCAGAAGGACCATTGAGGGGAAAAAACACCATACATAAGCATCTGAAAAGTTACAGACTGGAATATCGGAGTAGCCCACTTCCGTGCCAAAAAGGCCCACCAATTCCGAATAAAGGTACATTCAAAAAATAGATGAGAGATCGTCTCCAGTGCAGCATTGCATAATGGCCTAGAACACAATCTATCCTGAAGCTGTTTATGTTTGTGGTTGGCTTTAACATTTATCCGTTCATGGCAAGATAGCCAATGAAAATCCCACATGTGTGCAGGTATTCTTTTACAGCACAACAAGGATAAAAGGGAAGAAAGATGCTGGACTGGACATTTATTGAAAGGGGATTGTGGCATACAGACAGAGGAGAGAAGAGTCTTATACAGGGTCTTGTGCGAATGAGCAATAAGCATCTGAGGCAATACTTTCCATTGCTTCAAGCGTAAAAACATATGTTTCACATACAACGGTGTGCCTTCAGAGTGTCGTAACACACGTAAGGAGTTATGTTCCCACTGGTGGAACCAAACTCCACAAGAATCATAAAACCACATTTCCCATCCCCTCTGAAAGTTCATCAGAAGTGGCCGCAAATTGGCCATGAAAAAAATGCTAGAAAAAAACAACAAAGGATTTATCATACTGACACCACCCTCCATAACGGACAAATAAGTGACATTCCTCTTTATTGGGTTCAGCCTGCTCCCCCACAACACCTGAAAGAACAGGCTGAAAACCGTAGTTTCCAATTGCTTCAGAATAGGAAAGACATAACTTAAATATAGAAACAATGGAATCAAAAAGGTCTTTATCAAATAAACTCTCTTTTTTTTCCCAATCGACCCTCTATTCCAAGAGGCGACTTTCAGTTTACCCTGTCATAATTTATAATCCCAATTAAAAAAATCAGACTCTCTGGTTCCAAAATAAACCCCTAGGATACGAATGGGGCCCTCCACCAGATGTAGCGGGCCACTATGGGACATCAGGGCCACGACAGAACCTAACCCAATACCCACACTTTTGTCAAAGTTCAGACGGGCTCCCGAATAAGTTCCAAACAAGGAATATACTTGTAGAGAGGCTGCCACCGAGGACGCATCAGCTACTAAGAAACAAATATCATCTGCATATGCAATAGCTTTAAAAGGTGCAAGCATAGCAGAGCAGGAGATGGCATGGATCTGAGGGTGAACATTCAGGCGTCTGAGCAGGACATCTAAAAACAGGACATACAGCAGAGGACTAACAGGACAGCCTTGATGGACTCCTCTTTTAACAGGAATCATAGGTCCCACCCACCCATTTACCACAGGAACCACCGTGGCCGTCCTGTAGAATTTTTGTAGCCATCCTATCATGTCTTCTGGTATATGCAGAAAATGTAATGCCGTCCACGAAAAATCATGGTTAACCGAATCAAATGCTGCCTTCTGATCCACTGATACAATAATACCAGAGGTCAGGCCCACAAAGCCATGGGCAAACAGTTCCCGTAGGAGAATCAGGTGATCCGAGATTCGCCTGGTGGGTATAGAGCAAGACTGGGCAGGATGCAAGACCTCGGCCGCAATGCCAGTTAGACGTTTCACGATAATTTTCATTAATATTTTGAAATCAGTATTTAACATGCAAAGAGGGCGTCAATTCTCAAGAAGGTGAATGTCGCCCTTCTGTTTGTAAACATACATCAATGCACCTTTCGTAAAGTCTAATGGAATATTCTCGCTACGTAACAAGGCATTAAATACTGAGGTCAGTTCAGTGGCCAAGTGAACATTTAACACTTTATACAAATCAGCTGGAAGACCATCCGGGCCAGGAGATTTCAGCAAGGGCAATGAAGAAATTGCCAAAGACAGCTCCTGCATCATCAAGGCAGCACAAGCCACAGCCACACTCTGTTTCGAAGGGAGTGGGATCTCAAGATCCGTGTACAGGGTGGCAATGTCATCCATTGCAGCTGGAAGGGGGGAGAATAAAGCAGTTGTGTGATCTGTCACAATC
Organism: Neoceratodus forsteri; assembly: GCA_016271365.2. Classification (NCBI taxonomy): domain Eukaryota; kingdom Metazoa; phylum Chordata; order Ceratodontiformes; family Ceratodontidae; genus Neoceratodus; species Neoceratodus forsteri. Next base: position 1,478,913,656 of record CM057455.1, read on the forward strand.
TGCAGAATTTCAGAACCTGTAGAGCACAACGTACCTACAGAATTTGCTAGGCTCAGCATGGATTTCTGGGAAACGAGACGTGAATTAGACTCAAAAGGGCAAACTACGTCCCGTGGTCCAGACATGTGGAATTTATGTTGATGGTACAATTGTAGGGATTGTCTGGACTGAAAACATAGCATATCCCTCCGTATTGCGTGTAGTTGAAGAGATAGGTCCTGGCCAGTCATATGTGCTATAGAAAGCAACAACTGGAGACGAGCTCTCTTCTGTAAATATTCCAAATAATCCCTCCTACATTTATGTCGACTGTAACTTTTCAGACAAACAATCAAGGCATGTTTCGTATCCAACCACCAACGTATTGGATCATCATAGCAAATAAACACAGATTTATGAGCAGAAAGAAAAGACAGAAGAAATCTTTGAAACATCAGGTCTTGTAACAAGGAAGTGTTAAATTTCCAAAATCCCGGCCCTTTGCTAAAAGGGGCGACTGAACCTATACTGACTGATAGTAGTTTGTGATCAGAGTAGGCTACCGCCTGTACCTGAGCGAAGCCTATTGGCAACGTATGGGACAAAAAGACAAAATTAATCCTTGTTGCCAACGTGCCCTTTTGAAATGTGAGGGTATGATTGGTCGTGAAAGAGAGGTAAGCATCGGTCAAGTGCGCCGTACGAATTAGTTTATCCAATTCATGGGAGTCACAAAAAATTTTCTTGTGGTGGTAAATGAACCTTTGTCCTGAAGGCTCAGGCCACAGTTAAAATCGCCAGAAAAAATTCCTTGGAATGACGTGTGTAAATAGGGGAGAATCAAAGAAAACAAGGCTATGCGGGCCGACTTAACTTGAGGGGCATAAATGTTTATGACTCGCTACGGGCAGTTACCTAAAACAAAATCCAAAATGAGGACCCTACCAGGAGCTAAATCAAACAATTTAAGTAACCGAAAGTCTGGAACATTAAGTAATATACCTAGACCCGAACAGGGGTCCAGGCCTATAGACCAAAGCAGCGGGCCCAAAAGCCAGTCTTGTTTAACTGCCTAATCTCCTGCACCATGTGGAGTCTTGTATCCTGCAACAAAAGATACCCAATGGCAAAAGTCTTAAGAAGGAGAACACTAACCTATGTTTCTCCATACGTTTCATACTGTTTACATTGATAGTATGGCAAGCAAGTGCGCCATGTCACAAAAGTAGGGTGTCAAGAAACATCAAGACTTTCTCTTCCCAGCCATTCTTTCCTTTAAGCTTAACTCTAGCCTTACGCTTTTGTGAGATGCCGGTGCCCAGCTGGAGCTCCGAATCTGTAGTGCCATCAGGGAGAGAAGACGCAATGGAGGAAGTGTCAGACTCACCACCCGCATCATCAGTAGAAGGCTGAAGCACCTCGAAGGTGTTAGACAGGGCTATGGGTTGGGTCAGCAATGTCTTCATAGGAGGTGGCGAAGTATGAGGACCAGTCCTCAGAGACCTCCAAAGCATGACAGTAAAGGGTTCACAGGGGGGGTGGCATAGTACTAGGACCCGGGATTTGATCTAAGTCAGCTTTTTGTGCCTGTGTAATCACAAAGCGTTGATCAACGCCACCATCATGATTCGCCTGAGCGTGGGCAGACCAGTGGCAAGTTTGAAACGTATGGCCTAGCTCTTCACAAAGGTTACATCTGCTAACATTCTGGCAATGAATCCCAACATGGCCTAACTCACCACAATTGTTACATTTTATCTTATCACATACATTACTCAGGTGTGAGGGATCCCCACATCTGTAACAGGCTTTGGGCTGACCCGGGTAAAACAGGACCCCCCTATCATGACCTAAGAAAAAGGAATTAGGTAAATGGACAGGGCCAGAGTCATTGGTATCTAACAGAACTTTAAACTTCCACCCTCCCGTCCAAATATTTTCCGTGTCCAGGATAGCTTCAGGTTGGCCCTGTACCTTACAGCATTGTTTCAACCAGTAAACAATATCAGACACATCCACACCTTCATTCCGAAACATCACCATAATGGTCTTAAAGGCAGGTTTTGAGAGGGGGACGGCCTGAAAAGAAGTCCACAAAGCAGTATTCCTCAAGGTGTGGTATCTAGCTCAAAAACGGTCTATGCCACGAGATGTCTGAAAACTCACATCAAATGTGGATTCGCCTGTTACATGGATCAGAGCATAGATCTCATGGGCAAAACATTTCAACAAGTCCTTTAACAGAGTTCTGGCCACATACATGTGGTCAGGAGGGTCTGGAAGTCCACCTCTATAAACAAGTCTAACAGCGTTATGTCTTTTCGCAGCGAGGACAGGATGTTGAAATAAAGAGGAAAAAGAATGAGACTGTCCCACCTGTATAGAAGGCGTCTTACCCGCAGCAACAGAATTCAAGATATTTACTGCCTTGCCATCAGAGGGAGGAAAGACAGCCGAAGTGGACTCTTGCACGAGGGCCAAAACAGGATTCTGAGTGAGTTGAAGTTCCATCGGCATGCTCAAGGGGTCAGGAGAACTTGGTGAATCTGGCTTCCCCAGTTGCACATCCAGGAAGTCCTCAGGATGGGGGGACTGAATAGGGGACGGACCAGAGACCCACTGTCCAAGTCTGGGTTCCTGAATCCACCCAGCACCACGCAACGCTGTTTCTACCGACCAGGTAGGCTCTACACCAGTATTAACAGTCCGTGCAGGGATTTGCAAAGGAGGTCTCACATCAGGGGGCGGCTTAGGGAGCTTAGCATGTTTTCCAGTAGAACGGTCCGTCGGCATCTGCAAAGCTGGCCTAGTCTCAGTAACAGTGTATAACAGCATCAAACTCTCTGATGCAGGTGGCAGCACAGAGGGCATCCCTGATAGCCCTGCGAGTCCACCAGAAAGAGCGGAGGAGCAATCGCCGCCTGTAGCAGCACTCCGTACACTTGTTAGCTCATAGTGCAAAGTCGGAGTATGTAGCGCCGAATGGCAGTCCGACTCAGCCAAGCGCTCTCCAACATCATGGTTCTGCATATCCATATCAACAAGTGCCAAAAACGTTTCATTCACCATAGGAACAGCAAGTGAGGTATTACTGTCCATTTCCGTGAGGTCAGGGAGAGATACAGTTCCAACAGTAGATGCAGCCAGGGATGTACTTTCTGACAAAACAGTCTCCTTCTCAAGCAGAAAAGTGTCAGTCGAGGTCTCCAAACAGCCAGAGACAGGAGCTGACCAAGTCTCCTGCCTCTCCATCCACCTCAGCAGCAAGCAAAGGAGGTTCTGCCATCTTGGACAGAGTATTCCCCTCTGTCGAGTAGGGGAATTTCCCTGGTGTCCCGGCCAAATTTCCCTCATTCACTAAAAATGCCACCAACAGCTTAATCTGGTTCAAGGTCAGTTGGCATTCATCTGTATCCCCCTCCCCCGGGTCATGCCTGAAAATAGGCAGAATTTGTCTAGTGCACTTACCCGGTCAACAAAAACTAAATAATAATAATGCCCATAAAAAAATCATGGGGCATGCGCTGTACCCCACAATTACCTCCAAACTTCACCATGGTGTCAGATCCACAATTACAGTCTGATCATCATCACAAATGCACCAAAAATGTATCTTGTCTTGAAACACAATTACCTCCAAACTTCACTGTGTTGTCAAATCCACAATTACAGTCTGATCAGCATAATCACAAATTCACTAAAGGTGTATCGTGTCTTGAACTATAAGCATAGCAACTTTCAGACCAAACCAACAAAAATTTACTGACTTAAGTCTAAAAAACAAAAACAAAAATTTTGCCCCTATACAGTCAACTGCCAGGAGTTAACAGGCACACGTCATGTAATTTTTCTTTGACATGAGTTCCACAAAAAACAATTACAATGAAGCACATAAATTGCTTTCCTAGAGGCATGGAAGTACAGGGCCCTCTGGACCCTGTGATTCTGCATGCAGATGGATGTATGCATCTATGAAGGTATAGAAACACAGGTCCTAGAGGGCCCTGTGCTTCCATAGCCACATGGATGTGTTCATGCAGGTCCAAATGGTACCTGCATAAATGAGTATATAATTCTACTTCTAAAAAAGAAACTTCCTAATTCCTTGCAAAATAAATTGCATTAATGCACCAGTTAGGTTCATATTAAAGCAACAAAAGTGAAAAAATGTGGTACTAGGGTTTCCAATCCTAACTCCTGCACCCCCCCAAGCAGAAAAAGGGGGAAAATAAATTATGGTTTTGGCTGTCCTGAGTCTTGGCAATTCATGGGTGGGGTCTTCCTTAGGTTCTCAACCCTAATCACTCCATTCTGACATACTCTTCAGATAAACAGAAGTGTGTCTCACCACATGTTCACAACAACCTGTGGATCTGGCCTAAAGAAAACAGATCACATCTATACTTACTTGTTTTCAAAATGGAGGAAGAATTAGGTTAAGAAACTCCAAGGAAGACCTCATCCCTGACTGGTTAAGTCTCAGGATAGCTAAAGCCATAATGTTTTTTCCTTTTGCTGCTTGGGGGGTGGGGTGGGAGGCTTAGGGCTGTAAACCCTAATGCCATATTTTCCTAATTTTGTTGCTTTGATATGAACCCTAACTAGTAGTATTAACACCGTTTTTTGCATATATATATATATATATATATATATATATATATTATATGCAAAAAAAAATGCATTAGTGCACCAGTTGGGTTCAACTTAATGCCACAAAAGTATGGAAATGTGGTGTTAGGATCTCCAACCCTAACTCTTCATCCCCACCCCAAAGCAGAAAAATGAAAAATCATTATGGTTTTGGGTCTCCGGAATCTTGGCAAATCAGTGATAGGATCTTTCTTGGGGCTGCCAACCTTAATACTCACCCCTTCCACCAGCTCATAGCCTTCTGTCCAAAGCAGAAGGTACAGCTCCAAGCCAGTGCCTTATAGTGATACACTCTTCAAAGGTACAGTATAGAAGTATGTCTCACCTTATGTTGCCAACAGAATCTGTTGTAGCTTTATTCATGCAGGGCCCTGCGTGAAGAAAATAAATTATGTCTGATCTTGTTTGCTCAGGGGAATGGATAGGAATTAGGGTTGATAACCTCAAGGGAGACCTCAGCAGTAATTTGCCAAGATTCCAGAGACACAGAATTATAAGGTTATTTTTCATTTCTCTGTTTGGGGGGTTAGGATTGTGAAGTTAGGGTTGAAAACCCTAATGACACATGTTCCTAATTTTGTGGCATTTAACTCATGCATTAACACAGTTTTTTTCAAGGAATGTCCTTTCTGTTTGAGATAATGGAATTGTATCCTCATTTATACAAGTTCCTTCGGGACCTGCATGAACAGATGCAAAGGTTCAGGGCCCTCTGGGCCCTGAGCTGAGGGAAGACTCTATCCACCTAGAGAAGTCAAGAAGTTATGGGGTTCTGTAGTGGACTGCAGAAGCGCAGGGCCACCTCGGTCCTGTGATTCCGAGTGGCCACAGCCATAGATGCACAGGCAAGGAATCCATCTCTTAGATGAAGCACAAGGCCCTCTGGCATCCATGGGTGCAAAGGTGGCAGACCCTATGTCAAGAGAAAGGGTTCTCATCATTAAATGTTACTTGGGTCATATGGGCAACACTGCATCTACCCTTCCCAGGCTGGGAAAAGAGTCACATAACAGCACCGTCCCCCAGCCTTGGCCCATCCAGCAGGGTCAGTGAACTCACCCCTGAATTCAGGTCACTGGCATAAGATCACAAAACACTACGCACTGGGGTAAAAGCTAGTACTACACACAACCTTTCTTTAATATATATATTTTTTAATTTTACCCCACATTTACAAGATAGTAATTGTATGACTCACCCTCATAAACATGACATGTGGCATTTATAGAACATTGGCCAAAATTTTATTTTATACCACATGTGCAAAAACATGTCTTATCCAGGATTTGAAAAACAAAACCTGTCAAGTTTATGAGATGGTGTGAACAAATGGATATACTGAAAGTTTGTAGTCAAAATATTGAAAATTATCCAAGTTATGTGTGAATGTTGAAATATTTCAAGGTTCACTCATAACTTGGTCACTTTACACTATTTTGACACCAAATTTTCAACATAGTCTTTTTATGACTCCACCCCATGAAGCGGGTTAGTGAAAATTTGTATCAGTGTCAGTGGCTCAGTAGGTAGCACACTCGCCTCTGAGGCCAGGAGATCAGAGGGCTGTGGGTTCAGTTCCCACAACTGGCACTTGGGTTAATATCCCAGTACTGACATTGTAGTGCAGCATGAGAGGGGTGCTGCACTTCTGAGGTGCCGTCTTTCGGATGAGACGTTAAACCGAGGTCCCATCTGCCTGGATTGGTGGTAGTTAATGAGGAGGTTAAAGATCCCATGGCACTTATCGAAAAGAGTAGGGGAATTTTTTATTATAATAACATCAAAAACAAAATAATTATAAACAGTGTTAAGTCACACAAAATAAAATACAAATCAGATGGCAAACAAAATCAAATAAGTATTACAGTCATACAGTATCAGATCAGTATGTAAAAAGAACTATGTATCAGCCTCCCCCCTCCACTAAAAGAGTAGGGGAATATTTTATTATAAAAACATTAAAACAAATGAAGTCCAAAACAGTATTAAATCACACAAACAAGTAGAAACCACCTAAAATCATAAAGGAAAAAAAGGAACCAAAACAATAATAAAAAAAACACAATTAAATCTGCATGTGTTAGTCACACACAGCCTAGTAATCACTAATACCTTAAGTTATCCCTTCCCCCCTAGCTGAAACAAAACCTAGTATGCATTCTAATAAACCCTCAAATTTGTCCCATGATATACAGTAATGCAAAAATGATTCCAAAACTGTCAATCTGAAATCAAAGGAATATGAAAGAACAAACAACAGTACATATTGCAACATACATACAGTATTTGGAAAAACTTGCAATAACCTAGACTATTTTTCCCCAATACCCAGTGACCCTTGTATAACAGTCATTTATATTTAATAAAGTAAGTCATCCCTTTCCACCAATTATCAACTTGCCTGGTAGATGCAAAGGTAACATCTGCCAAATACACCCTTTTTAAGGCCCTACATATCAGGCAACAGACTACTTCAACAGGCATCAGTTTCTGATACAGTACCCATTGGCACCTAGCCTGCCAGAGGTAATATATCAGTGCACAGCACAATATATTCAGAGTCCCACTATCATATCTTGACTGCAAATGAGCACAATTACCCAACACCAAAATATTATAATCCAGTGTACCTAACCACTTCATGTTCCACTGGACCATGAGAAATTTCCAGAGAGACTGAGCATAAGAACAGTCAAATAAGAAATGTTCCATCGTTTCTTCCAGATTAACACACTGCAAATAAGGACAATTACGTTCAGAATGAGCCTTATATTTAGCATTTCCTCTAACCCCAATTCGACCATATACCGATAACCATTTAAGTTCCCACATGTAATGAGGTAATCGTGAATTATTTAACCTCTGAAGCACTACTTTAATACTTTGTGATGGACAATTCTTAAAAGCAGGTTCACTGGGGTATAATAGTAACATCACCTTAATATATAACAATTTCCCCGAACAGCCCCGTAGACAATCCACTGTTAATTTCCATTTAAATAATTTTTTAACAATAGGTAAAAAAAGAACGGGAATACATAAAGTGGGAATAGGTTTAGGGGAATCATGTGACCAAGCATGAAAGTACTTATACAGTGTAGCAGAGAGTAGTGTCACCTCATTCCTGGGGTGCAAATCCCATACCTCCCTAAAATTTGAGGAGATAAATAAGGTGGAAAAGAAAATAATCGGATCGATCATACCCAAACCCCCACTTTGTTTTGATAAATAGGTATAATGACGCTTAATTGGATTGAGCCTATTGCCCCATACCATTTGAAAAAATAAACTGTAAAGTTTAGTTTCCAATAAAAGTGGAATTGGAAAGACCTGAGCAATATACAACAATAGTGGTACAAGAATTTTTTTTAGAACTACCACCCTCTGTAATTTTGGCAGTCTCCAATGTTTCCATATATTAACCTTATATTCAACAGCCTGCAATCCCTTTTCCCAATTCAGGGAAGGTAAATTCTGAGGCCCATACCACAGCCCAAGTATCCTTATAGGGTCAGGAGAGATATAAATACCTTGAACAAATGATGACTCAGGAATTTGCACCTATAAACAATCCTCTACTTTTAGAGGGTTCAGTTGTGAATTAGAAACAGCAGAATACTGCAGCATTAAATCTAAAAAATCATTATTTGATCATAACGCTGAAAAAATAAACACAGATCATCAGCATAAGCCAGAACCCTCACATTCTGATGTAACGGAGGTGCCAAAATCCCCTCCCACAATGCCGATTGTGAAACATACTGAATCAAGATATCTATGACATAGACATATAACAATGGGCTCAGAGGGCATCCCTGCCGCACTCCAGTAGTAATATGAAATCCAGTCCCTATCATGGTGTGCAACATAGGGTGAGTCATATTGGTGTCATATATCACCTTAAGCCAATGCACAAATTGCCAAGGAACCCCATAATGGGACAAAACTAAAAATAAAAATGGGTGATATACCCTGTCAAAAGCCTTCCTCTGATCCACAGATACAACACAACCAGTTAATTTACACATGTTAACATATTCTGTCCAATCTCTAATGTATCGATGTGCTTGAAAGATAGATTTTTTTGGCATACCACAAAATTGATTAGGGGATATAACATGGAGTGCCGCTTTCTTTAATCTGGTGTTTAATATACTCATCAATATCTTATAATCCGAGTTCAATAAAGTGATAGGTCTCCAATTGTCTAGTGAATGTCTATCCCCGTTTAAATAAAAAATTAAGAGACCCTCAGAAAACCATAGCGAAATCTAGCAGAAACAAGAAAAAATTATACACTAATTCCAAACCTATAGCAAAGGAATCAGGGAAAGCCTTATATTATTCCATCGTCAAGCCATCTATCCCTGGTGACGTTCCAGATTTCAACTGCTTAAATGCTGTAACAATTTCCTGCTTTGAAATAGGCAACACTAAAGCCCCCATATCCATGGAACATCCTGGCTTCTCTAATTCTGCCAAGAATTGTTCCATCAGTGAAATGCTAGGTGGAGTCTCAGGTTTATGAGCATCAAAAAATGTTTCAATCACTTGTTGCAGCACACGTTGTTCTGTAACAATCTTACCATCAACATCTTTAAGGGCATCAATGGTAGTATTCAATTTATATTTTTTAAAGGCCTCATAAGGGTCCCCTACCGGACATTTTTTCCTCCCATATTTAAACAAAGCTTGCAGAGTTTCCACCCTATCATACTGCCATTCCTTAAGCTGTTGTTTAAGAAGTGCAATTCGGCCAGAATTATCAATTCTAGAAGTATTTGCCAAAGAAATCTGATCATACAGATGTTGCCTCAATTTTAGATAATGCAAAAACTTCACATTACCCCTAGTCTTACCAATATTTTTGAGTAACGATGCAAAATCCTTTTTTGAATCCACCCACCATTCCCCCAAGTCATCATACAAAAAAGCCACTGATAATCTGGCCTGTAGTAATAATTCAAATTTATTCCTAATGTCCGGGCACTGCAATAATGTAGCATTCAGTTTCCATCTAGCCCTCGACCGTGCCGGCAACCGCACAGGTCCAATTTTACAAAGCAGAAGCATATGATCCGAAAAAAAGCGGGTACCATAAAAAATCAAGCGATAAAGAATCTGAAAGAAACATATAATCAATAGTGGAAGTAAATGTATTATTTTTATAAGTAAAATCTACTCCCCCCCGTTGCCTACTTCTACCATCTACAAGGCCAGATCCCTTTATCAATTGTTCCAACGCCTTGGAATCACAATATACCTTTTTTTTGGTCAGTTTTTCCTTATCCTGATCCCCAAGCTTAATTACCTCGGCCTGCCGCTTGAGCTCACAATTAAAGTCACCACACAAAAAATATTTATGCGAGGTAAACAAGTATGGCTTAATCAAATGAAACAAAGCTATCCTTTCAGACTTTATTTGAGAACAGTAAACATTAATGAATCTGCAAGTCAAAGACCTCCACACCCCATCTAGAATCAGTAAGCGGCCTGGCACTATATCCATTAACTTAATTAAAGAAAAATGAAAGGAATTAAACACAAACCCTATACCATCTGCTGAGTCCTGTCCAAATGACCAGTAGGAAGGCCCCCAGCACCATTCACGCTGAAAAAGCCTACTTTGATCCGGAGAATACATCCAAGTTTCTTGCAATAGGCAAATCTGTAAAACTTGGGAATGAATATACTCAAACACTGTCCTCCTTCTTTTATAATTCAAAAGGCTATGAACATTCATCGATCCCATGGTCACAGCCATTCAACAAGAAAAGGGAAAAAAAAAAAAAGAAAGAACCCATCAGCCATCCTTTTTTTTCCTCTTTCTTTTTACCTTTGTATCCTTCAGAAACTCTCAAGGGAGAAGGCGGGCTATCCTGCAGTGGTTGGGAATCTAACTCCTGACTATTCAATTCTAAATCACCCCAAGAGGAAGCTAACACAGAAAAGGGATTGTTCGATTCCACTTCTACAGGGCAAGGCTCTAAAATAGTCTTAGTATTCCTAGAGGATCGTCATACTGGAACCAACACCAAAGGACGCAAAACCACCTTTTCCTCCGTCTCCTTCTGTAACACCATAACTCCCTGATTCTCCACTGAGGGTAACTGCGGCTGCTCCTCTACCACCACATTTTGACCTTTTTCCCTGACACTTGCAGCATTTGGATTAACCTAGGACCTTGTCCCATCCCCCACCAGTGGAATGACCTTATCCTGTGCTTCCTGAATCAATAATTCAGGACAACCAAGTGATGTTTTATTCCTTGCAGCCCACTCACGCTCAGCGAAAACATGCCCAACCCCTTCACATAAGTCACACTTCATTGAATTCTCACACTGAAAAACCCCATGTCCAATCTCTCCACAATTTTCACAGCGGGGTTTGTCACAAGAACTTGACAAATGGGTATGAGCACCACACCTGTAACAAGCTCTGGGCTGTCCTGCATAGAAGCACACACCCCCATCTCATCCCAAAAGAAACGAGTTAGGGATGTGTTCAATGCCTTTGTCCGTTTGCCGAAGTTTCACTTTGAATTTCCATCCCCCCATCCAAAACTGCTCAGAGTCAAGAATGGCCTCTGGGGAACTTAAGACTTCACATTTCTGACCCAACCAATAGGAAATATCATCCACGTGCACACCCTCATTCCTAAACATAATGGTGACAAACTTAATTAATGGTTTTGTCAGGGGAATCACAAAAAAGGGTGTCCACAGGGGTGAGAACTTCACCTGGCCATATCTCTCCCAAAACAGGTCCAATGCCTGGGCAGATCTAAAACTAACATCAAAATTATCCTCACCAGATATGTTTATGAATGCAAACACTTCCCTAGGTGAAAAATGCAGGGAGTCTTTTAATAAACATTTCCCCACATATACCCGATCCGGCCTAATCTCCAAACCACCCTTATACCTAATCCACACTGCATTCCTCTGTGGGGCTGCCTCCTGCTTGGACCTAGAGAATAACTCAGACATTAAAGGTTTCTTAACAGGTAATACCTGTTCTAAATCAGACCCTTGGTGTAAATCAGTCACTAATGGTGCAGAGCTAACATTAGGTAAAACTAACTCCTTTGGAACAGGCTGTACCCCATCACCCCCCATGTGCAGGAACCACAGGTAAAAGTACATTAGGTTTCCAAACAGGTGTAGTTTGAGAAATATTCAGAGTAGGATCCCAGTCAGGTGTTGGGTGCCAAGACCCCTTGTTCAACGTCCAACCTGCCTCCTGTAATGCCCGTTCAGGGGACCAAACATCCACCTGTGGGGCCTGTGCCACAGACCCCTGTCCCAGTGAAAGTGCATCTTTAGATTTTACCTTCTGTAGCAACTGATCCATCTCAGGTCCTCAAGCCTCAATCGGAACTTCCAGATGCTGTTTTGCAAATAAAACCGTCATTCTTTTACCTTTCCGTCCTCACCAACTCTGTCCGTGCCAGACTCAAGCGTTGGTTGGAAAAAATTCGAAACCCCATCCTGCTGGAATGGATCCTTCTGATAAACACAGGATCGATCACTCTGCACAACAAAATCTCCCCTTGAAACACAGAACCAGCCACCTTCAGACTCGCCACTGTAGACTCCGCAGCACATCCGGGTCACTGACTGCTACCCTAGCAACCGCTGAAGCGCTCTCAGTCAGTTCAGAGACATGTAAATTCTCCTCACCAGTTCGATACTCATTTTCCAGCTCCCATGACCCAAAACCTTGGTCTCCACAATACTGTCTGATGCACCCTCGATCACATCGTTACGCAGATCACTCTCTTTGCTCCACCATATCCAACGTCAGACCCTCGGTGTTTCTGCCACAACTCCACTTGGGTCCCTCGTTCCTCCTGTTCCAACTCCGGAGAAGTCGCGAAGTCAGTAGTCAGCTCTACTGCTTTGACTTTCCGCTCCCTGCATCATAACCTGTACTGGCGGTATAATCTCCATATCGCCAGACTCAACAGAAACTCCGGCTCCTGTGAAAACTGATCCCGAAGTTCGAACTTCAGTGTCTCCAGTTAAACACACCCATGCCGACTGCACCGTCTTCATCCATCCGTCCGAACAATCCTCTCTCAGAGGACTGCCACCAGCCACCTCCATTGTAGCGCCATCTGCTCCCAAGCCCAGCCTCAACTGATTGGACTCACTGTTTCGCGCTACTCTTACTGCCAGGACTGCAGTAGGGGAATTTCAGTGTCCTGGCCAAATTTCCCTCATTCACTAAAAAAATACCACTAACAGCTTAATCTGGTTCAAGGTCAAGGTCAGTTGGCATTTATCTGTATCCCCCTCCCCTGGGTCGTGCCTGAAAATAGGCAGGATATGTCTAGTGCACTTACCCGGTCAACAAAAACTAAATAAATAAATAAAAGAAATAAATCCTCAAATCCTGTCTGCAATATGATTTCATGGAGCCAGTGTAAAATCAGCTTTTGGGATGAATTTTAAGTGTTACCTGCCTTGTTCATGAGGTGGGGTCCCAAAAAGACCATGTTGAAAGTCTGTGGAAAAATGTAAAAAATTAGCAAAGTTATGAGTGAACACTGAAATATTTCAATGTTCACTCATAACTAGGTCATTTTAATATATTTTTACACCAAATTTTCAACATAGCCTTTTTATGACCTCACCTCAGGGACCTAGTAGGTGAAAATTTTAAAATCCTGCCTGATAGCAGATGTGACTACAAAATCACCTTTCAGGACAGATTTGAAAAATTCCACCTATCTTGTTCATGAGGTGGTGTCCCAGATAGGCCATGTTCAAAATTTGGGTAAAACTATTAAAAAATGACAAAGTTATGAGTAAGAGCTCAAAATCCTTTGCAATACATTCTTCTAAGCTTACCTTTTCTCTCATGTCACAGTCACTGGTTCCAGCAGCAAGATGTGTTTTGATCGGGAGAGTGGATCTATGTTGTGGGACATGTTCAGGTGAGTGAGGGTGTGTGGGAAGTGAGGGATGGTGGGTGCTGAGTTGGGGGTCAAGGTGGGGTGTCAGATCAGTGAAAGACCATGTTATTGTTCAGGTTCAGTCAAAAAATAAAAGTGGATCAATGAGGAATTTTTTATTTTTCCACAGGGGGACCTACCTGATACTGGGGATTGGGTATCCAGTGTTGGAATGCTCCTCAGTGGCACCAGGGGTGGGAACTCTGGTATGCCACCTATATTTTGGGGAGGGGTGGGAAACCAGGAGGGGAGTGTGTAAAAAAGAAGCAGTACTTGGTGTGGGTAGCCCAGTCTGCTTTATATATAAATAAGTGTTACAGTTATATTTCGGGGAGGGAGTGGTCGACCTGGAGGAGTAGAAGAAGTAAGATGCACTACCAGGGGTGGGCACCCTGGTCCACGTTAGATAAATAGATAGACAGAAAGACAAATAGATAGATAGATAGATAGATAGATAGATAGATAGATATGGACAGAAAAAGAGAGAGAGAGAGAGAGAGAGATAGATTGACATTGAACAATCACCAGTTCACTGGTGGCACACAAACCAACAGCATGCCCCCATCTGTAGCTGCAGATGTCAAGAAATTCCTGCAGCTCCCATGCTCAGAGCAAGGGAGTATGGCTCCTGTTGCTGAGCTGGGCACCCTGGATTTTGGAGTGCCCAGAAAAGGAATTTCTGGAGTTTTTTTTTTTAAAGACATAGGGTGGGATATTCAAAGGGACTGCGCATGGTGCAACAGTGTTGTGCCATGCACAACCCACTGATGCACCCCGGCATGATATTCAAAGGGATGTTGCACTCGCAATTCCTGATGTGCGGGGCACACCAGTAATGTATGTAGCTCAAGTGTGGGGTGTGCCCATGCATATCCGGCACATCCCGATATTCAGCCTGGGATGTGCGGTGCATATGCAGGTACAAACCTGCCTAGTGCACAAGGGGCACAAAGATGTGCCCAAAAGGAACAAGTCAGGGGACACCCACAGGTCAGCCGGCATATTGCTGGGCGCAACATGGCAGCTGCCTGCTGTGGGTGGTCACCCGACCTCCCAAGACACAGTATGGGCATCTTCCCCCTCACCCAATTCGGGCGTAATATAATTATATCCCTGGTGGTCCAGTGGACCCCACCTCATTGCCCGATCGTGGACTTTAGTTATAAACACATTCCTGGTGGTCCAGTGGACCTGCTCCCCTGCCCGATCACGGGAAAATTATGAAATTAAATTCCCTGGTGGTCCAGTAGACCCGCCTCCTGCCTGATCAAGGGCAAATGAATACGATTTCTTGTGGTCCAGTGGTCTTATCTCCAGCCAGATCGTGGTTTTCTCAGTGTTATTCTTGGTGGTCCAGTAGGCTCAGTCCACTGCTGCCCTCCAGACCCGCCTTCTCCGGTCACGGGGGGCAGTTCTCACCCGCAGCTGCTTGGTTGCCGCTGACAACGCACGGGTTAGAGTGTATTGGTCCACTGTGGGTTAATGAGGCAGACAGAGACATATTAGTCCCTATATGTGAATGGTTCATTCACATTTCGGGATTTCGTGCATAGCACGGTTCGTATCGCCAATTGACCATGCAGTGGACCAATAGGCATACAGCTGTACTGCGCCGCTGTCAGCTGGTGGCCGAAAGTGGCTGCACGTGGTGAGCTGCTGCCTGCCGCTGAATCGGGGTATGGTGGTGGGTCTGAGTGGGTGGGTGAGGAGGGGGGGGTACCGCTGGACCACCAGGGAATATAATTACACTGAAGGCCTGTGTTTGGGTTGGAATTGGGTCCACTGGACCACCAGAGAATTTAATTTATAATATGCCCACGACTGGTAGGCAGGGGAGCAGGTTCACTGGACCACCAGGGTTTTAATTATGTTATGCCCGTGATCCGGCACTGAGGTAGGGTCCACTGGACCACCAGGGATTTATTTATTATATGTCCATGATCGGACATTGGGGCGCGTTGCCCACTGAGAGGCAGGGGGTGTCGGTCCCCGACGGCTGCAGCCTGGCAGGGCGCCAGGCATAAGTCACCAGGGATTGGCACACCTGCTTGCAAATGGGGCCATAATGACATGCAAATGGTCCCATTTGCACCTTGCATGCATAATGGCCTCATTTGCATGCCCAGCACTGAATATTGCGGTTCATGCGCCTAGTGCACCCATACTTGCACTGGCACATCCCCCTGCTCCTCACTTGCCACTTGCACTGGCGCTATGCCACTGTGCTGTGTGCAGTGCAGGTGGCTCCAGTGCCATATTCAACCATGCTGAGCCATGGTGCAGCACCATTGAATTTCGCCGGTCAATGCCCTGGCTCATCCCGGTTGTGCGGCGCCCAGGCTTGCGCCCCTGCCTGGCGCAGTCTGAATATCCGGCCTCTAGTTTTTATGTGGTTTCAGTGTGTTTTTAGCTGTGAACCAAGATGGTGGCTGTCACAATTGATATTTTTCTCACTATGGATAAATCCCAAATGATAAACTATTACAATTGACATTTTTATCATTCATATCAGAGGGTTATCCAAAACCCCTACTGAAAATGCTCAGAAAAAAGAATCAAAATCCTTAACTCTGGAACCATTTAATATTTTCACAAAACCATTGAAAGGCACTGCCTTTGCACAGGCCACTTCTACTCTGAAAGTTTCAGAAAAATTCTGTACTGTCTAGGGTGTACATGAGAACAACAACAAAAACAAAACAAAAAATGCATGTTAAGTATAGGGAAAAATGAACTTTTCCAATAAAAGACATTCCAGGTCTCAGAAACTGACAAAATGCCATCACAGAACTTTCACATCTTGAGAGTCTGCCCACTAGACCAATTTATTCCAAATTTTGAGCTTTTCATTGAACACCACCAAAGTTATTAAGGTGCAAAATTGGGTTTAATGTTGAACACCTTACTCAACCCTAACTATACAAGTAGCATAATATATTGTGTGATTTTGTTTCAGCATTTTGACTGATGCCTAAACTCTGCACTGTCATAAATTAACAGTAGTTATGAAGTTTCTATCTTTTACTGAACATAAATAACATGTATGCAACAATCCACAACAGGCCATGGGTATCTAGAGTATTAAAGCATGCCGTTGGTGAACTGGAGTGTACAACACCAATGACTGAGTGACTTTCAAAGCATGCAGGAAGTGAATTAATTCTCAAGAAACTCATGCCCTGGAGAGGATTATTGTGCTTGTAAAATGGAAAAGGTTTTTTTAATTCAAATATTATTGGTATTTGAAGTTCGGGCAACACATGAAGTGTGTACCAGAGCAATTCTTAACAATAATAACAATCATTCATCCTGGCTGGGTATTTAACCCATGGATTACAGACTATGAATCGTAAATGAACAGAGGCCTGTACATAGACCAGCAACTATATTAGGATACAGAAACCAACATATTCTACAATTTTAAACATGCAATTAACTATTACAATAAATGCACCCTTCTCTATTCAGTGGAATATATATTAGTCAGGAGGGTTCAAGTAAGTCTTTGTGTTGTCGAGTATCCAGGAGGAGTTCATTGTTGTGGTTAGCTAAATCAACTGCTCCCTGGTTGTAACTGTGTAAGGCCTCATCTGGTGAGTTTGATGCTCGTTATAAAACTGTGTGAGTCAGGTAGTCTATTTGATGGTAAATGTCACAGGGGGATTTTACAGTATTCTGATTGAAGATACTGGTCCCAGATATCTTTGAATGCCCAGAGCTTGCCTTGGCTAGTATAGAGAATCCTTTAAAAACTGTCTACTTTGCTCAACTCTGTACACCATTCTTGAAGGGATGGAGGGTTAGGGTTTCTCCAGTGTCTCAGAAGGACTCTTTTTGCATCAATTAGAGCACCTTGCAGCCAGATGCAACTGTTGCAGTTGAGGGCAAGCCCTGGTTCTTGGTCATGTGAAGCCCCAACATCACAGCAGTCCCAGTGAGGAAAACCTCCTGTTACAAATATTACTCCATTATCTCTTGAACTGCGTCCCAATAGTTCTTTAAGGATTGGCAGGTCCAAAGAATAAGGGTGATGGAACCTGCTGGCATGTTACACCTCCAGCAGTTCCCACTGGGGTGTATTCCCCGTTCATGGAGCTTTAGGGGTCCTATGCCAGCTTCAGAGGATTTTCAACTGTGTGAACCTACGCATATCTTCAGCTGCCCTTTGAGCTGCAGACCAGCACGTCCACAATGTTTCTACACTGAGCTCACATTCCAACTCCTCCGACCATTTCTGTTAGGTCTTGTGAGTGGGGTCAGGTAGCAGGTCCAGAAGGTGCTGATAGACATCTCTACTTAGGGGTAGTTTCCCCAGTCCAGACCATAGGATCTTGTCCGCTTGGTTACACTTGGGGGCTGCAAACTCTGAACCTAGGATTGCCCCCAAGGCATGTCTCAACTGGAGACAGCACCAGTGATGCTGCTGAGGGATGTCACATTTTTGTCTGATTTGTGCAAAGGTTATGAGAGTATGCAGAGTGGGGTGCATAATATTCTCCACTGTGAGAATACCCACATCCTCCCAGTCTTTAAACCTCGCTGGTTTCCCCCCCAGTTCATAGGAAATTATTTGCCCAAAGGGGGAAGAACTTGGC
This sequence comes from Neoceratodus forsteri, assembly GCA_016271365.2. NCBI lineage: Eukaryota > Metazoa > Chordata > Ceratodontiformes > Ceratodontidae > Neoceratodus > Neoceratodus forsteri. Next base: position 1,478,931,839 of record CM057455.1, read on the forward strand.
TTGTGTTGGTGACCAGTCATACAACCTGTGGTACTTCGACCACATTGCATTGGCCCGTGTGAGCATTAGATGTGAGAGGGACAACTTAGGGAGCTTCCTGAACTGCAAGATGTGGACCAGGGTTCCCCCAGTGGCCTCAGACTCACAACCTGCCCATTGGGGCAGAAGACCTTTTGGAATCCATGGAGCCATTTGAGCTATCTGAATTAGGGCATGTGCCATAATTCAGAGCTGAAGATCTGGTAGTTTGAAGCCTCTGTGCCTAAAATATAACCTAACTTTAGGCCAGCTGAGGCTATGGGAGTCTCCCAAAATGATTTCATCATTTTGGCGTGCATTCCTTTCAGTAACTTAGAGTCTAGTCTCAGTGGGAGATTGTCCAGTATATATTGAATTTTGGAAGCAGCCATTAGTTTAAAGGCTTGAGCTCTCCCCCAGTGCGATAAGTGTAGCTGACCCCATCTGCTAAGGTCGACGTCCATATCCTCCAGTAGGGGGTAAGGTTTACTTTCCCCAGCTGTGCAGTATTCCAATGGAACTTTATCCCTAGGTACTCTACCCATGTTGTGGTGTGCTGTAGTCCCCAGGGGTATTGCGGATGCTGGGATATCAGTGGGGAGGATGCTAGGAATTATGACTTGGCCACATTCAATTTGTATCTGGACAATTGACTGTATTGAGAAATCAGGGATAATAGCTCAAGCACTGAGCGATGTGGGTCCGTGAGGGTTAGCAGAATGCCATCAGCATAAGCTAACAACTTGTTCTCCCCACCACACTGCACTCCTTTGATGCCGTCCACTTGTCTGATGGCTTGTAGGAGTGGTTCCAGGGCCAAAATGAAGAGCAGAAGTGATAGATGGCAGCCCTTCCTACTGCCCCTGCCCAGGCAAAAGGATGTGGATTTTGTTCCGTTAGTGACCACTTGTGCTGCAGATTCCTTATAGAGGACAGAGACCCAGTGTCTGAAGTTGGGGTCTATTTTAAATTTTCCAAGGCCTGAAAGAGGTAATCCCATTCCACTCTATCAAACACCTTCTCAGCATCCAAAGAGAGTAGAATAATATAAGGGAGTTGGGCTTCATGTGCTCTATCAGATTCAGTAGGCATCTGGTGCTGTCTGCCTTTGTGGCCAGGCACAAAGCCTGCCTGCTCTAGTATATCAGGTCTGGAATGGTTTTCCACAATCTATTCCCCAAAAGCTTGGCAAATACTTTAGAGTCCATGATAATTAATGAAATAGACCTGTAACTTTCGCATAGGGTGGGGTCTTTGCCAGGTTACGTGCGCAGTGAGCCTAGCTTGGGGTAATACTCCAGTGTCACAGGCCTCAGAGTAGGCTGCAAGGAGAGGGTTTTGAAGTACATCAATGAAGGCCTTAAGGAAGTCCACTGAAAGCCCATCCTCTCCAGGTGCTTTTCCTGTGGGCATGCTCCTTATTGCCCCCTCGACCTCTTCCCACTCCATGGGATGGTCCAGTGTGGCCTGGTCCTTAGAATCAAGTGATGGCAAGTGCAGCAGAGCCAGGAAACTGTCCTTCTGTTGTACATTTCGGGTTATTTTGGCAGACTAGAAGGAGGAGAGTAGAACCTGTGAAAGCACTTTTAATGTGGGCCTCATTGCAGGTTAAATCACCTGTCTCAGTCTTGATGGTAGTGATTCTTTATCTTTCTTGCCTCTTTTGAGCATGTATGCCCAAAGTTGACTGGGCTTCTCACCAGACTTCAAAGGTCTGACACAGATGGAATAGGGCATACTCTGCCTTGAGGTGAAGGTGCTTATTCTCTTAGTACCTAAGGCCAATGATTTCTGCTAGTCATTTGTTGGATTTAGTAGGGTTTGCTCTGAGCTATGTTTCAAGGTCTTTAAGCCTTAGCAATTAGTCCCAATTCTCGGCTCAGGTCTTTCTAGGTGAGAGGTGTCACTGATGCATCTTCCTCTAATGAATGCTTTGAGGGCATCCCAGCAGGCAGCTGTAGATGTGTCCTGACTTGTTTATTTCAAGGCAAAGCTTAATATCATCCCGGAGTCTTGTGCAAAAGTTTGTATCTCTGAGTGTAGATGCGTTGAAGCGCTGTGTGCCCTCGGGTCAAGTGCTTCCCCCAGTGGGAGCCATGTAAAGGCTACTGGGGCATGATCAGATATGATCACCATGCCAATTGAGGTTTCTGCAATGTCAGAGACCCAGACAGAGGGGACTAGCCACATATCTATGCAATAGAAGGAGAGGTGCAGAGTGGAGAAGGAGTGGTTTCTCCCTGTGGGATGCACTAGTCTCCCAATGTCACTAAGGTCAAATTATTGGATCAAATCTCCCAGTGCTGTTGAAGAGGGAGGCCTGCAACCCACAGATTCTATGCTCCTATCTAGGAAATTGTCTAGTACCATTTTTATATCCCCTCCCATAATCAGTGGGCCTGTAGGTTTCTCAAAAAGAAACTGTACCAGGCCCTGAAAGAAAGAGGCATCCCCAGAACTGGGGGTATATATGTTACACATAGTCACAGTTTGGCTTCCCAGAACCCCTTGCTCTATGATGTACTTCCTCCTGGGTCTGGAATAATGGGCGGGTTGAAATGTTACATTCTTATAAATCAGAATAGCCATTCCTCTGCTCTTGGAGTTAAAAGTGGCCCTGAACATTTGTGAGACCCAACCCATTTTGAGCTTTGCCACCTCAGCCGCTGGCAGGTAGGTCTCCTGCAGGAATGCAATCCCAGCCCCTTCCCTCCTGAGATGGTCAATAATGTTATTTCTTTTAATTGGGGTTTGGACTCCCTTTACATTCCACGAGATCCATTTAAGTGGTTGATAGGCCATTGTTATATGTATGGGATGGCTAAGAAATAATCCACAGCTGAGGGTAGAACCCTTGTTTGCACATCTAGGGGCTGGTGAATTAAACTGAAGGCACCTCTTGGCCTCAGTGAAGCACATAAAGGGGTAACAGTCCCTGTCCTTGTCATATTCCATAAAGAGGTAGGAGGTATACTCAGGATCCGCAGGTGCACTGCAATTTGAGGGGTCACCTTTCTGAAAGAAACAAGGATAACAGCTGTACAGAGAAAGGAGTTCTCAGAAATAAATGACCTGCTGTTCTTAACCTTATAATTATTATAGTAACCAATAGCAGGAAGTATAACGGCAGACCCACGAGTCCCATCCCTGGAGGGTGAACATATATAATACCTGGAAGGGAGGCTTAGTTTGATGAGGATAGGGGATGCTTTATTTAGTAAGAATCCTTTGCTAAAAGTGTTGACATTGGAAACCCCAGCTCAACTAGCCTGGGATCCTGGGTCAGTGAGTAATGACAGGGTGGATATAACAAACATTAACCATGTAACCAGTATAAGTAGTACAGGAAAAGCCACTGCAAAAAACTTAGCAACAATACTAAGAAACCATAGCTTGGGAGCTGGGAGTGTGAGGCACATGATGAGGATGCCCCTCAAGACCTTAAATCCAGCTCCCTGGTAAGCGTCAAGCTGCATTAACAAGTTTAGCTGCATGCAGCAGTAGCTTAGTTTACACTGATTAAACTGAGCTAGCTCGGTGGAGACCTGGGAGCTATGAGGAGACAGATCTAGGATTCAGATTGTCCCCTGAGAGGCAACCTCATATGTGTCAAATACTAAACCGCCATATTTGGTTGGGGTGTTCAGGTGGGGGGATTATTACCTGGGGGATGCATCTAATCATTAATTTGTGACACCTTGGGTACAACTGCCTCTCCACTGAATAGATATGCAGCCAGTAACAGGTGCATGTTGAAGAAGGGAGGGGAGGGGAAAGGGTGTACAAAAAGGGAGGAACTGTCTGCCAGATTGTTGGCAGCTGCGGAGTTCCAGCAGAGGGAAAGTCAAGCAGCTGGTTATGTCAAGGGGCCACTGTTGAAGGCTGTGGGAGGAGAAATGAAACATAAATCTGATTCCTGCTAAAATGGTAGCTTGATTCGTGGATAAGTAGTTTTGGGAGTGGCCTGGCAATCGTGTTACCCTGGCTGTGTGTGTTTCCCTTTCAAGCAGCTATCCCGGGGACCAGGCTGGTGCCTTGGTGCTCAGCCATTAGTCAAGTTCCACCCTGTATGTTGCATCCTGGAGGCCAGCATACTATGTACCTATTTTTGAATGCTCATGCAGGAGCATTCCAAACCATTGACCGCTGCTGTGAGAAACTTGCTTCCACTACTGAAGTGGCCAGGCCATGGTACATGAAACTCAAGGCTGTTCTCGGGGTATTAAATATTAAATTCCATCTGCTCCACAGAGAGATTCCCACCATTTCCACCCCACCCCAGATGCTAGGTAGCAGGCCATCTACATGTCACCCTGGGGCAACCCATAGATGGATGGGTCTCACTGAGCATAACTGCACTCATCTGCCGCCGCTCTCCCTCCCCGCCCTCTGCTCCATGTAGTAATTGGCTCTTGTACATGTGATAGCCATGGGAGGATGGAGCATCAGGAAACCCACATATTAATCACTTGAGAAACAAACAAATTTATCATACTGTCAAAATATTCAGTGAGTTTAAGGATACAGGGGCAGCCTGTCTGCTGTCTGAGGTGACATGATGTGGAATCCTGTTTCATAGATACAGTTCTAGATTTCAGTGAGGCTGTACTGGACCATACTCTTGTAGGGATGTCTGTTTGGCAGAGTCACATTCTCCTGGGCAATCAGAGCTAACAGTCTTGATCCAAATTTGATCTTTGCCACCATCTGAGTGTGGAGAGGTGGTCCCCTTTTTTTCTTCTACACCCTGTCTGGGCGATGACTTTGCAGTGGCTGGCTGACCTGGAGAGTCCGATGTGTCCATCTTTTATGATGCAGTTTCTCCTCATGAGTGGCTCCCAGTGGATTTCCCCTGAGTCTTGCTGTCAGCTCATCATCCCCCCTTCTCTTCTCATCTATCGGTACTTGTCTCTACCTTTCCATTTTGAATGTGTGATCTGCTATTCTATATCTTGCTGATCATCCAGGGGGTGTTGAGTTTCTCAATGAGAAGCTGCAAGTGTAAGGTGGTGCTGACTCCTGCCCTTGGCTGAACCTGCCTGTTGAGCAGTGTGTACTGCTGCCAACCAGTGCCTGCTGGCAAAGTCCCAGGCTTTGTCTGGGGTGTTAAAGGTGTGAGACGCTAAGTTGGAGCTTGGCAGGGTACAGTACTCTATATACCACATGGTGCTCTTGAAAAATCTTCTTGACTGCATTGTACTCCTGCCTTCTTTGAGCCAGCTCTGTAGAAAAATCCTGGAAGTTGTAGATACAGTGCCCCCTCCAGTTCAGGGAGCCCCTGTCTCTAGCCAAGGACAGGATCAGTTCTTATCTGTGAATCACAAAAGTAGGCTATAATGGGCGTGGGCACTCACCTTCACTCAACTTAAGTGCAGTGCCCAGTGGGCTCTTTCAGTCTCTAGCAGCACCTTCCATTGATGCTATAATAAATCTGGCAGCACATGGCAAAGAAAGTCAGAGGCACTGTGTCCCTCAGCCACCTCCAGGAAACTGACAAACCACAGATTATTCCTTCATCTGCGGTTTTCGGCATCTTCCTGCAGGAAGTGGTGGATCTTGTCCTTGGGGAGATGTTGGAGTCCCCCAGGTGTCTGGTTCTGGGGGATTTTGATGCCTGGGCCAATGATGAGTCCTCCAGGCTTGGTTCCAATCTCCTACAGATGATGTCATCTCTGGGCCTGACAGAAGAGGTTACTTCTGTGACTCACCATGGCAGCCACATGCTGGACCTGGTGTTCTCACTGGGGCTTGAGGCATGCAACCTCAAGATTGATCAAGTCACTTGGTCTGATCACTGCACGGTGAGGTTCTCATTCTGGCCCCCCACCCAAGAGCCCTCCCCCTGTTGAGATGGTCAGCTACCGCCCTTTGAGAGGACTGTCCCTGGAGGGATTTCTGATGGTGGTTGATCTATCTAGTGTAGACGCCGCATGTGCGAGTGGCATGGGAGCGGCTGCTGCCACCTATAATAAGGTGATGTCCGTGGCACTCGATGCACTCACACCAGTCCATGTATGACCCAAATCTTCTCACTTGAGGTCCCCTTGATTTGATGTTGAGCTCAAGGCTATAAAGATTAGGGGTTGGATGTTGGAGCATTGATGGCTGAGGACCAGGCTGGAGGAGGACAAGCTGGTCCTACATACCCACTATGGTGAGTACCAGAGGCAATCAGCTGTAAGAAGACAGAGTTCCTGTCCAGGGAGATTGCTGCAGGGAGGAACTGACTAGCAGTACTTTTTGGACTGTGGACAGGCTTTTACACTTAGCCTGTCAGCAGCTCAAAAAAATGTTTTCTGTTACTTTGTGTGACGAATTTGCTCAGTTCTTCTCAGACAGAGTATTCTAAATCCAGCAAGGAATCCCACCAGTGAATCATTCTACAATTCACACTGATCACTGTGGAGGTAGCAGAGGCACTTCGCCTGTATGGGGGGAGTTTAAACTGGTGAAGGTGGCCGAGATCATCCAGGTTGCTTCAAAACTGAAGCACACATACTGTGAACTGGACCTGGCACCAGCGGTGTTTGCCTTGATTGTCTGGTGTTTTGTTGGAGGGAGTCTTCCCAGATTCCTTGAAAGAAGCTCTGGTGAGGACCCTCCTGAAGAAACCATCTCTCAACTTAGACAACTTGGTGAATTACTGACCTACCTCCAACCTTCCATTTTTGGGTAAGAAGGTCCAGAGATGCGGTGCACTCAACAGTATGTGCCGGTACTGTGCTGGGGATTACGAGCCCCAATAAACACCTAGATCAGTCAAGAGAGGCAAGCACTCACCACCTTAGAAGACCTGTAGTCGACGGATAGGGGTTGTGTGTGGCTAGAGCTGCATGCTGGAAACTTGGAATGCTGTATTGAACTGTAAATTACCAGTGAATAAACTAATCTTGGAGGATTAAACTGCCTCTTGTCTGCTGCTTGCTAGGTGAGTGCCTGCCTCTCTTGACCGATCTACATTTTGGGTAAGGTTGTTGAGAAGTTTGTGGCACTTTAGCTTGAAGAACACCTTGTGACCTTTGATGTCTGCAAGCCATTCCAGTCGGGTTTCTTTGCTAGGCACAGCATGGAAACAGCACTAGTTTGGGTGCACAGTGGCCTTCTTAGGGCAAGGGACAGAGGAGACAGGTCAGTTCATAATCTCCTCGATCTCTCTTCAGCATTTGACACTGTTAATCACTTCATGCTACTTGACTGTCTCAGAGAGTACTGTGGACTTGCCAGCACTGTCATCCACTGATTTGAGTCCTATCTCACTGACAGGAAGCAACAGGTGGAGAGGGGGAATTTTTCCTCCTCCCTGAAGCTCCTGCTGTGTGGTGATGGGGAATTTCTCCTGCTCCCTGAAGTTCCTGTCATGTAGAGTACCTCAGGGCTTGATCTTGTCACCGATATTGTTTGCAGTGTACATGCTGCCCCTAGGTAAGTTCATTAGGAAGTACAACGTGGGTTTTCACTGCTATGCAGATGATACCGAGCTGTATCTATCCTTTGCCCCTGGAACACCTGATGCTGTGAATGTGCTTAACTCCTGCCTGGCTGAGATCAACAATTGGATGTCCTCCAGCTGGTTATGACTGAACCCCAACAAGACAGAGATTCTGGTAGTGGGAGAGAGCTGAAGGCATGATAGGAATGCCTCTGGTGTGGCAACTGGACATGTCCGGGGGTCAACACCATTGATGTCCTCCTCTAGGGTGCGTGACCTTGGTGTGTTCCTGGATGATGGTCTGACATTTAAATCTCAGGTGTCATCTGTTGTCCAAAGTGGTTTTTACTACTTGAGGAACATTGCCAAGATCAAGCCCTTAGTTCTGTCTGAGGACCTGCCCACTCCAGTTCATTCTTTTGTAACTTCCCGGCTTGATTACTGTAACACTCTATACTTTGAGGTCTCGGGAGGTACCCTCTGCTGCCTGCAGCTAGTGCAAAATGCAGCTGCCAGGTTGCTGACAGGCATTTCGGGGTTCTGTCATGCAACTCTGGTGCTGCATGAATTGCACTGGCTGCCAGTCAGGTGGAGGGTTATCTTTAAGGTGGATCTACTCACCTTTAAGGCCCTACATGGACTAGGCCCTGGCTATCTGTCGAATCTCCTAACACTTGTTTCTCCAGTCTGCTCCCTTTGATCCCCCCATCTCTAGGGGCCTCCTAGCGATTCCCAGGATGAGGCTTAAAACCGCCAGCAACAGGGCTTTCAGCAACGCCAGCCCCATCTTGTGTAATTCGCCTTTAGCCACCAGGGAGGCCCTTCAGTCGAGGTGTTCAAGGACCTTAAGACCCACCTTTTGCATTGGCTTATCCAGATGTAACCCTTTAAATATGTGGGAAAGACAGCTGATCTGTTTCCAACTATTATATTTGTAGTTGTATTAATGTTTTTGCTATTTTTATGTGTAACTGTTGTTTGCTGTATTTTTTATGATTTTTATGTAAGGTGCCCAGAGCCTTTGGGAATGGGTGCTGAAAAAATAAAATTTGCTTGCCTTCTGTGTGTTCCCAAAGCACTTTGACCAGTCTTTCCAGTTCTTGTATGAAGGTCTCATGCCTGCTCTCCTTATCATCAATATATTGAAGAAAGGTCTCTGTATCTCTTGCTTTGTTTTGTAAATCTTCTACCTTGTCCTCCAATGAGGCAACAGAGAATTGAAGGTTTTGATCTCTTTTAGGACCTGATGAAGCAGGGCTTTAATTTCCCATTTTTGGTTGCTGAGCCATGTCCACCATCCCCAGCTTGCTATCCACTGTCAGATGCCACAAGGTAGGTCTGCTTGACAAACTTGCAGCTGAGGAAAAACAATGTTACCACCTGGCACAAAAGTAAAACTGTTAAGTTCATTCATCAGGGACCTTACCAAATGAATGAATATGAAAGGCATTGAAAATTACCACTGAACACTGTAAGAAATATTATAATGAATCACAGTGGCATGGAGCTCTATTCCTAAGCGCCCATTCTCCTTGTCGGCTTACGCATGTGACAAAAAAGGTTTTTTTAATTAAAAAAAGTTTTATTTCCCTTTTTTTAGGTTGTTGCTAGGTAGAATATATGAGTTTGGTAACAAAGGTCAAGTGCCTTTGAATAACCCAGACAGTGAATTTAGCTTGAAGAAACCTATGCCCTCCTTTTGTGGGCTTTTTTTGTTTAAACAATAAAAAAAATTATTTTAACAAGAAAAAGGTTTTATTTTCATTTTACAGTAGTAAGGGTGTTGCCAGGTATGTTCCACTCACTACAGCACCGGCAGCCAATCATCCACATGGCCATTACTAGCCCTTAAAAGGCAGTTACTACTAGGGGCCCCTTCATGCTGCAGCCCTCCCCATGAAGGGAGAAGCACAAAGGACATCACAGGAGTCTGCTAGAGAGTCAGCCAGGAGACAGCAAGCAGCCAGGAATTCTGCTAGTTGCATTCAAGGTAAACTGTATATGTACTTGTGGGAGTATTGTGTGGGGTCCTGGCTGTAATATATTGAGGAGTGTACTACAGGTTATTGTAAAGTTTGTTTATAGAATAGTGTTTGTGCTCTAGCTAGTGAGCATTTCATTGTCAGGGTTGTATGTGGATATAGTTACTGCATATCATATAGCTACACCCTACCTGGATAAGCACTATATGATAGTTTAACTCCAGTTTTCTGTGCTATAGTTAAGCCTACAGCCACAGCCTACCTGGGTGAGCACTATGAGTTAGTTTTAACTCCTGTTATTTTGTGCTATAATCAAGCCTATCTGGGTGAGCACTACAAGGTAGTTTTGTTTTATCCCTGTTTTTGTGCTATAGCTGCGCCTTACAGCTAGACCCCATCTCAGCAAGCTCTACAACTTAAATTAGACATCTGCTCAGTGAAGGTCTTTATGAGGATGGGGGAGATGAGGTAGTCACTTGGTCCAGCTGTGGGTGATCCTCTTGGGATATGCTCTGGAAGAGGGGCACTGCTGTATTTGTAGGATGTTGGCAGAGCTCCAGGCTCAGTTGGTGGCAGCAGGGTAGAAATATCTCAGCTGTATCATCAGCTCAGCAGGAGCCCACTCCACTCCCTGGAGAGAACCACTGGTACTGGAGGTTGGAGAGTGGTGGGGATGGGGATAGGGAGGGGAAGCAGGATTAGCCACAAGGAGGTTGCCCAGCCTATCACCATCCAGATGGCAAATAACCTCACACACCTAAAAGAGGTTCAGGCACCTGACTCTGCTGGGGGAGTCATCAAGACAGTCAATGGTAAAGGGCAAGGCAATGTGTTGGCACTCAAGGGGAGCAAGTCTGCTAAGAGAGTCTTAGTGGTGGGGGACGCAATGATTGGGGTAGAGAAAGAGGTGGAGGGGGATGGATGGCAGGAGGGAGGTCTGGTGCCTTCTTGGGGCATCTGTCTCCCGGTATTTATAAAGGACAGGGAGGATGATGGAGAGGGAGCAGGGGGAGCAGGGGATGCTGGTACACTGGGGCACAGATTCCTGGCAGGGAGGTCATGTCAGACTAACCTGATAATTTTTTTGACTGGGTGATGAGGCGATTGGATAGGGTCCTTGCTGTGGATTTGCTTGACTTTGACTTCAGCAAGGCTTTCGATTCAGTACCCACAGATGCTTGCTGAAGAAGATGGAGGATTGTGGCACAGCTAAGGTCATGCTAAACTGGATAGATAACTGGCTAAAGGAGGCAGCAGAGGGTAGTGGTCAATGGGGTTAAATCAGAAGAGGGAGGTCACAAGTGGGGTTCCACAAGGATCCATCCTGGGTCAGGTCCTTTTCAATATGTTCATCCGCAGATTTGGTGAAGGATCCAGGGCAGGTTGTGTCTCTTCACAGATGACACTAAGCTCTGTGAGAGAGTGGATAGAGACAAGCAAATAAAGGAAATGCAGACAGACTTGCAAAAGCTGGAGGGGTAGTCAAGGGTTTGGCAGTTGAAATTAATTGCCAAACAGTGCAAGGTGATGCACCTAGGGAAGAAGAACCCCAGGATGGTGTACTGGATGGGAGGGGTAAGACTCAGTACCACAGCTGAGGAAGGAGACCTTTGAGTTATTATTAGCAACTCCTAAAGCAGCTGAGTCAGTGCAACAAGGCTTAGAGCAAGGCAAATAGGATGCTTGCTGTATCAAAGGGTTACTGATAAGAAAAAGGGAGGTAATATTTCCCTGTATAGTTCCTTGTGAGGCTACACCTGGAGTACTGCACCCAGTTCTGGAGTCCTCACCTCAGGAAGGATAGGATAGGCTCAAGACAGTGCAACGAGGGTAACAAACATGATTCAGGGCTAGCAGGGCATGTTCTGTGAGGAGCGCCCAAGGCATTGGACCTGTACTCGCTGGAGACCAGAAGGAGAGGGAGATATGATAAAGACCTTCAAAGTCATAATAGGAATAAACAGGGTGAACTGCGTGGAATTATTTACCTTGAAAACTAGCTTGCAGTCACATGGTTATGAGTGGAAGCTAACAGAAGGGAGGCTCTGGAGGGATATGAGGAATTACCTTTACCAAAAGGGTTATGGAGCCATGGAACAGGCTGCCAGCTGGTGCTGAGTGCAAACCAATTACAGTAGTGGTTTTAATCATGGATGGGACAGAATGAAGGGTATAGAGATTGCTCAGGACATCAGAGTCGTAGAGCAGCATAGGGGTGGGGGGGGGGCTAGGACCCTAGAGGAACAGTAGGGCCAGGGCTAAATAGGGAACTCAGGCAGACTGGATGGACCTTAGGTCTTTTTCTGCTGTCATCTTTGCTTTGATGTTTCTATTAGGGCAGGTTAGTTATGAACTGTTGGTATACTAGAGATTAATGAACGATCAGGTGACATGTTTACACCAAAGAATTTGCTAGGATTCTGAAGGATTCAGAAGCCCATTTTGTAAGTTCTGTTATATAGAGTTTTCCTCTTGCAAGATGCAACTATACCTAAATGTGCTCTGCTTGCTTTGAATTTTTCATGGTTTCATACCATTGCGACTGTCTACCTCTCTGTTTTGGAGCTCCATATTTTTTTCAGCATCAGTGTATTGGTATAGTTTCCTCTAGCTAATGCTCATAGCCCTTTACTGTTGTTTTTTTTTTCATACTATCTACAGCCTATTTTAGCATTTCCATTTATAAATAAGCACATTTTCTGCTTTTGATCTTTGTGACCGCAAATCACACTCATCTTTAGTTTAATTTTCTTTTCCCAGTTTTTTTTTATTACTTTGGATTATTTTTTTCCGGAGTTACCAACACTTTTTTTCTTAATGTCCATATATAATGTAGAACTCCAGCTCTTGAGCACAAAAGAAATGTTATGACCTATTTTCTGACACTTCAGGGTATGCTGTATAAATCTACTGGTGTGTGTTCAGAGTTCTGCCTGCTGATGAAGAGTCACAATAGGACTTGCAACGTTAGGGTAAAAGTGCTCTACTTTCACTAGCTAGATTACTTTGATTACATTTCTTTGTAGGTATAGCAAGGACGTTTTGCTATTTCCTGAGCTGTTTGAACTTTCCTTTTTTGGAGTGTAGCTCACTTTGTCTTTGTTTAGTGTATATTGCTTCCTGCTGCTGAGATGACTCAGTTGAACTAGGGGTATCACCACCTGCTCCTCCACTACCATCCTTGCTGTCGTTCTTGCCATCACCATCAATTCTGCCTTGGTCACCACAACCACTAGTTTATTTTGTCTGATGCTGAAGATCAAAAATAAAGGCATGTGTGACTTTTAAGTTGACTCACTACGGGAATGAAGATGGTATGGGTTACTAATTCGGCACTAAAATCATTACTGGCCTGTTCACATGGCCCCAGACGTAGAATAAGCTTTTGCAGGATACACCACTGTACCCATAACAGATGTCCCCCACAGACAATATCATCACATTCCATAGCTCAGAACACAGGTTTCTGGTCCATGAAACATAGAAACACAGAATTTGATGGCAGATAAGGGCCACTTGGCCCACCTAGTCTGCCCATTTCCCTACCTAATGGATAAGCTGCAGATTCTAGCTAACCAACGGCCTACTTCCTCCTACCCCCCCACTAGAATTGCCTTGTCTGTCCAATGCATTCTTGAATTCCCCCACTGCTTTTGACTCTACGACCTCCTCAGGAAGGCTGTTCCATGCATCTACAACCCTCTATGTGAAGAAATACTTCCTCACATTACCTCTGAGCCGTCCCCCCTCTATCTTCAAATTGTGCCCCCTTGTTCTTGCATATCTCTTTTTCTGAAAGATGCCACCCTCTTGGATTTTGTTGATTCCCTTGAAGTATTTGAAAGTTTCTAGCATGTCCCCTCTCTCCCTCCTTTCCATCAAGGCTATACATCTTAAGCTCCTTTAGTCTTTCTTCAAATGAGTCTCTACCATATAGAAGACAGAGCTCCACCTCATGCAAACATGTTTAATTAAGCACTAATGAGGAACATTGTGCTTCTGCTAGTAATGGCAGAAGAGCTCACCAGGTTTAGAGGCGCTTTCAGAATATGCAGTGATGTCCCATACAGTGTCACGTGTTTCTTTTAACTGTGCATGTTTGTCAAGTATGTTACTCACCACCAGATTAATGTGTGAATGAATCAAGGTGCATGGAGGAAACTCCCATAATTCATCACCTTTAGCATTGTACTGACACAGTCCATCATAATGATTCCCACCTTCATATCATAAGGGTACATACAGATGTCTAACAGTGGCTGGATGAACTGCAGAATGTTTTCCTCATTGTGTTACCCCTCCATGACTGACACATTGAGAAAGGCAGTTACTCTGTTGGTGTGTCTCAGTGAGGATACCTGCCTTAATATAACTCCTGAAGGGTCTGCTGGTGGTGGAGGCAGAAGGAAATGATGGTGGAGCTTGATCTGAGTACAATCCACAGTGAGATAGGAAGTGTTGGTTTTCACTATTGCTACAGATATCACTAGTGAAATGCACATGACATCCCCTCTGTCTCCTTCAGAAGTATCAACATCTACATGCATACTGCCTCATACATACTGGGGAGTACATTCCAAATGTAAAGCATAATAAATTGTATTTGGGTTTCACTGCATGGAACAGTCTTTGAAAGCCAGTGACTTGTATTATCAGAGCCAGTGCCTTGTATTGTCAGAGAGCAATTTTGCTATCCCTGATCTGCAGCCAGTCCTGGGCACTGCCTAGGAACCAGGAAGTGGGCAGGGGCTTTCTTAAGAACTAGGCCAACAACGCCCCCCTCCCACACTGCAGTTCCCCATGAAGGACCAACGTAAAGGCCATCAGAGTCTGCTCACTGAGTCAGCCAATGAGGCAGTCAGCCACTCTGCTCCCCACTGACACAAAGGGACCCCTACCCAGGTAAGCCTGTTGGGGCTGCATTATAGGGTGGCTGTACTTGGGAGGCCAGCTAAGCATGTCAGTGGGTTTAGGGGCTTGCTGTTGTTTTTCCTTGTCTTTAGTATGGTGTTGTTTGTTCTTAACTGATACAAGGTTTTAGTGTGTTTCTGGGTAGTAGGGATTGTAGGTAAACTGTTGCTAGGTGCTAGTGTGATTCAGATATCAGTGGCCTACTGTTAAATAGTTGTTAGATATAGTAGGGTGTAGGGACTTGCCGTAAAAAGCCTGCTAGGCATTAATGAGCTTCAGGGTTTTAGGACATATAGTTACTGGGTGGTAGTAGGATAGCCTGATTTGGTCTGGGTCAAAAAAAAGGCGGAAAGACTAGAAGAACAGGGAAAAGGGAATGTGGGGAGTGGTGCAATGCAGTGGTTGTGGGTCGGCAGTCTACAGGGACACCTTGTGGAGGATGTGGTGCTGTCCCATCTGTGTACACCTCTCTGGGTGGCGGAACAGATGTCAAGGCTCCAGGCAGCACTGGCAGAGAATCAAGAGAATGTCGCAAGACTCAGTCTCATTGGCAAGGAGTTGAGGAACCACCTTCCTCCCAGGGACCACCTAGCCAGACACTGCTGCCTCAAAGGTTGTCAGAAAGAAGGAATGGTTGGACAAAGGTGGGCTCAAGGAGGGTAGGGGTAGTAGGATCAGGAAGGCTGGGGGGAGCAGGTAACTGGCATACTCCTTATCCAGTGTCACTAAGAAACTCCTATGCCTTTCTGGTGGAGTGGGACTGTCATGAAGGGCACCCGAGGTGCTGGATGAAGACGATGTGGGGGAATGCCCAAATGGGGTTTCCAGGAGGGGGAAGGAGACCCCCAGAGAAGGAGGAAGCAACTTCTAGTGGGGGACTCTACAGTCAGGGGGCTAGAACTGGGGGAAGGAAAGGGGGTAGAGAGGGAGATTAAGTGCCTACCTGGTGCATTGGCTCAGAGGGATGGAAACCATAACCAGCAGATCACGAAGACTATAGGGAGGAAGGGGGAGCCGGACATCATTCTGCACCTAGGGATGAATGACCTAACTCTGGAAGGGAGAGGGGCAGTACAGGAGCAATTTAGAGAGCTGGGAAAGGGTCATAGTCCGGTAACACACACTGCAGCCTTTACGGAAGTGCTGCCTGTCTACAACAGGGGGAAGGAGAGGGAGCTCTGCACCAAGATCTTCAACTCATGGTTGAAGCAATGGTAGAGAGGAGGGTATGGCTACATTGGAGACCAGGCTGTACCTGGAATGATCAGAGTTTGTACCAGGGGATGATCTGCATTCATCCAGGAAGGGAGTGGCAGCCCTCAGCAGATTGTTTAATTGTTACTTCAACTGGCATTTAAACTAGCCAAGGGGAGGGTGAAGTGAAGGTAAAGGGTGGCAGTAACTGCCCCCCAGGCTGTGATGGAGTGTAGAGAATTTATGGGGAAATGATTCCCACCAAATGAAGGACAACCAAGGGTTCACAGAATCAGCATGGGAGGAAAGAGGAAAAGTAGCAGGCAATATGCAAATGAGAATAAGGGTGAACAACTAGACAACATGAGAAGGGACAAGTAGGACTAACAAAATCTGGACATCCATGAGTGCCAATGCTAGAAGTCTGGAAATAAAATACCAGACCTGCAGGCCACCATGGCTGAGGCAGATGATACTGTGGCCATCACTGAGACATGGTGCACAAAAAGCCATGACTGGGAAATGGTCATACCTGGCTACACAATGTTTAGAAGGGACAAGATAGGAAGAAAAAGTGGGGGAGTGGTAGGTACTTTATCTTAAGGATAACATCAAAGTGACAGGTATAGGAAGGACAGAGAGGTCAAGGTGTTGTCTGTCAACCTTCAGTCTGAAAATGGAGCCAACATTCACATGGGAGTGGTATACAGGCTTCCAACACAGGGAGAGGACATAGACAAAGAGATGTTAGAAGACATGGGTAAAATGGCTAAGAAGTGAGTGGTGGTGCTGGTGGGGGACTTTAATCTGCCAGGTGTAGAGTGGACCCTACCAGCTGCAGCATCAGCTAGGAGCAGAGAAATCTTGGACTCCCTGCAGGGGGCATTCCTCAGGTAGCGGAACATTCAAATGTACTGTGTGCTTACTAGAGTTCTTCGGAGCTGCTGTACAAATGGCAGGTATATCACAAAAGCAAAATGTTCATCTAAATATTACTTGTTTTATTGAAAATAACAAACATCCAGAGAGGAGACCCTGGTGCTTCAAGGTACAATCCCTCTTCATCATGAAGAGGGACTGTACCCCATTCATCATGAAGAGGGACTGTACCCTCGAAGCACCGGGGTTTGCTCCATGGATGTTTATTTTTCAATAAAATTGGCAGTATTTAGTTTCTTCATGGATTGCTGAACTTTTTCCTTCTGTGGCATTTCTCAGGCAGCTGGACAGTGAACCCACTCGGGGTGCGACAATACTGGACCTGGTACTTACGAACAGTGACAGTGTGGCAGATGTCAGAGTGGGGAGTCATCTGGGGACTAGTGACCATTGCACAGTATGGTTTAATATAAGAACAACAGCAGAATCCTGCCGCACAATGGCTAGTGTCCTGGATATCAGAAGGGCTGATTTTATAAAGATGGGGGGAGTGCATCCGAGAAGATCTGGTGGGGGGAGATATCGGGGGGAGTGGAGGGAAAATAGGCCAGAATTAAAGGGAGCGCAGTAAACCTACTTGACAAAAAACTACTTCTAAATGCAAAAAAGACAAAAGCCATGTTCTTTGCCACAAAGAGTTGCTCTACCCATACCCTAGCATCCACCACCCTACATTTATCCACCTTACTTGGAGAGAAACTTGAATTTGTTGATAATTTCAAATATCTTGGAGTCTGGATAGATAACAGGCTTGACTATTCAGCCCATATTGAAGAGCTACTTAAAAAGCTAAGACAGAGGCTTGGACTATTCTTTAGAATAAAGCATTACCTAAACAGTGACTCCAAAAAAAGGTTAATTCAGGCCTCATTCCCATCCCTCATTGATTATGCTGATTTTCTACTGCCATTGTCCAGGTCATCTCTTACAAAACTGGACACCCTGTATCACAGGGCCATAAGATTTATTACTGACCTTCCCCAGCACCCATCATTGCTCCCTTTATATGGCAGTCAATTGGACATCATTACAGCACAGAAGGACTAGGAATGCTGTTATCTGGACATTCAAGCGTTAACAGGCAAACTACCTACCTATATCACTGATTACTTTACCCAAATTACAACTAGGCCATACACTTTAAGGATCAGTAAACTCATCATGTTACAGGTCCCCATTGCCTGCACCGGTATGGGAGGGCTGCTTTCAGCTATACTTTAGCAGTTGCATGGAACTCTCTCCAAAATCCATGAAGCTAGATAGCCTTCTACCTCTGACATCCTTCAAAAGACTGTTCTCGCCCTTTTCCAGAGCTCTGCAATTGCTTTTATAAACCATAATCCCCTACCCTACCTGACCCACCTTTCTTTTCTCGTCCATTATATTGTTTCATATTCTATCTTCCGACTCACCTATCTATTCTCACAAAAGCTAGTTAGACCCTATAATTTTATACTTTATTCAATATACCTTTGCCCACATTTTTCTTGCAGGCAAAATGGTTCTACTGCTCCTTGTATATATATAAATTGTTGTATACATTCATTTCTTGCCATTATATTGTTATTTATGCTATTCTTGTCTATGTAATAATATTTGTATCCTCATTTGTATGACCACTCAGGTCCATCTTGTAAATGAGCTTTGCTCAATGATGTTCGCCTGAATAAATAAAGATTTTGATTGATTGATTGATTGATTGATTGATTGTAAAGGCTACAAACTTGTAGGCCAGGCAAATAAGCAAAGGCAGAAGGAGGAGGAGGAGGAGAACATTATGGTTCTCAAGCGAAGTGGCAGAAAAGGTAAGGGGAAAAAAAACAGTGGCATTCAGAAGGTATGAGACCCAGAGAGAGGAGAACAGAGAAGTGTATCTGGGGAAACGGAGGGAGACAGGAAAGGCAATAAGGCGTGCAAAAGCGCAAGCTGAGGAAAGCTTAGCCCAGACAGTATCAAAGGATGACAAGACATGTTTCAGGTATATCAGCAAGAAAAGGAAGAGCAAGTTAGGGATTGCACAGTTAATAAAGGAGGCAGGGGGCTATACTGAGGAGGACCAAGAAAAGGCAAATATCTTAAACAGCAGCTGACACCTTCAGGAGAACTTTAACAAAACATAATATTCAGACACAGTTCGGCTTGTATTTCACATTAGTTCTGTATTCCTTCTCCCCATTACTTGTTACTGAGGTAAATCTGCATGAAAGCAGGATCTCTGCTCCTGAAGAGTTCATCTGTTCATGTTGCTTTCTCCCTACTTGAGGTCATAATGCACTGCTTTTAACATCACAGTTACTCCCATAGCAACAGATTATGATGTCACAATTGAGAATTATGACTTACAGTAGGGAGTAAACTATAGAGGCAGATGAACTGACAGACAGGGTGGAGAAGGTTCAAAGGAGGGCAACAAAGATGGCACAGGGATTGCATCACAAGTCCTATGAGGACAGGCTGAAGGACTTGAATACCGTATTTCACTGTTTAGAAGCTGTGGCTTCTATTACACTTTTGTTTTTGGCTGCAGCTTCTAAACGGGGTGGCTTTAATTATTAAAATGCAAATGCCGTCCATGGACTGTGCTCCCTTCAGTATTTGCAGATTGGGGGACAAGTGGGGAGCAAGTTGGGGAGCAAGTCATGCCTTCCTTTACTACTTCTAAAGCCCGGTTTCTTTCTGTAAAAGTCCCTAAAGTGCAGTGAGGAGCTCTTTTTGTTGAAACGGAGTATGTAGGGTTTCAGTGGTGAGCATAAAAGGCTTCACAATGCTTTGCCCAATTACAGGATTGCCATGTGGCTGCTGTAATTCACTGAAGGAAAAAAAAAAAAAGTAACAGCTTTCCTTTTGATGAAATATACATAAAGCAAAATACAGGGCACTTTTTTTAAAGAACAATAATGAAACTGGTGGATGCATCTGTGGCAATTCGGGTAGGTATCTGAGAGGGGAGGAAAGCATAGAGTCAATTACCATCTACCATACAGCACACACAAATGATTTCACCGTTCTGCTTGCTGCCCCCTTTAGAAGCTGCAGCTACAATTTGGGGAGGCTTCTATTAATAAACTTTATTTTTGATATGGCTTTTATTCGGAGTCAGCTTCTAAATGGGGGAGGCTTCAAAACAGTGAAATACGGTATGTACTTCCTGGAGAAGGGAGAGAGAGGATATGATAGAGACATACAAGTACCTTATAGGGGTGAACAGGGTGCAGGAAAACACTTTTCTCTCCAGGTCACTTGTCCTGACCGGGCATCAAGCTGTCCCTCAGCTTCCTGCTTAGGCTCTGCCTGGCCTGCTGCAGCTCTGCTCCAGATCCACCCAAAGAAACCACAACCACAGGTTACTTGCCCTGACCGGGCATTAAGCCATCCCTTGGCTTGCGGCTTAGGCTCTGCCTGGCCTGCCACAGCTCTGCTCCAGACCTGCCCGAAGACACTGCAACCACAGGTATGATCCCAGGGAATCAAAGCGCGCCAATACTACTGGCTGCCTCTTCACATCTCCTCCACGGCTATTGGGTGAGCCTCCCTATAGTTGGCCCATGATTGGGTACTAGCCCCGACTGCCTGAAACCATTGGAGAACACAGTTTTTTGGCTTCCCATACTGCTTTCCATGGGGTAAATTCTGGACATCACTCTGGGGGAATCAGGGTAGGGAAACCGCAGTGTAGCCAAGGAATTGCGTCTCCCACCCAGCTCCCCACAGTAGTGCTATGGCCCTGCTTCTCAGTATAGGGACTACCTAACAGTACTGAAGCAGCGAGGTGGCATTTCAGGAGGCTGGCACTAGCTTAAATTTCCTGCTCCTCCTTCTAAACTGAAATTCTTGAGTTTTTGAAAGGAATTATTTTATACCTCTGCTTTTTCTGTATAGAACTGCTGAACCCTATATTTTATGATTTAAAGTAATGGTTATGCAGTGAGGTGGCACTAGCTTAAATTTCTCACCTCATTCTAAGCTGAAATCCTTGAGTTTTCTAAAGAAACTATTTTGTACCACTGCTTTTTTCTGTATAGAACTGCTCAAACCTGTATTTTATGATTTAAGTAATGGTTATGCTCATTAGACTTTGTATGAAACTGCTAGGAGTTTTAGTGATAGGTGATTCACAGGTCCTTTGGGAAATTGTGTGTTAAGCTACCCGATTAACACTTTACTCCTCACCCCCTCCCACAGCTCTTTGTATCGCTCTCTATCTCTGGCACCTAAAGGCAGACACCTCCAACAACTTCCTATGTCTCTTTAACCTCCCCACCCATTCTGCCTTTTAAGATGCTTAACCTGCACTGTGAATAGGAAACCTACCCCCCAGCTTGCTACGTCAGCAAAAAGCAGGTATTTTACTGCTGTTAATTTGTCCCTTTCCCCTCTCTCCAGGTCACTTGTCCTGACCGAGCATCAGGCCCTCCCTTGGCTTGTGGCTTAGGTTTTGGCTGGCCTGCCACAGCTCCACTCCAGACCCACCCAAAGACACCACAGCCACAGGTATGATCCCAGGGAATTGAAGAGCGCCAATACTACTGGCTGCCTCTTCACATCTCCTTCACAGTTATTGGATGAGCCTCCCTACAGTCAGCCCATGATTGGGTACTAACCCTGACTGTCTGAAACCTTTGGGGAATGCTGTTTTTGGGCTCCCCTTACTGCTTTCCACAGGGTAAACTCTGGACATCACTCTAGGGGAATCAGTGTAGGAAAACTGTGGCACTGCAGCCAAGGAATCATGGCTCCCACCCAACTCTCCTCAGTAGTGCTACAGCCCCCACTTCTCAGTACAGGGACTACCTAACAGTACTGAAGCAGCAAGGCAGCATTTCAGCAAGTTAGCACTAGCTTAAACTTCCCGCTCCTCCTTCTAAGCTGAAATTCTTGGAGTTTTTTGGCCCTCCCACCGCCCCCCACCCCCACATCTTATTCAATATGTCTAAGCTCCTCCTACATCTCGATTACCCTGCCACTACTGGATGTAGGATTTTATTCTTTATTTTTCTCTCACTACCATTTCTTGACACACTAATATGCTCCCATATCAACTGCTGCCCTGTATTGGTACTGCAATCTTGATTTGTAGGAAAAGGCCTCTATGTGTTACGTACCCTAAAAATGTTGACACCTCTTAGAATGGGGATACTAATCCTCCTTATCACCTACCTTGTGCTGGAGGTAGGCTGGAAAACTGCTGGACCCAAGATTAACCCTGTTTCCAGTCCTGGTTACACTTTCCCCATCAGGCTTAAGTCAAGAGGTACCTGGACTGAGTCATGCCTAAAACATGACTTCACAATTCAATCTAAAATCTACAAACCCCCAGTACCACATAAAATCCCTATAGCTGCCTTGTTACGCTGCCATACTGCCGTGGCTGCTACTAATACTCTAAAAGTCTCACAGAGTAAAAGCAAATGGCTAAGCTGGGCACACTGGGCACACATACTAAGAAAGTTGCTACTACTACTGCTATTAATCCCTGGAAATGTCCACCCAAATCCAGGGCCACCTAGAGCTAGACCACACATGAGACTGTGTCATCTCAAGATAGTCTCACTAAACATACATAGTCTCCTTAGCAAACTACCGCAGTTCCAGGCCTGGGTGGAGCTGCTTCAACCAGATGTAATAGCTTTTACCAAAACCTGGCTCTCACCAAAGGATAGTGATGCTACCATCATCCTAGATGGGCTACACAGTGTTCCGTCAGAACAGATTGACCAAGTGGGGTGGAGGCTGCTTAGTATACCTGAAAAGTGATATCAAAGCCCAACTACTGCTTAGTAGTTTTCATATCAAGGAGGCACAAACCTTAAGCCTAAAACTCACTCTGGGCCAGTAACATAAAATTTTATTACTATCCACAGTGTACATACTCCCAGCACCCATAAAATGGGCATCCAGCAAGTACTAAACAACCCGAAACAGCTAAAGCACAACTGGGAGCATATTATTGTTGGTGTATTAGTTAGTTTATTCTTATTGTTTGACAAAACCAATTGTCATTACAACCATTTACAGAAACAAAAACATCATAATCACTTGCAGTAAAAACAATAAATAAATATCAACATAGACATATCAGTACCTAAAAAATCTATATACATTCATTTACCATTGTGCATATTACAACAAGCACCATAATTAAACATCCTTATAGACATCTTAAACACCATAGTACAATAAAGAATACTCAATTTCAGACTTCCATATTAGTTAATAGCCCAGATAATAGAACCAAAGTATTTTCATATCACACGTTTTACATCTTTCCAAAAGTGACTCAAATCCCACCCAAACTAATGTATTTAGAGGGAAAGATATTTATATCACATTAGCCCAGTATTTCCTCTATTATAGAGAGTTTATTCTAGTGGAATATGTTGCTAAATACATTTCTTTCTGATACTGGTAATTTTTGTCAGGAATATTGCTAGGTTAATTAAAACATCAATATTTTCTGAATTAAAGATCAGAGCCAGTACATGCCTATTTGGGAAGTTCATCCTTTTGGTATCGCCTGAGGTATTTATCCCTAGCATCCTTATACCATGGACATCTGAGGATCACATGTCTCTGATCCTCCTCCTCCTCTCTCAGATACTTGCTTTATTATATATTCTCTCAAGTACATTGCTTTGAAATACCTCAAATCTGTATTTTGTCAGAATTGTTCTATACTCTGACTGATGAATAGCATTAAAATAAAAATTTTGCCTATGCTCCTTGTATTCTTGGTTAACCAACTTGCAACCCTCAAATCTTTAATCTGTTCTATATCTTTCTGTTGTGAACATTTATATATTTGTTTTTATTTTCTTACAGTAACTTAAATTCAGTTGTATATCTTGACTTACTTATTCCTTTTAGATAATTTAACCCATGTATCTCTAACCGATTGCACACAAAGAATAACCATCCTTTATTATAAATAAATAACTGCTTTTCCTTTTCACTTATAATCTTACCAATTATTGTATTATCTTTTTCCCTTGTTAATTTAACCCAGACATTTATCATTCTCACATTTATTATATGCTCAAATTTAATCTGCCCAATCTCAGCTCT
Source organism: Neoceratodus forsteri (assembly GCA_016271365.2). Taxonomy (NCBI): domain Eukaryota; kingdom Metazoa; phylum Chordata; order Ceratodontiformes; family Ceratodontidae; genus Neoceratodus; species Neoceratodus forsteri. Next base: position 1,478,955,374 of record CM057455.1, read on the forward strand.
CACTAATGCATTTGGAGTCCTTACAGGGAGTCTCAGTATTTGTTTATAAGCTTTATTTACTTTTGCTTCCAATTTAATCAAACTTTCCAAACCCCATATTTCAGCCAAATAAATGTCCTGACTTATTACCTTACCATTAATGGCCTTCATCATTGGTGTTAGTGTCAGGCCACCATAAACATTATTAAATCTCTTAAGGGCTTTTATTGCTTGTTCTGCTTTTTTTCCAGTCCCCCCCCATGTGTTACCCCATCTACAATTACTAGATATTAATATTCCTAGATATGGATATTCTGATACAAAATCTAATTTATGTTGTGCTAAAGTTAATTTCCTATAACCTTTATTGGAACCCAACACCATCACTTTTGTTTTATTAGTATTAGGTTTTAGATTATGTTTTTTAATATAATATCCAAACTATCTAATGCTCTTTGTAATCCCAATGTAGATGTTGACAAAATTGCCAAATAATCAGCATATGCTAAGACAGGTATCCTTTTTTGGGCCACATGTGTACAGTGATATATTGGGTTATCTAACTCTTGCAAATGTCATTAATATATATATATATATATATATATATATATATATATATATATATATATATATATATATATTTTAAAAGGAGTTGTTGCAAGAACACATCCCTGTCTTACCCCTACCTCAGTTACAATTTTTTAGGTCAAAGCACCCTTTGTGAATATTTAACTTTGGTTCATGTTTTAGTGTACAGTCTTTTAATAAGAGTTATCAGATTGTTATCTATTCCCATTCATCCCATCTTTACCCATAACAATGTTCTATCTAAGGTATCAAATGCTGATGAATAATCAACAAAGGCAATAAATAACCCTTGTTTTTTTTAATTTTGCAATATTTTTCAATTATATGCAAGAGGATGAAAACCTGATTCCTTGTTCCTATTCCCTTTTTAAAACCTGCCTGAAATTCTGAGATTTTTCATTAATCTATTCTACAATATTTTTGCATACATTTTCACCATCACATCTAAAAGGCTAACTGGCCTATAATTTACTGGATCTGACCTCAAACCCCTTTTAAAAATGGGTATTATAAAACTTCCTGGCCATGAATCAGGGACAAATGCATGCATTGCTGCTTTATTGTAAAAGTAAGCAAGTAAACTTGACCACCATTTTATATTAAATTTATAAAATCTATAGAAATCCTATCTGGGCCCGGCGCTTTGTTATTTTTGAAGGATTCTATACTTTTTAACCTCTACTACTGTAAACCATCTAAAACCCTCATCCAATTCCCCAACATCTTCTTCTTGCACCTGACTCGGACCACTAAAGATATCCGAGAAGTATTTTTCCCGTATAGCAGGCTCAATATAAGCATCAATCTGGGATTTATAATTGCATGCCCTTTTGCTACCAATGACCAAAATTTCCTATCATCTCCATCCTCTATTGCCTTGTTCATGATATCCCAGAGTTCACTCTGATGTTCCATTCTACATAAATTTTATTGTTGGTGATTTCAACATCACCTGGCTGTCCCACACCCTAGCAGTTTGCGATCAGGTATCTGGCCTCTATCTCACTCAACTGGTCTCACAAGACACCAGATTTAATTATAAAACAGGGATGAGTACTCTGATTGGCTCTTTTCAAGCTGCCCAAAGCACATCTCTGAGGTCACTGTCCTTCCTAACATCCTCAATGATCATTCCCCAGTAATGGTCAAATAAGGCCACCATTAGTGCTCTCCAGGTCTCACAAAACTACTCTGAGAACTGGGCAACTGGATTCCTTTAGGCAATATTTGAAGCTTGTGGATTGGTCGCCACTCAACAGAGCCAAGGATGCCAATCAAGCCCTTAACTTCTTCATCACATTTTTTACTAAAGCCTGTGACATCTTTGCCCCCTATAAAACCAAAAAAACAAGAGGGGCTACTAACCCATGGCTCACAGGCTCCCTCCTTGAACTCATGCAGAAAAGGGATAATCTGTGGTGTAAGGCCAAAGCAATTTGCAAAGAAGTAGATCTCATTGCATATAAGACTGCCAGAAACAAATGTACCAAACTTATCCATCTGGCTAAGGCAACCTACTACAATGATCTACAAAGAAGGAGCTGGGGACACGGAAAGGAGTTCTGAGAGTCTATGAAATCACTCATAGATAAAGCCTCCAAAGCTCAACCAGGTCTAACAGTCACTGCAACCGGGACACTCCAGGAGCCAGGAGGCATTGCAAATACTTTCAACCTGGCCTTCACAGATCTAAGCTCGTACTTCCCAGTGACTACCTGACCCACTCAACTCTAAATCTAGATCTCACCTCACCTTTGCCTCCCTCTGCCAAGGGCGATGCCCCTCCATTTTATTTCAAGCAGCTTACTAGAAATGACACCATCAGATATGTTAAACGTGTATTAGGGAAGACAAGGATGGGAGTGACCTTGTAGACATGAAGCTGGTGGCACTTACAGTAAACGAGCTGGCAGATCCTGTCATTAAAGTTTTAAATGCCTCACTTGGGTCAAGAATGTTCCCTGACAAGTGGAAGAAGGCACTTGTCACCTCCATCTTCAAAGCAGGTGATGCTATCAATCTGTCTAACTACAGGCTTATCTCCATTCTCCCTCCCCGTCTAAAGCCCTCAAATGAATTGTCTCTGACCAGCTCTTGGAATACATATTGAAGTACAACCTACTTTGTGCCCAGCAACATGGGATCTGGAAAGACTATTCCACAGTCACCTCCTTGGTTGATTACACCACCCAAATATAAGGTGCCTTTGATGATGGTCTGGCAGTGGGGTCTATTTTATAGACCTCACAAAGGCATTTGATACCATCAACCATCAACTCCTCCTGAGATACCTACTCTCAATAGGTCTTTCCACAGACACGGTTACCTGGTTCAAGAGCTACCGCTCATGCAGAACTCACTACATCAAAATCATAGGCATTCTTTCTGAGCCAAGAGAGGTGAGTCTTGGAGTCCCACAAGGTTCAATATTGGGGCTGCTCCTTTTCAGCTCTTCATAAATTCCGTACCCTCAGTTTGCCTGGTGCACACTGTGCTATATGCTGATGATGCAGTTGTCTCCATAAGTGGAAAAAATCTATCCTCTGTCACCTTTGAACTGGAAGCAAATTTTCACAGGCTTAAAGTGTGGTTCTCTAATAATAAACTGCTGCTCAACTATAAAAAAAACTAAGAGCATGCTTTTTTCTGTTCCACAGAACAGAAAGAAATTCAGGAAACTGCAGGTACAGAGTTGCAAAGGAGATATACTGGAGCAGGTCGACACCTTTAAATATCTCAGGGTACACATGCATAATGCCCGTTCATTCACAACACATGTAAACCATGTAATCAAAACTGCCAATGCAAAACTAGATGTTCTCTATCAACACTGTCACAACATGCCCTCTGATGCTTTAAAGCTTTTTCACAAGCTGCTCAGTTCTATCTACCATAGACTACATCCTTATAATCTATGGCACAGGAACTGACACAGCCTTTAAAAGGGTAAAAACCCTTCTCAATAAATCGCGTTGGCTGGTTCTGGGAGTAGATCACTGGACACACACATGTGACCTCTATAAAGCAACTGGATGGCTCCCCCCTTCACCTCAAGACCCAATATCAGGCCTGCCTACTAGCAAAGAAAGCCATGCTTGGGCTAGCTCTTGAATCCATCTCTTATCTATTCAAATTAGATCAACCAACTATCAGTAAATGAAGTTCATCAAAGGGTGGGCTACTGGTGTCTTCTAAGTGTATTTCAGTAGCCCAGAGATCTCTCTCCTTTAGAGGACCCAAGTGGGCAAAAGACCTCCCCTCTGACCTTATTGAATGTAATAAGGTCAACAAATTCAAAGCTGGTCTCCACACACCTAGCTCTTCCTTGTGTTGTGAGTGCCTCAACATAATCTAATCCTAATACAGACACTTGAGTGTCTCTGAATGTTCTAATACAAACACTTGGAGAGTCTCAGAATGCCCTCTCCAACCCCACTGTCACATTAATATAGGTTTATCACCCTCCCACCCTTTCCTCCTCCCTCCTCCCTGCCCCTTGTTGCCATCCTCTGCTATCTCCTCACCCTCTCCGACCCCCATACTGCCCTCTCCTTATTCCACTCCCAAGCCTGTACTCCCCACCCCTTCACTCTCTCCTAATTCCACTCCCACCTGTACTACTTCCTCCCTCCATTCACTGCCAACCCCGACCACCCCCATACTTCCCATCCCCTATCTCTCACCACTGACCCTCCACCACCCAGGACAAAGCCTTCTCAGGCTGCCACACATGCACATCTTGAAGAAAGCCTTCCTTCTGGCTGTCTTACACTACCCAAGCACGTGATCCTGAAATCCTTCTGCTGACCTATGCACTCAGCACAGGGCAGCTTACTCCTTAGAACGGTCTGGTACAACTTGTCTATATGTTTAACTGATGGTGAAATTTCATTGCTAATTTCTAGACAAATTGTAACAAAATTAATACTAGCCAAATAAGCACAATAGTTTGTTTTAATGTGACCAATGTAACCATGAAACCAAAGTAATCTTTGTATGCTAATGTATTTTCTTCATATATGTTGTTGTTGGTTTACCTATTCTGTACTATGTCTGACTTGAACCTTTGTAAACAAGTCATTGGCTCAAATGTATCAATCCCAAACTGAAATAAATAAAAAAATAAATAAATAACATTTTTCAGTGAAAAAGATGTTCCAGGACTAGAGGGCATGAGATGAAGTTGGAGAGAGGGCAATTCAGAGAAAACATGAGGAAGAATTTCTTCACAGAAAGGGCGGTGGACAAGTGGAACACCCTACCTGAGGAAGTGGTGGAGGCTGAAACAATCACAGGATTTAAGAATGCATGGGATAGACATAAGGGAATCCTGGAAGTCAGGAGTAAGGGGCAACAGACTTCTAGAAAAAGTTAAAGTGATCTTACAAGCTCAAATGGGCAAACTGGGTGGGCCATAGGCCCTTATCTGCCTTTGTGTGAAGCAAATAAACAAATCAAAATGAAAGAAAAAACTACTATGGTTCTCAAAAGAAGTGGTGGGGAAGGTAAGGGAGAAAATTATGGCATTCCGGAAGTATAAGGAAACACAGAAGGAGCAGGACAGAGAACTGTACCGGTTAAAGCAGAAGGAAGCAGGGAAGGCAGTCAGAATAGCAAAGGCCTAAACTGAGGAAAAGATAGCCAACTCGGTTAAGAAGGGGATAAAACCTTTTATAGGTACATTAGGGAGCAAAGAAAGACTAAGGCAGGGATACTGAGGCTGAATAAGGAGGAAGGTGGTTGGGCAGAGAGCAACAATGAAAAAGCAGAGATACTGAACAAATACTTCTGCTCAGTATTCACAATGGAAAAGCAGGGGGAGATACCTATTCCAGTCAATAGAAGCACTCTAGATAGGGGGGTTGATATTAGTCCTTTCACAGAAGAAAGGGTTCTGAAAGAACTCCTAAAACTGAAGGTGGATAAAGCAATGGGGCCTGATGGGATTAACCCCAGAATTCTAAAAGAACTAAGGGAAGAACTAGTAACACCACTGACTACCCTTTTTAATAAATCATGGGAGGAAGGTGTGGTACCTAAGGACTGGAGGAGGGAGGATGTGATTCCCCTTCACAAAAGTGGGAGCAAGATAGAGGCAGGAAACTACAGACCTGTCAGTTTGACCTCAGTGATAGGGAAAATGATGGAATCACTTCTGAAGGAAAGAATTGTTGCGTAGCAAGAGGCCAGTGGGGCACAGGAACCAAGACAGCATGGATTCACAGCAGGAAGGTCATGTCAGACAAATCTAATTGATTTCTTTGACTGGGTGACCAAAGTAGTAGACCATTGAGGGGCTGTGGACATGGCCTACCTAGACTTTAGCAAGGCATTTGACACTGTCCTGCATAAAAAAGATTAATAAACAAATTAGCCAGCCTGGGAGTGGGTCCCAGGGTGGTAGCCTGGGTAAAACATTGGCTGGACAACAAGACACGGTGGGTAATAGTAAATGGAATCCACAGTGAAGAAAGGGAGAATACTAGTGGGGTACCATAGGGTTCAGTACTGGGGACGGTCCTTTTTAATGTCTTTATAAGTGACATTGCAAAGGGACTGGAAGGGAAAGTATGTCTCTTTGCAGATGACACAAAGTTCTGCAACAGGGTTGATATGCAAGGTGGGGTGGAAATGATGAAAAGGGACTTGGCAAGGTTGGAGGAATGGCCAAATGTATGGCAGCTTAGATTCACCACAAAGAAGTGCAAAGTAATGCACCTGGGAAGCAAAACCCAGGGAAGAGTACACAATGGAGGGTGAGATACTGACAACAACAAAATGGAAAGGGACCTGGGGTAGTCTAGCTAGGGATGTAAGTTTGTCATGGCAGTCATACACGCATTGATTCCATGACGCTTGATCTTTATTCAGGACTTCCATGACTTTCATTAGTGTCATCAGAATGTAGCAATGATGCCAGTGCCACAACATTTATTACTGTTTACTAATAATTTAATGAACAAACAATGAGTCATTAAAACCTCATCCATGACAAACTTACATCTGTAGTCATAGCAGATGACCTAAAGGTGGGCCAGCAATGTGAAAAGGCAGTAAGGAGGGCTGGGGGATACTGGCATGCATTTGGAGAAGCATCACCAGTTGAAAACTAGAAGTTGTTGGCCCTCTGTACAGACAGTTGGTAAGACGACATCTGGAGTACTGTACAGTTCTGAAGACTTCATCTCTGCAAAGACATAGACAGGGTGGAGGCTGTCCAGAGGAGGGCAACCAAAATGGTGCAGGGTCTGCACCAGAAGACATATGAAGAAAGACTAAAGGAGCTTAAGATGTATAGCCTCGAGGAAAGAAGGGAGATGGGGGACATGATAGAACTTTCAAATACCTCAAGGGAATCAACAAAGTCCAAGAAGGTAGCATCTTTTAGAAAAAGATATGTGCAAGAACAAGGGGGCACAATTTGAAGATGGGGATGGCTCAGGGTAATGTGAAAGTATTTCTTCACAGAGAGGTTGAAGATGCATGGAATGGCCTTCCTGAGGAGGTTGAGTCAAAAACAGTGGGAAATTCAAGAGTGCATGGGACAGACATAAGGTAATTCTAGTGGGGTAGAAGGAAGTAGGCTGTTGGTTAACTAGGATCTGCAGCTTATCCATTAGTTAGGAAATGGGCAGACTAGGTGGGCCAAGTGGTCCTTATCTGCCATCATATTCTATGTTTCTATGTTTATCTGCTGACAGTATCTATGTATCTATGTAACTCTGAGGTATGAAGATCATGTATTCATGCATATTGCATCAATAATAAATAATGAGGAGGAGAAATCTATAGAATATATATATGGAATGCAAGCTGAATTGTACCTAAATATTATGTTTGTCAAAGTTTCTCTGAGGCATCAGCAGCTCTTGAAACATATATTTCTGTTCAGTATTCACAGTTGAGAGGAGGGACCACAAATAAGCACCAACAGATTGGGGGGGGGGGGATGGACACTAGTTCCTTTTATGAGGAAAGGGTAGGAAAGCACTCCCTAATCTGAGGGTGGACAAAACCATAAGGCCAGACAGGGTGCATCCAAGAGTGTTAAAGGAACTCAGGTAGGTGTTAGCTGCACCCCTGACAGATTTGATTAACAGTTCACTGGAGACCAGCATAGTCTCAGAGGACTGGAGAAGGGCAGACATAGTCCCACTTCACAAAAGTGGTAGCAAGGAGGAAGTGAGAAATTCCAGGCCTGTCAGCCTGTCATATGTAGTAGGAAAACTGATGGAAATGCTATTAAAGGAAAGAATCATGGAACTCCTGGAATCCAATGGACTGTGGGACCTGAGGCAGCGTGGCTTTAAGGAGGGAGGTCATGCCAGACAAATCTGAAAGATATTTCGACTAGGTAACCAGGGTGTTGGATTGGGGTGCAGTGGACATGGCCTACTTGGACTTTAGCAAGGCCTTTGACACTGTTCCACAAAGGAGGCTGATAAACAAGTTGGGTAGCATGGGGATGGGCAATAAGGTGCTAACCTGGGTAAGAAACTGGTTCGGGGTCAGGAGGCAGAGGGCAGTGGTAAATGGAGTTCACTCTGAGGAGGGGAGAGTGACCAGTGGGGTACCACAGGAGTCAGTACTGGAGCCAGTTCTCTTTAATGTCTTCATTAGTGACATGGCAGATGAACTGTAAGGGAAGGTCTGCCTCTTTGCAGACAACACCAAGATCTGCAATAGGGTGGCCACTACGGAGAAGGTGCAAAGGATGGAAAGGGACTTGAAATGACTGGAGGAGTGGTCAAATGTTTGGCAGCTAAGATTTAATGCAAAAAAGTGCCAAATAATGCCCTTGGGTCGCAGAAACCCAGGGGTGCAGTACACAATTGGGGGAGAAATACTAGCAGCAACCAAGCAGGAGTGAGACCTGGGGATAATCATATCGGATGACCTGAAGGTGGCCAGACAATGTGACAAAGTGATTAGGAGAACTAGTGGGATGCTGGGATGTATAGGTAGAGGTATTACCAGCAGGAAGATGGAAATGATGTTGCCACTATATAGGTATTTCAATCAATCAAGAATTTTATTGTATGGTTACAAACCTTCACAATCAAAGTATCAAATACAGTACATACATAAATACACAAATATAATAAAAGAGGAATAAAATTTCCAGTAGCCATATGACCTGTTACTGAATTCCTTTATACAGAATTACATGCAAACTTCAATCCTATACAATGTATCCAGGATAGCAGCAATTCAAAATTCTCATAAAGTGCATAACATAAAAGGAATGAGATTTCCCATATCCATAAGACCTGTTACAAAATCCTTTATACTTGATTTTCAAACTTCAACCTATACAGTGTATCCAGAATAGCAGCAATTCAAGACTCTCATAGAGTGCATAACATAAATGTCCTTCTATATAATTTTAATTATACTTTAATTTTCATAATGGAAAAATAGTTTGCTAATCTATCTACTGTCCAACTATCTTCCGTATGAAGCAATATACCAGTAAGTTCCATTTTATCCACATTGTACCTGTTATTTAAATAAGGACCCAGCCAAAACATTCATTGTCTTTATACCATCTACAAACCCATAAAACATGATAAAGATCATCCTTATCTCCACTACCACAATCACATTCCTCTAAAAGTATGCCTTTTTTTATACCTGTAATCCAAAACTTTACTAGGAAACTGCTTGAACTTGTAAATCATAAAATTAGACCATACTTGGGGTTAGTCAGAGTATCCAGATATTTTTTATATCCATGCTTATAATTGTTTGCAGCAAACAATTTTGAATACCAAGATTTCTTAATTTCTTCTAGATCTTTTAAATTCCAAACATTACTAATTTTCCTATATATATACATTTTATACTTGGAACTTATATGAATACCCTGTTCCACAGAATTTTTCAGATGTACTAAATTATATTTCCCAGAATGGAATAAACTATGTTCAACCAAAACCAGAATTAAACCCCCATTCATGCCAGTCCTCTTTTCATGTAGACATTTCTTATAATTATATTCTCATTAAATCTAGTAAGCTTTACCAATAGTTAACCCTTCTAGATTCAATAACTGCATTAATATTGATTATACCCAGTTCTGAGCGAATATAAGAGGAAGGACAAGAATGTTCGAGCTAAGAGTATATCTTAGATTTATATAAGGGAATCATCAGTTTATTAATTGTATTAGATTCCTAGATTTCACTACCATATAATGATTGGGGTTCTACCTTGGTTTTCAACACTCTTAGCATGGGTCTTATGGTTAGTCCCCAAATTTACAATTAAACCTACAAAGCCCAGCCATGATTTTCTTCAACTTTTTAGCCAGTTCCAAATGGGAGGTCCACTTAAAATTTTGCTGGATCGCTATTCCAAGAAATACATGACTAGATAATACTTCCACCTTGTCCAACCTAATATACCAAGTACCATCAATTTTTTCCCCAGAATCATAACCTTTGTTTTGCCCATATTGATTTTAGCTTTAATTTTTCTGATTCCTTAACTATAAAATTCAGCTTTTTTTGTAAACCAAATTTTGTTAAGGACAAAACCAAAATATCAATGGCATAAGCCAAAAGGGGGACAGGAAAATTCCTAGTTTTTGGAGAATCATTGTCTATTGCCACGCTGTGTTTCAGCATATTGTCCAAGTATAATGTAAACAACAGGGGAGCAAGAATGCAGCCCTGCCTCATACCACGATTGCATTCAAAAACATCGGATTATTGGCTCTTAGGACCAAATCTAATTTTAGCTCAAGTTTTAGCTTCAGAATCAAAATAAGTTCCTTTAAAATAGGCTACCCAACTTTCCTCAGAGATGAAAGTGTCAATATTGGCCTTGTATTGATCAAAACCTTTAGCCACTAAAGACCAGAATGCTCTATTATCTCTACTTTGAATAGCTACAAACATTTTCTTCCATCTAGATTCATAAGAATTCTTCTTTTTATCAATTATAAGTTCCTCATAAGCTTTCTTCTTATAGTTCAACAGCTTAAGATTAGCCCGTTTCCTATTTTATTGAATAATCTACAGAATTTCCTAACGTTAGCCTTGGCCTTTCTACAGTCCCTATCAAATCAAATATCTATAGCTGCATTCCTACCTATTTTGACTGGGACTTCCAGTGCTGATTTAATTTTAACCAAGAGAGCTCCTCGGCAAAGTAACTAAATTCATATTTACTAATATCTTCATAGGAATGGACTAATACTGACTTATAGATAATTGGTAATATATCATTATATGAATTCTGCCTCCAAATAACCTTTCGAGCAGCTCTGATTTCTGTAAATTGAAATGGTTCTTGAGCCAGCCTGTTCATCCATTCTAACTGGTCTTGCATAACCAAATATATAGGTATATAGTGAGACCCCACCTGGAGTATCACATCTAGTTTTCAGGCCATATCTCAGGAAGGACATAGACAGGATTGAGGCCATCCAAAGGAGGACAACCAAGATGGTACAGGGTTTACATCAAATGTTCTATGAGGAGAGGCTAAAGGAATTAAACATGTACACCCTGGAGGAGAGGAGGGAGAGGGTGGATATGATCAAGATCTTCAAATACCACAGGGGTGCATAAGGTACAAGTGGGACTTATTTTTCAGATAAAAGGATGTTCCAGAATGAGGGACCATGCTATGAAGCTGGAGGGGGTAGGTTTAGGAGAGACATGAGGAAATACTTCTTCATAGAAAGGGTGGTGGATGCCTGGAACAATCTATCAGCACAGGTTGTTGGGGAAAAAAACAGTGGCAGGATTCAAAAAAGCCTGGGATAAGCACAAGGGAGTCATAAAGTATAGGTAAGAGGGTGGCAGTGAAAGCAATGCAATACAAAAGGGCAGACTGGATGGGCCATGGGGCCCTTATCTGCCATCAGCTTCCATGTTTCTATGCATGATATAGAATATGGGTAAAGATCAAGGGCCGTACTCCCCTCAGTAAGTTGTGTAATTTGGCCAGAACGTGGGCAAAGAGGAGGCATGTGATGACTTGGGAAGTGTAGTTTGCTTTGTTGGGGATGACTGGAGTGCCACTTTTGAAGCGACACCAGTACCTGGGGAGTCATCAGTTGACTGCTTTGGCAGCCATGGTGGCTGCATTACTTGAACAAAATCTCAACTCCTACCACTTCCCATACACAACTGTTGTTGCTGCTGCCACTGCTGCTTCTCTTGGTCTGTCTGGCCAGAGTGGCACTGGAAATAGATGTGGCTTTTAGGAAGATGCCATATTTATATTTTTAATGATCAACCAAGAAACTGGTTCCTAACTTTTGAGTACACAGAACTGACTGATATTTCTACTAGGGATGATCACATAGTGCAGAACTAATCTGACAACCATATTTCAGATTTCAGCCGGTCCCTGTGGCACTGAAGGTTAAGGCACTGGACACCATACCTTGTACCATGTCAGTGACTCAGGTTCGGATGTGGGCTCAAGTCACTGGGGTCAGCTGAGAGGGTGAGGATTAAGCATTCAGAGGACTGCTCTCCTCTCCTAGGGAGGGGGAGGGTTCAGTGTCCAGCACACCCTGGTCCCTAGCATCAGCTAGAGGTGAGGCAGATGGGGCTGATTACATGGAGGGAATGCAGCAGCTGCCAATGCACCATGCACAGAAGTGTGCCTGGGACACGTGGGTAGCACTGCACGCCACCTCTCTGGGAGGAAAACACTGGACAATGATGGAAGTCAGAGCTGCCACTGACCCCAGGCACCTGGCAGGCCTGCATCCTATCATATACCAAGCCATGCGGCACTCTGCATGGAGGTATATCCTGGAGGAAAATGGGGGACTTGGGCTGAGGTGGCCAGTATCTAGAGAGCAGCTTAGGCTCAGGAGAAGGAGGACTAACTGCAAGAAAAACAGATTTCAGATTTCAGGCAATACTTACTCAATCATCCTAGTTGAAAATCTGATTGTGGATATAACAAAACATAAAATGTACTCCCCTATGACAAAAAAGACCCATCTCTCCCACCCTGCAATTAGGTGACCCCCCCACCATACCCATACTCTAACACCCAACCTCCGTCCTCCCCTAAATACCTATGAACAGTTTTTTTTATTATAATAAGCCTTCCTTATTGATAAATCCCATTCCCTTACCTGTGCCAAATCATGTGCCACTTACAGTAGCTCCCCCTACCCTGTTACCAAATCCTATCCCCCATGTTTAAAATGAGAACCTCCCATGCTGCACACCCTGTAGCTCACAACCTCCTCCTGCCCCCAGAGCCACCAGAATAATAATTACAGTCTGGGCAGTAACTGTCAAGGTTCTGCAGTAGAACAATTGTTCTGCTTGTCTTCCATGTCCCAACTAATGAATAAATGTTGATGTTGTCCTATAGCCACACCTAATTAGCAACCAGTCAGATTTTTTATATACAGATGTTTATCCTCCTGAGCCCTGGCAGGGCTTTGTTCCTCTGAGGAGGAACTCTCTCATAGGTCCCACCACACTGTACTTGCTGACCCCAGTATTTCTCCCATGGCCCCCACAGCAGGGCCAAGAAGGTGGTGCCCCTCCCTGGAGACCCAATCCAGAAGCTGGGGTCAGACCTTGGTGCAGAGGATTGTCATGGAGCCCTGCCAGGCTCATTTTTCTGTTTTCTCCTCCCCCCACAACGCATCTAGATTACGCCAGAGCATGCCTCCTAACCTGTATTGCCCTACTGTCACCACCAGAGGCAATCAACGAGTGGGACAACATGGAATCCTCCTATGAGAGAGGACAGCAGTCCTCCAGAAGCTCAATCCTCTCTCCCCCTGCCAACCCCCGGCGACCCAGGCTCATTCCCGAACCTGGGTCACCGGTGTGCCGTGAGGTGTAGTGACCAGCACCTCAACCTCCAGTGCCACTGGGTAAGCTTCCACCAGTCAGATTCTAAAAAGTATAATTGGGTAGTCCCCCTGGAGTAAAGCAGTAGGGATGGAGGGGGCTAGAGGAGCTGGGCCTGACTTGGGAGAAAAGACTTTTAGCTACCATCCCTCTTAAAAGAGAACTACAGTCAAATTTTGCAAGAGCATATGTTGTAGAGAGAATGTTTTGATTTATCTGTGTAGTCCTAGTGTATCCTAGTGTAGTGTAATTGAGGATGTAGTATAGCGCAGTGGGTTAAGGCTCTGAGATGCAGATCTGGAGACCTGGGTTTGAATCCCACAGCCATTTAGGTGCATACTGTGTGACCCTGAGCAAGTCACTTAACTTCCTTGTGCTCCCAGGTCACATCTGGAAACAAGCTTTGGCTTAGTGTGCTATTCCTGGTTAAACAATGTTCCCTTTCCCTTATTCTTTCCTTTGTTGTGCAGAGAGAATGTTTTGATTTATCTGTGTAGTCCTAGTGTATTCTTTGTTTACCATTATGAGTTTTTTTTCTAAATTTGCCTGCTAGTTGTGTGGCCCCTAGGAATCTCAATGTTTGAGTATTTTATTGCTCTTCTTTTTTCTGCAATACATCCAGGGCCACTGATTTAGTGCAGCAGCAATCTACCATTTGGAGCCTGATATTCTGGCTGCAACTGAATAACTCTTTCAAAGCCAAACTTTTTGTTTTCTACAGTAGGTATATGTCTAGGTCTAGGTCTAGACAGCAGGAATAAATGTTTTGTCTTTATAGAGTTTCATTTCATTAACTACACACAGGCATTGAAACACACACAAATCACTCAAGGTGACTAATGCTATAATTAGTGAAGAATCTAGCTATTTTCTTATAGAATAGCCCAATAAATTACCCTCAGGTGTTTGCCATCTGTAAATGTAACCATCATTAGTGCCTACTGTATAAGGAGAGTTACTTAAAACCACACCTCTGCTGCTGTAAACTTAACGCAAAACAGATCTTGCTGAATTAATGGTCATGAGTGCATCACTGTCACACGGGACAACAGGGTGCATTATAGGAAAAAGAAGACCAACTGAAAATGCAAAATGGATCCCCGGGCCATAAAACTAGCAGGCAAATTTAGAAAAACTCCTTACAGCAAACAAAAGGAAAGACACACTAGGACTACTGCTACAAATCAAAACACTCTTCACATCATATTTTTCTCAGTTTTGAAAAAAATTGCTGGCTAGAAAACCCCTGAACAAGGATCACTATAAAGACCCAGTCTGACCTTATTGCTGAACATGACAACCTGAAGATTAGTAAAGCTATTGTCCCTATTACAGCATGTCCTAATCTTCCTTTGGTCAAACATTGATCCCAACTTTAAAAGGTGGCATTGTCAAGGTGTTGACATACTTGAGTCAATTTTCTTCACAACGGGGAGCTCGAACAATCAGTCACATTGCAAGCCAAGTTCTAGTTACCCAAGACATGCCACTTTATTGTATACCACTGCTACAGTGACATCAGCACACTGAAACCCCCATAGTAAATCCCCCGCCATGCCTATATCAGCAGTGATGGGGGTTTTACTCCGAGTGACTGTTCAGTGATGGGGGGTAAATATCTAACTCCACTGTCTGTGCAACATGGAGTTAGATATCTATAATCAGGGGATGCGTGGGGCGCTGTAGTGCCAGTCATTAGGGGGGACATATTGGGGTCAGGGGTGTCGACAGGTTCCCGGAAGGGTCAAGGACGTTGGAGAATTTGTTGTTGCACTGGCGTCATGGACCCCCTGTTTATTGTAGATATCTCCAGCTTAGAGGTCACACCTGTAAACATCCTCTGAAGTCTGAGTTTCTCTTCCCTCTAGATTTCATGATGAGCTATCTTTTTAGAAAGGCCTTTTCACCACAGGGAAAATGGCACATTTCAGACCCGGCGAAAGGCAATAGCATCATTTTACCAGATTCATTGGGGTTGCAAAGTCCCATTTCAGCAGAATAATAGGGGTTGCAAAGATCCTCCACTCCCACATTTTTACCAGCAAATGCTTGGAAAACCATGTTTAAGGGTTTGTAGGGGTTGCAATGGACATCATAAGGGTTGCAAATAAATCATGGGGTCTAAATTGAACCCTTGGCTGCCCCTAAATGGTGCCCCTGGTCAGGGTATAGATGACCTAATAGCTTAGTTGAACTGGAACATATACAGTCATGTTGGCATGTGGAGACAGGATTCATGCTCACAGAAACATGATGTGGGTCATTTGTGAGAAATGCGCCACACCACAACCAGTATGGTCTGAATTCAGGTGAAAGATGGTGAGTAGGAATTTTTTGAACATCAGAAATTACCAAACTTTTAACTCAATCTACACAGACCTCTGCTGGACACATTGTGATATCAGGGCCACACATGCACAAATTGCACATATTCTGGACCTGTCCAGTAATTGTACACTACGAAGTCAGGGTTCCTGAGGAAATTAAAACAATATTGAATGTTCTCTTGCCCTTACTGTATATGTAAAATGCAATTCTGGAACAGTCTCCCAGAAGTCTGAACTCCTCAGGCAGCAAATACCTGTTCTGCATTGTGACAGTGGCATACAAAAAGGCTATTACATGATCAGCCTCCTTCCCTTCAGGGCTGGGATAAACAACGTAAGAGAATCTGAGAAGTGGAAAGACTCATAATGAAACTGCATTCCCAAGAAGACCATTTTTAGCAAGAGATGGCACCCATACTTTATCTATAGGGAGGAGGCTGACGGCATCACACTAATAGCCAACCATCTTGTCTCCACTACAAGACTCACATGGGGAGGTTGGTGGTCCTCTGGGAATCCACTCCTCCCCTCTCACATCCTACAGGACTGTATGGTATAAGTGTGTAATTTCCTGCTATTCCTGTAAGAATCAGAGGTGTCATACAACGGAACCCAAGTGTGAAGGAAAAATGAAAGTCAAAAAAGGCAAATACATCATTTTTTTTCCTTGTTAAAAAAGAAAATAATCTGACTTTTCACAAAATGACACACAGTAGTGCTGTACCTTTGCATATGGTTTAATAAGGTACCATAGGCTCTTACCCTATCATTCACTTTGCAGTTACTTTTCCTGCTTTTCAGATAAAGAAAGTACCATCCAATAAAGAATAAGAGAGGGCAACTGCCTGTCTTAAACTGGAGGAGAATCTCACAACTCCTAGCAAAAAGGTGTGCATGCCGTGTAATAAGAACTTGGAACCTGCATGCTGCATGTCATAAGGGTGGTAATGTGCACTCCCTATAGTAATATGCATTTTTTTATTTATGTTTATTCATTTTCTTCTGAACATACATTTTAATACTTGATTCAAGGTATGGGATGCAGTACAAAGGAAATATTATGATAGGTAACACTTATGCAGTCTTTCAGTGTCACAACGCTGTGGGAGGTTATGAAAATGTCCCAGGAAATGTCCCAAATAAGGTAGCAAAGAGCCACTGCAGCAGGACCATGGACAACCAAATGAAATGTGCATACAGTAAGTTCAAGAGAATCCCTTCTAGGTAGAAGGGCCGGTGTCAAGAACTTAGCCCTGGAGTACATGTAAAAATGAACAAACCCAAGAATAAACCACTCTCATAGGTTATAAACACAACCTGGAACTGCTCCCATGTATCCCAGTCAAGCAAAAAGACAAAACTTGTATTATGCAAAACTGTAATAAAACTAGCATTAAGCAAAAAGGAAACTGTAAAACACTGACGTGGAACCTTTGTAAATGAGCCGCCTTGTGTTCAAAGGTATTGTAGTCTGAGATTGAATAAACAAAACTAACATAGAATTTGTCGGTAGATAAGGACCGCTTGGCCCACTGAGTCTGCCCATTACCCTACCTAATGGATAAGCTGCAGATCCTAGTTAACCAGCAGCCTACTTCTTTCTACCCCAACCCCCTAGAATTGCCTCATGGTTGTCCCATGCATGCTTGAATTCAACCACTGTTTTTGACCCCACAACTTCCTCGAAGGCCGTTCCATGCATCCACAACCTCTCTGTGAAAAAATACTTCCTTACATTACCTCTGAGCCGCCCCCCCATCTTCAAACGTAGAAACATAGAATTTGACGGCAAATAAGGACCGTTTGGCCCACCCAGTCTTCCCATTACCCTATCTAATGGATAAGCTGCAGATCCTAGTTAACCAGCAGCCTACTTCTTTCTACCCCAACCCCCAGAATTGCCTCATGGTTGTCCCATGCATGCTTGAATTCAACCACTGTTTTTGACCCCACAACCTCCTCTGGAAGGCTGTTCCATACATCCACAACCCTCTCTGTGAAAAAATACTTCCTTACATTACCTCTGAGCCACCCCCCTATCTTCAAATTGTGCCCCTTGTTCTTGCACACCTCTTTTTTTGAAAGATACTACCCTCTTGGACTTTGTTGATTCCCTTGAGGTACTTGAAAGTTTCTATCATGTCGCCCCTCTCCATCCTTTCCTCGAGGCTATACATATTAAGCTCCTTTAGTCTTTCTTCATATGTCTTCCGGTGCAGACCCTGCACCATTTTAGTTGCCCTCCTCTGGACAGCTTCCATCTTGTCTATGTCCTTGCGGAGATTGGGTCTCCAGAACTGCACACAGTACTCCAGATGGGGTCTCACCAGCTGTCTGTACAGAGAGATAACAACTTCCTGTTTTCTACTGGTGATGTCTCTCTCTATGCATACAAGTATCCCCCAGCCCTCCTTACTGCCCTCTCACATTGTTTGCCCACCTTTAAGTCATCTGATATGACTACCCCCAGGTCCCTTTCCATTTTTGTTGTTGTTAGTATCTCACCCCCCATTGTGTACTCTTCCCCTGGGTTTTTGTTTCCCAGGTGCATTACCTTGCACTTCTTAGCATTAAATCTAAGCTGCCATACATTTGACCATTCCTCTAACCTTGCCAAGTCCCTTCTCATCCTTTACACCCCACCTTGTGCATCAACTCTGTTGCAGATCTTTGTGTCATCTGCAAAGAGACATACTTTTCCATCCAGTCCCTCTGCAATGTCACTTACAAAGACATTGAAGAGGACCGGTCCTAGTACTGAACCCTGTGGCACCCCACTAGTAACCCCCCTTTCTAAAAGAACAATTGAGGCGAAACAGTGTAATGCATCATGACTCTTCGCAGCAGCTTAACAGTGTGGACAGTAAACAACAGTGACTGCCCTTAAATGCTATACAATTCAAGTTACCCTACAGTGAACACAGTGAACATTTAAGAGAAAGTCAGTATGTGTTCAATGAGCAAAACATCTTCAAAACACAGAGATAAGTGGAGTAAAGAGTCACACAATGCAGAGCTCAGGTCTCAGAAGTTCTCTCCTCTGGGTCGTAATCAGGAGGGTTGGAAACAAAATCAGTGCAAATGGCCTCCAGCTTATGACCCACATCTGCAGGATCATTGTAGAGAAACACTTTTCCTGCTTAAACAATCTTGAGATGACCTGGGAGCTGCAGGGCTTGATTAATGCAGAGTTCATGGAGACCAGCACGGATAGCATCAAATCCATGATGTTGCATCCGTGTTACATATCTAAGATCCGAGAAAGAGTGTAAAGTTGTCCCAACTGCCAAAGACAATGGAGCAGCCTGTTTTACCTTTTGGAGAAACATGTCACAGACATGAACCCCCGAGGTGGAGACCAAGAAGAAACAGGAGAGTTCTGGATTGGCAGTCTTGCTGCGTGTCATAATTCTGTAGCCCCAATAAATCAGGGACCCCACCGACAAGTGAAACAAAGACGAAAGTAAAGTTCGGTGATATACTGCAGTGGCTCTATTCCTTCCAGGCCCTCCGGATCCTCAAGAAATGGAGTTTAGATGCCCATGTCCCATTTTCTAAATAGTCCAGTTTTGTTTGAAGCAATCTATTTTCTTTTACTACTCCATCAACCACTGTGGCAGATTTCTGAACTGTGTCAGTAATGTCTTTATGAGTTGTCTCCAGTGCAATAACTTTAGTTTCTACTCTAGGCGGCTATTAAAAGT
The DNA here is from genome assembly GCA_016271365.2 of Neoceratodus forsteri. Classification (NCBI taxonomy): domain Eukaryota; kingdom Metazoa; phylum Chordata; order Ceratodontiformes; family Ceratodontidae; genus Neoceratodus; species Neoceratodus forsteri. Next base: position 1,478,974,817 of record CM057455.1, read on the forward strand.
GTTCACTTTAGTATCAAGCTTTTGTACTGCTTCAAGATTGGCACAGGCAGTGGCTTCTAATCTCCTGACTGTTCAGTCATCTCCACACTGCTCTTAGCTCCAGTTGAGGTGGTTGCAGGACCTTTGCCCTTCCTCAAATCTTTTAGGGGCTTGTGCTTCATTCTGCCCATGTTGGAAACCACTAAAAAAGAGGTCCGTATCAGCCAGACAGTCTCAGCTACCGAATCAAAGAAATAGTAAATAGACCCAAAAATACAGTTTTAAGCAGTTTTATCGAGTGTTAGCAGGAAGTGGTACAAGGAACATCTTTTCCTGTTGGCTGCATGCCACGTCCCCATATGCATGTTTAAATGCATGTGGACTGCATGCTATTCAAGTTAATTTGGTGCGATGGGAGGGATATCTGGAGAAAGTAATGCATGACTCACACAAACAAACCCATACATGATATTTTCTTTGGTGAGTAACTGAGTCAATTGGTGAACAAGAAATGTAAAATTGAACAAACCATTGTTTCACACTAATGACATACAGTAGTATATGCAGGTGCTGAACATGAATGTTAAGTAAACCCAGATGTTGATATATCAATATATGTGTCACAACCCCACTCAGCAGGTCAAGCCCTCTGCTCCCACAGTGCCAACCTCCGAGCACAGTATTGTGAACAGGATAACAGAATGGGGTAACCCTCCTGTCTGTTTTGTGGGTCCGAATCACCTTTGGTCTCAAGTTCTGGAGGGATTCAAACTGTGAACCTTATGCTAGCGTACCCAAATGTACAGGCTCAGATAATTCTGCTCTTTGGGGAATGCCAGATATCTTTCACCTATGGGCACCTAACCAGGTATACAAAATGAACCCTTAAAAACTCTATGAAAGACCTTATATAAATTCTTACCTTTTCCCAGTTTGGCATACCATTAAACTTATGAACAGTGTTGTCAAAATCTTAACTATCCATGCATCACAGACAAAAAGAAAGGACTTGGAAGACACAGGCAGTCTCTTTAAAATAAGAGGTTTTACTTAAAATCAATAAAATATGTAAAATGTAACCACAGAACAATATATCACAAAACATACAATCACTTAAAAGAACAAGGTAAAATACAAAGATAAACTCCTACCACAATACACTTAGACTTGTCTATCTAATGCATACCTTCTTACAGTGCTTTAGTTAGCTGTTGTTTCAAGAGAGTCCAAACAGGAAAGTGTTTAAGTGGAAATACAGAATACAGTTAAACTGTCTCTAAACCTGCCCCTTCCATGATATCACCTAGCTTCTCCCTGTAAAATATAAAAATTAATACACACAGGATGTCCCATCACTCAGGGGGTATATTAAATAAGGTGACATCAGCAAAAACTCATTTCCCCATATGACCCTTTGAGCTTGAGTCTTTCCTTTGATTTAGTGTGTTTTCCTGCCTTTTTCACAGACATCACAGAACTTTTATAACTTTGCAGTTTTCTCTCCTAGCTGCAACATAGTTTTTCAGCACCAGTTGAAATAAACTGCCCTTCCTGAGGATGTCATAAAATGGATATTTTAGTTCCTGGCTTCAAGCAACACAGATCCTAAACAAGGCTATAAAATGTGAGTTCTTGGAAGTTAATCACATGCAGAGATCTGCTGTTTAACATATCCTGTCCTTTGAACTGAAACCTGGGGTGGGGGGGGGGCTCATCCCAGGAGCACAGGATGTCTCATGAGAGACACTCTATAACTGATTTATATATTACAAAATCATCGAGCAATCAGAACCAGCTGTCCAAGTGTCACAATATATAGTATTTGCCTCATATTGAAATGGCAATAAAAATAAAAAGTTGAAAAATAAAGCAGTTGCTGGCAGTTGATGGCCTTTTAGTGTCCTTCCTCCATGAGCAGTGGAGGCTGTGTTTTGTAATAATGAAAATGCTGTTAGGAACTGAGAGATGGCAGGTTCAAATGCTGCTAGAGCCAGACACACTATGTGACCCTGAACAACTCACTTAACTTCACAACACTCCAATCTTCACAGTTTTGGAAATGAGTAGGAGGGATCTACTGAAATTGTGATCTTGCTTCTCAGTTGAACTGTTTTTGTTTATTTGTTTTTGTTCACCAGGTAATCGCTGGCATAAAGATGCCTATTTTCAGGTATGGCCTGGACAAATACATTGTGAAAATGTATTAAAGCAGGTCCCTGTTGGGCTAAAATGTTGTCTCTCAGCTGGGCTATCTAGGTAAATATAGTATAAAAGGCAACAAAGACAATTTCTGGCAGCTGGTGCCCTTTCCTAGTCCTCCATCTGCCCAGGCTGTGTGGTCTGCTGGTTAGAGCACTGTTGGTAACTGAGGGACGGCAGGTTCAGACCTTGTCCTGAGCAAGTCACTTAGCTTCCCTGTGCTGCAGTTCATACAGCTGTGGCAATAGGTACAAGTTGGACCCCAGTGGAAATAAGATGTTGCATCTAGACCCCGGAGCCGCTGTTGATCATTGGAATCATGGGCTGCAATTCAGGGAAGTTGCAATTAGTTGGAACTGCCCTGAGTTGCAGCCGAAACTGAGTGTAGTCACATTTATTTACAGTTCATGACTCCGTTGCAGATTGCTGTAGTTTGCAGCTGCTGCTGCTTGCCTAACTCAGTACCCCCCCCCGAAGCCAGAGACTGAGGTGAGGCCACATAATTTGTGAACCACTGCTGGCCACAGCCCTTACATCCCTCTCCTGAGTCCCAACCAATGCCAAGTGCTGCTGCCACTCAACGCCAGTCCTCCTCCAATAGAATGTAAGAGAGAGGGAGGAGCCAGGAATTTGCGCGGTGCACTGCACATGAGATCGATCATCAGTGATGGGCTGGAGCTTGGGGACACCGAACTGAAGCCAACAGAGGAGTGAGTCTGGGAGGAGTAGGGAGGATGGGTGGGTTGTGCAATGTGCGGGGTCCCTCCCTTCCTGACACAAACAGCAGGAGTCCAGACAGACTGAGTGAAAGTCGGGGCAGCCATAGCAGAGATGTTGAGGTGAGTGGGCCAGCAGGGCCTAAGGAGAAAAAGTGCCTGCCAGCTTCTGAGTGCTGCGGTACATCGATTGAAAAGCCACCATGCCACAGACAGGCCTGCCCTGCACTGAGGTGAGTGACTGACACTGTTAGGGATGGGTGGCACTGCAGGCAGATCTGGGCTGCCGGATTAGGATTTCAGAGGCAGCTGTAGCACTTTCCTTGAACTTTACTCTGGCCCGCCGCCTAACAAAATTGTAATCAATCAGAGGTGCATGCCATGCAGCTCGCACAATATTGATAATAACAACTGATGCTTGGCCAGCTCAGCCCTGGCACCACTTACCCACCATGGCACTGAGTTACAGTTTAAACTTTTGGTCCACTGACAGATCACTGCAGTGCAAGAGGAGATCACAAAGCACCATTTGTAAAGCTCACTTGCTGTGACCTGTGCCTTGTTGCCACTTGGGAGGTGATTTGTATGCCTTGTCTACATATATTCAAATGCATTGAGAAAGTCAAGCTGCAGACTGCACTGGTTGATTTTTTAACAATATAGGTGTTTGGGTAACAAACATAATACTGACTATCTGTTTCATACTCATACTTGTCTCAGATATAATGTTTTAATGTACAGATTGTAGGTACAAGAATATGATCATACATTAAAACCTTTATATCAGAGACAAGTATGAGTATGAAACAGTAGTTTGATAAATGATTGGGAGAGAAGTAAAGAAGAACAGTTAAGGTATGAGCCATTTCCAAAGCATTAATAAACAGCTGGCAGTTGAGAAGGGCTGGGGGCTGAAGCCAGTCATTAATCCTTAATGAAATGCCCTGTGCCAAGGTTGTTTTGTGTTACAAATCTATAGGATGAAGAACTTGTAAAACATGATTTTAACTTTGCTGCTTTATTTTGTTTTTACTTTTGTTCTTGTTTGTACTGCTGTTCTCTTTGCTGTCTTTTCTGAGCCAGTCCTTTCTAAGAGAGCAATGGATGATTGAGGTGCCAAACAGGTTACAGCTTTTGAGAGTGGCACTCTGACTGATGCACTTAAATTTATGGGCACTGATCATGTGGGAGCCAGCCCCAGGGGTGAAATCAATGCAGATATTACACTCCAGTAAGAGTTAGGTGCCCTCTAGCCCTCTGATTTAAAATGATGCATGCCATGAAATATATTCTCCCTTTCCTGTAATTGTTTGCATACTTGCCCTCTTTGGCTATGCTCTGCTGTTTTAAAATGTGCCAGAGGCTTTATTCTGAGTTGACTTTTGAATTGGCTTAGGAAAATATTGACTGTTGCTTCATGATTTTCATGGCTTTTTCTTTTAATTTTCACACCAGGAATTGGATAGAAGGTGGAGTTGACCTAGTTGTAGGTTTCCCTTAAATGGTGTCAGCAACTTTCTAAGGCATACTATTTCCTGAGAATTATTTATGCTTGTAAAAGTTCCAAGAACAAGTTGGGAGTACGTGTGTGTGGTGGGGGGGGGCAGGAGTGGGTCATCGGTGCCCACTAAGGGTACAGACTCTCTAGCAGACTCGATAGACCGTGTGGCCTACTCTGCTGGCATTCTATTATGTTAGTATGTTAATTATTTTCAGAAAATATCTAGTTTTAAACAGTTGCTCCTTTTTCCTTCAATGAATGAACAGACTTCCATGATATCTAAATAGAAAGTTAGTATCAAATCCATGGACATTTCTTGGCCAGTGTCTATTGAACAGTATTTATTAGAATTGCGGAGTTCCCCTCCATGGGCAGCTCTTTTAATAACCTGAACTGGACTATCTAGTCAGGCCTGTTGCAAAGAAAATAAAAGAGCATTCTATAGAGAGACTTGATGAGAAACCGTTAAATAATTATTAAATTACTCATAATTACAGTGTGGGGATGTGCCCTGCCTAGTTATGTTGCTATAATCTTTTTAGGATAATGAGCTTTCATAACAATGATTGTACCTTTGAGACTGCAGATGGATGTTATACAGAGATTAATGCCTGTGCAGGTGTGTGTTATGGGGATTTTCCACACACCTAAGGTGTGTGAAAAACCCTCATAAGACAAACTTTGCATAGGTACAGTTGATATACAGTTATTCTTAGAGTGCTGATGTGTGGTTGAAACTAAAATCTCTTTTTAATATTTCATATGTTTAAATGGCATAATGGGAAGGACATTGACGGGGGGGTGCAGGGTAAAGGCTTGGTTGGGGCAGGCATATATTGCCTTTCATTGATTGGATTGGCCATTATCCTTGCAGACCACATTGGTCAAGATGGCACTACATACACCTCCAGGTACTTGTCAGTCAGTCCACTCCACCTCACCCCAGAAAGCAGTTGGCAGCTTTCCCACCATAGCAGACACAGTGCAGTTGACTTGGCTGTGCTAAATGTAAATATTCAGTAAGGCCTAGCAGCAGCAACCACAGCAGGACCAGGTCAAGCATCAACTGTAGTCGGTCATCGTGTCATAGTGCCAGGCGCAGCCTGGGTCTGTGTCATCGACGGGTGGTGGTAACGGTGTGGCCTGCCTTGCCCTTGCGTGGTGGGAGACCAGATGGAGTATGAAGGAGCCATCCTAGGCTGTGGCACAGCATGCATCTCAGTTATTGTGGAGAGAGTGAGTTCACTTTATTCTGTCTGGTAGAAGGAAGTTCAGAGGAGAATCGGTCTGGATAAGGATTCTGAACTGGAAAACTAGTAAACTATAAAAGTGCTGCAGTGCATTTTTTTAACAGGTTAGAATCGCAGGCAGAGAAGAAGGAAAAACAATGTTTGTACTATACTGTGTAGTGCATGAGAGGGAGCTCAGGCACCTCATCTGTGGCTGTGGCAAAAATATTAAAACATCAGTCTACCCCATCCCCTATTTAGTCAAGACAGTGCATGAGCATCCCACTTTGAGTCTCCTAGTCCTCTCCCTGACAGTCTCCCCTTGGCATATTTTTTCAGATTCCATAGAAATGAAATAAAATGAGAGCTCCTTTACTGCTGACCCAGGTTTACATCAGTGGTAGAAACAGAACAGAACTGTTGTTATTGTGAATTGATTTTGAACACTCTTCTTGTAGTAAAAGTGCTTAAGGCACATGGCACAAGTGTTGTTTTCCTTTTTCTGTTGGTGTCCGAGTCTCCCATCGGCTCATCCTGGTCTACTTCCTCTTCAGTCATGTTGTGTACCACGCTGCTGAAAAAAAAAAAAAAGACATATACCTGGGTGGCAAAACTACAACAGATTTTTTCCCTTTAGCACACACAGTCAGTCTGTTCATATCCTGGATGGACTCTCACGGGGGGAGGTCGATCTTAACATAGTTTTACTAGCCCAAACCCTAGTGCAAATTAAGCAGGGCTAGTGCAGTTACATAGAAACTGTTTGCAGATAGGGACCACTAGCCGCTAGGCCCATCTCAACTGCCTGTAGGCCCTATACGTTGTATGTGGCCACTGACCCTATGTGATTAATGTCTTCATCACTCCCTCCCTTTCAAGATTCCCTTGTGCCTGTCCCAGGCATGCTTAAACCCCTCCACTGTGCTTGCCCCATGACCTTCTCTGGCAGACTATTCCAAGTATCAACTACACTTTCTGTGTAGAAAACTTTCTCATGTTACCTCTTAATCTACCCCTCCAGTTTTATATTGTGCCTCTTCTTCTAGTACTTTTCCTACATTAGAAAAGGTCTCCCACCTGTACCTTGTTAATGCCCTTGAGGTACTGGAAAGTTTCAGTCATGTCCCATTGCTGTCTCCTGTCCTCCAGTGAATACATATTGAGGTCCCTTAGTCTCTCCTCATATGTTTCATGGTGCAAGCCCTGAACCACCTTTTGTTGCCTTTCTCTGGATAGTCTCCACCTTGTTTATATCCTTGCACAGGTGTTGCCTCCAAAACTTCACGCAGTACTCAGGTGAGGCCTTACCAATGTTTTATACAATGGCATCACCACCCCACCTCCTGCTATTGATACCACTGCCTATGCAACCTAGCATGCCACTGGCCCTCCCGCTCCTTTGTGCACTGCTTTGATACCTTAAGGTTATCAGAGATGATAACCCTTAGGTCCCTTTCCTCCTTGGTGACAGTCAGCTCCCCCCCCAACCTGTAGCTCTCCCCAGGGTTCCCTCTATCCAAGTGCATTATTTTGCACTTTTTTTCATTGAACCTCAGTTGCTAACTTCAGTTAACTCTACTTGTCTGGCTTGACTACTGCATGTTTTCATGGCTGTTAATGAAGTTAAAAAAAGTCTCTGTTTAGCAGGTTTTTGTCCCCATGCATGTCTGTCTGACAATTTGTCCCATATTAAGACCAGTGCCCCTCATTTCTCTACATTTTGAGTGCTTGTATCCAACATTTCAGGGACTAAATGCTAAGTGGTGTACAGGGTCTGCCCTGCAGGTGGTGGGTTTTATCGCAGCCTCACCATAACTTTCCTTTCTCATCCAAATCTCTTAGCTCTGTTCTTTCCCCGGACACCACAGCAGGCCAGACTCTGAAATGACCATCCACAGATCCATAGCTGCCATTGCTTGAAAGTGTACAGGGTCCCCAGTCTTCTAAATGGACCAAGCCAACCAACACTGGTAGCTGTGGATACTGTGGAGAGGCTGGGACAGGTATAGGTGGAGGGTGCATCTAAATGGAGTCAACATTGGGGGGGCCACCAAGTCAGGGGAAGGGGGAGTGGGACCTCGGGAGAAAGGGGGCAGAAAACAGTGCCCTAAACAGGCACTGATCCCTGAGCAGACTCGATAGCCCATAGGGCCGACTCTGCTGGTTTTCTTAGTATGTTAATACCATCCATACAGTTCCACCCTACATTCCTACCCTTATCCCACTCAGCTAAATAAAGCTTTAGATCATGTCTGGTCCCCCCCAAAAAACCTTAATAAAATGCATAGTTTTAAAGGTTAAAATAGACATTCCTGGGGTGCATAGATCATCCTATATAGAAACAGAGGTAGATAGTGTCATGCCTATGCACTGTATGTGATGGCACTGCAGCTTTTTGTTTAGCAGATGAGGCAGGAAGGAATAGGGAAACATGGTAAATGTGCAATAATCAGAGTATTTATTGGCTTGAATTGTTTCCTGTATAAGTGATCAAAATTTGTCGTTATAATTGTGGGCTACTGCAATTTTGAATCACCTTGTCCTGCTTGCAAGTGCAAAAAAAGTTTAAGGTTGACCCCTGTGAGTGGTTGTGATGTGTGTACAAAATCGGATGTAAACCAAAGTGTGACTTATTAAGCAATGAGGCATGAGTACGGATTAACTGTCTGTTAATTACCCACTAGTGGTGTAATGTGGCACGAGATATGAAGTTAAAAAAGTGACAAACTACTACATAATAAAATGCAACGATGGTGAAAGTTGAAAAAAATCAGTTGGATTTTCTTTAGTTAGTTGAAGTCACAAATTTCAAACTAGTTGAACAAAATTTGTCATAATGTGTGGTAAGTCAGTCATAATTGGGTTTTCAACTGACTCCGGGGTCTAGTTGCAGCTCAGCTGGACTGTCATGGTTAAATGCATTTTGTAGCATGGGGATGAGAAAGGGCTGTGCAGGAGTGGTCAACTTGCATCAGCAGACCATACATTAATCCTCAATTAATGTATGGTTGTGTATGCCAACATTGTCTTCCGCCTCTCAGAAGAACCTCTTACAGATGCAATAGTACCGTTCTTGTTTGACAGCCATCTGTTGGCTGGCCGTGAATTGCAGGCTAAGACTGTTTTAACCACTATACCATTCTTGTTTGACAGCCATCTGCTGGCCGGCTGTGAATTGCAGGCTAAGACTGTTAGCATATAGTGGTTAAAACAGTCTTAGCCTGCAATTCTCCCCGCCAACAGATGGCTGCCGTCAAACAAGACCAGATATGCTTAAGTGAGATTTCGATAGTTTCTACAATTGGTTTTGAGTCTTTAGAAACAGGGTGCTATGGCATATAGGTACTTTTAAGCAGCTTGGTGAGCGTGTATTAATTGCTTTTAGAAAACTGACTTTTTATTTCCTGGCATCTGATTGGCTAGTAACCTTGCCGGGGTCGTTAACTTTCAATAGATGCCCAGGAAATAAAAAGTACCAGTCCCAGCACCCTCCACCCACTAAAATATCCAAGTGCCCACCCTAATTTCCAATTGGCTAAAACCCCTCATTTGAATTTGAAATAGCCACCAATGTTTTTGTCTCGCTTAGCGAGATATACTGTCCCTCCCCCTCCCCAAAGCGCCATAGTTTGATTCCTGCTGTGTTTATGTAAAAAAATAAAGAACACAATTAACTATTAATTTTTATACTCTGGAGAAGAGAGACGATTCTTCATTCCTCACAGCCAACCATTTCAAAAGCAAGCACTTTCATGACCCCACTCTCACGCTGTCTCAATCTCTGCCCTTGTAAAAACCATTCATCCAGCTGTCCCCTAGCCATTCTGGCAGATAGATTTTTCTACTTTCCATCCTAACTACAGGCTGGTAATGCTTTAATGGGACAAACCTACTTTCATCCCTCACTTCCCCAAAAGCCGACATGTAGTAAAATGTGTAAGCCAGCAGCACATCTGTAGCAACTCAGACTCCTAAACACAGATTGGCTTTGTGGAAGCAGTTAAACCCATAGCACGCTGCAAGCATTTTGTTTATTCTCCCCTATGAAATGTGTCTCAAAACATCCATCCTCCCCATGTTATGGCAGCCACACAGTGTCAACAGTCACTTGAAAGAGCAGAGAGGTACACAAGGAAATGGTTCCCATCACTTCAGGTTTGTTTTGTCTGCCTACTGATGCCTTTCAGTTTTAATGCCTGGAAAAAAGACTCAAGAGGATTCCCTGTCTCATCATGCTGCTGCCTGATGGGGACGAGATGTGCACATGTAAATGGCTACCTCACTTCCATTTTTTTTTTGGCGAGGAGCTTGCCTCTTCTCTCGGATGTCTCTCTCTCTCTCACTCAGACATGAGGGCTCAGAACTGTGCAGCCTGCACTTTATGAGAGACTGCAGTTTCTAAATCCCAGCAAATGTTATGCCGCTCATACTGGTACTATAACCAGCTACAATATGTGTGTGTGTGTGTGTGTGTCTGTATATGTGGTGGGGGTGGGGTTACCATGACAGTGAGCTCCCTAGTCCTCAGAACTCCCTAGTAAAAAAAAAAGCTGCATTCTAATACTGGCAGAGGAACTATTTTGTTACTAAATAAACAACTTTTAGCATTTAAAGAATCATGTTGTATTTTTTTTTTAAGCATACACAGATGCCCATTTTCTAAGTGCAATAATACCCTCCAGGGTGGGCGGTGTGGGCAATACCTGTCCTTCCAGGGGCTATAAGGCCTTCTGCCTGCAGCGGCGGGCCTCATTACACCCCTGGGCAGTCCAGTATTGCCCAATACTGCCCACTCTGTCGGGTATTATTGCTTACTCAGGAGGTACCAGAAGTTTCACATAAACATATGCATTCCCCATAATGCACAGCAGGCAAATTCCCAAACATCAAACATAGCAGAAAAAGGCGATGATTCCACAGTTTATAAAACTAAGTCAGCCAAAATGAGCACATATTCTGAAATGTTGATCACATCTGCATGTAATCAGTAATTGTTCACCATTGCACTCCAATATAAACTAGCATTTGTCAATGCTGAATGTTTTCTTTGTTGGTATTAGCATTGGAAATGCAGAAGTTAGACAGATGCAGAATAGGAATGGCAGTGAAACATTGAACTTCACGCCAAGTTCACCTCCACTCTGTAGAGACAGACAGGCATTGGGGGTATGCATTTGGGTTGTCACCCATGACGTTCATGCCATTTCACCTCACCCTATCCTGCAGATACTGGCACATGTTGAGATGTGCCTTGGAGTGTTTGGCTTTACAGTCACCACATTCCAGAAGGACATATGCTGAAATGGGTGCAGTACAGGAGAATGGTGTGAACTCTGTGGCCGAAGATTCCAAGGCACACCTAGATATCTGTCACTGGCTGGGGGGTGGGATGGCATGAGCATTACAGTCAGCAATCCAAAGACACATCCTGATGCCTGTCAGTCTGTACAGGGTGGGACGTTATGGTTAAAACCCTAACGCCCTGGGCGTTTGTTGGTATTTGCACTACAAATTTTCAACATGGCCTTTTGTGACTCCACCTCATGAAAGCATTTGGAACCTCTTCTCATGAAAGCGGCAATGTGATTTTGTTAATGTGTCCTGAACTTTGAGTTCCCAGCGACCTTGCCATTCTGTGCTAGATGTACGAAAACACAGATCGGGCAGGATGTGAAGAATGACAGCTGTACCATTCATAGGGGGTGTGAAGAGATGGCAATGTTGAAAATCTGTAGTGAAAATATTAAAAACGCCACACCTCAGAGCATACATGGAAACCAAGTATACATACCAAGCAACACAGTCATTTAGTGGAATTATTTCACCAAATTTTCAACATAGGTATTTTGTGACCTCTGCTCATGAACACTGTCACTGTAATTTTCTTACTGTGTCCTGAACATTGATTTCCCACAGCAACCACTCTATTCTGCGCCAGATGTATAAAAGCATATTTCGGCCAGGATGTGAAAAATGACAGCTGTACTGTTCAAAAGGAGGTCTGAAAAAATGCTGACGTTGAACATCTGAAGTGAAAATACTACAAATTTGCAAAGTTATGAGGATGCGTGGAAACTGCACAATGCATGCTTGTAACACAATCATTTTATGGACGTTTGCCACCAAATTTTCAACATTGGCATTTTAAGACCTCTGCTCACGAACAGTGTCACTGTGATTTTCCTAATCTGTCCCAAACACTGATTTCCCACAGTAACCACGCTATTCTGCGCTGGAAATGTGAAAACACATTTCCTCCAGGATGTGAAAAATGACAGCTGTACTGTTTATAAGGAAGTGTGGAAAAATGGCAATACTGAAAATCTGGAGGAAAATATTATCAATTCATGAAGTTACCAGTGTGCATGCAAACTGTGCAATGCACGCCATGAAACAGTCATTTTCAGATTTATTTCACCAAATTTGCAACATAGGCTTTTGAGAGCTCACTTCATGAACAGTGGCACTGTCATTGTTAATCGGTCCCGAAGGTGATTCTGCGCAGTGACCGCAAAATCACCTTCGGACTGAATAATGCCATGACAGTGACTAAATTCATGAGGATCAGTCCCAACAACACCATGTTGAAAATTTGGTGCCAAAAAGTCCAAAAATGGCTGAGATATCCACATAAGTTGGAAAACCCTATTTATGCCATTATACAGCTTACTGGCATTTCTTCAGTTTGGCGGTCAGGTTTGAAGAGTGCAGACGTGTTCCTGGTCCACCAGAGATCATCACGCCGGGCTCTGGAGGCAAGAATGAGGTGAGGAAGGTGTGGGAGGTGGGGTGCACAGAGAATGTGTGCGAGTTGGGGGAGGTGCAGGAGACCCGCGAGGATACGTTTTCTTTGTTCAGGGACACAGCATAAATAAAAGCCATCACAGGAAGGTTTTATTTTTTGCAGGCTTGCTACGTGCACACTGGGGGTGGGCTCCCAGTGTAGCACCTGCATTTTGGGGGTGGGGTGGACTGAGGCTGATGGGGATTGGGCACCCCCTTTGGCACACAACAAATGGAGGGGGCATTATGCAGTCGGGGAATGGGCTCCCCTGTCGGCAAATGACCTAGGCCGGGGGCATGCCAACAGGGGGATTGGGCACCCTAGTCAGTTGGCTTTCATGGGGCTCTGAGCCATGTTTAGGGAAATGTTACACCAGGCAAGATACCGCCCTGCAATGATGGGTCGCTCCCTTATTGCAGTGGAATGGCTGATGCTGCAATGACGAGGCAGCCCCTAATTGCAGCGGCCAAATTGTTTCAAGTTGGTGGCACTTCTGCAGGCCCAGTGTCATCAGGACTCTGGGCCTACATTGGGTGAACAGTGCCAAGCCCACAAATGCAGTGCTGGCGTTGGCTGACAGTGCTGCACCTCCACAACCTGCTTCTCTCCTAAGCTGCCACATAATGTTCCTTGCGCATGCGCGCAAGCAAACATAAAAATGTCAGCTTGTTCAGCATATAGTTTCTCCAGTCAGGTGCAACCCCCTTTCTCTTCCCCCTTGTAGGAACCTTAATATCTTCCCAGAACCTTTGTCATTTTGCACTTTTAAATTAGCTTTACACAAATGTAACATGGGGAAGAGAAACATATAAAAAGAGTGCTGAACCATTTCTCTTCCCCAGTTACAAGTGAATTAATCCACTCCAGAGCGTGGGTCTACTGGGGATTAATGTATGGCTGGGTGGTTGGAACCACTTGGCCTTCAGCTTTGTGGTCCAACCTCCCTCAGCCATACATTAATCTCCAGTAGACCGACACTCTGTCATGGGTTAATCCTTACATAAATGTGTAAATTCAAGACTCCACTGACAAGGAATTGTTACATCTCACCTGGGCTGTCACGGGAAACCAATCGTAAAACCAAAAAATGGATTAGCAGGAGGAGGAGCCAGAATTTTCCACTCATACTAATCTACCACATGCTTCATCAGAGGCAAAGTATTTTTGTAAATTGGGTACAACAATTTCACTAATGAAACTTGTTTATACACATACCTGCATTAATTCAGGACCCTGCCATAGATCACTCCCTTGGTTTAATAAGTAAACTGCTTTTTTATTCTATTTATGCTATGCCCCCCCTTCTAGCTCTAGCTCCTAGGATCCCCCATTGCCACTTACCTTGGTGTGTCCTAGGGCTGTCATAGTGCCATGGATAGTGCCCCCTCCAGATGGGTTTGAGGGTAGTGGCACCCCTCAACAGGATTCCTTGTGCTGGTCAAGGGGGGGGGGGCTGGATATACTGGGGCTGCTACCTCTGAATGCTAGGGGCCAGTTATTTTTCTGTTTTCTCCCTCCTCATCCCGAGTTGGTGCATGGAGAGATGTCAGGATGTGCCAAATGTGTCTGCACATTGACATTCACCTCCTCCTCCTCCTTCCTGTCTGTCCCTCCAGCTGCAGTACCACTTGTGGTCACCCAGGTGGCAGTGTTGTAGCAGAGGAGACAACCCTCCTTCCCCCACAGGAGGAGGGTGTCCACTGGGATGACCAATCCTTCTTCTCCGGTCAGCCCCCTGACTACCCTAGATCACTCCCCTTCTCAGGTTGCCGGTGTTGCAAGTGGTAGCAGTACTGCTGCACAGGTTGACCAGCAACTGATTCATTTCTAAATGACTGTTTTGTAGTTTTCCACAACAACCATTTGCTACCATTCATCTGTCACTCAGAGTGTTGAGTTAGCAACTACCCTTGGTCATTATTGTAGATCTATCCTAAGTAAGTAACCTGTAGAATAAATAAAAATAGAACAAGGAACCACGAATGTCACTGCCTTTTTACTATGTAAATATGCAGTACTCTCCAGAACTGACACTGCTGTTTATTCTGATACAGTATATGCTGTCAATTTTCTCATCTTCCTATTATGCATGGAATTCACCAGAAGATAGATGTAGTCATACACTTCCTTGAGAACAAAGGGCAGACCGGTTTATTATGTGTAGTCACATTTACTAATATATTTATGCCTCTGTGATATGGTGGCCTCCGATCCATCAACTGTGTGGCAACAAAATAAAACCAATCTCACTTTGAAGTCTGCTAATCAACAGCAGCTTCTTGCATGTAGCTGACTGCAATACCATTTTTTCTGTCCTCCTCGCCAGCAAGTGGCCATAGCAATAATCACCCCTGATCATATGTGACAGTTGTACATCACATTCTGACATTAGCTTTTAGCAATCTGATTTTTATAGCTACCAGCACATTCAGTGAAATACCAGGCTGTCACCGCAGTCAGACAGCCCTTAATATCTTTCTAGTTTTGAAAAGGGCTTCAGCCTCTGAGCAATACTTTATTACAGTCCCAGCAAAGCATTTCATCACGCCTTCTTCTCCCTCCCTGTCCTCCATCATGGAAATCTTCCGAGCTGGCAGCTTTACTGTACACTGTCATTAATCTTCACTAGGCTATAAGAGCCCCGTGATGGATGATTTATCGCAATTACCATTTCTGTGGGACCCAGGCGAATAGTGTTCAGCTGTATTTACTAGCGAGGGTTCCATTCTTGAGCAGCCTTGTAGTGTAAACACTTCTGTTCAGTTTGTTGCATTCTGTTTAGGTGCTTAGTTATTTGGCTAAATGTCATTTAAAAAGGATTGTATTAATAGCCATACTGTCACCTGTGTGGCATTTCTGCATGGTTAATAGTTGGCCAATCTGGAGTTAGCCTAATAATATCATAAACCTCCATTCCAAACTCATTTTAATATGCAGTATGTATAAAGCATGTGTGTCTTATTATTTTTATAGTGCTTTTTGTTTAATTTATTGTTTATCCTCCAGCAGAGGTGTGATCCCATCTCCTGGGTTGGGCCCATTCCCATCCCTCTGTGTCTCTGGCACTTGCCCCTCTCCTTTCAGCTCTGCCATGCTACAGTCTCCTACCTTTGGGGTGAGGAGGAACAGAAGCTCGATAACCCTGGGTGGAAAAGGCAGACAAAGTCAGAAACAGAGCATGTCCAGAATCATCCTTCCCAGTAAAAGCTATTTTCTGTGTTTAGTCCCACTCCCTCAGGGCATTGGCTAGTTAGGGGCTCCAATCATGAGCACATTAGTGTGTTACATTGACACCAGCCAGCATCCCCCTCCCCACATACTTCTCCACCTCTTACCTTACAAAGCAGGGACAAGGCTTAAACAAAATAAGGGCAAATGACCAAAATCAGAGACACATCTGAAAAACTGATAACGTCAGCTCAACAAGTTTACTACAATGTGTGGCCTAATATAGAAAGCATTTTCTGATAGAAATCCAGACTCTAACCCTAATGTTTGCCATAATTTTGTGCTTCAGACCCCTACTTTTTTTGTGACAGAAACTACAGTTTTAAGAGGGACAGAGGACATTTCTGAGGCGAAATCAGGGACAGTTGAGAGGTATGCCCCCCCATCTCTTGTTGCACTAATACATGTGACCACTCAAGTGGCAGTGTTGGAGCAGGGATCGTGTCCAACCCCCCACCCAAGGAGAAGAGCATCCTATAGGATTCTCAATCATTCTTCATCTGGCTGACCCTGATGACTTGAGCTCATTCCTGAATTCAAAATGCTAGTGTCACAAATGGTAGCCCTACCGTTGCACAGACAAGCTAGCTGCTACTGCTTTATCCCCATTTGTTATAAACTAGGGCCTGTACTATAAAACAAAATAATATAGATCTATGTAATGCCATAGACTGTTTTGGGTTTGCTATGTTCAGAATTACTAACAACCAGACTTCATTTTAACAATGATTAATGAGACACTCTTCCCTCTTTTTCTTGGGTCAGAGACAGTTGGAAATTAGTGATACATTCTGTCTAATTTAAAGCCCGACTATGCAGGCCCACTACCAGCAGGGGTTCTTCGGGTGCAAATGAATTGTCCTTTATGGGCCAAAACATAGCTTTTTTTAATTTTCTACATAGCTGCTTTAACCCTTTATCCCTCTTTGGGGCCAACATGCTCAGTTTCTGCCTTATGACTTGTTCTGGCCTGACTGGTTCCGTGGCCTCAGCAGCCACATATTGTACACAGTTCTCACTGTCAGTGTTAGTGTTATGTCTTATTTCTCTGCACTTTTTAAATGCATGTGGGGCACCATTATAAATGAGCTATGGCTCAACTGGTCTTGAACATCGCCCCATTTCTATATGTTAATACTGCGTTGGGGGCCGGCCCACCAGCACAGTGGTAGCATTGCTGCTCACAATACTGGTGACTCTGATATGCGAGCTGACTCAGATCATAACGGGAAGGAGGACTGTGCATCCTAGGACAGCTCTCCTCCTTTGAGGGAGGACATGCTCTCTGCCGCAAGATCCCCCCCCCCCAGTGGTGGCTAGAGGGAGCTCTCAATTGGGCTATCCAAAGGGCGAGGGATGCCATCAGATGTTAGTATGACCGCACATCGATGTGTGCATGTGAATGTCACTGCATGATGGAATCTCTTGGAGAGAAAACCGTGAGGGTCTCAATTGAGTTCTATTACTTATGCAGACATTATTATCACCACCAACACCAAGTCAAGGATGTTAAAATATGTTAAGTCAAGGGTGGGTAGAGTGGGGTCAAATGTGGTTGCTCAGTGGTCCACTGTATGTGGAAAAAATAAGCCTGTCCCTGCATTAAAATGGGTTGCCCCTGAGTATTGTTGGTCTTTACTGTTGAACATCATGGAACTATAAGGACTAAGGGCATTGACATTTCTTATGCTATGTCTGCTTTCTGTATGATGTTAGGGTGTCAAGCATTTTCTATGGGGATAGAAACATGTGAAACATCATGTTAACTAGGATATCAAAGGACTGCCATTCAAGTCATTATGTTTCTATGCTAGACACAGGCACCAGGTGTAAATACATACTGCCAGCTGGGAGGCATCTGTGAGAGAGTTGGGTCTCAAAATGCTATTGCTTCCACATCAATACAGAAGGGTAAGCTTTGGAAATGGGAGAAGTAATATTTTAAAATCAACTTGATTGGGATGGAGTTGTCACATGGGTCATTGATCATCAGGACAAAAGCAACAAAAGCTGTTTGCAAAAACTGAGGAATTGACATTATTGATGACTTGGTGATGGAAATTAAGAGGGTGGGCTCTGAGCTCAGGGGTTAAATTAAAAGCCTGACTCATTTTCAAGAAAAAATGGAGAAAGACCCCTGCTATGCAAAATATACCCCCTATATAACATATGAACACAAAACGAAGAATAAAAATAAACATTTGATGGGGGATGTTCCCAGACCATCACAAGAGATGTTTCTTTCCAAAGGTGTTGGTCCCCCCATGAATTGTTTTCCATTTCCATCACTGCTGATTCTCTCTAACCACAGGTCAGGTATAATAAGGGCCCCTAGTTCTCCATGGCGTTAAGTCCTGATTTCTGCTGCACGGCTTCTAGGCTTTCTGCAGCAGTATTTGCACATTACTGTGACATGAATTGTCCATTTTTGTGGCAGAATTCAGTCCTGCATTTGCTAAAATACAATGTGATGTCTTGAATTAAATCACATGTTGAGCATAGAAGAGGGTCTTCAGGATAAACAAGAAGGGGAAGGGAGCCAGGCACTATGGAAAAATTGTATATTGAAGTGTCAAGTCACTAAGCATAATGAATTCTGTAGCATTATATATATTCTGCAGAATGCTATGTGTTTTGTAGATAATTCCACAGCCATAGAAATGCAGAATTCTAGAAACCTTTGGAATACTGGGAGCAGATACAGTCTCCACCCATCTGAAGGCTCTACCAGTAGTTCAACAGTCATGCTCATTTTAGTCAATGCTTTTCGTAAAACAATAGCTATTAGTTGTGCTAGTGTGTATATATGGCAATTTTTCGATGTTGACTTCTGTTCAACTAGAAACTGAAATAAATCCACCATACTAATTTTCTTGTATCCTGAACCAAATACAGCCCTCTGGCAGTGGAAATCAATGCCTCCCAAAAGCCAAGCTACTCGGTCCTTAGTTTTATTGTTTGATTTTGTTGTATACCCCTTGATATCTTGTAATGACACCAGAGTACATCCCTTTGATCTTATTTTTCTTAACATGCATTTTTGATCTTTGATCTCCCATACACGTACTGAATCCAGTTACCTACAATGACCCCAGCATGGGATCCTTTGTTTGGTTCAGGTCTCTCCCTTCCCTTTACAACAACTGCTTCACTAATCAATGAAAAGAAGGCCCACTTCTTTATTTACATGGTGAATGAAAGCTCCATACCTGCTGATTGATATCTGGGGTTTAAATCCTGTCCCTGCTATTAGTGATGGTATCTGTTAGCAACACTGTGCACTAAAGTGTTTCAAGTTGTATATTTTAACTCTTTAACACCCTCATTCCTACCTAGGCTTATTTATGGTTTCACCATGATCAAGTTCTAGGTAATACTTACATGTCCAAATATTTAATATTAGTTTTATGGCTTGTTACAAGTATATTCCATGCATTCCATACATTACTGCATCTTATAACAAATTCTATGTTTGAAAAGTGCACTAGAATGTATTAGTAGCAGTAGCAGCAGTAGCAGTAAAATATGTTTATTGTTAAGGGTACACCAGTTGAGTGGGACTCATTTTTAATGATTTCCACATTGCAGAAATAACACTAAAAATGCAGTTCAAAATGTCATATGTAAAAACTGATACATACCAAAGTTATTAAAAAAACACAAATAATGTTAATTGTGCATACAAACAGCAAATACAACATAATAAACCATAAACCTTTAAGGAGATGGACAATTAGAGCAGTGTGGAGGGAATGTATTTAAACACCATTGTTTTAACTTAGATAAGTTTATTTAACAGCCTTAGATGAGAAGGGAGGGTTTTCTAAACAGAGGACCATCCAAAGAAGAGGCATTATTCCCTGTCAGTCTGCTTACTGAGCTAGGTTGGTATAAATAGTGCATCAGTCAATGAGCAAAGTCCTGGTCTGATGCAATATTTCTAGTTGTACCATGATTAACTAAATACAGGGGAACAATGCTCAAAGCACATTTTGGCAAGAGTTGAGCCTTTATATCTTTGATGAACAAAAAAGTTTAAAACCTGTGAGCATATCTGAACATGAATCCATTGGTTTCTCATAAAATTAATATTGTTCTGAATTAAAAAAAATAATTAGAACAAGATAATGCTAATTTCTAATATTTCATTTACTATATTAGGACTTGTATCTCTGTCTCTGCCTGTATCTCTCTTTCTCGTCCCCATTTATCTTATCTCCATGTCCCATTCCCTGTAACACTTAGTTGCTGCTGGTTAAAGTAGAAATTGGCCATCAATGAATGGCAGAATCCAATCTACCAAGCTTCGGGGAATCCCCCAAAGCTGGCTGCTTGCTTTCATGAGACCTGAGACAATTACCTGCATCTTTCTCCACTCGCAGGGGAAATTACCTTCACTTTGTAGGGGAAGGAATTGACCTTTGTTAATGTAGTTGAGATCTGCCAGCTCTCCAGATCATTGTACAGTTTTAATTCTATCTTCCAAAATACAGTGCTGAGCATCAAAACTGGGTAGCTTACATAGGTCTCAGTTGACTATAACCAAATGTTTGCTCACTACGTTAAAATACTAGCTTCAGAATTCTATGGGAAAAAATACTCAGTTTCCCATCACTGCAAAAACTTAACAGATCTTTTGCCTTGAGAATGTATTCTTTTATTTGACACTCTAATCCACCATTCACCTAACTCATAAGCAGAATAATTAGAAAAAAATCAAAGTACCAATGGTACTGAAAGGCATCAAGCTGTCCTATACAGAAGCAAGACCCAGCTGAGAATGAGAGGCAGCATTTCAGCTATGCTATCTGTGTAAATAAATTGCTTATAATGCACTTCAGGATGCAGTGCATGAACAGTACTATTTTTCAGTCCAGGCACTACCAGTAATTAATCAAAGTACCAATGGCATTGAGATGTCCCAAGGACCATGTCATTATACAGACTGCACCATAGCTGGGCCATGCACATGAAAGACTGACTCTGACAGCTCTACCACCTATAAGAATTCATAATTCCAACTTCAAGAGAAGCTCCCCAAATACTGCACAGGCAACATCTGGGAAGCCAGACTCAGACTTTTATTAAAAACTAGCCCCGGTGGCTGGTAATTTTTTTCCACCACAAGGTAAATCCAATAAGGATGGACAATAACTGTTGCTACAGCTGCTTGAGAGCAGATACATTTGAACTCCTCTTTTTAAAGTTGAAGTAAATGAGTGAAAGAGAAGCAAATTAAATGCTGATAAGAACAATATGTACTGCAGGATGCATAAATAGAGAATACTGGATGGGCAACTATGCAGAACCAGTGTGTTCTGCAACAGAGGGATTCTGATTCCCCTCTGACCTCGAAAATGAAGCTTGAGAGGTCCATGGGAATCAGAATCCCAAGGTGGCAAAACACACGGGTTGTGCATAGAGTTGCTCATCCTGTATTTTTTATAGTGTAAAGTACTGTGTGAAAAATGTGTTTTGTTGAGTTCTTTTGCTTTCAAAATGAACTGACTCATGCAGTCTCTAGAGGTTCTAGAATGCTGTTCTACCCCAGTAGGGTAGAACAGCATTCCATGACATTAGAACTGTGGTAGAACAGCATTTTGAAAGGGATGGAATTCTATACAGAACAACACTCCACTATGCACTATAAGACGCAAGAAGGCAGACACTTTCCAATTCAAGTGGTTTCTGCAAACACACATACATCAGCAGCCTCAAACCTGCACAGCACATTATGGGTATGCAAATCTGTGTGTGTGTGTGTGTGTGTGTGTGTGTGTGTGTGTGTGTGCGTATGTATGGGGAAAGAACTGATTGCAAAATGATTCAACTGGTACTTCATTATATTTGACATGTCGCTACTCAGACCCCACTACAGCCAGCTAACAAATAGTCAACATAATAATTAGGAGTGCTCAGATTCTCAAGGTTCTGTTCCGATGTATAGACACAGGGATTTTGTAAATTCCAGTTCCATTTCTGATTCCTTTCCACCTAAAAATCAGGCACTGGAATGGAATCGGTGGTGGATTCAGAAGTTCCAGTTCTGCATTTGAGTCCCTTTCATTAAACAGTACAAAGTTCCTCCCACTCAAAATATTACCAGAAGCCCTGCCCTAAGAGTCCCTTTCCTCTTACTTGTAGACATCATAGCTTGTTGGGGGCCCTGGATGCTCAAGTGGCCTTTGGAGAGAGTGGCACTATTTGATCCTGGTGGTACTGCCAATCCAGCTAAGTAGTAGTCAATTTTCCTCCCAAATTACAGTCCCTCCAAGTCCCCAGTGTCACCCCAACAAATGACACCTGGGCTCCTCCCCTCACAAGCCTCTGCTCCTCTAGCTCCAAGTCCAAACAGAAACTGAGTCCTTCAAGACCCACCTGCTCTCTGATTCCCAGTTCACCCCAACCCCAAAGACAAGTAATCCAAATAATAGGCATAGATTGCCATGTAGTTGTCCTGGCTACATGACAACTAATGTCAGTTATGTCGCCGTGCAACACCTTGCTCTGGACTCATCGCTCTGGCATGCATCAACACCCTGCACAAGTCATCCCAGGACAGTTTGCCCCCTGCATAAATATTAGAAGACAAACTCAGCTGGGAATGAACTGTGCAGGGTGGTGATTTATGCCGTAGTGAAGAGTCCAGGACGAGGTGTTGCATGGCAAGATGACCAGCACGACTTGACATGTCTACAGTGGTCCCATTACTGTTACTCCATATGATGTGGTGGTCCTGGACATTGACATAACGCTAGCTGTGCCTGGACCTCCTCCCCAAATTTCCCAGCTGCTTTGTCCTCTGTGTCCTAGTCCTGTGCCCAGCACTTCTCCCCTGGTAAAAAAGAACTTCCAAAAACCATGATTCCCCTGGAGTAGAAGTGGCCAGCCTTGGTCCGGGGGTTAGTCACCACCAGACACTTTAGTAGTATGGTTTCTTGTAGTGGAATCCTAGGCTTCCTTAAGGTTTGCCACCTCTACTGCAGGATAATCAGGGTTTCTAGGAGTTTGTTTTTAACTTAATCTTGAATTGTGTCCAGGGATGTTAAGCCATCTTGCACTACGGAGATATTGTTTTTGTATCAGTAGCAGAGCTTGACAGAAGCTGCAAATTCCACTTTTGTGGAACTTTCACAAAGTTTAATACATTTTGCAAACTTTTCTGAATGTATGCCATTGGTGAGATCGGAATCTTCCAAATGCATTTGGCGAATTCTCATCCCATTCCATGGAATCTTTGGGCTGAATTGTGGAATACTACACATGAACTGTGGAATGACCGCTCTGAGGAATTTTATTCCACACTTTAATAGATCATTCCAAAATACATGTAATTATTCCATAGTTCAGTGATCAGTTCTGTGGAAATTTGTCCTGCAGTATAATTCATTAATCCACAATTCATACATTTATTCTGCAGTTTAGTGACTCACTGAAATGTGGAATGAATTGTGGATTAATGTATTAAACTCAGGAAAAATATTCCACAGAACTGACCACAAATAGTGATCAGTTCAGCAGAATTTGTTTCTGTGGTTTAATACAATAATACGCAATTCATACATTTATTCCTCCATTCTAAGTTGGAATTTCCATGAAAGTTGCCAAAGTACTTGAGAAATTCCATAAAAGTAAAAGTCCAACATTTATTTATTTATTTATTTAATTTTGGTAACCGGTTGAGCCCACTGAGACCAACGTCTCTTTTTCAGGGGCAACCCGGAATTAATAACAGATATACAATTAGAGTAACATTTCATATCGGACAATTTCATCATCAAACAGTCACAGGAAGTGCTATTACATAAAGGGAGTAAGATATTCAACATGGGTTAATAACAGTTGACATGAAGGAGATAGCATGCCTTGTCATGGAAGTCAATAACACTGGTACAACATGCTACATTAAGCAAGCATAGCAGTTATATTATGTTGTCTGAGATGGGTCATTCAATGATAACATGTACAGAGACTTTTTTCTAGATAGTAAGCTTTTAACCCCTTTCTGAAGCTGTCTAGGAAGTTCACCATTTGCAAGGATTCAGGTAGTGCATTCCAAAGATTGGGAGCTGAGCAGGTGAAGGAATTGCTCCTCAATGAGGTCCTGACTCTAGGTACCTCGAACTATTTTTTTACTGGAGGTTCGTAGTGTTCTGTAAGAGTGCTTAGGGACCAGCATGCCTACCAGACTAGAAGGCTGGTAGCTGGAAATGAGTTTGTATGCAGTACATAGTATGGAGTACTGTAGTCGGTGGGCTAAAGATGGCCAGTTTAGGGAGGCCAGCACCTCACAATGATGCTTCCTGAGATGGGTCATTGTGGTGAATCGGCCTATCTTGTTATATAACAATTGCATCCTATTACTCCCAGATTTGCCAAGGGACTGCAGGACAGGGGCAGTGTATATGAGCTTAGGTAGTAGTACACTGTTTGCTATGGTACTTCTGGAACCTGGAGGAGGTGGCTGTTTAATCTATATAGGAGTCCTAGTTTTTGATGTATTGAGCAGGTGATCTGATCTACGAGTCCTAGTTTTTGGTGTATTGAGCAGGTGATCTGGTCCATGTGTGGCTTAAAGGTAAGGGCTTGGTCAAGGATCAATCTGAGGTATTTGACTGTATCCACAACATAGTTGCAAGAGGGAGTAGAGGAGCTCTGTCAGAGCCTAGGTTTCTGGGGCCAAACAGGACAGCCTTTGTTTTTTGGGCATTAAGTACCAGCTTGTTCGACATGGTCCACTTCTCAAGGGCAGAGAAATCAGACAGTAGCTGAGTGCTGAGAGCCTTAGCATCATTTAAGCTCCTGTACAGAATGGTGTCATCTGCATATAGGATGAGATGACCATTACCTCAATTTTTGCTCAAATCGTTGATGAGCAATGAAAAAGTAGGGGACTTAAAATAGAGCCCTGAGGTACACCATCTGTGATTGGTAGCTTCCTAGACAAGGTTCCATGCCATTTGACCACATGGGTATGTTGTGATAGGTAATGGGTGAACCAGGAAAGGACATGAGAATCTAGGCCGATCGGTTTTAGTTTAAAAAGGAGTAGGTCATGGTTGACCAAATCAAAGGCCTTCATGAGGTCTGTGAAGATGGACCCAGTAGGGATCCTGCTGTCCAGCATCTGTAGAACATCTCTGGTGAATTTAATTAAGGCAGTGTCTGTCTCAAGATTGCGTCTGAATCCATGCTGCTGAGGGGACAAGAGATTTTGCCCAAATTCTGCCAGCAGAAGTTTAATTTTGCACAGCCATAGTCAGTAGTCAATGCTAGCCCTTAAGCCTCTTTACTGTGGTACAGGAGAGTGTGGTTTGGGTATCTAGTTCATCTTTGGAGCCAGGTAGGAATGTTTTAAGTTTCAGTATCATAGCCATGGTTTCAATAGAAACCCAATGAGGTTACCCCATTTCTAATATACAGACCATGATATGTTTAATCAGAGCTGTTGGGGCATACAAAGTGAGGTCTGGTAATGCTAGCCCCCCTTTGTTCTTGGATAACTGAAGTTTATGATAAGCTATCTGGAAGTGAACCCCCTCCACAAAAATTTAGATATCCATTTGTTCCATCTTAGGTATTCCCCTAAACCTCATGGGAGTGTGAGGGTCTGAAAAAAATAAAGGAACCTAGGTAATATGTTGATCTATTCCATATGTACTTTATTAATCAAATCTTGGGATAACGGAGTTCAGCTTTGGAGATCATCTCAAATTGCCTGTTCTAGATGGGTGTAATTCAATTGGTACATGAGAGTTTTTTTTACTAGGGGAGATGTGATTACAGAATGGACAGGACAGGAGTAGGACACACAAAGGACAGAGCAGCTGGGGAGTTTGGGGAGGGTGGTGGTCTGGGGTGGCCAGCCAGCAAGAGTCACAGCACACTGTATGGAGCAACAGGAAAGGAAACATGACTAAAATACAAGGCCTGCTTGGATTACCTGGCTTCAGAGTCAGGGAACCAGGGGTATGGAGTGAGGGTTACGAGTCAGTGGAAGAGGAAGAACTAGCACTGCTGTGATGCAGTGACTCAGTGAGTGAGTACCTACTAACCAAAGCATCATGAAATGGAAAAACGGACCATCCTGCAGCAGTTTAGCACCCAAGGTAAGAGTGGGGCTGGATGATGGAAAAGCTAGAACTTGGGAATGGGAAGTAGGGGAGTGCTAGTTATTTGCACTCTAGTGGGATGTTAAATCAGATTCCGTTTCTGCGTCCGACAAGATTCTCAAATTCAGATTTTTGGCCTTAAATACTGAAAATCTGAGTACAAAAAAAATGACCAAAATCTAATTCATCTGATTCTGCTGGACAGATTCTGAGCAACCCTAATGATCATTTTTAAAATCTTCACAAAAAAATATACATAACAATGATACGTGGAAGCTGTTGCTTGCTGCCTTATAAAAGGAATATCATTTGATTTTACATAGTCCCTTTCCTACACACTGTATCCCAAAGCCCTTTATAATGTTATGAGCTAAAGGATATACTATGCAATCCCTAAACTCAGTATGCTGACGCTCAGCATACTGAGTCAACCTGCCCAAAATGCACAGCCCTGAATGGATCACATGCCCGACACCAATATTTTGAGCATTATGACCAAAAATAAATGTAAAATGTGGGGGGCTTTGCCACCCGCACCCTCCATGTAGGGGCTCCACCCACCACACCCCCATAACTAAAATAACCAACTCTGAGGGGGAGCGGACCCCAGAGTACAAAAATAAGTGTTAAAGGAGGTGTGTTCCCCAAAAGGATATGCCCAGTCCAGAACCCGGGTCTGAGGGAGCATGCCGGCAGAGCTGCAGGTGGTGTAGCCCAGTACACCACCAGAGCAGCTCGACCAACTCCCAGAATCAACTGTCCCTTGATGTGTATGAACAGGTGTAAGGTAGCAACCCATCACATCCACTACCTTACACCTGTAAAAATCTGATGGAGAAACCATTGCCAGGATACTCACTATTGGGACACTACACCTATTGGGCAATAGTGCCTGGGCAGGTGTGTGTCAGGATAGTGAGCCACAGGACTTCATAAGGGTACCAAGATAAATGCTGGTAATGCAGGGACTGAATGCTCTCTACTGAATATACAACAGCCACTAAGCACATGAATTCCCCCCCCCCACCATCACATACCCAGCTGCAGTGCCGGCTTTATATTTCTGGGGGCTCCCAGCACAGTTGGAAGATTCTTCCCAGCACAGAGATGTCCCTTACAGTTTTTAACAATACACAGAGAATGAAATGTATGAATATAAATGAACATGAAATTTGAAAGACTGATTATCTACACAGCTTCTGTCTGGGGACTTCTATAAGAAGGGGTCCCCCAGCAACTGCTACAACTGAGGATACCCAAGGCCAGCCATGCACAGCAGTAATTATAATGAACCTGCATTATTGAGCATTGGATAATTTGCCAACACACTGGGGATAACTCCTTGGTGTTTCAAAACATGCCTTGGGATCATTAACTTCCACCTGGACAGCCCACTGGAGACGGGCAGAAGTGACCTCCGTTTACAGTCTCATCTGATGGATTGCCCCTCCATCAGTGCAGCACTCCTTGTGCTATTGCATGCCATGATGAAAAGAAGAAGCAGCACCTCACAGTTACTATAAGTTAATAGATGCATTGAGATGGGTTTCTTGTGGTATGAGTATCATCTTGTACATATATGGGTTGGAGGGAAAAAAAAGCAAGGTTTCCTTGCTGCCCAAACTTGTATGTGCCAGTAACAGATGTGTAGAAAATGTTACACCCATGTGCAAGGGTTTAAACATTTTTCTTACATTCCCACTCTGTTTACACCTGGATAAATTATGCTTTTCTTTTCCTGGAGCATATAGAAAAGAGCAACTCCTATGACATAGGACAGATTCTCTTGTGTGATCATGTTCCAGTTATACATAGACTAGAACTTAGAGAGGACTGGAAAACATCCCATTGTTTTTAAATAGTCATTGCTGAATGATCCTGACTTTCAAGTTTTACTTAATCATTCAACACCTGTGACAATACAAAATAATGAATAGGAGGGAATTTTTTCAATTGTCACTTAGGTAAGAAAAGCAGAGAGACTTATTTGTTAGAGCTTAATGGGCTATTGGCAGCATTACAGGGCCTGCATAAACATGGCGAAACCGAAGTCAGATCTCAAATGAATAAAACTCGGGTGGAAATTTAGGGGATACTAGATGAAAAATGCAGTGTTTAAAGCAAAAGCACTATTAAGGGGGCTGATGAGCAGCCAAAGTGCTGGCTCATTGACTGTGCCAGAAAAATAAATCAAACTATCAACAGTACTGGGCAGTGCCAAGATTTGACAACACATCCAGAAACACACACACTCACACAAATACTTGCATACACAGGCACACTGCGCACACACACACACACACACACACACGTAAACATGTACTGCACATTACAGGTTGCAGGCAGTGCTTTGCCCAGAGAGGCTTTATCGATGTTGCAGTAGCGGTAGTGTCTCCTCTTTTAAGAAGTCTTTCTTGATATTGCCACCAGCAGAGAAGGCTCCCTGCCACAGAAGGCCTTTATCAATGTTGCCACCAGCTGTGGTGACTCCCCTAACTGACAGTTACATGAACTGCTGCTCCCTTAAAAAATATATGTATTTTTTATTTTTACTTAAACTTTGATAACTAAGTAGCCCCAATGGTATTAGATACCCATTTTTAAGGGGAGGGGGACGACTTACTGTATACAACTAATACATGCATATATACAACAGGATACAAAAACCAAAAAACTTCAATACAATGCTAAGCATTACAAGGAGCAGAAACTTCATGCAAAAAACAATTATATTTTGAATTGGCAAAAGGTAGTTATTTTAGTACCTTTTTAAAAACATTGTGTGAGGAAATACTTTGAGTGGAATCAAGAAGATAATTCCAAAATGTTACAGCCACAAAGACTGAAGAGCAGGATCATGTGTACTGATCACTTCAGTGCCAACGTTTAGTTTTGTGTCAGAGTTTAAGTCTTGTCTGTGATTATGGAATACAACTTTGCCTGTCTGTACACAACTTGGAGCCATGTGTCAACTTAATATTGGTTGGTGAGTGCATAACTTGTGACTTGACGTATCTTTCTCTGCGGTTTGGTGCATTGCCATTCCTTGCGCAGCCTTTTTTGTGTTGAACTGATATTTCTAAGGCAGTAAATATGGATATCGGCTGCAGTAGCACTGAGAAAAGTGTATAAGCACAGTGCACCGAAGCCAGCAGACACCCAGGTGTAAAGGGTAACAGCCCATACCAAATGGAGTAGCCCCTTTGCCCCCGGTGCCATAATGAGAAGCCTGCATGCTAATGACCACATAAGGCATGGAAGGTGCTCAGGGCCATTTGTATGCCACTATATGGCAATTAGCAGCTCTGCACAATGCCTCCATGTATATGTGTGCATGGAGCAGAGCTTTGCCCATTGCCCCCACCCTCAACTGATCCCCGTACACTAATGTATAAAACCCCAGCAGTCTAGTGGTATCTCCCAAACTGCCCTGATCCCTGTTATGAAATGAAATTAAAATAAAACAAACAGCAGCCCACTCAGATAGTGCAGGCAATCTGGTATATACATTCCAGCATCACATTGCAGATTAAATGCAACAGTACTGAACAGAGCCTATGGACATAATTGCCCAGTATAATAAAGAGCCCTAACCGAACCCTTGAAATTACCCGAATAGGCCAGTAGTAACCTTTCGCACCCCGATCTTCAATGTGTAAAGAAACCCCCCTGTAAATCCAGTGGTACCTGCATAGATTCCAGTTATAAAACAAATGACATCCCTCACCTCCCCGGCTGGTCTACTCAGCACCCACCACCCTCTATCTGCTCTCCAGTATCTGACTCACCCTAAAAAGCCTGTGGACATAGCAGGCAGAATGGCAGCTGATGACCAGCACAGACCCTCCTCTCAACCCCTTGGCCAGTTCCCATCTGAATGAAAAGGACTGAGCATGCATGTACTGTGTTTCTACTGAAAAAAGAGGTTGGGTTTGCAGCTCTGGAGTTGTCGCCCATGTAGTCTCTCTTGTTTCACTTGCTGCAATAAATACTTGTTTTTTAAATTGTAGCTTGGTTTGTATTTTCATGTGCACCACAGTTTTATAGTGTATGGTAGAACTTTGCTATGGATGAAAACCCATCCCTTCAACAATGTTGTTGTGCTGCAGTAGCTACGTCATCATAGCTGTTGTGCAGCACTAGCTACATAGATACTGCAGCATAACAACATGGAATGCACTCTCGCAATCACGTACACTAACCTCCACCTGTCAGAAAGCGTCCACAGTGGTGATAGGGGGGCGGCGGAGAGTGGCACCGAGGAAAAAAACTGAAAAGTAAGGATGTAGTAGGGCAAACATTGTTGAAAAGGATTTGTTTTCATTGAGATAGTGGACCATACACTATTAATGACAATGTATGAACCATTATCCACAATAAGCACGACTACCCATCTCGATGTTGCCATGGTGACCAAAACCTTTTGAGCTATGCTCTCTAGGTTTAAATGGTCACCATGGACAATCTCTCGATGGCTACACACACTTGTTATGGATAGTGGCCCATACATTATCCTCTATCTGTACTTGCAGCCCTGCTATACACTGCTGCTGAAAGTTCACTTCTGTAGATTTTTATATTTGCTGATTTTGGTTTCTAAGAAAACAAAAGACTTGCTTGCTGATATTATTTATGCAATAATTACATAGCATTCACGTGCAAACATTCTGTTTAAACAATTGTTATTATACTTGGCAAACATTTATAATACCTGAGGTACTACCATTAACAGTACGCAATTTCTAAGCAAGTTAAAGTACTGAGTGCTAGAAAAATGTGGAAATTCATGGATATGAAACCTGACACTGAACCCTTAATATCTGACAATGATTAGAGTGTACATATTTATGTGTCATGTTCCCCTGAGACTTCCATGTACATATACAGTATTTTGCCTGACAGTTTGTATGGTACTGTATTGTGTTTAAAAATGTCTTTATCTAGTAGCATTTTAACATCACTTGTACTAGACAAGAATGAAATGAGTGAAATTACATAACAGCTGTTGGATGTCATTGGATAGACCTTCATTACTAAAAAGTCACTTGTACAAATGGGTAAAAGCAGGACTCCACTGATAGCGAGATGCTACAGCACAGTTGGGCTATCTAAAAATGTACTGCCACCAGTAAGTGGCTCATTTTAGCCCCCACATCTCCTGACAGAGGAGATAGTGTGGTTTAATTGTTATAACACTGTTGCAAATTTGGAGATCCCAAATTCTGACCCTGCTACAACCTCATACTCACTGTGGGACCCTGAGCTACTCAGTTAACCTCCCAGTGCTCCAGTCAACCCACCCACCTACAGAAACTGGTAAAAGTAGGGCCCCACTAGAAATGAGATGTTGCTTCTCAGCTGGGCTATCCTGTGGAAAAACATTGCAAGAAAGCAAACACAAAAAACCTTGTCAGCAATTGTTTGCCTTTGCAGATCACCTTTAGACCCTCTCCAGGAGGAAGTAATGAGGTCCAATGGTATGAGCAGTGTTAGGAACCAGGGAATTGCAGGTGCAATCTATGATATTGAGAAATATTCACAGTATATCCCTAAACAAATCATTTAATTTCCCAGTACTGTAGTCCACCTAGTCACACAAATTGCAGTATTCCACTGGAAATTGGATGTTTCAGAGCCATCATGCCCATAGAGTCTTGGGGGCATCAAAATTCACATCAGAATACTGTAGTACTTTTTGAGCTGAAGAAAACCTGTGAAAGTGCAGTTTAATGTTCTCCTTAGATTAATGTTGAGGTTTGTGCTCCCTATTAGAAATTCTAATAGCATGATGTCCCTGGGGTGTTGCATCTCTACTTCACTATCCTGAGTATAGTAAATACATTGTAAAAACTAAGTAAAAACAGTACCCCACTAAAAAGAAGATGTTGCATATCAGTTGGGTAATTCCTGATAAATAAATTCTAAAAAAAAAAACACAACCAAAACATGGCTGCCAGCCACTGGGTTTTACCAGCAGAAGTGGTCAGGGCTAAAATGGTTATAGGATTCAAGAAAGCATGGGATAGACACAAGGGGATCTTAGAAGTAAGGCATGGGGTGGGGGTGTTGCAAACCAGAGACTGAATAGAGTTCTGTGGTTTTACTGTAGATGGGGAAAATAGGACAGACTAGGTGGGCCAAGAGGTCCTTATCTGCTGACAGCTTCTATGTTTCTATGTTTCACACTCCCTCTGGCTGTAAGGTTTATTCTAATGGTTGGAACTCTGTTGGGAACCTGGAGCTTTTTGGTGTGATGGACATATGACCAGATTGAGTTATGCTTCCGTTACAAGTTCTGTTATTTGGAAGTGGATGCAAAGCATGGCTTCCTGGTCACATGTCCAGGCAGGTCTTATAGGAAGTACTACCAACTGCTCAGTGTAAGTTTCCTATGGGCTGTTCTGAGCTACAGACTTTGGCAGATGTGAGGCTGCAGTTTCAAACACCTCAGACATCCTGCGGAAGAGGGTTGTAAAGCTGGACAAGGGATGTTCTAGGTGTGAAGACAGGCCATTTGGCTTAGATGATGTCATACACACACACACACACACACACACACACACACACACTTGGGGTGGGGGACAGTGGGGAACTGTCACTCAAAGGGGCGAGGCCACTCCCCAAAGCCAAAAAGGTTATAAATAGGGGTGCTGAAAGCCAGCTCTCTCTCTCTCTGGAACACTCAACATCTGACAAAAAGAGAGCCCTGCTGCAGGTAGAAGTATAGCTTATGGAAAGTGTCTTCTATAGCTAGCAGTAGGTAAATAGGTGTTAGATAAGGAAAGTTCAGATATTTCTATACATCAGCTGTCTGTGTAACTTGCTTTATTTTCTATTTCTTAGTAAACTGGTAATCCTTTTGTCTGATTGTAAATATATCCTGTTTGTAAATGCTTGTAGTTCATCTAGTAAAGAATTCAGTTTGCTAGAACCAGTGACTGCTTGTTTATTTAAAAAGGTAAGTTTACTATATCTGCTGGATTCTGTTTGCAGTCTATCTCCAAAGGGCACTCTACCAAAAGTTAATGTGTTGACCTGCCTGACCTTAAGTAAAGGAAGCAAAAGGGTGGTTTCCTAGTTCAAGGTAAAAATCAGGAGGTGGTAAAGGATTAAAAGTCCCTGACTGAGAACTGCCCTGTAAGTGAGGGACCCAAGAGGCAGTTTTTGTCACAACTGGTAACAGGGGTGTGGGATCTCTGTCACAACTGGTAACTGGTGTGGAATCTCTGTCACAGTAGGTTTAAACTCTGCTATAGCCAACTATTATGTGACCCTGAGCTACTTACTGAAAATGAGCTGTTGCATCTAAGTTAGACTATTCCAGGTAACTATGTTATAGAACTGAAAAAATACACAGTACACATACTGTCAAATAACTTTACATAGTTTATAATTATTTCTCTCATGCAACAAATATTGTTGTGAGAATGAAAAAACATAATCTACTGAGAATTGAACACAAGCTCCAGAATACTATCTTGCTGCTCTTCCTCAACTATAGGCTCAAATGGTTTGACACAGGGTTTCCAAAGAGTCTTCCTTACTCTGGTTTTACCTATCCCTTAACTAGGAGTACTGAAGAGTACAAGTACATATTTGGTGCAGTATTAGCAACTGCTTATAGTAACTGAAACATAAACTTCAGTTAGAAAGAACAAAGAAATAAGGTACAGCATGCAAGCAAACATTAAAGCTTTGACCAAGGCTTGTCTTTGTTGTGTATCTGTCTGTATATGAATTCTTAGTGCAGAATCCACCCCTCCTCCAACACACAGAGCTGGAATGAAGTTTAGCAATTAAGCCCCTGTGGTTGGATGTCTTCCTACACAAGCCACATTCAAACCAGCACACAAGGCTCATCCGGAACCAATTACGTTGACTATCTACAACATGGAACTAACAGTGCCATGGTCTGCAAACCTACTCCAGGAGCTCTCTCACTGACATCAGCAATGACATCAGCAACCAAATCGCTCAGAGTGAATGTAACCCTGATCTTTAGTAAATGTAGAAAAGAGTATGCATCACTTGAAAATGTGCTACATGCTATACTTGCTGGCACTTATAGTAAAAACTGGCCACAGTATTGAAACTTAGAGATCTTCTCAACTGACTGGTAGTTACAAAAATGGATCATATACTACAGGTTCTGGCTGCTTGCTGCCAGAAGTTATATACTCAGCAAGTGGAGCCACCCCATTAGAATATGCATAATTATTTAGTATAGTCTTCCTCCCACATATCCCTTCTGATATTATTCAGGCCTTAAAGGGAAACTAACTTGAAATTATAAAATGTATCAATATTGTTACCTATGGAAATCTGCTTTACATAAGCTATTGGATGAACCTGAAACACTTTTAGGGTCAGAATTGTAACCCATTTAGTTGCCCCTACCTTTATAGCTGCAGGCATTCATTTTCTAAATCACAGGCACAGGAAATAACATCACATCAGGGGAAAACAGAGGAAATACAGTGCTGTAAGTAATTTATAATGAATAGTTTTTGATCCCCTCAACTCTCAGTGACATTTGTGGTAAATTGTGCTGAATGCATTTTCAGGCATCAGCATCCCTGCCATCTTATAAATTTGTAAAGCCACTGTTTCATAGAGCTACAAGTATATTGCCCTGTTGTAAAAAAAAAGTTGTGTGTTGCCAGTGCCTACAGTTTCTGAGCTCCTTTGAGATTCTGTTGATTTGTACAATGTCTTGTGACATTACAGCTGAGTGAAATGATTGCACCTGTGTGGTTTGCAAAGAGTCCTGCTAGTACCACGCTAAACAATGTTTGCACCAGTGCTGTTTTACATTTCTTTGTACTGAAGCAGTTGTGTACATTTGTTGTTTCACTAGCATCATTTTGTGTAATAAGAGGCAGTGTGGTCTATTGGTTTGAACACCAGATTTACACCTGAGAGGTCACAGATTCAAACCTCAGTAGAGCCAAATACTAACAGAGTGACCTTCAGTAAGTGACTTGACCTCCTTGTGCTCCATTCCACCCAGCTATACAAATGGGTAGAAATAGGATCCCACTGGAAACAAGATGTTACATCTCAACTAGGCTACCTTTGATAAATCAGTTATTGTTTTGTGCTGGTGTGTGATAGGATAGATAGCTGGTATAAGTGATATTGGGAATACTCAATAGAGTATTTTAAGGGTTCAAAAATTAAAAGTATTTATTTGAACACTCTAGAAATAGGCTTTCTTTTATCAAAATAAAAAAAGTTTATTTTCTTTATGACTGCAGCTTTTTCACTCTATCTTGCCTTTCCAACATGAAATATGCAGCTGCTCCTCATCTCATTTTGATGCCATGCCCGCCATCCTCCCTAGTGAAGATGGAAAAGTAATCATTAAAGGAGATAAATTATTTTTAGAGAGTTAATTGCCCTTCCAGCTTCCTTTCCATGCCAGCTATGCATTCTGATATGTTTTGATGATTTTTTGTTAAATAAATCATCTAGCTTTGGGGTGCCCTTGGATCTACATAGAGTTCCACTCTCCTTACCGGCTACTGCTCTTGATTTTCATATTTCCAAGACATTCTATGACATCAATAACTCCCATTCCACACTATTCATCTGAATGGCTTGGAAAGGAGTTTATGATGTCATAGATGTTCAGGCAGTATGAAAAGAGAGAGCAGTAACTACAGAGGAGGGAGGAATTCCAGGTAGTTGCAAAGGCAACAAAATTAGATTATTAGTTTAACAAAAAAGGTCAAAAACATATCAGAATACTGGGCAGCCAATAAAAGGACAACTGTAGGGCTTGTAGAGGTGTAAAACTGTTTCCTATCACCTTTAAGGATGGCAATCTTTTGCAAGTCCTCCTCTATCACACTGCCCCCCCAGCTAGCCTAATGATTCCTTTCTTTCTTTTCTTTTCTTTCTTTCTTTCTCTCTCCCTTTCTTTCTTTCTTTCCTGATATACCAGAAAAAAATGTTTTTCTCTGCCCCTAGCCCCCTTATTGGCAGACTAGATGTGTCCTTACCTGCCAACAAATTCTATGTAAAATAAAAAATTCTATGTATCTCTGCCATAAACAGCTCTGTGTCTGCTTTTGCCTTCCTAAATGTCCTCTTTGATTGCTTATTTCTCAGTAAGTATTCTCTCCATTCTTCCTCCCCTGCTTCTCTTTGTACCCAGAGAAGGCCTTTTTCCTAGCTCTCACCACTTCCCTGACCCTTGTGAGAACCATAGTGGTCTCTGGAACTTATTCCTTCTGGTTACCATTCTCATGCATATCTTAGATGCCTCGAGAATGGCCCCTTTATTGCCCCCCATCTCTCTATGTTGTCTGCCCTGACTAACTTGTCCCAGACCAATTCTAGCAACCTGATGAAGTCCGCCTTGCTGAAATCAAGGATCTCGGCTCTCAATTGGATTTTTTCCAGTCTCAAGGGACAGTTCAAACCAAATGGAATTTTAGTCACTGTTTCCTAGTGTCTCACCTACTCTCACAGCTCCTACCACATCAGATTTTGTGAGCACCACATCGAGAATGTCCTCCTGCCTGTGGGTTCCTTGACTAGCTATACCAGTAGACAAGTCCTGGGATGTATTGAGCAAAGCCTGACATCTGGTGCTGCTAGCCACTGGAACATCCAAATCAATGTCCAGCAGGTTCAGATCACCCATTACCACTACTTCCTCCTTTACCACCTCCATTTTGAGTTCTTCCCCATGCTCTCTGTCCCTCTTTTCCCATCATCCTGGTGGTCTATAGATCACCCCAAGTGTAGCTGATTTGCTTGATGCTACTTTGAGTTACAACCACAGTGACTCTGTCTCCCAATTACTACCCCAATGCACCCATCTTCTACAACCTCAATGCCATTCCTGAAATAAAGGGCTACAGTGTACACCACCCCTCTATCTTTTCCTGAGCAATGTGTACCCAGCGACTGTCAGGTCCCAGTCATTATTTTCTGAAACCCACATTTCTGTGATGGCCACAAAGTCCATCTCAGTGCCTGACATCATTGTCTGGAGCTTGCTGATTTTATTATCCAGGCTCCAGGCATTAGGGCAGAACCCCTTTCATCAACCTCCTGAATTCTTTTTGCTATTCACAGGACTTTCTTACTTGATCTTGCCTTGTCTTCTTAGCTTCTTCTTTATCATATCCCTTCACCTATCCCATTTTGGATCTCAACTCTATTTTTACCCGCTGTGTTGCTACAAGCCCCCAAATGTGCAGGAGTACTAGCTAGGTTCCTCTTCCTCTCACCTGTCACCATGGTTTCCCAAGTGCCAATCTCTCCTGTAGTCAGTTTAAACATCGGATATAGATGTCAAACTTCTGACCCAGAGCACTGGCCCCTTTTCTTGTCAGTTGGAGTCCATCACCCTTGAAGAGCCTCATGTCCCAAATGTCCCCCCAGTTCCCCACAAAGTGGTACCAGTTCTCCTGACACCATTCCTTAAGCCACCCATTTAACACCTCCATCTCATCCCTCCTTATTCTATCCTTCTTCCTCTCCCTCCCCCACACAGGGAGGATCTAAAAAAAGGCTAGGGAGGCTGAGTGTGACATCAATCTGTCCCCAGTCTACAAAAGGTTTGCTTCAACATCTCCATGAATTGGTTCACTAGATCATTGACACCAAGGTGTACCAGCACCTCATAGCTCCCCCACTCATTCTCCACCATCCTCCTTATCCTGTCTAAATTCTGGATGGTTGATGCACCAGGAAGGCACCTGACCATGCCCCTCCCCTCCAATCCCCTCACACCACCCAAATGACCATTGAGTCCTTGACCACAAAGACTCTCCTGTTAGACTTGATCCTGTTCTTCCCTTTGGGTGCCCCCATGTTTTCCTGCACTTTTCCTCTGATTGACTCAGAATCCCCCCAGTGGAGTCAAGTACCTGAGCCTCCTCTAGGGGTGCAAGGTGATTTTCTACCTGGATGGTGTTGGACTGGACAACCTCCTCATAGCTAACCCTGCCTCCTCTCCCCACCACTCTCCACCCTGCTGGACCAGTGGGACTCTGGGGGAGTGGGGATCTGGGGAGTGGGCCCCAGTTGAGCTAATGATGTGGCTGAAATAGTTCTACCCTTACTGCCACCAGCTGAGCCTGGAGCTCCAACAAGATCCTGCAGATGGGGCAGTGTACTCCTCCAAAGTATATCCCTAGAGAGCAGTGTCCCACAGCCTCCCACAACTGACTTTCTCCCCTCAGTAGCCATCCCTATACCATAATCAACAACTTTAGCACAGAAACTAGGCACCTAATTGAACCAGTGGTGCTCATTCAGATAGGGTGTAGCACATAAGCATCAACTTAGCACAGACTAGTAAATTAAACTGGTAGTAGCAGTAAGTATCACTTCAGCACAAACAGACTACTAAATTAGCTAATTAGTGCTCACCCAGATAGGGTAGTAGCAGTAGTAACAGTAAGTATCATTTCAGGACAAATAGACTGTTAAATTAACTGGTAGTGCTCACTCACATAGGGTGAAGCAGTAAGAACTGACTTTAGCACTGGCCACTAAATTAAACTGGTAGTAGCAGTAAGCATTAACTTCAGCACAAACAGACTACTAAGTTAAATAGTAGTGTTCACCCAGATGGAGTGTTGCTAGAACCTATCTTAAATAAGTTCAAACAAACAAGGCAGTTATATTTTTATATACAGTGTTATCAGCATTGAGGCATGCAGAGTTCTAGGCTGCCAGCTGCCTCTTCTGGCTGACTCTCCCTGACAGCATCTCCTGATGTCCTTTGCACTGCGGTATATAGCATGGCTGCTGGCTAGGTATTGAAGAGGCTTGTAGCCCTGCCCACAAGTCTATATTAGCTCCTGATTGGCCAAGGAGCTGAAGAGGGAGAAGGCACCTTGAAGTGATTCCGGTGGCTGGTAGGGTAATTGTGAGGGGGGAGGGTGAGAAAGAGTCAGTGCGTGGTTCTTACTCATTCAACCTCTGCAGCTCCCGACAGCATCTGTTCCCATTTGCAGAAAGTGAATGTGGCTTAGCATCTCATTCAAAAAGACGTGGGCTGCTTGTAGCCTCACCCACAAGTCTATGTTAGCACCTGATTGGGTGAGGAGCTGGGGAGGGAGGGAGAAGGCAGCTTGAAGAGGTCCTGGTGACTAGTAGGGGCCATTGTGGGGGGGGGCATTAGAAAGAGTCAGTGGCTCTTACCTGCTCTACCCCTGCAGCTCCCAATGGTGTCTGTTCCCATTTGCAGAACATAAAGGTGGCTTAGTGTTTTATTCAAAAAATGCAGACTACTTGTAGCCCTGCCTATAAGTCTATGTTAAACCAATTCAGCTACAAGAATTGTTGGATGTACATACTAGATCTCAAAATGGGAAATGCCCTGGCCCATATGGCAACAGTGTGGAGGTTTTTAAAGCATTTAAGACCTCCTTAAGTAAACCATTGTTAGCTGCATATCAGAGGTTCTGGGAAAGGACCATCTTCCAGACATATGGAGATATGTGATGGTATCTTTCATATTAAAGCCCACCAGGGATAGGACTCAGTGCGAGTCATACTGTCCAATCTCATAGAATCTGTCTGTTGGCAGAAAAAGGCCCTTTGGTCTACTGTTTCTGCCTATTTACCCCTCTACCCCTAGGTCTCTAATCTTTTTGACCAGTCTCCTGTGGTGGGGGATAGTAAAAGGCCATGCTGAAGTCCAGGTATACTGCATCAACTGCCTGCCCCTTGTTTCCTGCTGTGATCAAAGTCAACCAGATTCAACTGGCAAGACCTTCCCCTCATGAACCCATGTTGTCTAGGGTCTTGTAGCCTAATAGTTCAATAAGTGTCATCATCCCTGGGCTAGTGGCAATTTGGAAGCACTGTACAGGAAGCACATCTCTCATGCTAATGCCCATGGGGAAGGACCAGGGGTGAAGAAAAATAATGGAGTAGCCTAAGCTAGTGATATTGCTGTGTTTCCCATATCCATTTGTGCCTTGCCAGTCTCTTTGCGGTGGGATAGCTTTTCTCTGTCTCTCAATAGATATTGAGTCTTGATTGGGATGGCCCAGCTGAGCCCTGCTCTATGGGGGTGTGTTGAAGCCACCTAGGCATAAAAGATAGGAGAGCAGTGACTTTTTTATGGTTGCTGTAGTTGCACAGGATAAGAACTGGACTGACCATTAGCCAATGGAGGGGACAGACATCACTGAAAAAAAAAAAAAAAGTAAAAATAATTTTCAAAGAGATTTCAGGGTGACAGGGAAATTTTAAAATGGTGGGATGATGAATTATACTGAGAGACAAGGGTGATCCCACTCTGGGCTATGACCCAGACTCTGACAGTGGATCATTGACCTTAGACTCCAGAGAAACTATAAGGCACTTGCCTCCAGGGTGCAGACAGGGCTAGTGAGGCCTGGGCATGGATCTGCCTGGATATAGGGACCTAGGGAAAAACTAGAATGATCAAGAAAACATAGGAGTCCTCCTAATAAAGAATCTTCATAAAACATGCATATTCTACCCCCAGGGTTAACTTGATGATCAATGTTGGCAGGCTTGTACCTGTGAAAATAAAATGCTTTTAAAATTCTTTCTTCTTCCTGCCATTAAGTATAGCTGCGTGATCCTCTTAGTAATACAAAGTTACATATACCCAAAGAATGATATGCATTATAAAAAAATATATGCAAACCACCATGAAAGAATTTAGACTGGTTCTGCTCAGGAAGCTATATTTCTGAATGGCTCCTCATACACTCTGCACAGGAAGCTGTATTTCTGAATGGCTCCTCATACACTCTGCAAAGGCTAAAAACAGAAGACATTGACACATGTTTCATTCTTCTTAGGACTCATCAGTGTACCTCATCTGTATCTGAGCCCAGGGGAATGGTAAACTAGCCCTATGAAGGTCTTACTGGTTTGGATCATGGTGAGCCTTTGCAGATGGTGTGAGAGGCCTTTTGGCCCCATACACTCCTGCGTATCTCAAAAATAGTCTAAATATTGTGATTTGTATATACTGTATTTTCCATGTCTTCTTTGTGGTATTGAGCCAACTAGAAGAGAACTGCCAAAGGAATTAAAGAAAACAGGTAACACTGGAAAGGAAACTGCGAACAGTGTAAGCACTCACCTGTAACAAGAGAGGGACTCTTATTGATCATACAAATTGAACCTGGTTAATCTACGTACAAAAAAAAATATATATATATATGTATGTGTGTATGTATGTGTGTATATATATATATATATATATATATATATATATATAACTGCTCTTTTTTATTTTTGAATATATAGATGTTAGATACAGATATATATGTACAGTATAATCGCAGCAGGTAAATCACAGAAAGGATGTCTTGACAGACTTACAATCAGAAAAAACAGTGGACATCCCAGTGCTGGCATACCAGACAGTATCTCCAACAGGAGTGAAGCTCCCAGGAGGGTCCTATTAACAGTGTAGAAACTAAGGCTCCCCATATTCAAAAGCCCCCTGCAAAATTGTGCAAGTACCTGTGCCGTGCATCTGAGATGTGCCGGCCCAAACAAATGATATATACAGAAGATGCGCCATGAGATGTGCTCACACGTCAGGCTGAATATCCTAAAGATGCATGATCATGCAGTGGGAGATGCGTGGCGCAGCAGGCGACCCAAGTCCTATGTGGGGCATGGGGAGATGCACGATGCAAAGCCACTTGCGCTGTGTGCAAAGTTGCAGTATTCAGCTGGGATATGCAAATGATCTCATTGTACATTCCAAGCCCATCTCCCACATTTGTATCTCATTACTGGAATGTATTCAGGCCATTTGCATACCATGGGCATGCTCAGTCCCAGCATTGAAGGGCTGTGCCACCACTCCACAAAGGTGAAAAAGAGGAACTACAGCCTGGCATGCAGGTGTGATGGAATGTTTGTGTGTGGGCAGGTGGACTGCATTGGCCTGGGCACAGTGCTACACCTCATAGCCATGTACAGGGTCAGACAGGGGTATGGGGGCCCACCTGGACAGTGGCCACAGGGGCCACCTGGATGTGCAACAGGGGCAGGCACAGGGTGACACAGGCTGCTTGGACTACCACTTGCATGTGATACACCCACTCCATATGCTGCATACAATCACCTGCAGTGCACCACACCCCAGTATGGGTGGTATCTGGTGGGCACTGCAAGGGATGACAGTGTGCAGACAGTGATTGGGTACCCAGGTGGATGAGTCCCACCTGAGTGCACCCATGGGGTACCACTGTGGTGTGTGCCACTGGACGGTCTCTGGCATGTGTCCTGTGGCCAACGAATATCACGGACAACATGGGCACCATTGCCACAGATGCCGCCCTGGGTGCATGCCACCACTGGGCGGCACCCTGAAGGCACATGGGTGCTGGCCATGACCCCTGGTACATGGGCTGCAGTGTGGCTGTCCACCCTGCAGGTGTACCCAGGGGTCACGTGACAGCACTGGCATGAAGCTACCGGGTGTCTACATACAGGGTGCGGTGTGGGGTGTTGCTCCCTAGATGGTGCCGGTGGTAACATAGCACCTGTGGCTCAGGGTTCATCCATCCTGGCATGACTGTTGTGTGTGGGTGCCTAAAGCATGTCCTGGTGCACCTCCCAAGGGCTGTCTTTGGAAGGCTTTCCTGCAGTTCTGCAGCCTGCCTGTGGGTGGCTGGCCATTTAGGCATACTTTTTCCATGCCTAACTTTAGGCAGCTCATCTCTGAGATGCACAGCGGATGCGCCACACATTTTGGCTGAATATAGGGATGCGCAGTACATTCATGGGAACTCCCCTTTACATGCACCGCATACATTATAGATGCACATTGGTGCATCTGGAGATGCGTGTTACATCTCTCCCTTTTGAATATCACATTGCTGCTCATTTTCTGGGATGCATGGCGCATCTCCACTTTGGGCGACACATCTCCTTTGAAAATGTGGGCCTAACAGAAAAGTCAATCATGGTAAATTTGAAGAAATTTATTCTTTCTATAGTGCTCCACGTTGTCAATGGGTAGTCAGAACAGATAGGTTTAAGAAGCAATACCCATTAAACAACTGGGTGGAGGAGAATATTGTCCCATATGTAAACTGCATAAAGAAAAAAGGGGAAAAATAATTTGCCTTCCAACTGCTGTCTGCAAAACTCTATGACCAAAGGCCGCATCAGCAGAACCTGAACATTCAATCCATAGTGCTTGGTGAATGTGTTGACAGAGGACTACATGGCTGCTGTGCACAATTCTAAGATAGATGACTCACCTTTCTCCACTCAGGAGGTGGTCCTAGCTCTGCTGTAATGAGCCTTGATGAGAGCAGGAGTCCTCTTTTTACTGTAACATAGGCCTTGGCAATGCATGCCCTCACCCACCTTGCCAGGGTGGTCTTGGAGGCTTCTTTAATTT
This sequence comes from Neoceratodus forsteri, assembly GCA_016271365.2. Lineage (NCBI taxonomy): Eukaryota > Metazoa > Chordata > Ceratodontiformes > Ceratodontidae > Neoceratodus > Neoceratodus forsteri. Next base: position 1,479,017,945 of record CM057455.1, read on the forward strand.
TTTTGGCTGCTCCAGAAAGTATGAAGAACCTATCCAATTTCCCGAAGTCCACTGTCCAAGATATGCCCTAACTGCCCTGCATAAATCCAACTTGTGCAACTCTTGCTCTTTTGGGGGATTTGACTGCAGACAGAAGGATGGAAGGCAGAGTTCCTGTAGGAACCTTCAGAATGACAGATGAGACCGTTCCCAGAACTGCCTTGTCCTGTGCATGATGAGGTAAGATTCTTTGGGGGATAAGTCTTGGAATTTGCTAATCCTCCTTGCTGAACACACAGCAACTAAAAGGCACACCTTATATAATAACATGTCTAATGGTACTGACAAAAGCATTTTGAAGTGTTCTTTACGAAGAGCATTCAACACCAGCTTCAGATTCCATGGAGGTACGGGGGGGATCATAACAGAGGTTAACTCCTGCTGACAGCTTGCAGAAAATGAAGATTCTCCCTGTCCCAAAGGACGAACCCAAGGCGGCTCCAAGGGCCAACACCTGATCTGTCAAGGTGCTCAAGGTAAAACTCCTTTTCCACTACTTTGTACAGAAAGCCCCAAAATCTGCAGTACCATGGTTTTAGAGGGCTGGTTATTTTTTTCTCTGGCCCAAACCAAAAAGGTGATCCATATGCAAGCATAAGCTGATGACATGGAAACCTTTCTGGCAGACATCAGGGTGTCCACCACCTTTTTTAGAGAAACCCTGCTTCAGGAGTCTCCTCCTTTCAGGAGCCAAGTCATGAGCTGCATTGCTTCTGGATTTGGATGCAGAATGGGACCTTGGAATAGAAGATCTGAGAACCACAGCCCTCTGGTCCATTCTGGAGCTATCAGAAGAAAGTTTCTACTTGAGTGCCTTACTCCCACGGCTTTGATTGCACCTAATTTCAAAAATGAAGGAGAGCGAGGTGCACAGCCCTCATCTCCAGGACATCAATGGGTAGGTGCTATTCCTACACAGATCAAGTTCCGTGAGTGGGAATTTGGTCCAGCATTGCCCCCCCCCACCCGGCAGGCTGGCATCAGTTGTCAGAATCAACTCTGGGGGACTTCCAAGGGGGAACCCATGTTCAGATTCTCTAAACTCACCCACCAACTCAGGGACTGCCACAGGAGTGGGTAAACTGGGATCCTGGCCTGATTGTCCTCCAAGGTTGGGTGTCAGGCTGAAACCAACTTGATCTGGAGGGGTCACATGAGACGGCGAGCCCACAGAACTAGTTCTATTGTCACCATCCAGAGGCCCAGAATCCATAGTAGTCTGTGAGCTGAAGCCAAAAGATAACTCCTTGGCCACTGAACCTCTCTTAACAAGGTCTCCTTCCTAGCTGCTGAGAGGAAGACCTTCCCCTCGTCTGCCTTGAACACTGCTCCCAGGTTCTCCAGGGTCTGGGTTATGTTCGTATGGAAAAGATCATGTCTATGTGGAATGCGCTGCATGAACAGGTGGTGTCCTGTAAGTTAGTGGGCAGTTTGAAAAAGGGATGGGACAAAGTGAGATGAAGGTCACCATGACGGGGGGGGGAGGGAGGGGCAGCTGCAGTATAAGGGATTGCTAGCTGCACACTTGAACAGACTTGATAGACCATATGGCTTGTTTCTGCTGGCAGTTTTGTATGCTCATATGTTTGTATGTCTACGGCATTTTGAGAGAGCTTTTCTCCAGATTGACTACCCAACTGTGTGACTCTAAAACCTCAAGAGTCCTGGTCACCAATTTCCTTGCCAGTGGGGGCAGATGACTCGAATGAGTGAATCGTGCAGGAAGAGGTAGACATGGTGTCTCTCCTATCAAAGCTGAGCCACCAAGACTATGAGCATTTTCAAGAACACTCTGGGGGCTGTTGCCAGCCAAATGGGAGTGACCATGAACCTGAGGATCATCTGAGGAGACTTCCAGATGGTAACATGGAGATATGCATCCTTCATGTCCATGGGTGCTAGATAATCCCCCAGCTGGACAGCCCAGATGATTGACGGTAAAGACTCCATCTTGAAGGTTGTGTGGTGCACAAACTTGTTTAGGTGTTTCAGATCCATAATAGGTCTGAATCCCCCTGACATCTTGGGAACCCTGAAGAAAATCAAGACAATCTCTGGCCTTGCTTGCCATGCGGTACTGGAACAAGCACTCTGATCTGTTTTAGGGGACCCAGTGTTTGTGACGCTGACTGTCTCTTCATGGGGTCCTTTGGTACAGGGGATGGCAGAAGAAAGTCCCCTTGAGGGAATGGTTGAGAACTCTATTGTGTAACCTAAGGACAGAATCTCCAGAACCCAAGCATCTGATGTTATCTGGGTCCATCTTGAATAAAAATTTTGTAGTCTTTCACCAAGGGAAGGGAGGCAGAGATGGGCCCACGTACCTTCACTGTGAGGTGCTCCTCTTTGTCCTAGACCCTGTTGTGTTTTCAGTCAAGGACTCCTCTGACACTATTGCCCTTGAATTCAGATTAGGATCCTTTACTCCTTTGTTTCCCTATGTTCCAAAATAGATGAAAACCCCTTTGATACTGCCTCTGTCAGATGCCTCCTTGACTTTTTGAAGTTGAGCTGGCCTTCTGCTGTTGTTTTGAAAATTGGGAGGTGGCCCTTTTTATCCTGGATATCCTTCAAAATGTCATCCAGGCCTGAACCAAACAACAAGCCTCCCTCAAAGGCTAAGTTAAACAACTAGGTCTTGGATGCCTGGTCCATGACCTAATGCCATAGCCATAACCCTTGCATGGCAGATACAATATGTTAAGTGGAGTGAGCTGACATACTGTATGTAAGTTCTTCACTGTAGCATCCCTTAGGAAGGTGTAGATCATAGACACCAACTGCAAAATGGGAAGGGGGGAACCAACACCAAGACAAATGATAGAGAAACACGGGGGATGCCCTAGGTGCTAGTCCCTAATCATAACCCCCAAAGAAAACAGGGTACTTACCTGAGGCATCATGACATGAGGAGATCAGAGACCCACTAAATTAAACACCCTACAAAAGTGTGGCAGACATGGTCCTCAATCCAAGCATCGACAAGCAGTGGAAAAATGGAAAAAAGGCAGATTAGCCAATTTGAAAGTCGCAGTTTAACAGGCATGCATTTTCAATTTATGGGTGCACCCTATCACCAGGTAACCTCTGTCACAAACCCACTCAGCGGGTCAGGCCCCCTGCTCCCACAGTGCCAACCTCCGAGCACAGTCTTGTGAACAAGAAACAGAAACAGGGCAACCTTCATGTCTGTTTTGTGGGTTCTAATCTACCCTTGGTCTCAAGTCTTGTAGGGATTCAAACTGTGAACCTCTTGTTAGCGTACCCAATGTACAGGAACAGATAATTCTGCTCTTCGGGGGGGGGCAGAAAACTTTCACCTGTGGGCACCTAACCCGGTGTACAAAATGAACCCTCAAAAACTCTAATAAAGACCTCAGATTACTCTTACCTGTTCCCAGTTTGGTATTACCATATAAGCTCATGCACAGTGTTGTCACACTCTTAACCATCCACACATCACAGGCAAAAACAGAAGGACTTGGACGACATTAATAGTCTATTTAAATATGAGATGTTTACTTAAAAATAGATAAGAATGTAAAATGTAAAACACAGAACCATATATCATAAAACATACAAATCACTTAAAAAAAAAAAAACAGGTTTAAAAGTGCAGACTGAATCTCCTACCCCAGTATTCTTAAAATTGTCTGTTCTAAGGTATATTCTTCTAACTGTGCCTGATGTTGCTTTTTCAGAGTCCAAACATTTGTGTCTAAATGGAAAACAGAACACTGTTTAAAAACTGGCTTTGTCAATCTCTTTGCGTGAGGTCACCTAGCTCCTCCCTGTTAGAATATAAAAAAATCATACCAACAGGATGTCTTATTCAGAAGGTAAATTAAAATTCTGTGCCTGCCCACTGGTGCAGTGGTTGGCTTTCCGCATGCGATGCCGGTGACCCAGTGGAGGATGGGGTAGCCGCTAGTAACACCAACATCTGGACCTTGAGGGACAGGGCGGACGCTGGTTGTCAATGCATGTCCCAACCCCTCGCACACAAAAAGGGAAGAAAATAACCTGGCTTAGTCCATCTCCATGATGCTCTCCCCCTTGGGTCTCCACTAGCCTCTGATGTCAGCTCCCCAACTAGATATTAGCCGTGCGGCGACCTTGGGGAAGTCACCATACCCCTGCCCTCTGGGGGGGGTAAGCCAGGGGTGACTGAGGAGTGCTGACAAATGATCAGAAATGGAGACACGGGGGGGGCCATTACTAGGGCAGAGTAATGGTGAAGCCGACCCAGAAAAAGTATAGTAAATAAAAAAAATAATAAAAATAAAAAATTCTGTGACCTCAGCAAAACTCATTTTTTTGTAATGACTTTCTTTGATCTTATGAGCAGCTTCCCCTTTCCAGGAGACCAAAGGACTTGTTGTGACTCTCTGCCAGATCTCACGGAGGTGCAACATGCTTTGTATCACCATGTGAAATTAACTGTGTTTCCTTGGAACGTCATAAAAGTTTATAATCTATCTTGGCAGCTGGAAAGCTGCAATTAGTCACATAAACAGGAGATCCTAAATTTTAAGTCTCTTCTAGCCTGTGATTATCTCTTGGCTTTTATCTTAAATCTGAGGGGGAATGTTAACCCACAGGCTATCTCAGCATGCCTCATGAGAGACACTCAATAACACATTATTATATTACAAAAAACATAGATTAATCAGAACCAGCTGTCCAAGTGCGACAACCCCAACCTGCTATGTAGAATTGCAGCCCCAAAATATGAACAGCAAAATGAAAGCGTTCGTTTTCAGAGAACTTTCTATACTGTTTCCCCTTTAATGGCACAGCAAAGACTGGAGAGTTGCTGCTGTCCAGAATGTTCATGTGCCCAAGATTCTATGCTGTTAACAACCTTGGGCTGTACCATTTCTCCTAGTAGGGGTGCACATTACCCATCTGTTCTGACTACCCGTTGACAACATGGAGCGCTACAGAACATGTTGCATACTGTAAAATGTACTTGTGTAGGAAAGGATTGCTTGATAGGATGGCTATGCAGTACTAAATTGGATATTTTATATTATCAGCATTGTATGATGGACATGCCTCTCTCGTGCTGAAAACTACTAATAATGATAATATAAAAAAAAATCACTGTGTTATATATTACATTTGTATTTCTTTTCATTATTTTCTTCCAAAAGACCATGTACAATAGCATGATCCAGTGTTCCAGACCAATGTCAGAGGACTTTGGCTTGCTAGAATGTGGGACAAGGTCAGGTTGTTTCCAAAGCAGGGAACTGATTCTATTACTATGGCAGGCATATGGTGTAGCCCCATCATAAATGCTGAACATTCAGCTGCTAAAGTAAAGAAATACAAAAGCTGTGAGGGTACTTAACCCTATAAAGAAGAAACAGGAACAATAACCATATGTGGGTAATTGCTCTGAAGACCCACCTTACATATTTTGGTAAAAAAAGTATTAAGGATAACCTCCTTGATAAAGTGTCACTAAGTCATGAAACTTCATGTCAATTGGTGGCCATGGGTACAGTGTATGATGCTTGGCCATCTGGTTATGATTATTGTATGCTATTTGTAATATAAGACTATAGTATGTGATTGTCTCACATAAGACAGCATGTGCTCCATGGGTGCCCCCCCCAGGTTTCAGTGAAGCTACATATATTACACTGACAGGAGATCTCTGTAATGTAATTAACTTCCTTGAGAAATTGCATTTTATAGCCATTTTATGACCTGTTGCTGCTCTGAAGCTGGGAAACTAAAATGTACATTTTATGACTTCAGAAACAGGACATCATTAAGCTGATTCCTGCCAGTTATAGCACACTTAGGTGAGGGATTGCAGGGCTGTAAAACTTGAAGGGAACTGGTGGCTCAAAAGACTCATCATTTGGGAAATGAGTTTTTGTTGATGTCACCTTATTTAATATACCTCCTGATAGGACATCCTGTTTGTATTTTTTTTTTATATTCTAAAAGTAGGAGCTAGATGACTCACAAAAGGGGTGTGGAGAGACACAGTTTAAACTATACTGTGTCTGAACTGTTTAGTCGTATATTCCAGCTTTGGACTCTAGAAAGCCACAGCTCAAATAAGCACTTAAAAAGGTAATACATTAAATAGAAATTATCTAAACTGTATGTTTGTTTATTTTATTTGTTTATTGAGTTCTCAGATTACAACCTTTGAGCTACACGCTCATTTACAAAGGTTCCACGTCAGGAAAGTAAGGGCGAACGTACAATAGTAAACACAGGGTAACAAAGAACTAAAACAATTAACAATGGTAAAATAACTATTAAAGAAAATGGGATGGGGCAGAGCCTTAGCAGACAGGCAATGACAGAACAGCAGGAGCAATAGCACGGGAGATTGGGGGGAAGAGGAGGGTAGAGGGTTTAAGAGTGAGGGAGGGAGGAAGAAGGGGTGTTCAGCTTGCAGTAACCACGGGTTGGGGTCACCTTGTCAGAAAGAGGATGGGGGAGGGGAAGGATTGGGGTTGTGAGCATGGTGAGGGCATGGAGCCCTGGGGAAAAGAGGTAGGGTTCGTGACTGGGCAAGGATCAGGGGGAAAGGGGTTGGGGGAGGAGGGAAGGAGAGGGGAAGTAGCGAATTAGGTGCTAGCAAAGTGCAAATTGGTGGGGTAGTTGGGGTTTAAACAGGTGGGTTGGTCAGGTAGGACAGGTACATTTCCCTTGCAAAGAAAGGTGGGATCTAAGTGCAGATTTGAATGAGCCAATTTTGCTAAGTTTGGCTAGTTCTGTTGGGAGTGAGGAAAGCCATAGCGGGGCCCGGTATTCGAAGGATCGCTGACCTTGGGTGGTGCAATGATAGGGGATCTTGATGGAGCTCTTATTGGATGTCCTTGTAGTCCTAGTTGGTGCGACCTGGTGTATGAGGGAGCTGGGCCCTGGAGGCAGTACGCCCAGGGTTGCTTTTTTGGCAAGGAGACAGGTTTGATAGTAGGAGTTTGTCTGTAGTTTTCTTTGCTTTTCTTTTAAGTGATTGTATGCGGTTTGATACATTGTTCTGTGTTTACATTTTTCATATTTTTATCATATTTTAGTAAAATACCTTTTATTTGAAAGATTACCTGGGTGTCTCTCAGTTCTTTTTCCATGTGACGTATAGAAGATTAAGTCTGACAAAAATGTTTAAACAGCTTGATGGTGTTACTAAACTGGGAAAAGGTAAGAATATACCTAAGGTCTTTTATAGAGTTTTAAGGGTTCATTTTGGAAGCCTGGCTTGGTGCTCCTGGTGAAAGATTGTACCACAATCCCTGAAGAGGGTATGTATCTGAGCCTGTACTTTTGGGTACGCTAGCATAAGGTTCACAGTTTGAATCCCCCCAGAACTTGAGACTAAAGGTGATTCGGACCCAAAAGCAGACAGGAGAGTTACCCTGTCTGTTACCTGTTCACACACATGTCTCAGACATGATGACAGTGAGCCACTAATTACAACTCCCAGGCTTACATCTCCTCGGATGAGGGATTTACCTTTTGAGAAAGGGCCTGTGGATAGGTATGTGAATGGCTAAGGGGGGATAAAAGTAAAAGAAAAAATTACTTCTCTGGACAAAGATGCACTAAAGCAGGTAATAGAAAGAGGGACTCCAGATTAAGACCAAGCTACTTGCGTGCAATTGCCTATCAACAGGCGCACTGAAGTACAGCTTGACGAAAAGAGAGTTGAAATTGCGGGAAAACAGATAAGCTCTAAAGACCTCCCTGTGCAAGAAATAAAACTAAGAACAACCAAAACAGCACTAAGCAAGAGCAATGTATTGGAATATGTAAAAAAAAAGAAATGAAAAATTACTCAGCAGCAGTGTACTCCTTTAATAGGTTGGGGGTTCAGAGTAAAACTCAGCTAAGCACCACACCAGAGGAAAGTTTCGATCAACAGTCACCATATAATAATACCTCTCAGAATGAAACAACACTAAAAGATAAAAGTCAATAGATGAATCAAGAAAAGTTTGAACCAGGTAATTTGAACTCTCCACAAAAGCAAGAAAGAGTAATAACACTAACACCAGAAGACGAGATGGAAACTTCAGTCTCAGTGTGAGCAAGACAGTGGTTCAGAATCCTCAGAACAGCAAGAGGAAACAAATTTCGACCAAGAAATGACAGGATGGGCAAAATTAATACTACATCAAGTCACTGATATAAATAATTAGCTTCAGCCAATGCACCAATTGGAAAAAAAGATTGATAATTTCCAAACTACAGTAAATTAATTAATTTTGGAAAACACTCTAGTTAGGAAAGAATTAGCTGAGGCACAACAAAGAATATCCATGTTAGAAGATGAAATTACTTCAATTAAGAGACAACTGGCTTCCATGGAAGACACAAATAAAGCTGTCCAAGGGAAATTACTTGACCTGGAAACAAGATCTAGAAGAAAAAATGTAAAAATATTAGGGGTCCCAGAAACATGGGAGACACAGAGACCATTAAAAGAGGCACTTCAACAAAGAATGGCAGCCTTTCTGGATTCACATCCAACAGAATTAAATATGGAAGTGGATAGGATCCATGGAACTCTTCGACCACCAACCCAAATGGTTATCAAGGTCCACCAAGACCCATTATGGTGACATTTATCAGAACATAGAAACATAGAAACATAGAAGTTGACGGCAGATAAGGACCGCAAGGCCCATCCAGTCACAGAACAGAACAGAAGATAAACAGTGGCTAATGACAGTGCTATACAAGAAAAAAAGGATTAACATTCTGGGAGCACAGGTTGCTGCCTATAATGATCTACCGCAAGAACTTTTATCCCATAAGAAGAAGTTTGACCTTCTAAGAAATAAACTTTGGTTAGATAAGGTTAAAACAAATATGCTTTTTCCAGTGAAACGTAAAGTAATAATAGAGGGGATGCGTTATGTGTATGAAACTGTAGACCAGGCAGAAAAAGATTTACACATTAGGGCCCCCATATTCAAAGGAGATGTGCAGCGCTTCTTGGTGGAAAAGGGAGATGTACAACTCCAACAATACACTACAGCATGATATTTAGTGAGGGAAGATGGGCCACCCAAAAGCAAATGGACCATGGCCCAAACATAATGTATGCAGTCAAAGTAGAGGGGGCATTCCCATGAATATGCTGCTGGGAATATGCCCGGCAATGGCCAACAATGTGCCTCACAGAGATAGGCAGCAAAAAGCTGACCTAAATCAGCCAGCCTCCCAAAGGCAGGTTGCTGAAGTGCAGGCTAGTGCATGGCAGCCTGCCTGCCATGGCAGTCCAGTGGCATTCCCTCCCCTATCCCTTTACTTTGAAATCCAGGGACAAAGTATGCAATTTACAACCTCTGAGGAAGAGGCAGTGTTTAACTGATTCCTGTTAGATTTCACAAATAGATGAACACAGTTCTTCAGGAAGTTTCTGAAGACATCAAAGGGGTAATTATGTCTGTCATAAGGCCTCACTAATTAAGAAGATTTTTTTTTTAATTGGAATGTTTGAGCAGTGGGCTAAGACATTTGACTGATAAATTAATTCAAGTACTCAGGTTTGAGTGACCTCACAGCCAGCATTTGTGAGCTGTGTCATCAGGGAGGAGGAGGAGTTTGTAACAAACATATTACCAGCAGAGAAAACTTTGCATCTTGCCTTTGGTTTTGAAGTGGGACTCCTGACAAACTCTCACAGCACTTTAGATAAATTCAACCACGTATTTATTACTTGAAACTTAGGGTAGTCAGATAATTCAGTTACCAGGCTTGTTTCTTTTTTGTAATTCCCTTTCTTTTGACTGTAAGTATTAATATATATAGATTCAGTGTTTTGTATGTATTTACTATTTTTAATTTCAGTAAACATTTTGGTTTTCTTAATCCTGATTGAGTCTTTTCTCATTTGTTTGCATGTGAATGATGGGACAGTATTTGATAATTCTGACAAAACTGTTAACAGCTTAAGTGTGTTACTATCTGACTAAGTTAAGAAAATACCTTGGTCTCAAACTGAGTCTACAGGGCAGCATTGTGAACCAGGCTGGGTGCCCACTTGGTTAAGTATTGCACTGCATTTCCCAGAAGAGGGTGCAATATTTGATCCTGTTAACTGGGTGTGCTAGTGAAAAAAGGTTCATATTTGACCTCAGGACTCAAGAATAGTAGGTGTTTTCAGACCCAAAATAAACAGGAATGTTACCCTGTTTGTCTCCTGTTCACATATTGCACTTTGAGGTTTGGCACTGTGGGAGCAGAGGGCCTGACCTGTGGAGTGCATTTGTGACAGTGGTCACTCCCGGCAAGTGATTCCCCAAATTCTAGGTTCCTTATAGCTTCTGCATTCTATAGTACAAGGTTCAACATCCTTTCCAGCTGTGTCGGCCCTCATACCAGCTGTGTCAAGAAGCTGTCCTGAAAAGCTTCCAACAGGCCCCCCTCTCTTGTACTCATGGTGGCAGGTGTGCTCCAATCCATCCCCGGTAGGTTGAAATCCCCACCACCACCGTGCTTCCCTTCCTACTTACCCTTTGAATTTGATCTGCCAGTTCCCAGTCCAGGTCACAACGCTGTGATGGTGTCCTGTACACTGCCCTCATCCTCAGTGTCCTATTCCTCACATCCTGGAACTGCATCCACAGAGTTTCTGTCCTCCTCTCCTCCCCTTCCTCCCTTCTGCACTTAATCCCCTCCCTTACATAGATTGCCACTTTCCCATTCCCCTTGGCCCTATTCTTTCTGAATAGCCTGTACCCTGGGATCATCATATCCCAGTCCTGGTACTGGGTGGTCCATGTTTCCATGATGGTCACTATGTCCACCAATTCCGCTGCCAAGAGAGCCTGTAACTCCACAGTTCTGTACCTTAGGCTTCTTGCGTTTAGTGAGACCACCTTCCAGCCTGTTGCCTCACCAACTTTGCCATTCTTCTTCCTCCCTTTGGTCATCTCTGTGCCCCCTCCTCAGTGCCTTCACCTCTAACTAGGGGGGTGAGCATACTATGCTCCCCTTTCCAGATGTTGTTTCTAGCAATGGTCCCCGTGGCACCCCCTCCTTCTAGTTTAAATCCACCCTTGTTGAAATATACTCCTCCATTCCCTGTTTGAAAATACTTTTTCTCCTTCCTTGCTCAAATGTATCCTGTCCCCTGGGTATAGGTCACTGTTGTCCTAGATCCTGCCCCAGTCTGACACCAGTCCGTATTTCCTGGTTTGTCACCAATTTTTTTTTTTTAATTATCACTTTCATTACGGGGTCTCATAGACACTATAAAAATGATTGCTTTACTGCATATAATATTTTGTTTACAAGCTATTGGGGTACCCCCTCGACTCCCTGGTTCAACAATATTAGAGTCATTTTCTCTAAATTTCTCTGGAGAGGAGGAAAACCTAGGATAGCATGGTTCCAATTAATGATACCTAGGAGACTTCGTGGATATGGCTGTCCAGATTCTATAAAATATGCTGTTGCACATCAAATAACACTGCTTTGGGAATGGGCATTCCTAAAATCAAAATCAATATTAGAAAAAAATGTACTTATAAGGATAATGTTCTGGAGGATAAAAGAAATAACCTGATATATGATATTACAACAAAATTAAAATGTTTACCTAGAGAATTCATGCCATTGAGTCACAAAATTAGAGTGGAAATTAAAAAATGATATGCGAGAGGTAAGATCCCTTGGCTTTATCTCAACATTTGGGCTAGTACAACTTAATGGAATCATAAACATAAGGGCATTATTTAATCTTTGAGTAAGTGAGATATTCAGACTTGGTCCCAATTGGTACAGGAAGAGAGAATCTGTAATTTTGGTGAAATTAAACAACTATGTTCAACACAACATAGAGTTAATTTTATAACATACCTGACAATAAAAGCTAAATTTAATACACTCCTAAAAGAGAGTGAAGCTAGGCAGCATGTACCATTGGGCCGATTATTGATTAGAGCATTTAAAAATAATAAATTTAGGTTCAAAAAAATTACTACAAATAATATATTTAACAATGTTTAAAAGTGAAAAAGATCCTAGGAATAAAACACATTGAAAATGGAAAGAGGAATCAGATTTAATACTGACTAACCAACAATGGGAAAATTTAAGAGTAAAAGCAAACTCTGACTATACTTATGCAAAAAATAAAATAATTCAAAAAAGATACTAGACAGGGCTTACCTTAACCCTCAAATATTGGGTAAAATTTAGAATCAAGGGAGTTAAAACTGTTGGCACCAGTGCGGTGTAAAAGCAAATCTTTACCATTGTGTATGGAATTGCATCTATATAAAAGAATGGTGGAAAGTAACAATGGACTTAATACTTTATTGGAAACGAGTATTACACCAGAATTTAGATATCTGGTACTCAATGACACAAAATCCTTGGAATTAAATAAAGATCAGAACAGATTTTTTTTGTGTAGCGACAATGAGTACTGAAAGGTTAATATTAGAAAAATGGAATGCCCCATCCCTTGCCAATTTTGAGATACAGATATGTGATATTTGTTAAGGGAGGCAATGTCTTGTGAAATATTATGGACAGACATACAAGAAATAACAGAGGAAGCAGAATTTTCATGGAAGGAGATTAAGACTATCCCTTCCCCCAAGAACATTCTGAAGATGGGAAACTTCTTATTTTGTATTTATTGTTAAGAAAACAGGAAAGTATATTATTATGCGTCTTGCCTTATTAATGTTATTAGATAAGAATTGTATCTCTTCAACCAATAATAAAATAGATTTAATTTCTGTATTACTTACTGACTTTATAAAATGAAAGTTTATATCTGATTATTTGATTAAATGTACAGGCCCAGATATTCAGACTGCGCCAGGCTGTGGCACAAGCCTGAGCGCAGCACAACTTGGCTACACAGGGGCGTTGACAGGGTGATATTTAACGGAGCTGCACCATGGCACAGCATTGCTGAATATCACACCCTGGCCACCCACAGTGCGCATGGTGCAGTGGCACTGCACCAGCGCAAGTGGCCAGAGTGGAGCAGCGGGATGCGCTAGCGCAAGTTCCGTTGCACAAGGTGCAACAACTGCGATATTCAAAAGTGCACATGCAAATGGGACCATAGTGCATGCAAGGTGCAAATGGGGTCATTTGCATGTCATTATGGCCCTATTTGCATGCAGGTGTGCCGATCCCCAGTGACTTGCACCTGGTGCCCTGCCAGGCTGCACCTGTCGGGGACCAACGCCCCCTGCACATCGCAGAAAGGTGCCCCAATGCCCGATCATGGGCATGTGCAAAAGAAGTACATGTCCTATATCCCTGGTGGTCCAGTGGACCAGTCGCAGCCCGATAGTGGGCATATGTCGAATAAAATAAATGTCCTATATCCCTGGTGGTCCAGTGGACCACTCGCAGCCTGATCGCAGGCATATGTTGAATGAAATAAACGTCCCATATCTCTGGTGGTCCAGTGGACTGCTCGCAGCCCGATCGTGGGCATATGTTGAATAAAATAAATGTCTTATATCCCTGGTGGTCCAGTGGACCGCTCGCAGCCTGATCGTGGGCATAAGTAATAAAAAGGAGTTGTCCAATATCCTTGGTGGTCCAGCAGTACCCCACTCCCCACCCTCCCACTGAGCCCCACCACCCTACTCCCCCCCGGTCAGCAGCGGGTGGCAGCACCCCACCCACCTGCCACCCCACCGTCCTCTGACTGACACTGTATGATAGGGCTGTATGCCCACTGGTCAACAGCATGAGCCAATGGGCATGCAGCCCATACCGTATCAGGCTGCAAGCGGTCCACTGGACCACCAGGGATATAGGACATTTATTTTATTCAACATATGCCTACGATCGGGCTGCAAGCGGTCCACTGGACCACCAGGGATATAGGATGATCCTTTATCTATGTATGCCCATGATCGGGCATGGGGGGCACTGCCATGAAGGTGCAGCCGGAGCTCAGGTGGCCACCCACAGGTGGCAACTGCCGTGTTGTGCCCTGCAATATGACAGGTCACCTGTGGGTGGCCAGCTGTTCCTTCTTTTTTTTTGGCTCACCTGAGTGCAGTGCAGGTAAGGGTTGTGCATGCATGGGCTTGGCACATCCCTGGCTGAATATCAGGATGTGCGGTGTGCAGGGCACGCCCTCCCTACCTGCACCGCACCATTACTGATGTGCTCAGGTGAATTGGGGATGTGCCAGGCTCAATCCCGTTTGAATATTGCGCCAGGGTGAATCAGTGGGTTGTGCCATGCTCAACCCTTCTGAATATCTGGGCTACTATGTATTAATACATAGAGGAAAAATTAATATTTTTTTTTTAAAGAACTTAGTGCTATCTATGAAGAGATACATCTTTCCTTGAGTTCCTTCCCCAATGTCACTGATGAACATATTGAAAAGGACTGGTCACAGGACTGACCCTGTGGCACCCTACTGTGACCTCCTCTCCACCAGTCTGACCATGTTAACCACCACTGTCTGCAGTCCCCCCAGCCAACTTTTTACCCATGTTCTGGGTCATGACCTTCCCAAGATTTCTAACTTCTTCAGCAGCCTTCTGTGTGGCACTGAATCAAATGTCTTGTTGAAGTCGAACTATAGTAATTCAGCTGTTTGTTCCTTTTCCACTTCCCTTGTAACTCAGTAAAAAAATGTTATCAGGTTGGTATGATAAGACTTCTCAGCCATAAAAGGATGCTGTTTACTGTCCTGATGCGCTTTGTTTTCCAGGTAGGCCACCAGGTCCTGTTTTTCTAGTATCTGAATCAGTTTATCCACGATGGAGGTAAGACTGATGGGCCTGTAATTTTCCAGTTCCTTCTTTTCCCCTCCCTTGTAGAGCAGAACCATGCCCACTATCCTCCAATCCTCCAGCACCACACCAGACTGTGGTGAGCTATTGAATAACCTTGCCAGGGGTCCAGCCAGTTCCGATAACAATTACCTGAGCACTGTCAGATGCATCCCATCTGGCCCTGGTGCCTTATCTACTTTCAGGGCTGCAAGCCCCTTTCTTGCATGATCTAGTTATTTCCTATGAGCCCCATTTATGAGATCCCCCTGCAGCTGCCTTTATGCCACTTCCTGGCAGAGGCTCACTATTCTTCACAATGAATACTGATCAGAAGCAGTCATTTAGAATGGATGCCTTCTGCTCATCATCCTCTATAACCCTCCACCTCTACATCAGCCTTCAACTTCTCCCTCTTGTCTCCCTTTTTTCTCCTGATATACTTGAAGAACTCTTTTGCCTCCCTTGACCACCCCTGCAATACATAGCTTTTTGTCTGCTTTTACATCCCTGACTAGCTTCTCGGCCTCCTTCATCTTTACCTGGTACTCACTCCATTCCTCATGCCCCTGTCTCCCCTTGTAGTAAATAAAGGTCCTTTGTTGGCCTCCTGCTGTCTTCCTGACCTTTGTGGAGAACCATATTTGTCTGTTGTTTGCTACCCTTGGAAACCTTTCTCAAGCATGATTTGGTTGCTCTGAGAATTACCCCTTTAATTTCTACGCACCTCTCTCCCACTCCCCTGTGTGACAGGGTTGAATAAGACCCTGTCCCATTTGTTATGCAGAAAGAGTTAAAAGCACATATCTGTTCTGTCCTCTCTTTTCTATCTCTTTTCTGTCTGATTGCACAATCAAATGTTCTTGTGAGACCTAGGAACTGATCACTTTGAGAGTCTCACAATTCTCCCCCTCCTGTTAGCTCTCTGCCTTCACTTGATGTTTCTTTCTTTTCTCCCCCCTCATCTGTGGTTATAAAAATATATGTAGATCTTTATGTGAAACTGAGTTCTCTGGTTTGAAAACAAATATAGTTATATTGTTGAAATGATTGCAAAAAGCTGTTTGGAACTCAGGGGGTTAACCGTGAGATGAAGTTTGACCTCCACAAGCTCATTTGCAGAGTTGTCAACAGGAGGTCAGTTTTGGGACACAATATTCTATTTTGTTGCTCCTGCAAGGAAGGAAACTGACAAGGTTTTGGGACATTCTGTGACAACATGACATGTATCTTAATGAGCTCAGGATGCAGAATTTAATTGCCAGAAGAATACATTATATATAAAAAGAGCAATCTTTTGTTGGAGAGAGCAAAAGACTGAAATTTAGAACTAGAGAGACCTTAAGATGAAGGACTTTGTTTTGTTTGACTGCCTGTATAAGAGCGGATCTACGACTGTATGGCAACAAAAATGTTGTCGACCAATGGTACAGCGAAACCTTTATGTCGACCACATTTGTGGTCAGCATAACGGTAGTCACTGCCTACCATGTTTTCTTCAGGGGGGCTTCAGCCCCTGAGCCCCCCAAGTGGAGGGCACACCCCTCCCAATTAATATAATCAACTCTGAGTCTGAGCTGATTAGGGGATGGGGTGCAAGACTCCCAGAAAATGGTGCCAGGATCCAGCACTGACACTACAGTGACCTGGCGCTGTTGTTGCTGTAGTGTCAGTCGCTGTTGACATATCACTGTCGAGGCAGTATGTGTATAAAAGCTATCCTGCACAATTTTATTTTTTCATTTTATTGTTACTGAAAATAATAACATGCTACTTGTGAATTTCATAGCTTCTTCTGTTAGCCTATGCTTCCTGACTTGTGCCTCGATGACACCCTGATCTTGCCCACTCCATCCAAACTTTCCCTTGACTAATTCCCACTTCTGATCAAAATCTGCTTGTCTGAAATCCAGAACCACAGCCTTTGATGAAGATATACTTTCACCCAGGGCCAGTTCAAACCATATAGTATTATGGTCACTGGACCCCAGTGGTTCTCAATCCACAGTCCATCTACCAGCTCTGAGCTGGGGAGCATCACATTTAGAATAGCAGCTTGACTTGTAGGTTCCCTGACCAGCTGTACCAGCAGGCAGCCCTTCAACATATCTAACAGGAACCGACTTCTAGCTGCTGAAATGTCCCAATCTATGTCTTGTAGAAGAAAGATCTCCCACCACCACCACCACCTCCTGCTCCTTTGCAGCCCCCCCCACTCAGTTTCTGCCCCTAACTCACTATCCTTCTTAGCCTCCTGTCCTGGCAGTCTGTAGACCTTGCTATATGCAATTTCTTTCCCAATGCTGTCATGAGCTGTACCCACAGTGAGTCTGTCTCCCCATCCACTCCCCTGATGGATCTGATGTCATTAGCAACTTGTCCTCTTTTTTCGGTGATGTACACTGCTAGTTTTGCTGCATGCCCAATAAGGCTGGATGAACTGGTTTGCTAAGAATCAGAAATCTCCCCCAGGATCCAGAATGGTCTATTGGACTCAGATCAATAAGTACTTAGAGTTTAATTGTACTGAGTCCAGGTCTGCTGTGCTGCTTCCTTTTAAATATTGTAATAAAACGACACTTTTTTAAGTTATCGCTGCTGATGTTTGTATACTCTGTTTTGCTGTACTGCAGCAGTCTGAACTATAATGTTATGTCACACAGGCATAAGCCTGGAAATGGGACTGGATCCTATGAATTGGACTGGGAGTCAAGGTGGGACTGGGCAGAGGACACATGGGTAGCATCAGGCACTGGTTAGTGGCTACTAGTCAACATAATGCACCACTAGCTAATTCTCCTGAAAGTTGTTATGCTCTAAGGCACTTTGCCCTGCTGATCAGCGCTGGCATTGTTGGCTGCTGCCATCATATATGAAAGATTCAATTTTTTTTTTAGTTCACTAAACTACACTTACAGTACTTCCAATCACTGTCCTAGTCCTCCAGACAGATGTTTCTGAATCACTCAAAATCGATTCAGGAAGTTCTGTTTGCACTAGGACACCGGGCTGGAACTAAATAGTTTAGCCATGCAAAAAAACAAACTGTCACTGAAAGTAGCAGTGAGCAATATCAGACAATAAGCAGATATGACAAACAGAAATTAAATATTTACTTTAGTTACTCACTGTTTGAAGTGAGCGAGCAAATGAACGAGCAGCACACTACTTCTCTTTCCTAGGTGAATCCTTCTTTCCAATTTGCTATAAGACTGCAGGCAGCCCAGCCCACCTCCTCCAATCACTTGACTCCAGATTTGAGTAGTGCTCTGAGTTCCCCTCAGCTGTCCTCCACAACTCACTTTGCTCCAGGCCAGACAGTCCTGTTCTGAGGTGGGTGGTGCTGTCAGCACATTGCTGCTTTCTTTTCTGACCTGATATAAAATCCCTGCTTGACTGCTTATCTTCACTCATTCATTAGCAATTTTGGTGGGGGGACTCAGGGAACACACACAGCCAGACACATTGAAGCATGGTGGCACACACACACACACACACACACACACACTTCCATCACATGACTATCTATCTCAGTTATGTCTTACATTAGGTATAAAGTGTGGCACTGCAAATTCAGTAGTGACTATCTGGGAAGGTTCACCCCCCCCCCAATTGTAAATGATCTGACTTGGAGCCTTTTGTGAAACCAAATACAGATCCTTAAAAATACCTACTACAAATGAGGAAGGAAGCAATTAAGAACCAACTGAAAGGGAAAAGACTAGAAGAACATGGCAGTGGGGAAGGGCGGTGACCAACTGTTTCAGTCTGGGGTTCAGGCTGGTATAGGCTGACAGTTGCACTTCTAATTTGAATCTGGCTGCACAAGTCAAACTAGCCAAATGTACTAGTGTCAGCCAGTTGGCTTAAAGACAATTCAGCAAAGTAAAGTAAAGTAATTAAATTACTTTTTCATTAAACTAAATGGAGGCATAGACATTTCTACACTTCAGTTAGCCTGTGTTACTTAACACTAGTGACTGAAGTGAAATAAATTAGTCACTGAGTGAGCACTGCTTTTTTAATTTTGGAAACTTTTGGGAAGCTAGCAGCAGACTGAAACTATAAGGCTTATACAGCAGCAGTGATGAGTAACTGTGTTAGTTTGCTTGCTATTTCTTTATACCAAAACAATCCCAACATATTTGACTTGACTGGTAATTCTACAGTATTTAATTTCTGAACTACCTAGATGTATCAGTCAACTAGGGGATCTCAGAATTCAGTGGCGTGAAAAAGTATTTGCCCCCTTCCTGATTTTCTCTATTATTGCATATTTGTCACACTGGATGTTTTCAAGTCTTTAGACAAAATGTAATATTAGATAAAGGGAACCTGAGTGAACAAATAACACTTGTTTTTTTTTACTTATTTCATTTATTTAATGAAAACAGTTAACCAACACCAACTGGCACTGTGTGAAAAGTAATTGCCCCTTACACTTAATAACTGGTTACGCCACCTTTAGCTGCAATGACTGCAACCAAACGCTTCCTATAATTCAATATCAGTCTTTCACATTGCTGTGGAGGAATTTTACCCGTCTTCCTCGTAGAACTGCTTTAATTCAGTAACATTGGTAGGTTTCTGACATGAACTGCTTGTTTCAGGTCCTGCTACAGCATCTCTATTGGGTTTAGGTCTGACTTTGACTAGGCCACTCCAAAACTTTAATTTTACTTCTTTTCAACCATTCTGATGTGGACTTGCTTTTGTGTTTTGGATCATTGTCTTGCTGCATGACCCAACTACGCTTCAGCTTCAGCTGACGGACAAATGACGGACATTCTCCTTAAGAATTTTCTGGTACAGAGCAGAATTCATGGTTCCTTCAATTATGGCAAGTCATCCAGGTCCTGAGGCAGCAAAGCATCCCCACACCATCGCACTACCACCACCATGTTTGACTGTTGGTATGATGTTCTTACTGTGGAATGCTGTGTTTGCTTTATGCCAGACATAATGGGATCCATGTCATCCAAAAAGTTCCACTTTGGAGTCATCTGTCCATAGAACATTTTCCCAAAAGGCTTGTGGATCATCCAGGTGCTTCTTGGCAAATGAGAGACGAGCATTTATGTTCTTCTTGGTTAGCAGTGGTTTCCGCCTTGCTACTCTCCCATGAAGCCAATTTTTGCCCAGTCTCTTTCTGATTGTGGAGTCATGAACACTGACCTTAGCTGAGGCAAGAGAAGCCTGCAGTTCTTTGGATGTTGTTTTAGGATCCTTTGAGACATACTGGATGATTTTACACTGCGCCCTTGGAGTAATTTTGGCAGGCTGCCCACTCCTGGGAAGATTCACTACTATTCCAAGTGTTCTCCATTTGGCGATTATGGCTCTCACTGTGGTTCGATGGAGTCCCAGAGCCTTAGAAATAGCTTTGTAACCCTCTCCAGACTGATAGATAGCAACAACTTGTTTTCTGATCTTTTCAGGAACTTCCTTTGATCGTGGCATAATGTGCTTGTTGAATCTTTGTGCTGGCAACGGTCAAAATAAGTGAGGTTTATATTGAGCAGGGCTGGCTGTAATCAAGCCTGGCTGTGTTCAATCAGCTGACTCTAATTATCCCTTTAATTGGGTTGCTTTAACTAGGGGGCAATTACTTTTTCACACAGTGCCAGTTGGTGTTGGTTAACTTTTTTCATTACATAAATGAAATAAGTAAAAAAAAACAAGTGTTATTTGTTCACTCAGGTTCCCTTTATCTAATATTACATTTTGTCTAAAGACCTGAAAACATCCAGTGAGACAAATATGCAATAATAGTGAAAATCAGGAAGGGGGCAAATACTTTTTCACGCCACTGGTAGCTGTGTCAGTCAACTAGGGGATCTCAGAATTCTCCAAAAATAAAAAATATCACTAAAAATGTGGAAGGCAGTAGCATAGCATTATAGCTGCCCCTCTTTTAGTCTCTTCTGCCCTATGTACTTGTGCTCCCTCTCTGTGTAAAAACAAAAAATCTCAGTTGATCTGATTCCCTGTCTCCTTCCTGATTAGTGATATACTTGAAGTTGACCCAGTTTCTGTCCTCAGAAGAGATCAGCCCAGGATGTATCAAATAATAGAAAAAAGTAAATTCTTTCTCATTTAGTTTACATCGCCATACTTCGTGCGTTGCTCAATTATCTGACCACTGTCTCATTTTTGTCTATCAGTTTTGGGTGCCCTTTCCTGCACAAAATCTCCCTGACATGGCTGGTACCCTGTCTCCTTCTGAACTGATAATGGTGATTACTGACCCAGTGTCTGTCCTTGGAGGGGGCTCATATTTATTATGCACAATTTGTGCATTGCTCAATTGCATCTATCTGTGCTGTCACACTGATGGTGATATGCGCTGGTTACAGAGACCTCTGTCTGATTCAGCACAGGTCTCCTAGTACAACTCTGGAGAGCACAACTGTACAACTGTAGGGTACTTTACACTCACAGACTGCCACTCTCCAGTTGCTGTAAGTTTTCTTACTCTCTCTCTCTCTGCATTGAGCAATCTCCTCCTTCTATGCTGTGAAAGCACAAGTCTCCTTACAAAGAATCTATCTGCACAGTTCGCCATTGCTACTCAGATAGTAGGGAAGTAAGAAACCAGGTCATAGGTGTAATCAATCAGTGGAAGGGTTATTTTAAGGAAAGCTAATTTTTCCACATTTTCCAGCAGTAGCCTAAATTGTGTATCTGTGGCCACATTACCCATAAAACTGAAGAGTCACTCTGAAAATACACTAATTGTGGGATAGACCATGCTTTTAAAGCTACCTGCTAAAGTGCAGACCAACAGGCTCATTACTTTGCCTTTATTTGATGGGCTCTTCATTCCACTGAATACCTTTTTCTGGCAAATAGCAGTCAACCAAAGCCTGGGCAGAGGCAGTGACAGATGAACAATGAAGGTCTGATTTTCAATGACAACAGCATCAAACTGTCCCCAAAGTTGACTAGTGGGAGTGAATGAACGGCAGCAGCTGACTGTTCTGTAGTCTGATGGTAAAAGAGGGCTGTGAAGGTGCAGGAGGAATGGATGAGGGCTGCATCTGTTGTCATTGTTTTTTTTAAAATTTAATCTATTTCTTGAATGATTTTCTCACTGCAGTTTTGGAACACATTGAGGTCATCCTGTGGGAGCTGTTTCATCTTCTACCGTTGGTCCAGTACTGTTGCTATAATATAATGTTATGCCTCTAGCATTTCAAAGAGTTTCCTCATCTGACTTTTTGATTATCTGTTAGACTATTTCTTTTTTTTTTTTTGGGTGGCAAGTCCCTGCCGGTGACACAAGATTCTCCCATCTGAAACTGGCTTTCTGGAACTTCAAAGTTATCCCTGATTGCAGTTAGCTGAAATCTAAGAATCTTACAGGGATTATTTGGCTGAGTGTGGCACTGTTTGAACTCACATCCATAATAATTTCTTCAAAGGATAGCAGGATCTTGATGAGAAGTTCTAGTATCCCCTGTTGAGAGTTAATGTAAACATCAGGATCCTCTGTGCTGTTCTTCAGTGTGTATTGTCTTGTGTCTTTTTTTGCTCTAGCAGTCGTTGGCATATGTAAAAGGCAGACTTTCACCTTGTTGCAACATCCTAGATGAGCTTATTCTGAGGCAGTCTGTGTTCTTCCTGTAAATCCTGCAGTCATTGTCTTGCTTTGCAGGAGTGGCTAAAATGTATGCATATTCATTTTGCCACATAAGTGAGAGCTTTTATATCTCTGTCCCCTTCCAGGAAGGCATGCACGATTACATTTGGACAGTGTGCAAAACATTGAATGAGCACAAAGCCCCCATCAGACAATGTTTTCTTTCAAGCATTAAAGTACGACTGAGAGTTGGTTTACCAGTAGTTAATCCAGCCCCCAGGTGTGTAATAAGGCCCTGAGGCATAGCTGAGGGCCTCATTCACATGGGGTTGCATTAACTATTGGTAAGATACCTCCCAGGAGTACCTTAATGCTAATAAGCCAAATGTTAGAGATTCCTTTTCTTCATACCACAGATGTGCAAAACTTCATCTGCTGTCAGGGTGTGAAACTTTTCAACCAGCTACTTCCTGTCACCCAGTCTAGTTGCTCCATCCCCTTATTTATTGCCTCCCACTGTCTACCTCCCTCATCCTCACTGATATTTATGACTGTCTTAGTTTTTATTTACATTTGTTGCAAATATGGTTATTTTCTACTCTTGTATTTTTTCTTTTGCTCTATATGTTGTGCTATTCTGTAACCTAGATGACTGTGAAAATGGGCATGTTTGCTCACACTCTTTCCAGTATAAAATAAACTTGATTGATTGATATTATAAAAATAGATATACCAAAATGTTTCTACACATTTTTTCATACTCATATTCTCAATTTTGTTTTTTCATTTACCGGGTCGTGCCTAAAAATAGGCAGGTTTCTTTGCCTAGTGCACTTACTCGGTCATCAAAAACTAATAAATAAATATAAATACTATAATTTGCATGTTTATGAGGAAAAAAATACATTTTTTGTTACCCATTCTCTTAGTTTTGGTCAAATCCATTAGAAATGTTTAATTGATATACATTCTTTCTAAAACACAGGACTGTCATATAAGCACAATAGTAAAAAAAAAAAAAAGAAAAAAATTTAGGTGACTTACTAATAACCAAATCAACTGTCATCATAATCCCCCGAACTATCCAAGTCTCTGACTCTCCTGTAAGAGTGAAGTGGCTAGGTCCTTCCTGCTACCTTTACAAACTTCCTGGCTATTTAATTACAGGCAAGACCTGGACAATTTGCATGGGGGGGGCACATGTTGATTAAATACGCAATAGCCCATGACAGGGTATGGGAGTATAGGGATTGAACCCATGCCCCAGGTGCAATGAGATATGAGGCCAAAGGCTGAGTGCACTTACAGCACCCGGGGCATGGATTAAATCCCTATAACCCCATACCCTGGAGTGGGTTTTTGCACTTATGACATGGGTTATGTTAAAAAAAATCCACAAAGGTGTTTTTTTGCTCTTTGAATAGGGAATATTTGAGTGTATCCTGCCACTTGAAAAGTAGTCCCCAGAACTCATGCATATGTTATATAGTTTATGAACATACAAATGCCAGAAACAGAGTCCTGACATTTCTGAAATTTGTATGTCCATAAAATAAATAACATATGCATGAGTCACTATGCTGTAAAGTTCCAGCACAGTGAGCTTCTGCTGTCTCTGTCTCTCTCCCCCCCCCCAACAAACACAAACTAAGCTACAAATGACAGAGAGAGAGAGAAGAGAGAGAAGAGAGAGAGGGGAGAGAGAGAGAGAGAGAGAGAGAGAGAGGGAGGGCAGGGCTGCTGCTATGAATTTTGGGGCCCCGGAGAAGTCACTTGAATGGGCGTCACGTTTCCAAACCAGCTAATGACAGGGTAATGCCAGCTCCAAGGGAGGGCCCTCCAGCTTAGGGCCCCGGGAAACTCCCACTTCCTCCCCATTACTGCGTCCCTGTGGGAGGGAGAGGAGGAGAGAGAGAGAGAGAGAGAGAGAGAGAGAGAAGAGAAAGAGAGAGAGAGAGAGTGAGAGGAGAGAGGGACAGACAGCAGAAGCTCTCTATGCTGGATCTTCACAGCAAAGTGACTCATGCATATGTTATTTATTTTATGACCATACACATGTCAGAAATCATGTCAAGACTCTAACCTTTGCATAATTTGCTCTATAACTGTAATATGCAGGTAACTAAGAAAATGTTCACATTTAGGTAACACAAATGTTGCTTAAAGTAGCAAGGAAACATTTCACATTCAGGGAGCTTAAACAGTGCTCTAGGCACTTAATATGTCACTAACTATGCAAAACAACATCGCTACTTCTGCATGCAAAAAAAAAACATACTGCTGCACTTTGTCTACTATTGTGTTTCTTCTTTTCTTTTTTGGAGGGTCACCATCCGGAGAACTGTCATTTAGCCACTGATTTCCTTAAAAAGACAAAAACTGACCTCCATTATAGCACTGCTATTTTGTTTCCTGCTTACATATGTGGACATCTTGGCTGCTTTTTCCTTTGATCTGATCATGCCTGGGGATTCCCTTTGTTCTGTGTCTCTGTGGAAGGATATTTCTCAAGGGACATTCAGAAGGGATTTTCTCAATGAAGTAGTTCTGGCACAGTAACTGTTGATTAAATAGGAGATTTAATCAACGTTCAACTGATGCTCTTTGACCAATTGAGATGCCTCCTTTTTCCAACCCATGTTATAACTTGAGAATAATAACTCCCCTAAAATGGATTTATCTGTGTTACTGCTGGGTCAGTGTAGCAGTCCTGTGTTTAAATGAAAGAAAACAGAGTCTGAAGATAATTTTTAACAGAAAAAAAGCTTAATTGTAGATAGAACAGTATGTATCCACTGTCTACTACAGCAGATAACTGGAAATGTAAATGTCTGCTTGTCATGTTTCTTTAGAATGCTTGGAATTTTAGACAGATCTTGTGTTTCCCATCCTAGAGTATGAATCTGTTGTGCCTTCTTGTGATGAGACTCCAATCTCATGTTTTCTAGTCATAGTCTAGGAATTTAGAATGTCTGGGAGCCAATCACATTGTAACTTTCTGTTTGCTTTTTTATGATATGTTTGAACCATTGTCAGACACAGTAAAACCTAAAGGAAGCCCTTGTTATATACACCATTAATGAAATTATCTGCTGAGCTCATCCAGGATATTGGAAGCTGTGTGATCATGTGGCAAATACTGGATTGGATGGGAAGTCAGTTTCAGATAGGATTTGTCTATGCCACTACAGGGTGTAAATGACACCTAATGTGCAGTCACTGACATAAAGGGTTCTTGCTGACAGCCTGTCCATATGTCAGTAGTTAGATATACAACACCAGCAACTGCATCTTTTAAATTATTTTCATTAGTTTCACACTGACTACCTCATACATCTGAGGCACAGCAACAGTAGAAAAATATGTCCTGTATGGAATGTTGTATTATAGTGGCAGGTGACTCAGTAGCCTTTTGAAGCCAACAAGTTCCATGACTCTGAAAGGCTACAAGTCCAATGTTATCTTCTCAGAAATTAGTTTTATTATAGCAATTGCTTGAGGAAGACTACATTGGTATTTAGCTTATGGTCCAGCATTTGAAAAATTGTGATATGCCTTCTAGCAGAAGAAGAAGTCTTCCTGAGACTGGCCAGATTAGGAGTAGTGGATGATGATAATAGGAGCAAAAGGGGACTGTTGTAGTACTTTCTTTTGAAGAAAGAGAAAGAGAGGACCTCAGAACTGCATCAGCAGGGCTGCAGCTATTACCACTTGCTACAACATGTAGAGGTGGAGTCTGACTTATCTCTGGCTGCACAGTGTTCTCATCTTTCTCTCTGTCCAAATAATCACACTTCAGAGATAATGGGTGACATCTCTCGAAGTGTCTTTTTAATGCTGAGGTACCCAGAGTACACTTTTTGCTCCCTCTGGTAATTATCTTTTTGCATATAGAGCACAATGCTCGCAACCCATTATCTGCAGCCAGAGAAAAGTAAGACCACACATAAGAAGTCATCTTTTTTGTTTTATTACCAGGCATATTATACTGCTGTTCATCACCTGCTATATCCTGTTGATTTCTCCCAACAGTGGGCATATCAAGGTCTATTTCACCCTTATTTTCATCCAGCTTTTACAGGTCAATCACTGATCTCAATTTAGAGTGCACTGTCCACACATCTTGTTCTTCCTGTACCACACTGTTTGCTTCCTCATCCAAGTCCATCACCACAAAATCATCACATTCATCCTCCTGCACATGTTCAACTGCCAGTTCGTTCTCATTCAGGCTGTCTACCTCATTTGGTAACAAACTCTCTTCCTTCTTGTCTGCATCCTCCATTTCACCATCACCACCTTCATCAGAATTGTCCTCATCCTCAGATTCAGTGTCATGTGAGTTTGTATTGGTTTGGTATACAAGGAAGGCATATCTTTGCTTGCTACTTCTTGTGGTGCTGTTGATCTACCCTTGATTAAATGTATTTTTGCCTTTCCTGATTGTTTGAAAGCAAAGGAGATGTCTCACTACTGCTAACGGATGATGAGCTAACAAGCACTCTTACACCTGTCTGCGATATTGTTTGTGCCATATATTTCCCCATCCCTTTCCCCATTTCTGCCTTCTCCTCTCCCTGTCTGCTACTTCTGCTCATAGTAAACTTTTTTATTTATAGCAAGAAAAAATTGAGAAATATGTCAAATATGTAACTATTCATCAGAACAACAGCACAGACTGA